>CM039674.1:76165372-76776549 GCA_022496015.1 Hordeum marinum
AACACCCAAGAGTAACAAGACCCACAAGGGATTAATGGGGGGAATCAAATTTCTCTTGGTGGAAGTGTAGATCGGGGCCTTCTCAACCTATCCCTAGGAAATCAACAAGATTGATTGGCTAGGGAGAGAGATCGGGCTAAAATGGAGCTTGGAGCAACAATGGAGTTTGGGAAGGAAGAGGTGAGCTTCTTGGGGAAGAAGACCTCCCTTTTATAGTGGGGGACAAGATCCAACTGTTATCCACTCCCTAAGCCCCACGCGTCGCGGTACTACCGCAACAGCCACGGTACTACCGTGACGGCTTGCGATACTACCGCAGCCTTGTGCGGTACTAACGCTCGTGCGGGCGTAACTGGATCTGGCCGTTTGCACAGGACAGCAAGCGGTAGAACCGCCGGAGCAGTACTACCATGAGCCCGTGCGGTACTACCGGACGGTTGGCAGAGGCAGCCACTGGAGGTGCACGGAAGTAACAAATTACTTCCGTGCCTACCTCCGCAGAGGGAAACTCTGCGAAAAATTCTGGCACGGTAGTACCGGACGAGAATCGCGGTACTACCATAGTAGGGCGGATGTAAAAAAAATACATTTGCGCCTACTACCACAAGTGTAGAGGCCAGGGCAGGAGACAGTGGTACTACCGCTCCACCGAGCGGTACTACCGCTGGCACCTATGGTACTACCGCTCCCTTGAGCGGTACTACTGCAGACCACTGAACACAAACACCTAGCAGGCGTTCCTTTTGCATAGAGAAGGAAAACGAGTTGGGGCTCCATTGAAGAGAGGAAAAGGAGATGCAAAGGAATAGATGTGTACGTGTTGATTCCACCCAGACCTTTCCGAAGCGTACCCCCTCTTAATAGTATGGCTTTCCTATGATTCAAATCCACCGAAAGGGAACGTATAGAACAACCGTCTTCGAGAGATTCCGAGGGGCACTGAATCATCTTGTGCCTAGACCTGAGATATCTGAAATGATCAATGCACACGATTAGTCCGCAAAGGCATTGTCATCAGTCACCAAAACCACTTAGGGAGAAATATGCCCTTACAACAGGCAAGAACCCCTTCTTGGACTGATCCATATTGAACTTCTTCAATATCTTGTCAAGGTATGTGCTTTGTGAAAGACCAATGAGGCGTCTCGATCTATCTCTATAGATCTTGATGCCTAATATGTAAGAAGCTTCTCCAAGGTCCTTCATTGAAAAACACTTATTCAAGTAGGCCTTTATACTTTCCAAGAGTTCTATATCATTTCCCATCAAAAATATGTCATCCACATATAATATGAGCAATGCTACAGAGCTCCCACTCACTTTCCTATGAATACAGGGTTCTCCATAAACCTGTATAAATCCAAACGCTTTAACCACCTCATTAAAGCGAATGTTCCAACTTCAAGATTCTTGCACCAGCCCATAGATTGAGCACTGGAGCTTGCATACCTTGTTAGCAGATCGACAAAACCTTCCGGCTGCATCATATACAGTTCTTCCTTAAGGAAGCCATTAAGGAATGTCGTTTTGATGTCCATTTGCCAGATCTCATAATCATAAAATACGGCAATTGCTAACATGATTCGGACGGACTTCAGCATCGCTACGGGTGAGAAAGTCTCATCATAGTCAACTCCTTGAACTTGTCGATAACCCTTAGTGACAAGTCATGCCTTATTGAAGGTCACATTACCATCCACGTCAGTCTTCTTCTTAAAGATCCATTTATTTTCTATGGCTCACTTATCATCAGGAAAGTACACCAAAGTCCATACTTTGTTCTCATACATGGATCCTATCTCGGATTTCATGGCTTCAAGCCATTTGTTGGAATCCGGGCCCACCATCGCTTCTTCATAGTTTGAAGGTTCACCGTTGTCCAATAACATGATCTCCATGACAGGGTTGTCGTACTACTCTGGTGCGGAACGTGTCCTGGTGGACCTTCGAGGTTCAATAGCAACTTGATCTGAAGTTTCATGATCATTATCATTAACTTTCTCTCCAGTCGGTGCAGGCTCCACAGAAATAACTTCCCGTGCTGTGCTACTCTCTGGTTCGAGTGGAGGTACAATTACCTCATCAAGTTCTATTTTCCTCCCACTTACTTCTTTCGAGAGAAACTCTTTCTCTATAAAGGATCCATTCTTGGCAACAAAGTCTTTGCCTTCGGATCTGAGGTAGAAGGTATACCCAATAGTTTCTTTGGGGTATCCTATGAAGACGCACTTTGCCGCTTTGGGTTCAAGCTTCTCAGCTTAAATTTTCTTCACATAAGCATCGCATCCCCAAACTTTTAGAAACGACAGCTTAGGTTTCTTTCCAAACCATAATTCATACAATGTCGTCTCAACGGACTTTCACGGTGCCCTATTTAAAGTGAATGCGGCATTCTCTAATGCATATCCCCAAAATGATAGCGGTAAGTCGGTAAGAGACATCATAGATCACACCATATCCAATAGAGTGTGATTACGACGTTCAGACACACCATTTCGCTGAGGTGTGCCAAGCAGTGTGAGTTGTGAAACAATTCCACATTTCCTTAGGTATGTGCCAAACTCGTGACTTAAATATTCGCCACCCCGATCAGATTGTAGGCACTTTATTTTCCTGTCACGTTGATTCTCTACCTCACTCTAAAATTCCTTGAACTTTTCAAAGATTTCAAACTTGTGTTTCATTAAGTAGACATACCCATATCTGCTTAAGTCATCAGTGAGAGTGAGAACATAACGGTAGCCACCGTGAGCCTCAACGTTCATTGGACCGCATACATCGGTATGTATTATCTCCAACAAGTTTGTTGCTCGCTCCATTTTTCCGAAGAACGGAGTCTTGGTCATCTTGCCCATGAGGCATGGTTCGCACGTGTCAAATGATTCAAAATCAAGAGACTCCAAAAGTCCATCAGCATGGAGTTTCTTCATGCGTTTGACACCAATATGACAAGGCGGCAGTGCCACATGTAAGTGGGACTATCATTATCAACCTTACACTTTTTTGTACTCACACTATGAACATGTGTAACATCACATTCGAGATTCATCAAAAATAAACCATTGACCAGCGGGGCATGACCATAAAACATTTCTCTTGTATAAATAGAACAACAATTATTCTCAGATTTAAATGAGTAGCCATCTCGCATCAAACGAGATCCAGATACAATGGTCATGCTCAAAGCTGGTACTAAATAATAATTATTAAGGTTTAAAACTAATCCCGAAGGTAGATGTAGAGGTAGTGTGCCGATGGCGATCACATCGACCTTGGAACCATTCCCGACGCGCATCGTCACCTCATCTTTTGCCAGTCTCCGCTTATTCCACAGCTCCTGCTTGGAGTTACAAATGTGAGCAACTGCACCGGTATTAAATACCCAGGAGCTACTACGAGCGCTGGTAAGGTACACATCAATAACAAGTATATCACATATACCTTTAACGTTGTCGGCCTTCTTATCCGCTAAGTACTTGGGGCAGTTCCGCTTCCAGTGACCGGTACCCTTGCAATAAAAGCACTCAGTCTCAGGCTTGGGTCCATTCTTGTTCTTCTTCCCGGCAACTTGCTTATTGGGCGCGGCAACTGCTTTGCCATCCTTCTTGAAGTTCTTCTTACCCTTGCCTTTCTTGAAACTAGTGGTCTTATTCACCATCAACACTTGATGCTCCTTTTTGATCTCGACCTCCGCTGATTTCAGCATCGAGTACAACTCGGGAATGGACTTCTCCATACCCTGCATGTTGTAGTTCATCACAAAGCTCTTGTAGCTAGGTGGAAGCAACTGGAGTATTCTGTCAATGACTGAGTCATCCGGAAGATTAACTCCCAGCTGAGTAAATCGGTTGTGCAACCCAGACATTTTGAGTATGTGCTCACTAACAGAACTATTTTCCTCCATCTTATAACTGAAGAACTTGTCGGAGACGTCATATCTCTCGACCCGGGCATGAGCTTGGAAAACCAGTTTCAGCTCTTGGAACATCTCATATGCTCCGTGTTTCTCAAAACGCTTTTGCAGCCCCGGTTCTAAACCGTAAAGCATGCCGCACTGAACCAGGGAGTAATCATCACAGCGTGACTGCCAAGCGTTCGTAACGTCTTGATCTGCTGGGAAAATGGGTGCGTCACCTAGCGGTGCATCAAGGACATACAATCTCTTGGAAGCTATGAGGATGATCCTCAAGCTACAGACCCAGTCCTCATAGTTGCTTCCATCGTCTTTTAGCTTGGTTTTCTCTAGGAACGCATTGAAGTTGAGGGTGACATTAGCGTTGGCCATTGGATCTACAATATAGATTGTAAAGACAATTTAGACTAAGTTCATGATATTTAAGTTCACATAATCAAATTATTTAATAAACTCCCACTTAGATAGACATCTCTCTAGTCATCCAAGTGACACATGATCCATGTCAACTAGCCCGTATCCGATCATCACGTGAGACGGACTAGTCATCCATGGTGAACATCTCCATGTTGATCGTATCTTCTATATGACTCATGTTTGACCTTTTGGTCTTCCGTGTTCCGAGGCCATGTATGCACATGCTAGGCTCGTCAAGTCAACCTAAGTGTATTGCGTGTGTAAATCTGGCTTACACCCACAGTTAGGGGGAACACATTCCCTGAAATTTTAGTGAGAGATCATCTTATTAAGCTACCGTCGTTCTAAGCCAATAAGATGTAAAAAAACATGATAAACATCACATGCAATCAATATAGTGACATGATATGGCCAATATCATCTTGCTCCTTTGATCTCCATCTTCGGGGCACCATGATCATCATTGTCACCGGCACGACACCATGATATCCACCATCATGATCTCCATCATCGTGTCTTCATGAAGTTGTCTCGCCAACTATAACTTCTACTACTATGGCTAACGATTAGCAATAAAGTAAAGTAATTACATGGCGTTTATGATTGACACGTAGGTCATACAATAAATTAAGACAACTCCTATGGCTCCTGCCGATTGTCATACTCATCGAAATGCAAGTCGTGAATCCTATTACAAGAACATGATCAATCTCATACATCACAATGCATCACATCACATCCTTTGGTCATATCACATCAAAAGGCATATGCTGCAAAAACAAGTTAGACGTCCTCTAATTTGTTGTTGCAAGTTTTTACGTGGCTGATATAGGTTTCTAGCAAGAATGTTTCTTACCTATGCCAAAACCACAACGTGATAGGCCAATTGCTATTTACCCTTATTAAGGACCCTTTTCATCGAATCTGATCCGATTAAGGTGGGAGAGATAGACACCCGCTAGCCACCTTATGCAACAAGTGCATGTCAGGCGGTGGAACCAGTCTCACGTAAGCGTACGTGTAAAGTTGGTCCGGGCCGCTTCATCCCACAATATCGCCGAATCAAGATAAGACTAGTAATGGTAAGCAAATTAACAAGATCGACGCCCACAACAACTTGTGTTCTACTCGTGCATATATTCTACGCATGGACCTAGCTCATGATGCCACTGTTGGGAGACGTAGTAGTAAATCAAAATTTTCCTACGACCACCAAGATCAATATATGGATAAACCAGTAAATGAGTAAGGGGTGAGTGCATCTTCATACCTTTGAAGATCGCTAAGCAGAAGCGTTACTAGAACGCGGTTGGTGGAGTCATACTCGCAGCGATTAAGATCGTGATGGATTCCGATCTAAGCACCGAACAAGGGCGCCTCCCCGTTCATCATACATGCGGCCCGATGACGTATCCTACGCCTTGATCCAGCATGGAGGAAGGAGAGGCTGAGAGAGAGCTCCGACATCACGTCAGCATGGTGACGGTGGAGCTGCATGGTTCTCCGGCAGGGCTTCGTTGAGCTCTACGGAGGACGAGGAGGAGGAAGGGTAGGGCTGCGCCGAGAGAGAGAAGAACTCGTGTGTCTGGCAGCCCCCAAAGACCCCACTATATATAGGAGGAGGAGGAGGAGGTAGGGCACAGCCCTAGGGTTCCCACCCTAGGAGCCGGCGGCAGCCCTATATCTCATCTGGTGCGACTAGGAGAGATAGTGGGGAGGGCGGCGCCCTAGGTGGGCCTTAGGCCCATCTGCGCCTAGGGTCCCCCCCTTCCCACCTTTGTTGCGCCTTGGCCAGGGTGGAGGGCGCACCAGCCCACTCTGGGGCTGGTCCCTTCCCACTCTTGGCCCATGCAGCCCTCTGGTGCTGGTGGCCCCGCTTGGTGGACCCCCGGAACCCTTCCGATGGTCCCGGTACGTTACCGGTGATGCCCGAAACTCTTCCGGTGACCAAAAGCTCACTTCCTATATATGAATCTTTACCTCCGGACCATTTCGGAACTCCTCATGACATATGGATCTCATCCGGGATTCTGAACTACCTTTGGTAACCACATACACTATTTCCCTATAACCCTAGCGTCATCAAAACTTAAGTGTGTAGACCCTACGGGTTCGGGAGGCACGTAGACATGACCGAGACACCTCTCCGGTCAATAACCAACAGTGGGATCTGGATACCCATGTTGGCTCCCACATGCTCCACGATGATCTCATCGGATGAACCACGATGTTGGGGATTCAATCAATCCCATATACAATTCCCATTATCTACCAGTATGATACTCGCCCGAGATTCGATCGTCGGTATCCCTATACCTTGTTCAATCTCGTTACTGGCAAGTCTCTTTACTCGTTCCGTAACACATCATCATGTGGCTAACTCCTTAGTCACATTGAGCTCATTATAACACATCATCAGGTTGCACAATCTCATGGTCTAAGAAAACGATACTTGACATTAGAAAAGCTTTAGCATACGAACTACACGATCTTGTGATATGTTTAGGATTGGGTCTTGTCCATCATATGATTCTCCTAATGATATGATCCCGTTATCAACGGCATCCAATGTCCATGGTCATGAAACCTTGACCATCTATTGATCAACGAGCTAGCCAACTAGAGGCTCACCAGGGACACGTTGTTGTCTATGTATTCACACATGCATTACGGTTTCTGTTTAATACAATTATAGCATGAACAATAGACAATTATCATGAACAAGGAAATACAATAATAACCATTTTATTATTGCCTCTAGGGCATATTTCCAAGAGAGGCAAGTAACTCTTTTTGTATTTTTCTTTTTTTTTAATTTTTTGATTGCTTCACCAACAACTAAAGAAAGCAAAAAGGGAAATCAAAATCTATATAGTGAAGAAAGCAAACAAGCACACACGAGAATATCAACCCCACGCTATTGTTCACCGGCAACGGCGCCAGAAAAGAGCTTCATAATCCCCAAGTCCAAGGAATCAGCGTAGCAATTTCCAAAGGTGGAAGTGATAAGTATGGAGTATCGAACCCACAAGGATTTAAAGGTAAGATCAGTATTCTCTCAAGTCCTATCTGACACCGATACGACTCTACGTACACCGAACGTTTGCTTCCATCTAGAAACGAGAAGTAAAACTAAGTTATGGGTCTGAAGAGGATAGCTTTGCATGATATCGGAGAGCTAAAATATATAAATAGTTGGTGTTATCCTAATATTACAATATATTACAAATAGCGAGTATGGAATAATGATGGGTCGGTGTGCGGAATTATCCTAAGCAATTGTTAACAAGATCAGAAATCATTATTGCAATTTTATAAGAGGGAGAGGCATAAGCTAACATACTTTCTCTACTTGGATCATATGCACTTATGATTGGAACTCTAGGAAGCATCCGCAACTACTAAAGATCATTAAGGTAAAACCCAACCATAGCATTAAAGCATCAAGTCCCCTTTATCCCATACGCAACAACCCCCTTACTCGGGTTTATGCTTATGTCACTCAAGCAACCCACTATAAGCGAATCATGGACGTATTGCAACACCCTACAGCGGGAATCCTTCACGTGTACACGACACGGAAGGCACCATAGGACATCACCAAAATAAACATACAACGCAAACCAATCTAGATCATCAATCAACCCAAAGGACAAAAGTAATCTACTCAAAACATCATAGGATGGAAACACATCATTGGATCATAATATGTAGCATAAAGCACCATGTTCAAGTAGGTGATTACAGCGGGGTGCGGGAGAGTGGACCGTTAAAAGGAGATGAGGATGGTGATGAAGAAGGTGATGTTGATGAAGACGATCACCGCGGTGATGGTTCCCCCGATGACACTCCGACACCATCGGGAGAGAGGGGGAGATGTTCTTCCCCTTGTGCTTCCTCCTACATGGCCTCCCCCTTTGTGGGGAGAGGTTCTCCCTCTGGTCCTTGGCCTCCATGGTGTTGATGGCCCCTCCAGGACGGTGAAGATGGCCTCCAGATGATAGTGACCCCCTCCGGCAGGGTGCCGAAGAGGGCCAAGATTGGTTTTTCGTGGCTCTGGAGGTGTGCGGCGGCGGAACTCCCGATCTAGGTTTCTTTCTGGGGCTTTGGTATTTATAGGAATTTTTGGCGTCGGTCCCACGTCTAGAAGGTTCCCAAGGAAGTCACAAGCCAGGTGGACCCGTCCTAGGGGGGCACCCCTATGGCTTGTGGCTTCCTCGGCCTTCCTCTCCGGTGACTCTTCGCTCTAGTATTTTTTATATTTTCCAAACATATTCTCCGTAAATTTTCAGCTCATTTCGGGAACTTTTATTTCTGCACAAAAACACCAGCACGATAGTTCTACTGAAAACATCGTCAGTCCGGGTTAGTTCTAATAAAATCATACCAAAATCATATAAAATTATTGTAAACATGGCATGAATACTTCATAAATTATAGATACGCTGGAGACGTATCACTAGACTTCGGCCTTTTGCTAAGGACCACGTCATCATTGTCAAGTGTTGACCGTAGTGCGGTCAATTCTTCTGCAGTGAAGGTTTCGGCTGACGCCTGAAGGACGAGTGCTGCCATTTTGTTTTCTGCTCGAAGGGCTATATTCGGATTACTGGCGTCCGTTTGGTCCTGGCATTTTAAGTTTCATATACCCATAATGGGGTATAGCCTGGAATTTTGTGAAGGCGTCACATCCCAGTAGGGCATGATAGCCGCTTGGGAAGGGCACGATGTGGAAGAGGAGTTCTTCGGATCGGTAGTTTTCGGGCATGCCGAACACTACGTCCAGGACGATACGTCCTGAACAACGCGCCTCTTTCCCTAGAATGATTCCCCGAAAAGTCGTGTTGCTATGCTTGATGCGAGACCGGTCGAACTGCATTTTTTCCAGGGTGCCTTCGTAGATCAGGTTTAAACCATTGCCACCGTCCATTAGCACCTTATGTAACCTGTAGCCATCAATAATGGGGTTTAGGACTAATGTGCCCGGTGAATGGCCGGGAAGAATGGCTGGTTGGTCAGTGTCTCCGAAGGTAATGGGTATATCTACCCATGCACTCATTGCTGCCACATGGTAGACCTATTCGAGTTCTTTAAGAGCTCTTTTCCTCCTATTCCTCGAGGGTAACGTTTCGTAGACCGTTAGGACTTCAGCGTTGTATTCGGGTGATGATGTGGAGCGCCTATTCGATGGTAATGCCTCAAGGATAGCCTCACCTCTTTTTGCAACCTGCCTGACGACCCAACAACCTCTAAGGCTTCGAGTCGAGCTTGTGTTCAACAATACGGAATGTATGGGTCAAGGTTTATCCAATAGTCCGTCAAGGACAGTACTGACCCCTGTAAGGGGCCTATTTCTTTTTTTAGCTGGTTCGAATCTGGCTGGCCGCTTTGGCGGTATCCTCTTTTTCCGATCTCCACTAGGGTGTTCGGGGAAGGTTGGTTCCGAAAACAACCGTTCGGCTTGCCAAGCGCTTTCCATGGCACAATAGTTCTATACCAAGTTGGATAGCTCAGCAAAGTTACGAATGTGTCGGCGAGCCAGGGCGTTAAGAATCCCTTCATCATGGCAATTGTGACTAAAGGTTACCATTATCTCTTGGTCACTAAGACCTTTTTCTCTGCTTCTAGTGAGTAGGAATCTAGCCCAAAAATGGTGAACTGACTCTCCTGGTAATTGTATAATATATATCCCGTAAGTCCGAAGACGTGGGCTTTGGTGCGATACTAGGATGATCGACTTGGTTGGTGGGTGGGGAAAAATTCGACTCCACACCACACTGTGTGTTCGGAATCACGGATTCCGAATTATGTAATAGATCTGGGACCGAGAATGGTCCGTCTCCGGGGAAAATTCCGGCATCCGGTTTGTAAACGAAATCTTCGTGATCGGAGACCGGGATATAAACCGTTTTAAATTCCGGCTGTTGGGACAAGCCCTCAACCGGACACTCAATGGTAGCGACATGGTGGGTGACCGTGGGGACGTGAATCTCCCTATCGTCGGGTTTAATCCCGAGTCGATCATAGACCGGAACCTGTTCATCTGACATACGCATGGTCTCAATCCGATCGAACAACTCGTTTAAAAACGAGGCGATGGCAGGATGCGTGTCACTGAAGCGAGTGGAGTTAATATGCGGCGTGGAGGTTCCAGAGCCGTGCGAAAGCAGATACGGGTTCCTCCTAGCCGTGGTGGGTCTGGTCAAATCGGCCGGATTGGGCGTTCTAGACCGCCCGGGGGTGACGACTCCGTTGGAGGTGGGGCCCAATATCTTCGGCGTCGAGACTTATAGGATCCTCCTCAAGGATCGATGGTTCCATCAAAACAAGTTCTCCCTGTGAATCAACGATGAACTCTAAGATTCCGAACTTGATTCTCTGATTGGGGGAAAAGTTTCCGATCTAGCCAAGGTGGTAGATCGGGTCGACGTGTGACAAGACGTCACCGCCTGTGAGAGTCTGACCGGGGGCTAGAATCCCTGGATGCAGATCTCGTTGCTCGTGACAAGGTGAGCCATCGATTCCTTTGATGATCATAGTGGAACTCTCAATGAAAGCACCAATGTGGGTGTCAAAACCAGCGGATCTCGGGTAGGGGGTCCCGAACTGTGAGACTGGGATCGATGGTAACAGGAGACAAGCTTTACGCAGGTTCGGGCCCTCCTATGGAGGTAATACCCTAAGTCCTGCTTGATTGTATTGACGATGTACCGGTTACAGAGTTGATCTACCTTGAGATCGAATAGCTAAACCCTAGATGAGTTGCCCTCTCTCTACAACCTAAAACCCTCCAGCTTATATAGACACCGAAGGTATCTAGGGTTTACACATGGGCGATTGCATATCAAAGGAAGAAACATGCCTATCTACGGTCGACAATCTTAGAGGATACGCCACGACTCCTTGAAGCTTTCACCCTGACGACCGGGCCCTTGATCATCCAGCGCTCACTTTACGGCCCATACAGTCCGGCCCATAAGAAATAGGTCGGATATCCGAGGACCCCTTAATCCAGGACTCTCTCACCCGACTAGGGCACTACGTGGCCCACCGGAGCGACGCCACGAGGCGACGTACAATAGTGCGTTGGACCGCAGGTTTTCCGGACAATTCCGCGTGAGACCCCGTCGTGAGACCGACGTGGCGGACACGCCATCATATCTACCCTAGATTTGGATTGGATATGAGGGGTGTTGGTCAGCTTGGCGTTCTGAGGCCCGTTTAAGAAATCAGTTTGGGTCGTATTTTTTTGACCGGTGAGTGACCGGGCCATCCTCCCGGTCGTTTGAGACGGGTTTGGGAAGCCCGACAGTAGATGTTCTTAAATAGTGATTTTGATATATTTTGGTCCTCGTCGAAACATCGAGACTAATTCGACATTGTTTCATCAAACATATGAAGAATTTTGCCTTTCCAGGCACAGCAATTTGGGCACCCCACAACGAATTTCAAGTCCAGTCACGTGGCGCTTCCTTGATAAATCACTATTCGGAGTGAGAATATACAATCAACTCAGCTCCAGAAGAATTAGTTTTTATCAGCAATTGCAACGGCCACAGGCAAAATTGGCCTTATATATATACAGAGAGGAACACGTTCGGCTCTTTTCTTGGTCTCCCCCTTTCTTTTACCTCCAAGTTGGCAAAAACGAGCGACTGACCAACACTTCTTGATCGTCCTCGTCGTCATTATCGTCATCGTCATCCGTCCATGCGTCGTGTAAGCGAAGTAGCATCATGTGAAGCTTCTCTCTTCCGTTTCTTGTAAGTACTACATTAGTTGTTCTTCAGTGGGTAATTAGCACGAGCGAGGGAAAAAAGCATCCGCTCACGCGCACGCGGACGACGACCCCACCTGCCTGCTCTTCCACACGATCGGAGCCACGATCATCCATACTGCAAGAGGCGCAAGAACAGTGTCCATTCGTCAGCAGACACACAAACAAATTACGAACAGCTTCGTCGAATGCAGCAGAAAGCTTGAGCTCGCTCGGCAATGGCGTTCAGACTTACTGTACACGATCGCCGCCAGCCACTCGTTGCCGACGCGCACCCACGTGCTCGCCCACCCGACGTCGATCGTCCACCTGAGGATCAAATCGGGCAACGCGTTAGTCAATTAATCAATGTTCTCAGATCAGGAACATCTGGCGATCGAAGAGTGCAGTCAGTCAGTCAGTTCAGTTTGTCAGAGTGTTTTTTCCTTGTCTGAAGCTTACTTCTCCATTTCCTGATGCGCGTTCCAGCCGACGAAGAGCATGGCGAAGTACATGGCGCCCATGGCGAACACGAAGTGGAAGAAGCCGAAGCCGTACGGAACGTCGTCGTCCTCGGACTCCGTCTCGCTGCTCTTGAACTGGAGACACTTTGAGTCTATCCCCGTCGAGAAGGTGGCCGCGACGACGACGATCACCGCGATCACGAAGCTCTGCCAACAGTACATACATGGTCAGCACCTCTTTTACAGACAAGACTAGCAAGTACAGCAACTAAGTTAACTGATCGCGTGTTTGCCTCCTCTGTTAAAAATTTATACTGAACCAGTACCATATCAATCACTGAAGAGAGAAGGCGTTCTTACCGCGATGTTGAGCCAGTCCGCGCTCGTCGCGACCTCTGCTTTCCTGTTGCAGATCTCCGTGTGCGGCTCACTGTAAATTTCACCATGCAAACAAGATGTAAGCAAGCAACTCCCGTACCACGAAATGGCCTTGCTAATACGATGTTGAACGGACAGTTCTGAATTCAGCTCCTTCACCCACCTTCTGATCGCCGACCAGCAGAGGAACACGATGTATATCCCCATCAGCCCCGGCGCCAGGTACCCCGCCTTCACCTGATCATTCAACCCAACAGATCAGTATGCAATTTCTTTCTTTTGAGACCGATCATAGAACCGAGACGGCGCCATTGAGCTTGACTAAGTAGTACCTTGGAGTTGACGGAGATGAATGTCATGAGCTGCACGAGCGCGAGGGTGACGGTGATGAAGAGGATGTTGAGCTTGCAGGCGGACGTGGGCGCGTACCACACGTACATGAGCACGATCCCGAGGATGGACCCCACGTACGTCACGATCGACACCACCAGCACCTGCATGTGGCTGCAACACCCAACCATCCATCCCCAGTTGTTAGTTAGATCCAGCAGATTTCACAGCAACTTGGTCAGGCTCAGACAGACAGAGGAGGAGGAGGAAAAAGGTAGCGGCGCCACGCACCATCTCTTGAGGTTTAGCTCCGATCGGCAGCAGTCGTTCAGCCACGTGATGAACCTGGTCACGCTGATGAGCTGGATCACGAGGAACGCCCTGCAGTTCAATTCACCCCGGAGGCAAGCTCATCAGACACATGCTCCAAGAATGTCACTGAAGAACAAGGTAAATTAATGTCTGACGATCATGAGATGTAATGGAC
Organism: Hordeum marinum; assembly: GCA_022496015.1. Classification (NCBI taxonomy): domain Eukaryota; kingdom Viridiplantae; phylum Streptophyta; class Magnoliopsida; order Poales; family Poaceae; genus Hordeum; species Hordeum marinum. The sequence goes on from CM039674.1 coordinate 76,179,118, forward strand.
TTACCCTGCTCCGAAATGTGCCACCTTCCCTGAGAAAATTCAGACAAAACAAACGCCATCGTCGATCAGCAACAGCAATTGGATGAAGAAGCGTGAGTTAATTTCTACACTTGGGAGCTACGTAGTTTGGGACTGACCGTAGAGCTGGATGAGCGGCGAGGGCGCGAAGAAGGGGACGGCGGTGAGGGCCATCCAGAGCACGATCTTGACGGGCCACCACTCGGAGTGCCACGAGTTGCGGCAGTCGTGCACCTTCCTCGTCTTCATGGTGGACAGGAACATGACGAAGAAGAAGAGGAAGCAGCCGAGGCTGATGCGCAGCACGCCCTCGGCGCCCAGGCAGTAGCGCGCGCCCTGGCACCCCTTGAGCCGCCGGAGCTCGCCCAGCGCCGAGTGGCCGTAGTCGCGGACTGTCCAGGCCAGCAGGTTGGTCACCAGGAAGATGAGCGCGTACACGTACCGCGCCATCATCGGGTTCGGGCCCGCGCACACGCACCGCGCGCAGCACGACTCCTCCATCACCCGGATGACGCAGTGCTCCCCGCAGCTCCTCCCGCCGCCGTCGCCCTCCGCCGCAGCGGGCGCCACGCCGGCACCCTCGCCACCGTCCCTCTCCATCGCAGGCGTCGCCACCACGGCGGCAGCCCTCTCCACCACCACTTCCGGCGCCACGCGGGCACCGCAGCCGCTGCCGGCCCTGTCTGTGGACGGGGGCACGCCGGCGCCGGCGGTGACAACTGGCACGCCGCCGTCAAGCGTCATCGATCGGCCGCTTGATCGTCGCAAGAACGAACACCGATGGACGAGTGCTGCTATAGCTGTGCCGGCTTTCCTGCGGACATGAACGAGCAGGAAGTTTGTTCAGACGGCGGGTCACGAGATTGTTGGTGGCGTACGCCTCCGTCGAGCGTCTATGAATAGCTCGTGAGCGCGAAAACGATGCGTTACTTTTTTACCCCCTCCCAACGGAGTGACGTTCCGGGCATGCTTTTCTATAATGGCCAAATTAAGACCGTTCTAAGCTGCTTTGCTTGGACAGAAATATGATTTTAGTTGCGCCTGCCAGCCATCACTCCCAAGTTTGACCACGGTTGACCTGCTATTTTTTTTATCTACCCCACATGACTAACGACTAACGTACTACATATACTTCGGTTAAAAAACCAACTAAGTACTGACCATGACGGTTCTGAGCTAACCGGCATGCCTAAGTAGTAATAAAACTGTAAGCAAAACAACACGGCTTGTTTTTTTTTTTGTACTGCGTTCTCATTTCCCTTTCAACGGCTAGGATTGATTATGTGTTGAACGGCCGCTGGTGAATCATCAAAGGTTTTGTGCCAAAGCTGCATACATGCATAGAGTGGTATCCAATTTGATCTGGATGATTAAAAAGGGAAAGCAAGGTGTGAGTGGAGTGACCGCTGCTGAACATGCATGTTACATTCTTACATGCATGTGTTTATGTGTGGCGGCAAAGCTTGCCTTTAAAGGAAGATTAGGGTTACAGATGGAGGTAAAGAAAGAAAGAAAGACAGAAAGAGAGAAAGCTCCATGCATGAGTCATGGGATTGAGGAGGGTGCACAGTCGCACATGGCTCTCTCTTTCTGTGCCTGTCATGTGGAGCTTTGGACGGCCGATATACATGCATGTTAGTGGAAAAACAAAAGAGTAAAGCCGCAAAGCAAAGTGTAGAAATGGATGATATTTCTGTCCAAGCAAAGCTGCAAAGATATTGAATGAAGGAAAAAGGAAAGAGATTATACGTTCCTAAAAATGCTAAAAATCTTACGTCGGATCTTTAAGCATGGCAAATCCGACACCCGAGATGGACAATTATGTTGTTGCGAGCATGACAATTTCCTTCGACAAGGATTTGACATGTTTGCTGGAGGAAATTGTCATCCCGAGCATTCGATTCGTCGTGCTTAAAAATCTACTGTCGGATTTTGCCCTAATTAATCATGATTGGAGAAATTACATAGTCTATGTTAAAGATCTGTAGCTTGGCTCGGAGGGTTGCTTAGGGCTTTCTTTGCTTAGTCCTGTCCTCTTCTCTGTCGTGCGGCCAAGTTGCTGCCGGTGGTAAGCAACCATGCATGGTCCTTTTTGTATTAGTACAAACTAGGTTACTAGGTAACTTCATTCTAAATTTTGTGTAAAGCTAGGGACGGGAGGATCTTCTTTCCAAGCAATAATCCCATCCTTTCCTTTTTTTGCCTGCACATATTCTCTGAATGACAGGCCATGACCTTTCTTTCAGGATTAATAGCTGCTAGATATTTCTCACACGATTCCATCTGCTACACGAGCGTAGCTAGAGATTCCCGTCTATCCCAGCCGCTACAAACATGCCATCAATCCAGCAGTAATTGGAGAGGGCGAGAAAAGCATCGTTGACGAGGTACGCACCTTGATTAGATCCACGTACGGCCAGAGGGGAGCTGAATGTCGCGTTGCAGAATCCGATCCTCTTACCCTGCTCGGGTTACCCGGGCGGCAGCTGTAAGAAGACGAAGAAGGAATCAGGGGAGTCGGAGAGGGGTTGGCGGGCACGGAACGCATCTCTGTAGCTTGCGCTCCCGACCACGGAAGGCAGAACCGAATGCGCTGCTTGCTGCCCAACTGGTACTGTTGCGTATCATACTATTCGGTTCGCGCTCGTTTGCGACCCCTCCCCGGCAGCCGAACCGATACGGCCGGAGAGGAAAACAGCATTTGGCCTCGAATATATGCGACGACAAGGATGGATAGCGGTCGTCGTGGTTTCTGGTATACTGATTTGGTTATGTTTCTGAGCTCTAATGTGTTGCACTTGCAGGGGAAGAAAGGCGAGGAAATTGAACGCTAGCCGAATCCGATGATGATCATGGGAGCAAGCAAGCAAGCAAGCAGACAAAGACGAGGGGGAGGAGGAGGACTCACATGCACGCATGGATTGATGGATGGGACGGGGGAGGACGAAGGACTCGTAGATTATGTTCCGCCTGGAGGTTGAAGGTAGACGAAGCTGCCTCAGCCCGGCTCAGGTGGTGTACGTACGTCGCGCGCTCTCGTTAGATAACTGTGGTTGCTATGCTCATGGCGGTGCGCTAGCTGCGCCGACAGGTGTGGTTTTATGAGCCGAGGGGCGGAGGGGAGAGATCGGTTGGGGAGTGGAGGTGGCGGTGGTGCTCCGTTTTATTCCCGCCGCAGGAAAGGAAGCAGCGCCTCTATATTTTACTGCGTTTCCTTGTCTCGCTCCTCCGTCGTACAGTATGTGTGTGGTTTTCTTCTTTCTGTTTCCGGCTTGGTATATACGAGTGTTTTGTACGTGCCACACGCGTACACGCACCACCTCCGCCTCGCCCTCCACGCTCCACAGACACGCGCTTGGCTCCGGACCCACGGCCCGTTGCTGTACATGTATGCACACTTGTACACCCTCGACTAAATCTTCTGAGTTCAGCTCCATATGTGATGTGTTGTCCACACTTGTACACTTGTACACCCCGTGAGGTTCAGATTGTCAGTGTGACCAACTAACCGTGCTGCATCATGCATTTTTTTCTGGAACTCGTTGCCATATCATCGTTTCCACAGCGACGGTTTGGACACGTACGGGGGAGTAAACGAGAGCTACCACGAGGCTCGTTCACAAAAAAGATGTGGAGCGAGTTGACCCTGCCACAAAGCTGAGCCCTGTCGCCTCTGCTCCGCTCGCCTCGCCGAGCCAAGGGTTGGATTTTTGTGTCCGGCGCGGCCTGAGCGCCACACTTGCACGGAGACGGCAAAGACGAGCGAGGAATTGCAACTGAGCCACAACTGCCGCAGATCTTTTCCTGCGTTTGTCTACATGTTGATGGATCTTTTTTTCTTGCGAAAACTTACATGTGGATGAGTGGATGGGTGGAGAGTCGGACAATGCCTCGGAGGGAGGGACGGGACAGATACAAAATCGGGTCTTTCTTAACCTTTTTCTATGGTATTGGCTGGCCGTGCTGGAGGGCACTGTGGCGTCACGAGGTGCGGATCCTGGCTTATCCCACCAACGACAAGTTGCGACACATGCTGCCCGGGCAAAATCATCCTCGTATACCACCTTGCACAAAATATTGGCTCTCCCACAAAGTGTCAGCTGGATCATGATAATAGGCCTCTTGGACTCTCTAAAGTCCATATCACCATCCTGGCCTGGGGGTCGTAATTTGACCCATACTATCTATGCATATCCACTTAGGCTGACCATCCACTTTCTGATTAACGGATAGTGCACTTTGCGAGTATAAATCATGCATGATTACTGCTTTTAGGATGGCCCGTACGTCCGACTCAACAAACTGACCCCTCCATAGACCTACAGCCAGCCACAGCCAGCTGAAGAACCACAGCACAAAGCCACTTGCGAATCGATCGATCCACACATGTGTGCTCGGTGAGCAAGCAAGCAATCACTTGCAAGGAATAATCGCCTCAGCAAAACATATATAAACGAGTACCATCGCCCGTCTATCGCCGATCTCGATCACCCTTTCGTGCACTTTTGGACCACACAGCCGCGCGCGCGCACGTCATGGCGCCCCATATATGTCTCTGCCTGCGCAACATGCTCGGGGAAGGGCATTCTGTCTCGGGTCCATTTTGGGCGCAACGGCGATAACCGTACGTGCACACTTGCGTACATGTAGATGGCGTGGGTCATCATGTGCTCCAGTTGGCTTTGGCTACGTACCGCATCGCTGCCGCTTTGCACCGTTGCACGGCTGGATTTGGCGCGGGGACGTGGATGGATCCTTGACCTCCGTGGTGCGGGCACGCACTTCCCCACCGAGACGCACTCTGCGGTGCATATGGATGTCGAGCAGGACGAACCGGGCGTGCTTTCGGGGTTTATATGCTGCAAAAAGGCCGCCCATAAAAAATGCACAAAGAGGACGAACTGAATGCATTGATGCAGCGAACATTTCCCATGTCACATTATCTTAGAATACCAGTTATTTTTACAAATGGTCGCACGACCGAAAAAGGATAAATCCCGTTGTGCATAACGCCCAAAATAAAGTTCATGCAAGTTAAGGGCATCTCCAACGGCCACCCGCATATTTCCTCTTGCATTCGTTCTTGGATGGGAGAGTTTACGGACGCAGATGTAAGAGGACAACATTCAACACTAGCCGCATACATCGGGCCAACAATTCAAACCAACCTCACGAAATTCAATCGAGCCGGGTAGATTTCATTCAAGTTCGGATATAATTTACATAAAAAGGTCGATATTTCAACCGTTAAAAAAAATTCTAAACCCTATACATGACGACCACCTCGTACGCGCCGCCGCCCTGCCGTGCCGCACCACCGTCTCCGTCCTGCCGGGCCGCACCGCCGTCTCCATCGATGTCGTTGTCGTCATCGTCGTCATGGTCCCTCCAGCTGCGGAACGATGTCGGAGGGCCGTAACAACCTTGTTTGGTGGCTGCCTGCTGCTCCACCTCCTGCTGCATCATGTAGAGTGCCGCCGTGGCCAGTGCCGCCATGGCCTTCGGAGCCCTAGCGGTGGCCTTGCCACGACCGGCATTGGCGGATAAGTCCCTAAGAGACCACTCCTCGCCGATCTTGGCGAGCTCGCCGTCAAGGCGGCGGCGACGCCTAGCGGCCGTCTTCGCAGTGGTCAGGGAGCGGTTGAGCGCCCACATCGCAGCGAGGTCTGGATCGTTGCGGACCTATTCCGGTGTCACGTCCGTCTTGGCGAACATGGAGCGGCGACCGGCATTGCGTTTGCCATACCTTGACTGCTACTGCGTTGTGCACTCGGCCCCGAACACCACGGCCCAAGAGCCAGAGGAACTGTCGTAACCGTCGCCTTTCAGGTAGTGGAGGATGCGGCCACGTGCCTTGGGGATTGCGGGCGATACCTCCTTCTTAATGTGGCGGTGATGGTGTCGAGGTGGTGAGGATGGCTTGTCAATCCACGTAGTGGCTATGCGGCGGGGGCGACACCGGCTTCGACTTCACGCGGCGGAGGCGCTTGGGGGACGTGGGCTCCCATTTCACGTGGCGCTGATGTGGAGGTTGCGGTTGCGCGGCGGGGACTCCGGCTCGTCCTTCACATGTCGGAACGAGGATGCTGGCTCGTGCTTGATGCGGACCTGCGGCGGGGACGGTGGCTCCTCCTTCGCGTGCATCGATGTTGGTGCCGCCGGTCCCATCTGAAGGAGTGAACGCTCGTCACTAGTCCAGAAAAGCCTGGTTATGGCATGGCAAAAAGGGTCTTACTGGCGTAGGCACCCGACACCGGCAAAATGGCGCCACGGTTAATTAATAATGGTGGCGTTGGAGCCTACGTCAACAATATTTCATGTATCTATGGCGTTGGATTTGTCGCCACTATGGCAATATCATATATATCTACGGCATGTTAACTTTTCCAACGCCATACACCAAAGAGGTCATTATGGGCGAACCGGATGTTTCGCATGCCAGTACTAAATGACCAAATGCAACAACAAAAACGCTGCCACAACGCAATTTTGTATCAGTATATACATAATGATGTTTGTGTCCCAAATTGATTCCGATAAGAAATAAAAACGCACGTACCCCATAATTTATATTATGGTACATGTCATTTTTATATATATGTATATATTAACCATCATCGTAACTACTAGTATGGTACTCATCACGTTTATTAGGTTCAATCTTGAAGAAGAGGGAAATTAACCCCCTGCATCTCTGCATCTCCATGCATGGTGGAGCATAGAGATTCACCGATCTGCAATCTTCCAAGTTGCGATCACTCGGGTCATTGCCTCCATTCTTTTAACTCTTCCATGTTGCGATCACTTGAGTAGGTGCCTCCATTCTTTTAATTCTTACAAGTTGCGACATTCGGGAAGCTGCCTCCATTCTTTTAACTCTTCCAAGTTACGATCACTCGGTAGTTGCATCCATTCTTTTAGCAGTACGGGCATTCTTCCATTTTGTGCTGCATTCACAAAATAAAAGTCAATGGAAAAAATGGACATATTGAGAGCAAGAAATTTTGATGAAATGGAAATGAATCCACATTTCGCCAAAACATTGGCCACTCTCTCGACCTTTCCCTGCAAAAAGAAACATAGCTAGCGCGAGACAATTCACAAGAACACACGATGATGCAACATATAGCATATTTCATCAATTCACATTTCATCAAAAAATGGTTAGAGATAGATTTTTACCGTCTGGATCGAGTGGGGATTGCTGTCGGCAGGGCACGACGGGGGTGCCCGTGAAGACTGTGCGATGGGGTGGTGTTGCGTGGCGGATGGGGCGGCCGGACACGGCGACGGAGGGAGATATTGGCCGGACAGGACAACCATGGAGGCACAGAGTGGTCGGATAGGACGACGGATAAAGAGGCTCTTGGATGAGCGGGTGGGCTTCTGGAAGGGCTGGGCAGCATGTCTGGCGCAGGGCGCGACCGCGGCTGGGTGGGGGAACGATGGAGAGCAGTGTCCGGCGACGGGGGGGGGGGGGGGGGGAATCTGAGTTGTTCTCACAACAGAGTGTAGATAAAAGTGCCGATTAGTCATTAGTGTTGGCGCCAATGACGTGGTCGACGCCAGCAGTAATTGGTGTTGAGTTAACTTGGGCTCTTCTAATAATACTTAAAAAATGGCTTGTGAAAATGCATACATGAATGTGGATCAAAGTACTATAATAATGCAAATTAGGAGGTATACACAAATGAAGTACAATATCGTGCGAACAAAGTATGTATTATGCAATGATAAGTACACAAAGTGTAGTACACGAATAATGAAACACACAAAAGAATCAAGTACGACGTCATTTGACCATCCTCTCAACAAAGGTTTGGGTCTTTTTAATCTTGCTTGAATACTTCTGTCCTGCGTTATGACTCCTTCGTAAGAAGGGATGTCCTGTCTCAGGCAAGGTAGTTCTTCTCCTTCTGGTGGTGTAATTTTCATCATCATCATAGTTCTCCTCTTATTTTGGGTCGACGCCGAACTGATCATAGTCATCCTCGTTGGCCACTTTGTCCATCTTGACGATGGATATCTTGGATCTCCTGACCACAACACGACTTGACTTTGTTGGGCCAGTTATATAGGAGCATTGTGACATGTCCTTAGAGAATACCCAAGGCTCATATTTGGCGGTAATTCCTTTGACACCCTTTGCACTGGCAGCTTGTGCTTTGGGCAGGGACATGGTAACGGCACCACGTACTTCCTTTCTCGACATTCTTTGCCCATCTAGCCCGGAACTGTTGCACCGTGTGACCTTCGGCGTCCTCAAGTACCCATATCTCTTCGATCCTTCCATAGTATCTGTTAGTTTCATTCTCGGTGGATGAAATTAACGTGACGCCTGAGTTCTGGTAATCAGAGTCTTTGTCTTTTGCCTCTGTATAGAATGTGTATCCATTGATATCATATGATTGGTAGGTGGTGACGGTGCATGCAGGGCCTACTGCTAATTCATAGATGAGATTTGCATTGGCAATACCCGTTGGCAGTGGTTTCTCCTGAATTCGCTCTTTTAACTAGGCTGCAAATTTGGAGTTGTGCTCTCTAATGATCTGGGCTTCGGTCCTCTGTCTCCCTGCCATTGCATGCTCTCTCTTTAAGGTGTCCTTATGAGTCTGCTACCAAGGAGTGATTATATCTGCTTGTTATAACACCACTGTGTGCACTCTGTCGAAGTCGTCTCGGTGGTTATGTGTATCCACATTTAAATCACACTTCAACTATGAGTGACCTACTCCATCATGATGGGGAACGTTGCATGGGAAACAAAAAAAATCCTACAAACACCCAAGATCTATCTATGGAGATCAACACCTATGAGCGGGAGAGTGGATCTACATATCCTTGTAGATTGCTAAGAGGGAAGCATTAAGAAATGTGGTTGATGTAGTTGAATGGCTTCGCGATCCAAATCACAATCCGTCCCGCGATCCAATCACGATCCGTCCCGATCTAGCGCCGAAAGGACAACACCTCCGTGTTCAGCACACGTACAACTCGATGATGTCTCTGCCTCCTCGATCCAGTGAGCGAGGTCAGAGTAGTAAATGAGTTCTCCGGCAACACGACGGCGTGGTGGAGGCGGTGGTGGTGCTATCCTGGTAGGGCTACGCCTAGCGCTACAGAAACCGCGAATGAAGGAGAAAACGATCTAGGGAGAGAGAGGGGTGCCAAGGGCTTCGTGCGTGCTCTTGGGGTGCCCCCTCCCCTCTATATATAGGTGGAGGGGCATGGAGATCAGCCCCTTTAATCCCTAGGGCGCAGCCAAGGGGGAGGAGTTGGAATCCTAGTCCAATTCCTTCCCTTTCCATAAACAGATGGACTTTTCACCTCTCCCAAGGCACATGGGCCTTGAGGGACTTGTGCGCCTGGCCCAATAAGTCCAGGGCACCTCCCCTCAGCCCATGCAAACCCTTGGGACGTTGTGGAACCCTTCATAGACTACTGGACTCCTCCGGAAGTTTCCAAAACCTTCTACAAGCTTCCCGGTACAATACCGAAAAAACCCGAAACTTTTCCTATATCCAAAATATGACTTCCCATATATAAATCTTTACCTCCGGACCATTCCAGAACTCCTTGTGACGTCCGGGATCTCGTCGAGGACTCCAAACAACCTTAGGTCACCAACATACATAACTCAACTATTCCAAATCGTCACTGAATGTTAAGTGTGCAGGCCCTGCGGGTTCGAGAACTATGTAGATATGACCGAGACAACTCTACGGTCAATAACCAATAGAGGAACCACGATGCCCATATTGGTTCCTAAATATTCTACAAAGATCTTTATCGGTCAAACCACGATGTCAAGGATCCAGACAATCCCGTATGCAGTTCCCTTTGTCTATCGACATGTTACTTGCATGAGATTCGATCGTCAGTATCTCCATATCTAGTTCAATCTCGTTACTGGTAAGTCTCTTTACTCGTTCCGTAATACAAGATCCCATGACTAAGTCCTTAGTCACATTGCTTGCAAGCTTCTTGTGATGTTGTATTACTGAGTGGGCCCAGAGATACCTCTCCGTCATACAGAGTGACAAATCCCAGTCTGGATCCATGCCAACCCAACAGACACCCTCGAAGATACCTATAGAGCACCTTTATAGTCACCCAGTTACGTTGTGACGTTTTATACACACAAGGTACTCCTTCGGTGTCACTGAGTTGCATGATCTCATGGTCATAGGAACAGATACTTGACATGTAGAAAACAACAGCAATAGACTGACACGATCATATGCTACATTCATAGTTTTGGGTCTACTCCATCACATACTTCTCCTAATGATGTGATACCTTTATCAAATGACATCTCATGTCTATGGCTAGGAAACCTTAACCATCTTTGATCAACGAGCTAGTTTAGTAGAGTCTTACTAGGGACACTTTGTTGTCTATGTATCCACACATGTATTTGAGTTTCCAATCAATACAATTATAGCATGGATAATAAACAATTATCATGAGCAAGAAAATATGCTAATAACCAATTTATTATTGCCTCTAGGGCATATTTCCAATAGTCTCCCACTTGCACTAGAGTCAATAATCTAGTTCACGCCACCATGTAATTTACACCCAATGAGTTCTGGGGTTTGATCATGTTTTGCCTGCGAGAGAGGTTTTAGTCTACGGGTCTGCAACATTCAGATCCGTGTGTACTTTGCAAATCTCTATGCCATACTGTAGATGCTGCTACCACGTTCCACTTGGAGCTATTCCAAATGTCTGCTCCATTATACATATCTAGATTGCTACTCAGAGTCATCTGGATTAGTGTCAAAGCTTGCATCGACGTAACCCTTTACGATGAACTCTTTATCACCTCCATAATCAAGAAACATTTCCTTAGTCCTCTGGTTACTAAGGATAATTTTGACCGCCCTCCAGTGATCCACTCCTGGACCACTCTTGTACCCCTTGACATACTCATGGCTAGGCACACACTAGGTGCGATACACAGCATGGCATATTATACAGAGCCTACAACTAAGGCATAGGGGACGACCTTCGTCCTTTCTCTTTCTTATGACGTGGTCGAGATTTGAGTCTTACTCAAATTCATACCTTACAACATAGCCAAAAACTCCTTCTTTGACTGACCTATTTTGAACTCCTTAAAAAACTTGTCAACGTATGTATTCATTGAAAGTTTTATCAAGCGTCTTGATCTATCTCTATAGATCTTGATGCCCAATATTTAAGTAGCTTCATTTAAGGTCTTCCTTTGAAAAAATCCCTTTCAAACAACCCTTTATGCTTTCCAGAAATTCTACATTATTTCCGATCAACATATGTCAACCACATATACTTATCAGAAATTCTATAGTGCTCCCACTCACTTTCTTATAAATACAAGTTTCTTATACATTTTGCATAAACCCAAAAACTTCAATCACCTCATCAAAGCATATATTCCAACTCCGGGATGCTTGCTCTAGTCCATAGAAGGATCGCTGGAGCTCGCATACCTTTTAGCATCCGTAGGATCGACAAAACATTCTAGATATATCACATACAACCATTCCTCAAGGAAACCATTGAGGAACCGATGTTTTGACATCCATATGCCAGATTTCATAATCAAAAAATGCAGCAACTGCTAACATAATTCCAACAGACTTTAGCATCGCTACGGGTGAGAAAGGCTCATCCAATAGACTTTGCCCTCGGATCTGAGATGGAAGGTGTACCCAACTGCTTCCTTAGGGTATCATATGAAGATGCACTTTTCCGTTTTGGGTTCGAGCATATCAGACATAAGTGTCGTATCTCCAAAGCCTAAGAAATGACAGCTTAGGTTTCTGCCAAACCATAATTCATACAGTGTCATCTCAATGGATTTAGATGGTGCCCTATTTAAAGTGAATGTAGTTTTCACTAATGCAAAACCCAAAACGATAGTGGAAAAATGATAAGAGACATCATAGTACGCACCATATCCAATAGAGCACCACTACGATGTTCGGACACGCGATTACACTATGGTGTTCTAGGTGGCGTGAGTTGTGAAACAATTTCAACTTTGTCTTAAGTTGCATACCAAAATCGTAACTCAGATATTCACCTCTACGATCATATCGTAGACATTTTATCTTCTGCACACGATGATCTTAAACTTCACTCTGAATTTGCTTGAAATTTTCAAACGTTTCAGACTTGTGTTTCATTAAGTAAATATACCCATACCTACTCAAATTATCAGTGAAGGTAAGAAAATAATGATATCCACCACATGCTTCAACACTCATTGGACCACATACATCAACATATATCATTTCCAATAAGTCACTTGCCCGCTCCATCATACTGGAAAACGGGGTCTTAGTCATCTTGCCCATAAGGCATGGTCCGCATGTCTCAAGCGATTAGAAATCGAGTGAGTCCAAAGATCCATTAGCATGGAGTTTCTTCATGCGCTTTACACCAATATGACCTTAGCGGCAGTGCCACAGCTATGTGGTACTATCATAATTAACTTTTCATCTTTTTGGCATCAATTTTATGAACATGTGCATCACTATGATTGAGATTCAATAAAACCATTCACATTGGGTGCATGACAATTGAAGGTATTATTCATGTAAACAGAATAACCCTTATTCTCTAACTTAAATGAATAACCGTATTGCAATAAACATGATCTAATCATATTCATGCTCAATGCAAACACCAAGAAACATTTATTTAGGTTCAACACTAATCCCGAAGGCAGAGGGAGGGTGCGCGATGGTGATCACATCAACCTTGGGAACACTTCCAACACACATTGTCACCTCGCTCCACGGTCTAGTAGGGCCCATCTGGGCTCTTTGCTGTCTGCCTTCAGGCCCTTTGCGGTCGGCTGGCGGACGGCAAAGACTTGGCTGATGGCAAACTGTGTACTTGTCGTCCGCCACTCCTGTGCCGTCTGCTTTTTCTAAGCTGACGGCAAAGAATTGGCAGATGGTAAATGTCCAAATTCCAGTAGTGTCTCATGTTTGTCCCATAGATTTTATTTCAAGTTACCAATATTAGAAACTGAATAGGGTATCTAATACCCGGGTGCTACTAGGAGTACTAGTAAGGTACAGATCAATAACACATATATCAAATATACTTTTGTTGACGTTGCCATCTTTCTTATCTACCAAGTATCTAGGGTTGTTCCGCTTCAGTGACCGTTCTCCTCATAATAGAAGCACTTAGGCTCGGGTTTGGGTTCAACCTTGGGTTTCTGCACTGGAGTAGCATCTGGCTTGCCATTCATGAAGTTTCCCTTCTTGCCCTTCTCGAAACTAGTGGTTTTACTAACCATCAACATTTGATGCTCCTTCTAGATTTCTACCTTCGCGGTGTCAAACATCACGAATAGCTTAGGGATCATTTCTTCCATCCTTGGCATGTTTATAGTTCATCACGAAGCTCTAGTAGCTTTGTGGCAGTGACTTGGAGAACTATATCAATCATTATCTTATCTGGAAGATCAACTCCCACTTGATTCAAGCGATTGTAGCACCCAGACAATATGAGCACACACTCACCGATTGAGAGATTCTCCTTCATCTTGCAGGCAAAGGATCTTGATGGAGGTCTGACACCTCTCAACAGGGGCACGAGCCTGAAATCCCAATTTCAGATCTTAGAACATATCATATGTTCCGTGACGTTCAAAACATTTTGGGGCCTCAATTCTAAGCTGTAATGCATGACACACTGAACTATCAAGTAGTCATCAGAACGTGCATGTCAGTTGTTCACAACATCCACAGACGACGCATAAGGGGGTGGCGCACTGAGCGGTGCATCAAGGACATAAGCCTTCTCTGCGGCAATGACGAAAATCCTCAGATCACGGACCCAGTCAGTATAATTGCTACCATCATCTTTCAACTTACTTTTTCTCTAGGGACGTATCAAAATTTAGGGGAGCTACGGCACGAGCTATTGATCTATAACATAATTTGCAAAGAAATTTTGACTATGTTCATGATAATGAGTTCAATTAATCGATCATATTACTTAAGAACTTCCACTCAAATCAACATCCCTCAGGTTGTCTAAGTGTGGCATGATCCAAATCCACCAACCTAAGTCCGATCATCATGTGGGATGAGGTGGTTTCAATGGTGAACATCTCCATGTTGATCATATCTACTATATGACTCATGTTCGACCTTTCGGTCTCCTGTGTTCCGAGGCCATGTCTGTACATGCTAGGCTCATAAGTTAACCCGAATGTTTCGCATGTGCAAAACTGGCTTGCACCCGTTGTATGTGAACGTAGTCTATCACACCCGATCATCACATGGTACTTCAAAATGATGAACTTTTGCAACGGTGCACACTCGGGGAGAACACAATTTTATCTTGAAATTTTAGTGAGGGATCACCTTATAATGCTACCGTCGTCCTAAGCAAAATAAGATGCATAAAAGGATTAACATCACATGCAAATCATAAGTGACATGATATGGCCATGAACTTGTGCTTTTGATCTCCATCTCCAAGCACCGGCATGATCTACATCGTCACTGTCATGACACCATGATCTCCATCATCATGATATCCCTCATTGTGTTGCCATCGGGGTTATTGCACCAACCATTCTTCTACTACTAATGCTACCATTTAGCAATAAAGTAAAGCATTACATAGCGCTTAATGATTGACAGCAGATCATAAAATAATTAAAGACAACCCTATGGCTCCTGCTGGTTGCCGGACTCATCGACATGCAAGTCGTGATCACTATTACAAAACATGATCATCTCATACATCAACATATATCAAATCACGTCTTGACCATATCACATCACAACATGCCCTACAAAAACAAGTTAGACGTCCTCTACTTTGTTGTTGCAAGTTTTACGTGGCTGCTATGGGCAACTAGTAAGAATCATTCTTACCTAGGCAAAGCCAAAATCGTGATAATCAAGTTGCCTTTTAACCTTCTACAAGGAACGTCTCTATCGAATCCAATTCGACTAAAGTGGGAGAGACGGACACCCGCCAGCTGCTACCTCTTGAGCATGCGTTGGTTTTCCCTTGAAGAGGAAAGGGTGATGCAGCAAAGTAGATAAGTATTTCCCTCAGTTGCTGAAAACCAAGGTATCAATCCAGTAGAAGGAACAAGCAAATCACCAATGGATGCACCTACACAAACAATCAAACTCTTGCACCCAACGCTATATAGGGGTTGTCAATCCCTTCATGATTATTTGCAAGGATTAGATCTGAAAGAGATAGATGTAAAAGATTGCAGAAATTAAAAGGTAAATAAATTGCAGCAAGGTATTTTTGGTTTATATATCTAAAAATATATTATGGAAAGTAGACCCGGGGGGCATAGGTTTCACTAGAGGCTTCTCTCTTGAAGGAAAGTATCACGATGGGTGAACAAATTACTATCGAGCAATTGATAGAAAAGCGAATAATTATGAAGATTTTGAAGTCAATGATTATGCATATAGGCATCACGTCCGTGTCATGTAGACCGAAACGATTCTGCATCTACTACTATTACTCCACACATCGACCGACTCTTGCCTGCATCTAGAGTATTAAGTTCATGAAGAACAGAGTAACGCATTAAGAAAGATGACAGGATGTAGAGGGATAAACTCAAGCAATATGATTAAAACCCCATATTCTTACCCTTGATGGCAACAATACAATACGTGCCTCGCTACCCCTACTTTGTCACTTGGTGAGGACACCGCAAGATTGAACCCAAAACTAAGCACTTCTCCCATTGCAAGAATTACCAATCTAGTTGTCCAAATCAAATCAATAACTCGAAGAGACTTGCAAAGATATGAAATCATTCATATAATAATTCAGAAAATACTCAAATAATATTCATGGATAATCTGAATATAAACCCACAATTCATCGGATCTCGACAAACACACCGCAAAAGAGTATTACATCGGATAGATCTCCATGAAGATCATGAAGAACATGGTATTGAAGCACAAAGAGAGAGAAGAAGCCATCTACTACTAGCTATGGACCCGTATGTCTGTGGTGGACTACTCACGCATCATTAGAGGGTCAATGGAGTTGATGTAGATGCCCTCCATGATCGGACCCCCCTCCGGCAAATTACCGAAAAAGGCTCCAAGATAGGATCTCTCGGAATGGAGGCTTCTGGCGTCGGAAAAGTATTTGTGTGGCTCTTTTTGGTATGGGGGGAATATTTCAGTATTTATAGGACGAAGATTAGGGCTAGGAGACCTACCAGGAGGTGGCAACCCTGTCAGGCGCGGCCAGGGGGTGGCCGCGCCCCCGGGCTTGTGACCTCTCGGCAGATGCCCTGCCGTGCACTCCAAGTCTGGTAGATCTCTTTCCTTACAGAAAAAATCATTCCCAAGATTTTATTCCGTTTGGACTCCATTTATTATTGCATATCTACAATACTCAAAAACAAGGAAAAAAACAAAAACCAGCACTATGCTCTAGATTAATAAGTTAATCCCAAAAATAATGTAAAATAACATATTAATGCATATAAAACATTCAAAACAGATAATATAATATCATGACAAAATCAAAAATTATAGATATGTTGGAGATGTATCAGCATCCCCAAGCTTAATTCCTACTTGTCCTCGAGTAGGTAAATGATAAAAATAGAATTTTTGATGTCGATTGCTAACTAACATATTTATCCATGTAATATTCTTTATTGTGGCATGAATATTCAGATCCATAAGACTCAAAATAAAATCTTAATGTTGATATAAAAACAATAATATTTCAATGTAGCGACCCGACCTGAAAGGTCGAATTTTCGGTGTTTCCGTACCATCCCAAGATCATGCTGGTACACACTCGGTACATCAATGTATATATCAAAGGGAAAATCACACAGTTTTATTAAACAAAATCTCATATCGAGTCCTTTATTACTATAATGATTATAATAAAGTGGCTAAAGGCCAACTCATGAGATAAACTAAATGTCTTACGGAAGGTTCAAAGGTAGCTGAGTCCATCTGACTCCAAGGGCATCTCACCGAGCGTAGAGCATATCCTCACTCCTGGTCGGAAAAGCACTCTGCAACATGATACGTTGCAGCCGTGTAGGTCAGCATATTGAATATGCTGGCAGAGTCACAAAAGAGAGGGGTGAAAAATAATCATCTATTCTATATGCATATATGGCAGGTGGGGTAGTAAGTTTTGCGTAAAGCCAATTTTTCCTACAACAAGAGAGGTCAAAACAAAAGTTATTACTACAATGTTGGTTGATTAATGAGATGGTTCCACCAACCAATTCTCATACCCAAGTTGTCATTAATACCCACATCAATATAATTCTTTGTGTTGAGAATTCCAGATAGTTTCAGTTCCTTTGGCTCAAGTTGTCCATGACCGTGGACACGGCTAATCGATTAGGTTTGGGTACTCTACAGAGTTTTGCACATGTTCCCCACAAGATTTGATCGCCTCCTTGAATTACTTGCACTTAAGGGTGTTTGAGAAACGGATGACCAAAACATGGTCTTCTAAAGGGTTTCCCTGAGACTCTGTTGGTGCCCATCCTTTCCTACCGTTCTTCTACATCTCGTAGCACCGCCTGTCTAGGGTCACCACAATATCCAACCAAGCCAGAGCCCATAATGGCTTGTGGCTGTGCAGGTAAGCCTTGGGTCTTGAAGCATCCATCCATATCTTTGTGCCTGGGTGGACCTTTCCGCGTGAATACTGGCACTTCTCCAGCAACACCTAGGCTAACCACTAGCTTCTCCAGGGTGCTGTTCAACCATCATCCACCCAGAGGTATGTTGAAAACTCAGATTCTTGAAGTCTTGATCATCATGTAGGTCTTGTAGTTATTATCTCACAACTCTCATGAAGCACTCAACCAACCCCGTCTACTAATAGCATAGCAAAATTGAATCAACGTTTCCCGGGGCCAAAGTGTCAAAGGGTTGAGGGGGAGCCTACCACATGATACTACATCAAGTAACCAAGTTTCCTAATTACCTAGTTTGCATGAAATTGGGGAGATGGTAGAACTAATGCAATAAAAAATTGGGTAAACATGATCAAAGTGACTTGCCTTGCTGATGATCCTCGTACTCAAATGACTCTAGGTAACAAGCCTCGCACTCCGGATGATCTAACGAATCAAACAAAACACACAATAAGCATAACCACAGTACAATTTACACCACAGCAAGGTAAACTAATACTACAACAAACAATAGCACAATCAAAAGGAAGAATTCAAAACAAATAGAAAACCCTCAAATTTTTGGTGACAAAACTTCTACTAAGACACAACTAGACAAAAATTTGTTTTCAGTAATTAACCAATAGATAACAGAAAAGAAAGTATTTAAATTTTGTTAGAAAACAGAAAGTATTTCACTATAAAATTTTGTGCAAAAGGATTACTACATAAATCTTTTCCTAAACAATACTAATGGTGGAAACAAAGTTTACCTATTTAAAAATAGAGCACAAAACAAAAGAAAGAAATATTTTTATTAACAGAAAATAAATCACCTAATGTTGAACAACAGAACTAAAGAAACTACAGTAAAATGTTAAACCAAAACAAAATCAAAATAAACTAAAATAAAAACAATTTAATTAAACTCTAAGAAGAATTAAACAGAATCCGTTTTTACTAAAAACTAAAATTTAAAATATCCTAAAAATTCTCAAAAGGTGCTGGATGATAAACCTAACTAATACAAAACAGTGGCAAAAAGAATCACTAAAAAATAAATTTCTAAACTCAAGTTATTCAAGTCTTAGTGATTTGATCAAATTTAACAAAATTCAAATTTAAATGTTCAAATTTGAAAACTAAGCCTACAGACAGAAACTACATGTAATTTGTGACATGCTGCAAAATGAATCAATCAAAAACTCTAAATATTTTAAAAGATATAACAAAAATAAAAACATAACTCATTCTGTTTTCTAAAACAGAAATAGAAAAAGAAAAAATTTAGTTAACGGATAGGGGGTGACGTGGCGGCTTCTGGTTGGCTGAAAGCTTGTGCGTGTGGGTGCTAACGAGCGGACGACCGGACGCTAGAAGAAAATGGTTCGGCGTTTAAAAGTTCTAATTTGGATCGTTGACCCAGATCCAACGGCTATAGAGCGGGGGTGGCTTAGAGAGGGGGGGTCGGGGTCTCCGGCGATGTCGACGGTGGCCGAACGTCGGAGGTGATCGGGGACGGTGTCGCGGTGGTCGAGGGCGGCGTCCGAAGGGTCCAAACGATGGCGGCGAAGCTCTGGCAACGATTGGTGGCATCGGTTGGGGCTGGGGACGACAGGGGCGACGACCACGAGCTCGGAGGGCTTTGGCTGATAGCCGAACTCCGGCGAGGTGGTGCGGTGGGGTTCTGGCGAGGGCGGGGGGTGTTCGGGGGGGGGATGGAGCGCGGCGAAGCAGGGGCTTCTTATAGGGGCAGCGAGGTGGGGAAATGGAAAGAGGAGAGAGATCCGGCTCGGGAGGGATCTCCGGCGAGGTGGGGGCGCGGGGAGGAGGATGAGCGCGGGGATGGCGCAATCGGTCGGTGGGGTCCGCATGTCAATGAGAGAGGGGGCAGGGTCAGCGGCGTCGGTGACCGATTCGGAGGGATTTCGGGGAGTTAAGGCTGGTGGGCCGGCCGGTTTCTTTATTAAAATGTTAATTCGTTTCCTTTTCTAATTTCCAGAGAAGTGAAATCTCATTTAAGGCATTCAAAACATTTCCAAAATTGAAGATTCTTATATGAAAATGACCAGGGGAATAAATGCAATTTAATGAACAGTTTTCCATGGCCAAAATAAATACTTTAAAAAAATATTTTCAGAAAATTCCTAAAATGATTTTAATTCTTTTGCAAAAAAAATTCAAATAACCCCTGGTTTTATTGTGCAAAAATTTCACAAAGATGCCCCTAGTGTGGAGTGTCATGTTTCCTCCTCTCATATTTGAATTTTTCCAGGGGTTTTCAAATAGGAGATTCAAGTAAATGAAAAAATGGAAGTGGCCTTTCAGAAATCCAAAAGAAGAACTTCAACAATTCATTTCATTCAAACAATGTGATGATGATGCATAGCTATATTTCGTAACATTCCAAAATGGAATTTTGGGATGTCACAAACCTACCCACCTTAAGATGAATCTCGCCCTCGAGATTCAGGTTGGCTAGAAAATAGGTGCGGGTGGTCTCGACGAAGATCTTCTTCGCGTTCCTAGGTGGCTTCTTCCTCGGTGTGGTGACTCCACAGAACCTTACAAAACTTGATGATCTTGCTACGGGTAACTCTGTTGGCAGTCTCAAGGATTCTGACAGGCTTCTCCTCGTAAGTTAGGTCACTGTCAAGTTGTATGGCCTCTTGGGGCACTGTGTCTCTCAAAGGAATATCAGCCATCTCAGCATGGCATTTCTTCAGCTGGGAAACATGGAAAACATCATGAACTCCGGACAATCCTTCCGGCAATTCCAGCTTATATATAACTTCGCCTCTATGTTCAAGAATTTTGTAGGGGCCTATGAATCTGGGTGCTAACTTTCCTTTAACACCAAACCTCTTGATTCCTCGAAGTGGGGACACACGAAGGTATGCTCGGTCTCCCATTTCATACATCACTTCCTTGCGTTTGCTGTCAGCATAGCTCTTCTGTCGGGATTGAGCTATCTTGAGTCTGTCGCGAATCAGCTTGACCTTCTCTTCAGAATCTCGGATAAGATCGGGACCAAAAAGTTTTCGGTCCCCAACACCATCCCACATCAATGGTGTTCTGCATCTCCTTCCGTATAAAGCTTCGAAAGGGGCCATCTTCAGACCGGTCTGATAACTGTTGTTGTACGAGAACTCTGCGTAAGATAAGTTGTCATCCCAACTAGACCCATAGTCTAGCGCACAAGCTCTCAACATGTCCTCCAGGATCTGGTTGACTCTCTCAGTCTGTCCATCGGTCTGCGGATGAAAAGCTGTACTGAACTCCAGCCTCGTTCCCAAAGTTTCATGCAACTGATGCCAAAACTTTGAGGTAAATTGTGTTCCTCTACCTGACACGATACTCCTCAGAACTCCATGCAGACACATGATCCTGGTCATATATTTCTTGGCTAACTTAGGACTGGTATAGGTGGTCTTCACTGGAATGAAATGAGCCACCTTGGTCAAGCGATCGACCACTACCCAGATGGAATCATAACCTGAACAGGTCCTGGGTAATCCTGTGATGAAGTCCATACCAAGCTTATCCCATTTCCACTCGGGTATCAGCAAAGGTTGAAGTAACCCTGCTGGTTTCCGATGTTCCGCCTTTACTCGCTGACAAACATCACATACCGCAACATGTTCGGCAATATCCTTCTTCATACCTATCCACCAGTAACTTTCCTTCAAATCCAGATACATCTTGGTGTTGCTTGGGTGTATCGAGTAAGGTGAATCATGGGCTTCTTGAAGTATCAACTTCCTGAGCTCTGGGTCATTGGGCACTTAGATTCGGTCCTCAAACCACAGAGTTCCTTGTTCATCCTCACGAAAGCCTTTAGCTTTTCCACTCTTCATTCTCTGCTTTATCTCAGCTATCTCCTTGTCCGATTCCTGGGCTTCACGAATTCTTTCGGTCAAGGTGGACTGGATCTCTAGTGTGGCAACATACCCTCTTGGAACTATCTCTAGTCGGAGTTCTCTAAGATCATCGGCTAATTCCTGGGGTAATCCTCCCGCTATGAGTGTGTTCACATAACTCTTCCGGCTCAATGCATCTGCTACAACATTTGCCTTTCCTAGGTGGTAATGCAATCTCATGTCATAGTCCTTGATTAAGTCTAGCCATCTCCTCTGTCTGAGGTTCAACTCCTTCTGCGTGAAGATATACTCCAGGCTCTTATGATCAGTGTAAACATCACAACTATTTCCGACAAGGAAATGTCTCCTGGTCTTGAGTGCGTGCACTACGGCCGCTAACTCCAAATCATGGGTGACATAGTTCAACTCATGAGGTCGTTGTTGTCTGGAGGCATAGGCTACAACTATTCCTTCCTGCATGAGTACTCCTCCGAGTCCTTGACGTGAAGCGTCACAATAAACCTGGAAATCCTTCTGAATATTTGGCAGAATCAACACTGGGGCTGTGACCAACCGTTTCTTCAACTCTTGGAAACTGGCTTCACATTCCTTAGTCCAAATATACTTAGACTCCTTCTCCAACAACTCCGTCATGGGCTTGGCAATCTTTGAGAAATTCTCAATGAACCTCCGGTAATATCCGGCAAGTCCGAGAAATCTGCGAATCTCGTTAACTGAGGTGGGTGACTTTTACTTGGTGACTGTTTCAACCTTAGCAGGGTCCACTGCTATTCCATCTCCGGAAATAATGTGCCCAAGGAATCCGACTTCCGTTGGCCAAAACTCACATTTGCTGAACTTGGCATATAACTGAGTTCTCTAAGCTTCTCCAGAACTAAACGCAAGTGTTCCTTGTGTTCTTCCTCGTTCTTGGAGAATATCAATATATCATCGATGAACACCATGACAAACTTGTCCAGATATTCCATAAACACTTTGTTCATCATACTCATGAAATAGGCAGGAGCATTAGTCAAACCAAAAGACATGACTGTATACTCATATAGGCCATACCTTGTGGTGAAGGCTGTTTTGGGTATATCATGTTCACGAATTTTCAACTGGTGATACCCTGATCGAAGATCGATCTTGGAGAACACTTTGGCTCCCACTAGCTGATCAAACAAGTCATTAATCATTGGCAGAAGGTACTTGTTCTTGATTGTCACCTCGTTCAATGCACGATAATCGACTACCATCCTCAAGGTTTTATCCGTCTTCTCCACCAAAAGAATTGGGGCTCCCCAAGGTGAAGAACTTGGGTGAATCTACCCCTTGTCCAATAACTCCTTAATCTGCTTCTTGATTTCTTCTAAATCATTTGCGGGCATCCGATAGGGTCTCTTGGAAATTGGGGCTGTTCCTGGCAGTAACTCTATCAGGAACTCAATCTCTCTATCTGGTGGCATGCCTGGTAATTCTTCCGGGAATACATCTGGAAAGTCTTGTACCACCGGCACTTCCTCCTGAACAACTCCTGTGAGGGAATTTACCCGAGTACTCTTCTGTGTGCGTCGGGATACATACTTAATCCTCTTGTGTTCTGGAGTGGTAAGCAAAATAGACTTGCTGGGGCAATCAAGGTTTCCTTCATACTTGGTCATCCAATCCATACCTAGTATCACATCCAATCCCTGCGACTCTAAGACGATGAGGTCGGTGGGAAAACATGGTTTCCTATATTGAGTTTCAATGCGTGGCATCCTATCCCTACCATCATCATGCCTCTTGGAGAATTGACCTTAATGGGTTGACTAAGGGTTTTGGTGGGCAAACCATACTTTTCCACAACTACCCTTGATATGAATGAATGAGTTGCACCGGAATCATAAAGTACCATAACTGGACGTGAATTCAATAAAAACTTACCAACCACACTCTCGGTCTGATCATAGACTTCCTCCACATCAATGTGGTTCACCTGAGCACGGGGAAAAGGGTTTGGCTTCTTAGCTGCGGAGTTGCCGTTGTTGTTGCCGTTTCCATTTCCCTGGTTGTTCTGGGGACATTCAGTGGCATAGTGCCCTGTCTTCTGGCACTTGAAGCAGGTGATATGGATCAGATCCTTCTGAGCTGGGGCGGGACGGTGTTGGTTGCCATTCCCACTTCCATTGCCATTCTTGAAGTTGCCATTGTTGGGACGATTATTCCCATTTCCTCCATGTTTGTGGCCTCCATGGTTGTGCACAGCATGAGTGTGTCCTCCATACTTACCGGTCCCTGATCCGGTATTCCTTGACTACGGGGAGTAGCGGGGCTTCTGTTGAGCTCCTGAGTTAGACTTCCCATGTCCATACTTCCTCTTGCGGTTTTCAATTTGCTGATGCTTCCCCTCCAAGATGAGGGCCTTGTCTACCAGCTCCTGGTAGTTGTTGAAAGTAGCCACCATCAGTTGCACGCTCAACTCATCGTTGAGTCCTTCCAGGAACTTCTCCTGCTTGGCTGCATCATTGGCCACATCTCATGGTGCATAGCGAGCCAACATGCTGAATTCATCCACATGCTGGGCCACGGAGCGATTCCCCTGGAATAAGTTGCGAAACTCACGCTTCTTCAGACTCATGGCTCCAGCTGAGACATGAGCGGTGCGGAAAGCTAGCTTGAACTGCTCCCAAGTCACACCAGCAATGGGGTACGTGGTGGTGTAGTTATCTCACCATGAAGCTGCGGGCCCCTCAACTTGATGGGCGGCAAAGCGCACCTTTTAAGCCTTAGTGCATCCAGCGGTGATGAGTTCCCTCTCCATCTTGCGGAGCCAATCATCTGCCACGATGGGCTCAGTGCTGCTGGAGAAAGTTGGTGGATTCAGCCTCAGAAAACGGGTGAGGTTGTCGCCCTGAGGTGGAGGGTTGTTGTTGTGGTTGTTGTTCTGGTTCTGGATCAACAGCTGCATCAGGGCATTCTACTGCTGGAGGAGTTCGGTGAGTTCCAGCGGAAAGGTGAATTCGGGATCACGTCGTGGAGGCATCTTGCTGTTTTCAGAGGGGTGAGAATTAGAATAGAACAAGGGCCTAAAAGAAAATTTCACTACCCATATGCAATGCAACAAACATATCATACCAAACACTCATTCATTTATTCAACTCAAGGTTTCAAACATCGAGGTACAAGTCTCAAATCAAACTAAGCATCGACCTACGTTTTAACGAAGAAATTAAAGATACATGGGGAGGGCATGACTAAAGTTCTCCTCAAAAATACATGGTCGTGGGTCCTCCGGTGGCGCTCTCCTCATAGTCATCATCGTTGCTGATCAAGGGAGCCACGTCTCCTTCTGGGTGAAGATTTTCTCCCATGTCCAGCTGTTCCTCCAGAGTTGCAATGCGAGTGTTCAGCTTCTCGATCCTCTCCAAGAAGTCCTTCACTTCATGCTCATGCTCGTACTTGGCTTCCCGTAGGTCAGCCTCGAGGTCAAGCTCGCGGTTCATCAGCCTCTTGATCGTCTTCGTGTCTGCGCGTACCCGAAGCTCTAGAGTCCTGATGTGAGTCTCCAAAGTCTGGATATAGGAAATGGTGGAGTCTTTAGTGGGGGTGTTTATGATATTTCCATTGGTATCCCTGCGACAAACCATGCTGAGGCCTGGCGAAATGGGACCACCCCCGTATTCCTCCTGAATATGTCCGAGGGCATGGTGAATCGCCATGTCCCTCCCAAGAACCCAGTTGGGTGCCACAAACTTGAAGTCGATGGGCTCTGTGCGATAACCAAAAGTCCTTCCGGGAATGTGCACCTCGATCTTGTAGCGAGCGTCTTGTGGGTAAGACGTGATAGCAGTCCCAGTGATGGTTGGCAGAGCAATCTTTACGTCCTTGACGATCTGTGTCAGCTCCTTGCCAAAAGGCATGGTCACGTCAGGCTGGCAAAACTCCGTGAAGCGAATTGGGACGAACGTGGCCATCTAGAAAGGTTGAAATAAATCGAGAGAAGTCAGAAATGAGCAGATGAGGATATAAGACTTTGAAAAGAAAAAGGAAAAAAATGATCCTAAGGCTTTTCCAATCCTAGAGGTTAGGCCCTACGGTCAGCGTGTGATCTGATACCATTTCTGTAGCGACCCGACCTGAAAGGTCGAATCTCCGGTGTTTCCGTACCATCCCAAGATCATGCTGGTACACACTCGGTACATCAATGTATATATCAAAGGGAAAATCACACAGCTTTATTAAACGAAATCTCATATCGAGTCCTTTATTACAATAATGATTACAATAAATGGTTGAAGGCCAACTCATGAGATAAACTAAAAGTCTTGCGGAAGCTTCAAAGGTAGTTGAGTCCATCTGACTCCAAGGGAATCTCACCGAGCGTAGAGCATATCCTCACTCCTGGTCGGAAAAGCACTCTGCAACATGATACGTTGCAGCCGTGTAGGTCAGCATATTGAATATGCCGGCAGAGTCACAAAAGAGAGGGGTGAGAAATAATCATCTATTCTATATGCATATATGGCAGGTGGGGTAGTAAGTTTTGCGTAAAGCCAATTTTTCCTACAACAAGAGAGGGCAAAACAAAAGTTTTTACTACAATGTTGGTTGATTAATGAGATGGTTCCACCAACCAATTCTCATACCTAAGTTGTCATTAATACCCACATCAATATAATTCTTTGTGTTGAGAATTCCAGATAGTTCCAGTTCCTTTGGCTCAAGTTGTCCATGACCATGGACATGGCTAATCGATTAGGTTTGGGTACTCTGCAGAGTTTTGCACATGTTCTCCACAAGATTTGATCGCCTCCGTTGAATTCCTCGCACTTCAGGGTGTTTGAGAAACGGATGACCTAAACATGGTCTTCTAAAGGGTTTCCCTGAGACTCTGTCGCCGCCCATCCTTTCCTACCGTTCTTCTACATCTCGTAGCACCGCCTGTCCAGGGTCAACACAATATCCAACCAAGCCAGAGCCCATAATGGCTTGTGGCTGTGCAGGTAAGCCTTGGGTCTTGAAGCATCCATCCATCTCTTTGTGCCTGGGTGGAGCTTTCCGCGTGAATACTGGCACTTCTCCAGCAACACCTAGGCTAACCACTAGCTTCTCTAGGGTGCTGTTCAACCATCATCCACCCAGAGGTATGTTGAAAACTCGGATTCTTGAAGTCTTGATCATCATGTAGGTCTTGTATTTATTATCTCACAACTCTCATGAAGCACTCAAACAACCCCGTCTACTAATAGCATAGCAAAATTGAATCAACGTTTCCCGGGGCCAAAGTGTCAAAGGGTTGAGGGGGAGCCTACCACATGATACTACATCAAGTAACCAAGTTTCCTAATTACCTAGTTTGCATGCAATTGGGGAGATGGTTGAACTAATGCAATAAAAACATGGGTAAACATGATCAAAGTGACTTGCCTTGCTGACGATCCTCGTACTCAAGTGACTCTAGGTAACAAGCCTCGCACTCCGGATGATCTAACGAATCAAACAAAACACACAATAAGCATAACCACAATACAATTTACACCACAGCAAGGTAAACTAATACTACAACAAACAATAGCACAATCAAAAGGAAGAATTCAAAACAAATAGAAAACCCTCAAATTTTTGGTGACAAAACTTCTACTAAGACACAACTAGACAAAAATTTGTTTTCAGTAATTAACCAATAGATAACAGAAAAGAAAGTATTTAAATTTTGTTAGAAAAAAGAAAGTATTTCACTATAAAATTTTGTGCAAAAGGATTACTACATAAATCTTTTCCTAAACAATACTAATGGTGGAAACAAAGTTTACCTATTTAAAAATAGAGCACAAAACAAAAGAAAGAAATATTTTTATTAACAGAAAATAAATCACCTAATGTTGAACAACATAATTAAAGAAACTACAGTAAAATTTTAAACTAAAACAAAATCAAAATAAACTAAAATAAAAACAATTTAATTAAACTCTAAGAAGAATTAAACAGAATCTGTTTTTACTAAAAACTAAAATTTAAAATATCCTAAAAATTCTCAAAAGGTGCTGGATGATAAACCTAACTAATACAAAACAGTGGCAAAAAGAATCACTAAAAAATAAATTTCTAAACTCAAGTTATTCAAGTTTTAGTGATTCGATCAAATTTAACAAAATTCAAATTTAAAAGTTCAAATTTGAAAACTAAGACCACAGACAGAAACTACATGTAATTTTTGGCATGTTGCAAAAAGAATCAATCAAAAACTCTAAATATTTTAAAAGATATAACAAAAATAAAAACAAAACTCATTATGTTTTCTAAAACAGAAACAGAAAAAAAATAGTTAACGGATAGGGGGTGATGTGGCGGCTTCTGGTTGGCTGAAAGCGTGTGCGCGTGGGTGCTAAAGAGCGGACGACCGGACGTTAGAAGAAAATGGTTCGGTGTTTAAAAGTTCTAATCTAGATCGTTGACCCAGATCCAATGGCTACGGAGGGGGGTGGCTTACAGAGGGGGGGTTGGGGTCTCCGACGATGTCGATGGCGGCCGAACATCGGAGGTGATCAGGGATGGCATCGCGGTGGTCGAGGGCGGCGTCCGAAGGGTCCAAACGACGACGGCGAAGCTCCGGTGACGATTGGTGGCGTCGGTTGGGGCTGGGGACGGCAGGGGCGACGACCACGAGCTCAGATGGCTTCGGCTGATAGCCGAACTCCGGCAAGGTGGTGCGGTGGGGTTCTGGCGAGGGCAGGGGTTGTTCGGGGGGGGAATGGAGCGCGGCGAGGTAGGGGCTTATTATAGGGCAGCGCGAGGTGGGGAAATGGAAAGAGGAGAGAGATCCGGCTCGGGAGGGATCTCCGGCGAGGTGGGGGGCGCGGGGAGGAGGATGAGCGAGGGGATGGCGCGGACGGTCGGTGGGGTCCGCGTGTCAGTGAGAGAGGGTGCGGGATCAGCGGCGTCGGTGACCGATTCGGAGGGATTTCGGGGAGTTAAGGCTGGTGGGCCGGACGGTTTCTTTATTACAACGTTAATTCCTTTCCTTTTCTAATTTCCATAGAATTGAAATCTCATTTAAGGCATTCAAAACATTTCCAAAATTGAAGATCTTCATATTTAAATGACCAGCGGAATAAATGCAATTTAATGAACATTTTTCCACAGCCAAAATAAATACTTTAAAAAATATTTTCAGAAAATGCCTAAAATGATTTTAATTATTTTGCAAAAAAAATTCAAATAACCCCCTGGTTTTATTGGTTAAAAATTTCACAAAGATGCCCCTGGTGTGGAGTGTCATGTTTCCTCCTCTCATATTTGAATTTTCCCAAGGGTTTTCAAATAGGAGAATCAAGTAAATGGAAAAATGGAAGTGACCTTTCAGAAATCCAAAAGAAGAACTTCAACAATTCATTTCATTCAAACAATGTGATGATGATGCATAGCTATATTTCATAACATTCCAAAATGGAATTTTGGGATGTTACATTCAAGCATACTAGCAAAGCAATTGTATCTCTTCAAAATATAATGGCAAAAGAAAGTTATCCCTACAATATCATATAGTCTAGCTATGCTCCATCTTCCCCACACAAAGTATTTATATCATTCACAACCCCGATGAAAAGTCAAGCAATTGTTTCACACTCTTATTTTCTCAAACTTTTTCAACTCTCGCGCAATACATGAGCGTGAGCCTGGATATAACACTATAGGTGGAATAAAATATGGTGGAGGTTGTGAAGGAAAAGGAGAAGATAGTCTCACATCAACTAGGCGTATCAACGGGCTATGGAGATGCCCATTAATAGATATCAATGTGAGTGAGTAGGGATTGCCATGCAACAGATGCACTAGAGCTATAAGTGTGTGAAAGCTCAAAATGAAACTAAGTGGGTGTGCATCCAACTTGCTTGCTCATGAAGACCTAGGGAAATTTGAGGAACCCATCATTGGAATATACAAGACAAGTTATATAATGAAAAATTCCCACTAGTATCTGAAAGTGAAAAAATAGGAGACTCTCAATCATGAAGATCATGGTGCTACTTTGGAGCACAAGTGTGGAAAAAGATAGTAACATTGTCCCTTCTCTCTTTTCTCTCATTTTTTATTTTAGTGGGCATATAAGGCCTCTTTTTTTATTTGGGCTTCGCTGGCCTCTTTTATTTTTTATAAATTACGGAGTCTCATCCCCACTTGTGAGGGAATCATAGCTTCCATCATCCTTTCCTCACATGGGACAATGCTCTAATAATGATGGTCATGACACTTTTATTTACTTACAACTCAAGAATTACAACTCGATAACTAGAACAAAGAACGGAACGGTGGAAGTTGCATGGCAATATATCTCGGAATGGATATGGAAATGCCATAATAGGTAGGTATGGTGTCTGTTTTTTAGGAAGGATATATGGTGGCTATTTTGAGGAAGGTGGGTTTATCGCACCGGCGAAAGTTGTGCGGTACTAGAGAGGCCAGCAAAGGTGGAAGGATGAGAGTGCGTATAATCCATGGACTCAAATTAGTCATAAAGAACTCATATACTTATTGCAAAAGTCTATTAGTCATAGAAACAAAGCATTAGACGCATGCCCCCAGGGGAGAGGTTGCTAGGAGTGAACCATCGTGCGCTCCCGATCCTCACACAAAGGTCGACAATGTATAAACAAATCATGCTCTGACTTCCTTACATAACGTTTCACCATACGTGCATGGTATGGGAATCACAAACCTTTGCACAAGTATTTTTACCAATTCACAATTACTTCCTAACATGACTCTTAACATTACCATCTTTATATCTCAAAACTTTATGCAAGGAATCAAACTTCTCATAATACTCAATGCACTTAATATGGAAATTTTTATTATATCCCTCTTGGATGCCTATCATATTAGGATTAAATTCATAACCTAAACAAATTACCATGCATTTTAAAGACTCTCAAAATGATATAAGTGAGGTACGAGAGTTCAGTTATTTCTATAAAACCAAACACAACCGTGCTCTAAAAAGATATAAGTGAAGCACTAGAGCAAAATTACCTATCTCAAAAGATATAAGTGAAGCACATAGGGTATTCTAATAAATTCACGATTCATGCGTGTCTCTCTCAAAAGATGTGTGCAGCAAGGATGATTTTGGAAAACTAAAAAGAAAAGACTCATATCATACAAGACGCTCCAAGCAAAACAGATATCATGTGGTGAATAGAAATATAGCCTCAAGTAAATTTACCAATGCATTGAAGACGAAAGAGGGGATGCCTTCCTGGGAATCCCCAAGCTTACGCTCTTTGGCATCCTTGAATATGACTTGGGGTGCCTTGGTCATCCCCAATCTTAGGCTCTTGCCACTCCTGATTCCATAATCCATCAAATCTTTACCCAAAACTTTAAAACTTCACAACACAAAACTTAACAGAAAACTCGTGAGATCCGTTAGTATAAGAAAATAAATCACCACTTTAGGTACTGTTGTGAACTCATTATTTATTTATATTTGTGTAATACCTACTGTATTCTAACTTATCCATGGTTCATACCCCCCTATACAACTCATAGATACATCAAAATAGGTACACAACTCAAAGAAAACAGAATCTATCAAAAACAGAACAGTCTGTAGGAATTTGAAAACTTCGTATACTTTTGTAACTCAAAATATTTTGAAAAATTAGGACAACCTGGGAAATTTTTATATCAACCTTTCTTAAAAAATTCAGACTCATTCGAAGCCCTGAAAATTTTGATAAAATTCCTGGACTGAGCGTAAAAAGTTTCTGTTTTTCAGCAAGATCAAATCAACAACCACCATAGACCATCCCAAAGGTCTTACTTGGCTCAAACACTAATTAAAACACCAAAACACAATTACTACAGAATTAATAATGTGGGAAACACTGAAAAACAGATGCAAAAATAGAACATAAAAATAAATTTGTGTTGCCACTCAACAAGCGCTATTGTTTAACGCCCCTAGCTAGGCAAAACACAATAGATCTAGGTATTGTCATAATAGTAAGGGAGATCATCCATGCTCATATCGTACTACCTTCTTTCAGCGGCAAGTTTCCTTTGTGGCAAGCAAAAATAATCAAAAGTGCTGAATTTAATAGGATAAGGATCCTTAAGATCAAGTGCGGGAGGGATAGGTTCCTCCTTCGGCCCCCTATAGTGTATAATCAATTCATCATTATAACCTTTCCTTTGGGTGAAGGTCCTAAGTATTTTTATTAATATGAACTCTAATCCATTGTTTTGTATAGCAAAATTATCATTGATTTCAGAAATCATATCAACCAAAACCTCGGTAGGGTCCCTTTTTCTCAAGTTTTCATTATAAGCAACATAATACTTAGATTGCAATCTCATTATCTCTTCTTGATTAAAAATGATCTCCTCTATGGGGGAGACATCCACCATTAATTTTATAATGAGCAAAAATTTTGCTAGCCTCTTTCATGATAAATCTAAACTCATGGGCTAAGAATATAGTGGCGGCATGCTTAACGAAAGAATGATGAATATTAGAGAACTCTAGAAAAATCCTTTGTATGCAAGGGTGCAAATGAACGAATTGCCTCTCAAGTTCAATTATTAACAAAGTTATAGCATCCGCAAGACTATTAGTTTTGTTGAGAATGGACCCTCCTAAGGTAGGAAGCGTTCCCACACAAGTAAATAAATCTTGAATAACACCTTTTCCAATGATATTACCACTACCTATGCGGAATTTTTTTGTATGAGTGATAGTAGGTTATTCATGAGGGACGTTATTAGCACAGTCATAAAAATTCCCCTCAAGTTTAGTACTATCCTTTTCAAAGAAAGTATCGTTCGATTCCGGCATGGTGGCAAGGAATCGATCTAGCACGCAAGCAAGTAAAGGAAAACGAAAACACGAACAGAAGACAGGCGAATAAAAAAGCAAATCTTTTTGGTATTTTCTGAAAATCGTTTTAGAAATGGGGGAGAGGAAAACGAGTGGCAATTGGCAAATAAAGTAAATGCAAGATATGAGTTTGTGATGGGTACTTGGTAGGCCTGATGTGTATCCTCCCCGGCAACGGTGCCAGAAATCCTTCTTGCTACCTCTTGAGCATGCGTTGGTTTTCGTTTGAAGCGGAAAGGGTGATGCATCAAAGTAGATAAGTATTTCCCTCAGTTGTTGAGAACCAAGGTATCAATCCAGTAGGAGGAACAAGCAAGTCACCAATGGATGCACCTACAGAAACAATCAAACTCTTGCACCCAACGCTATAAAGGTGTTGTCAATCCTTTCACGGTTATTTGCAATGATTAGATCTGATAGAGATAGATGTAAAATATTGCGGAAAGTAAAAGGTAAATAAATTGCAGCAAGTTATTTCTGGTTTATAGGCCATAGGTTTCACTAGAGGCTTCTCTCTTGAAGGAAAGTATTACGATGGGTGAACAAATTATTGTCGAGCAATTGATAGAAAAGCGAATAATCATGAAGATATCCAAGGAAATTACTATTCATATAGGAATCAGGTCCGTGTCAAGTAGACCTAAAAGATTCTACATCTACTACTATTACTCCACACATCAACCGACTCCTGCCTGCATCTAGAGTATTAAGTTTCTGAAAAACAGAGTAACACATTAGGTAAGATGACATGATGTAGAGGGATAAACTCAAGCAATATGATGAAACCCCCATCTTGTTACCCTTGATGGCAACAATACAATACGTGTCTCGCTACCCTTACTTTGTCACTGGGTGAGGATACCGCAAGATTCAACCCAAAAGTAAGCACTTCTCCCATTGCAAGAATTACCAATCTAGTTGTCCAAACCAAACCAATAACTTGAAGAGACTTGCAAAGATATGAAATCATGCATATAAGAATTCAGAAAAGACTCAAATAATATGCATGGTTAATATGAACATAAACCCACAATTCATCAGATCTCGACAAACACATCACAAAAGAGTATTACATCGGATAGATCTCCATGAAGATTATGAAGAACATGGTATTGAAGACAAAGGGAGAGAAGAATCCATCTAGCTACTAGCTATGGAACCATAGGTCTATGGTGGACTACTCACGCATCATCGTAGGGGCAATGGAGTTGATGTAGATGCCCTCCGTGTTCGGATCCCCCTCCGACAAATTACCGGAACAGGCTCCAAGATTGGATCTATCGGGAACGGAGGCTTCTGGCGTCGAGAAAGTATTTGCGTGGCTCTTTTTGGTATTGGGGGAATATTTGGGTATTTATAGGACGAAGATTAGGGCTAGGAGACCTGCCAGGAGGTGGCAAGCTTTCCAGGAGCGGCCAGAGGGCGTGGTCGCGCCCCTGGCTTGTGACCTCCTGCCAGATGCCGTGTCGTGCACTCCAAGTCTGGTAGATCTCTTTCCTTCCAGAAAAATCATTCCGAAGATTTTATTCCGTTTGGACTCCCTTTAATATTCCATATCTACAATACTCAAAAACAAGGAAAAAACAGAAACTGGCACTAGGCTCTAGATTAATAAGGTAGTCCCAAAAATAATATAGAATAGCATATTAATGCATATAAAACATCCAAAACATATAATATAATAGAATGACACAATAAAAAATTATAGATACGTTGGAGACGTATCACTAGCCATCTTTATGCAACAGGTTGCATGTCAGCCGATGGAACCGATCTCGCGTACGTGGACGAGTAAGGTTCGTCCCAGCTGCTTCATCCCACAATACCGCTGAATCAAGATAAGACTAAGGAGGTAAGCAATCTGAACATCGACGTCCACAAACTATTTTATGTTCTAGTTGTGCATGTTATCTATGCATAGACCTGGCTCATGATGCCACTGATGGGGAACGTTGCATGGGAAACAAAAAAAATCCTACGAACACCCAAGATCTATCTATGGATATCAATAGCTACGAGAGGGAGAGTGGATCTGCGTATCCTTGTAGATCGCTAAACGGGAAGCGCTAAGAAACACGGTTGATGTAGTCGAGCGTCTTCGTGATCCAAATCGCAATCCGTCCCACGATCCAATGACGACCCGTCCTGATCTAGCGCCGAACGGACGGCACCTCCGCGTTCAGCACACGTACAACTCGATGACGTCTCCGCCTCCTCGATCAAGCGATCGAGGTCAGAGTAGTTGATGAGTTCTCCGGCAACACGACAGTGCGGTGCGGCGGTGGTGGTGCTATCCTGGAAGGGCTACGCCTAGCGCTACCGAAACCGTGAATGGAGAAGAAAACGATCTAGGGAGGGAGAGGGGCGCCAAGGGCTTCGTGTGTGCTCTTGGGGTGCCCCCTCCCCTCTACATATTGGTAGAGGGGTGTGGAGATCAGCCCCTCCAAGCCCTAGGGTGCAGCCAAGGGGGAGGAGTTGGACTCCTAGTCCAATTCCCTCCCTTTCCATAAACACGTGGACTTTCCACCTCTCCCAAGCCACATGAGCCTTGAAGGACTTGTGCGCGTGGCGCATTAAGGCCAGGGCGACTCCCCTCAACCCATGCAAACCCTTGGGACATGGTGAAACCCTTGTTGAACTTCTAGACTCCACCGGAAGTTTCTAGAACCTTTTAGAAGCTTCCCGATACAATACTGAATAAACCCAAAACTTTTCCGGTAGCCAAAATATGACTTCCCATATATAAATCTTTACCTCCGGACCATTTCGGAACTCCTAGTGACGTCCATGATCTCACTGGGGACTCCGAATAACCTTCGGTCACCAACATACATAGCTCAACAATACCAAATCGTCATCGAACGTTAAGTGTGCAGATCCTGCGGGTTTGAGAACTATGTAGACATGACCGAGACAACTCTATGGTCAATAACCAATAGCAGGATGTGGATGCCCATATTGGTTCCTACATAATCTATGAAGATATTTATCGGTTGAACCACGATGTCAAGGATTCAGACAATCCTGTATGCAGTTCCCTTTGTCCATCGGTACGTTACTTGCCCGAGATTCAATCATCGGTATCTCCATACCTAGTTCAATCTCATTACCGGTAAGTCTCTTTACTCGTTCCGTAATACAAAATCCCATGACTAACTCCTTACTCACATTGCTTGCAAGCTTCTTGTGATGTTGTATTACCGAGTGGGCCCAGAGATACCTCTCCGTTATACAGAGTGACAAATCCCAGTCTCGATCCATGCCAACCCAATAGACACCCTTGGAGATACCTGTAGAGCACCTTTATAGCCACCCAGTTATGTTGTGATGTTTGATACACACAAGGTACTCCTCCGGTGTTAGTGATTTGCATGATCTCATGGTCATAGGAACATATACTTGACATGTAGAAAACAACAACAATAAACTGACACAGTCATATGCTACGTTCATACTTTTGGGTCTTCTCCGTCACATCATTCTCCTAATGATGTGATCCCATTATCAAATGACATCTCGTGTCTATGGATAGGAAACCTTAACTATCTTTGATCAACGAGCTAGTTTAGTATAGGCTTACTAGGGACACTTTGTTGTCTATGTATCCACATATGTATTTGAGTTTCCAATCAATACAATTATAGCATGGATAATAAATGAGTATCATGAACAAGGAAATATGATAATGACTAATTTATTATTTTCTTTAGGGCATATTTCCAACACATCAAGCCTATCGGCATGCTTCCTCGTGGGCAAACCAAGAGATTGATCATCATATATATAATTATTGCAGAATGATGTGCACTCTTCGGTCAGATAGGCCTGGACGATGCTTCCATCTGGACGGGCCCTCTTACGAATGTAACCCTTCATAGTTCCATTCATCCTTTCAAACGGGTACATGGTATGCAAGAATGTCGGTCCAAGGCCTTTAACCTTAGAAACTACATGAACTAGGATATGCACCATCACATCAAAGAATGATGGGGGGGAATATATCTCAAGATCACATAGTATTGTGATGATCTCCTCTTGTAGCCGAGTGAGATGTCGCACGTTGATTGACTTTTGAGAGAGACCGTCGAAAATGTTGTAGAAGTCAAGAAGTTTGTTGCGAACTTGATCATCCATTATCCCTCTAAGGTCTATCAAAAGTAATTGCATCATCATCACATGACAATCATGGGACTTCATGTTGCTAAACCTTTGCTTTTTTTGTCAAGATATCTGCCTATGAGCCCCGAGTAACCAGAAGGAACTTTGATGTCGTCAAGGCAATTAAATAGTCGGTGAAGCTCATCCTCATCGAGCGTGAAGCAAGTTGGGGGGCAATAATCTTCTTTGTTTTTGTCATGGTTTTGCCCTTTGTTTTCTCGACGTCTATGGCGATGTTTTTGTCCTTGGCCATCTCCTTGGTTCTTTTAAGGGATGAAGGTTGGAGATCTTCCCTAATACCTATATATTTCAAGTCTTGTCTTGCCCTCGTACCGTCTTTAATTTTTCCTGGCATGTCAAACTGTGTGCCAAGCCAAATCTCACAGATATTTTTTGTGATATGCATCATATCAAGAGAATGCGGCGAACTGAGTAGTTCCCAATACTTCCAGCACCAGAAAACAGACTTTCTTTTCCATCCTTTTAGCAGCATTTTCTCAGCCTTCTTTTTCTTCTTTCCTGGCTTCGGACAATCTGTCCAATTCTTTAACATCTCATGGATTTCTTATCCACTCCTCTTACATGGTGGCCCTCGGGCCTCATCCGTGTTGTCAAACAGGTCGCCACGACTTCTCCATCCATCATCTTTATCAAGCCACCTTCGATGGCCCATGAACAATGTCTTGCAACTTCCCTTTTTCGATAGCTGGAGAAAAGATGTGTCATCCATACACTTAACACATCCGCAATGTCCATGACCACGCTTGTCCGAAAATATATCCGTAACCTAGATAGTAATGAACGGTCATGAGCAATGCTGCTCTCATTGGAAAATAGTTGCTAGTGTTGGCGTCCCACGTCTTGACCCCTTCATCCTTCAATAATATGTCTAACTCATCCTTCAATAGCTCAAGATATGTGTTGATATCGTTGACTGGTTGGAGCAGTCCTTGAATGAGCAGTACCATGTGTATGTACTTTTGTTTCATGCAGAGCCAAGGCGGGAGGTTGTCCATCCAAACAAATACAGGCCATGTACTATGTGTGCTACTCTGCTTGCCAAACAGATTTAGTCCATCGCTACTAACACCCAACCTAGGTTTCTTGGTTCTGCTGCAAATTTGGGTTCAATACAATCAAGTGCTTTCCAGTGACAACCATCCGAAATATGTCTCAGAATGCCATCATTTTTGGATTTCCTGGTCTTGTGCTAAGTCATGTTCTTTGCTTCCTTCGCATCAGCGAAATACCGTTGCGGTCATGGAATCAACGGAAGGTCATCAGGCAGGGAGGCGCGGCAAGCCCGCCTGGCCACGCCTGGCAGGCTTGCCACCTCCTCGTAGGTCTCCTAGCCCTAATCTTCGTCCTATAAATACCCAAATATTTCGCCAATACCAAAAGGCGACACACAAATACTTTTTCGCCGCTAGAAGCCTCCGTTCCCGAGAGATCCAATCTTGGAGCCTTTTCCGGTAATCTGTCGGAGGGGGATTCGATCACGGAGGGCATCTACATCAACTTCATTGCCCCTCAATGATGTGTGAGTAGTCCACCACAGACCTACGGGTCCATAGCTAGTAGTCGGATGGCTTCTTCTCTCTCTTTGTGCTTCAATACCATGTTCTTCATGATCTTCATGGAGATCTATCCGATGTAATACTCTTTTGTGGTGTGTTTGTCGAGATCCGATGAATTGTGGGTTTATGTTCAGATTATCCATGAATATTATATGAGTCTTTTATGAATTCTTATATGCATGATTTCATATCTTTGCAAGTCTCTTTGAGTGGTTTGGTTTGGCCAACTAGATTGGTAATTCTTGCAATGGGGGAAGTGTTTTGTTTTGGGTTCAATCTTGCGGTGTCATCACCTAGTGACAAAGTAGGGGTAGGGAGGCATGCATTGTATTGTTTCCATCAAGGGTAAAAATATGGGGTTTTCATCATATTGCTTCAGTTTATCCCTCTACTGTTGGGAGACGTAGTAGTAAATCAAAAAAATTCCTACGATCACCAAGATCCATCTATGGAGAAACCAGCAACGAGTAAGGGGAGAGAGTGCATCTTCATACCTTTGAAGATCGCTAAGCAGAAGGGTTACAAGAATGCGGTTGGTGGAGTCGTACTCATAGCAATTCAGAATGCGGTGGATTCCGATCTATGCGCCGAACAACGGCGCCTCCGCATTCAACACACGTGCAGCCCGATGACGTCTCCTATGCCTTGATCCAGCAAGGAGGAAGGAGAGGTTGAGGGAGATCTCCGGCAGCACGACAGCATGGTGACGGTAGAGCTGCGTGGTACTCCGGCAGAGCTTTGCTAAGCACTATGGAGAACAAGGAGTAGGATGAGTAGGGCTGCCCCGAGGGAGAAAGAAACGTGTGTGTTTGGCAGCCCCGAAACCTCCACTATATATAGGAGGAGGGGGAGGGAGGGAACAGCCCTAGGGTTCCAACCCTAGGAGCCGGCGGCAGCCTAGATGGCATCTGGTGCGGCGGCCAGGAGAGGGAATGGGAGGGCCGGCGCCCAAGGTGGGCCTAGGGCCCATCTGCCCCTAGGGTTTGCCCCCCTCCCACCTTATGCTACGCCTGTTGGGAGACGTAGTAGTAAATCAAAAAATTCCTACGTGTTCACCAAGATCTATCTATGGAGAAACCAGCAACGAGTGGGGGGAGTGCATCTTCATACCTTTGAAGATCGCAAAGCGGAAGCGTTACAAGAACGCGGTTGGTGGAGTCGTACTCGCAGCGATTCAGATCGCTGTGGAATCCAATCTAAGCGTCGAACAACGGCGCCTCTGTGTT
This sequence comes from Hordeum marinum, assembly GCA_022496015.1. Classification (NCBI taxonomy): domain Eukaryota; kingdom Viridiplantae; phylum Streptophyta; class Magnoliopsida; order Poales; family Poaceae; genus Hordeum; species Hordeum marinum. Next base: position 76,218,489 of record CM039674.1, read on the forward strand.
CAACACACGTGTAGCCCGGTGATGTCTCCTACGCCTTGATCTAGCAAGGAGGAAGGAGAGGTTGAGGGAGAGCTCCAGCAGCACAACGGCGTGGTGACGGTGGAGCTGCATGGTACTCCGGTAGGGCTTCGCCAAGCGCTATGGAGAACGAGGAAGAGAAAGGGCAGGGCTGCATCGAGAGAGAGAGAGGAACTCCTGTGTCTAGCAGCCCCCAAAGCCCCACTATATAGGAGGAGGAGGAGGGGTGCGGAAGCCCTAGGGTTCCCTCCCCAGGTCCGGCGGCCAACCCTAGATTGATCTAGGGCGGCGACCAAGAGAGGGAGTGGGAGGGGCAGCGCCTAGGCGGGCCTAGGGCCCATCTGCCCCTAGGGTTTGCCCCCCTCCCACCTATGCTGCGCCTTGGGCCCTTGTGTGGGGCACACCAGCCCACCTAGGGGCTGGTTCCCTCCCACTTGCGGCCCATGCAGCCCTCCGACGCCTGTGGCCCCACTTGGTGGACCAGCGAAACCCTTCCGGTGGTCTCGGTATGTTATCGGTGATGCCCGGAACACTTTCGGTCAGAAAACCTCACTTCCTATATATCATTCTTTACCTCCGGACCATTCCGGAACTCCTCGTGATATCCGGGATCTCATCCAGGACTCCGAACAACCTTCAGTAACCATGTACACTATTTCCCTATAACCCTAGCGTCATCGAACCTTAAATGTGTAGACCCTACGGGTTTGGGAGACACGTAGACAGGACCGAGACACCTCTCCGGTCAATAACCAACAGCGTGATCTGGATACCCATGTTGGATCCCACATGCTCCACGATGATCTCATCGGATGAACTACGATGTCAGGGATTCAATCAATCCTGTATACAATTCCCTTTGTCTATCGGTATGATACTTGCCCGAGATTCGATCGTCGTTATCGCTATACTTTGTTCAATCTCGTTACCGGCAAGTCTATTTACTCGTTCCGTAGTACATCATCCTATGGCTAAATCATTAGTCACATTGATCTCATTATGATGATGTCTAACCGAGTGGGCCCAGAGATACCTCTCCATCACAGGAGTGACAAATCCCAGTCTCGATTCGTGCCAACCCAACAGACACTTTCAGGGATACCCGTAGTGTACCTTTATAGCCACCCAGTTACGTTGTGACGTTTGGCACACCCAAAGTATTCCTCGGTATCCAGGAGTTGCACAATCTCATGGTCTAAGGAAATGATACTTGAAATTATAAAAGCTTTAGCATACGAACTACACGATCTTGTGCTCTGCTTAGAATTGGGTCTTGTCCATCACATCATTCTCCTAATGATGTGATCCCGTTATCAACGACATCCAATGTCCATGGTCATGAAACCGTGACCATCTATTGATTAACAAGCTAGCCAACTAGCGGCTCACTAGGGACATGTTGTGGTCTATGTATTCATACATGCATTACCGTTTCCGATTAATACAATTATAGCATGAACAATAGACAATTATCATGAACAAGGAAATACAATAATAACCATTTTATTATTGCCTCTAGGGCATATTTCCAACAATCTCCCACTTGCACTAGAGTCAATAATCTAGTTACATTATATGAATCGAACACCCATAGAGTTCTGGTGTTGATCATGTTTCGCTCGTGAGAGAGGTTTAGTCAACGGATTTGCGACATTCAGATCCGTATGTACTTTACAAATATCTATATCTCATTCCTGAATGCAATCACGAATGGAGTTGAAGCGGCATTTGATGCGTCTTGTCTTCTTGTGAAACCTGGGCTCCTTTACAAGGACAATAGCTCCAGTGTTGTCACAGAATAGAGTCATCGGGCCCGACGCATTGGGAATCACTCCTACGTCGGTGATGAACTCCTTCATCCAGACTCCTTCCTTTGCTGCTTCCGAAGCAGCTATGTACTCCGCTTCACATGTAGATGCCACCACGACGCTTTGCTTGCTGCTGCACCAGCTTACTGCCCCTCCATTCAAAATATGCATGTATCCGGTTTGTGACTTAGAGTCATCCGGATCTGTGTTGAAGCTAGCATCGACGTAACCCTTTACGACGAGCTATTCGGCACCTCCATATACGAGAAACATGTCCTTGGTCCTTTTCAGGTACTTCTGGATATTCTTGACTGATGTCCAGTGTTCCGCTTCGGGATCACTTTGATACCTCCCTACCATACTTATGGCATGGTTCACATCAGGTCTGGTACACAGCATGGCATACATTTCCTATGGCTGAAGCATAGGGGATGACACTCATCTCTTCTCTATCCTCTATCGTGGTCGGGGATTGAGTCGTACTCAATCTCACACCCTGTAACACAGGCAAGAACCCCTTCTTGTACTGATCCATATTGAACTTCTTCAATATCTTGTCAAGGTATGTGCTTTGTGAAAGACCTATGAGGCGTCTCGATCTATCTCCATAGATCTTGATGCCTAATATGTAAGCAGCTTCTCCAAGGTCCTTCATTGAAAAACACTTATTCAAGTAGGCCTTTATGCTTTCCAAAAGTTCTATATCATTTCCCATCAATAATATGTCATCCACATATAATATGAGAAATGCTATAGAGCTCCCACTCACTTTCTTGTAAATATCTGGTTCTCCATAAACCTGTATAAATCCAAATGCTTTAATCACCTCATTAAAGCGAATATTCCAACTCCGAGATGCTTGCACCAACCCATAGATGGAGCGTTGGAGCTTGCATACCTTGTTAGCATCTTTAGGATCGACAAAACCTTCCGGCTGCATCATATACAGTTCTTCCTTAAGGAAACCATTAAGGAATGCCGTTTTGACGTCCATTTGCCAGATCTCATAATCATAAAATGCGGCAATTTCTAACATGATTCTGACAGACTTCAGCATCGATACGGGTGAGAAAGTATCATCGTAGTCAACTTCTTGAACTTGTCGATAACCCTTAGCGACAATACAAGCCTTATAGATGGTCACATTACCATCCGCGTTAGTCTTCTTCTTAAAGATCCATTTATTTTCTATGGCTCGCTTATCATCAGGCAAGTCCACCAAAGTCCATTCTTTGTTCTCATACATGGATCCTATCTCGGATTTCATGGCTTCGTGCCATTTGTTGGGATCCGGGCCCGCCATCGCTTCTTCATAGTTCGAAGGTTCACCGTTGTCCAACAACATGATCTCCAGGACAGGGTTGCCGTACCACTTTGGTGCGGAACGTGTCCTAGTGGACCTTCGACATTGAATAGTAACATGATCTGAAGTTTCATGATCATCATCATTAACTTCCTCTCCAGCCGGTGCAGGCTCCATAGAAATAACTTCTTGTGCTGCGCTACTCTCCGGTTCGAGTGGAGGTACAATTACCTCATCAAGTTATATTTTCCTCCCACTTACTTCTTTCGAGAGAAACTCTTCCTCAAGAAAGGATCCATTCTTGGCAACAAAGACTTTGCCTTCGGATCTGAGGTAGAAGGTATACCTAATAGTTTCTTTGGGGTATCCTATGAAGACACACTTTTCCGCTTTTGGTTCGAGCTTCTTAGGTTTAAGTTTCTTTACATAAACATCGCATCCCCAAACTTTCAGAAACGACGGCTTAGGTTTCTTTCCAAACCATAATTCATACGGTGTCGTCTCAAGAGATTTAGACGGTGCCCTATTTAAAGTGAATGCGGCAGTCTCTAATGCATATCCCCAAAATGATAATGGTAAGTCGGTAAGAGGCATCATAGATCGCACCATATCCAATAGAGTGCTATTACGACGTTCAGACACACCATTTCGCTAAGGTGTGCCAGGCGGCGTGAGTTGTGAAATAATTCCACATTCTCTTAGGTGCGTGCCAAAATTGTGACTTAAATATTCTCTGCCACGATCAGATCGTAGGCACTTTATTTTCCTGTCACGTTGATTCCCTACCTCACTCTGAAATTCCTTGAACTTTTCAAAGGTTTCAGACTTGTGTTTCATTAAGTACACATACCCATATCTGCTCAAGTCATCAGTCAGGGTGAGAACATAACGATAGCCACCAAGAGCCTCGACGCTCATTGGACCGCATACATCGGTATGTATTATCTCCAACAAGTCAGTTGCTCGCTCCATTGTTCCACAGAACGGAGTCTTGGTCATCTTGCCCATGAGGCATGATTCGTTGATACGTCTCCAACGTATCTGTAATTTTTGATTGTTCCATGCTATTATATTATAAACTTGGGATGTTTTATATGCATTTATATGCTATTTTATATCATTTTTGGGACTAACTTATTAACTCAGTGCCCAGTGCCAGTTTCTGTTTTTTCCGTGTTTTGATCTTTTTCAGATAAGAATATTAAACGGAGTCCAAACGGAATAAAACCTTCGGGATGATTTTTTCCACAACAGAACGGATCCAGAAGACTTGAGAACCAAGGAAGAGGGCCACGGAGGAGGCCACGAGCCCCCTAGGGGGGTGGGCGCGCCTAGCAGGCTCGTGGGCCCCTCGTGCCTCCTTTGCCCTACCTCTTTTGCCTATAAATTCCCTAAAATCCCAAAATCAACAGAGAGAGCCACGAAAATACTTTTCCGCCGCCGCAAGCTTCTGTTTCCGCGAGATCCCATCTAGGGACCGTTCTGGTGCTCTGTCGAAGGGGGATTCGGACACAAAGGGCTTCTTCATCAACACCATTGCCTCTCTGATGATGCGTGAGTAGTTCACCACAGACCTTCGGGTCCATAGCTAGTAGCTAGATGGCTTCTTCTCTCTCTTGGATCTTCAATACAAAGTTCTCCATGATATTCATGGAGATCTATCTGATGCACTGTTCAAGAAATCGGCCGATTCAGCCATTTATCGGCCGATTTATCGCTTACCGTGTGGTGACCGCTAAGATTAGGCCTTATCTTTGGTATTTATCATTCAGGCCGATTTATCGCTCTGACAGGCGATAAATCATTAGATTCCCGATTAATCGGGCTGGCCCCAAACGTCAGAAAACCCCAAAGGCTACATTTTGGCTCCCATAAGCCCACTTCGGTGGCCTTCCCGCACAGCCCAATGCACATTTGGGATTTTCCCCCGCTCACCTAGGGTTTCAACCTCCCAGCGCGCCGCAATGCCAGATCCCCCATGCTATCGTCACCTTGCTCGCCTCCGGCAGCCCTAGCTAGCAGCACCCGAGCTAGGCGCCCTCTGGATCCGCCCCTCCTCTGCAACTCTCCATCTCCGACGATCGCACCTGCTCCCCGTCGCGTGACTCCTCTGCAGCTCTCCGTCGCGCGACCCCTATGCAGCTCTCCTTCGTCGACGACCGCACCTGCTCCCCGTCGTGCGACTCCTCTGCAGCTCTTTGTCGCCGACCACCGCAGCTGCTCCCTGTCGTGCGACTCCTCTGCAGTTCTCCATCGCCGACGGCCGCACCTGCTCCCGTCGTGCGACTCCTCTGCAGGTCTCATTCATGTTGTCATTTCTTCAGTCTACAATGTATGAACTATAGTCAATAGCAGTGGCTGGTTCATATTAAGTTCAGACTTCAGTTCCTCCCAATGTATGTTGGTTCATATTATTAAGTTCAGACTAATTCGTCGTGGTCTCACTCATGTTTTAAGTTCAGACTTCAGTTCATACATTGTTGAAAAGTGAAAACTATAGTTCAGACATCAAGGAACCAGCTACTGTCATTTCTTTAGTTAATAGCAGTGGTTGTAAGCAAGTTTTCATTGTCAGCTAGGACGAACATGAGAATTCTCATGTAAATTGCAGCTGCATATGCAGTCCATATGCACACATACATGTTGTAGATTGGCTGTAGTAGTACTGTAGTAGTGTAGTACTGCAGTCTGATTGTAAGCAATTTGTAACAATGTTTAAGATTGGCTGTAGTAGTAGACTGGTAGTACTGTAGTAGCTGACTAAAATCAACTACAGATATTTGTAATATTACAGAATAACAGAATCATGTATAGAAAAGGTCATGCATGCTCTTGTGCAAAATAGACTACAGACTAACAGAATCATGTATAGAATAAGTTGCCCTTCTATGTTGTTGTCCTTTTCTTTTATGTACAGGCTACAGAATAAGAATCATCAATCATGTAGTCTGATTCTCATACATGTTGTTGCCCTTTTTTTAGATGGCTGCTTCCGGTGCTTCTGAGGTTACAAGTTCCAGACTTAAGAGAAACTCGGATGACATGGCATGGGAGTTTGCTATGTTGATTGATCCAGGAGATCTACAAAGAGTCAAGTGCAAGCTTTGTGGAAGAAAATGATGAGGAAGACCTAATGCAACCTTGAATCGTAGGCCTTTTAACATCTCATTCCTACTACTGTGTTGTTTGCTAGCATCCTACTGCCTTGTTTTGGTTGTGACTTCTGAGAGAATCATAGAGCTAAGAACTACCTTATTTTGGTTGATTGGTGTTTGCCTGTTTGCTAGCAAAGTAGTAACTAGTGAGACTAAGTTGAAGTAGAAGTGTAGAACTAAGCTTATTTGTGTATTCTGGACCTGTTATGTAATGAACTGTAGCCTGTCTACTATCTTAGTTTATTTGTGGACTCATATATGTAGTTATGTGTTGTTGTTCTGCCTACTGGTACTTGCGTAAATGAGTACTGCTATGATCACTATTGGCTATGGTGCTATCTAAGTATCTATTTGAAAATGGACAAAAAATATATGTGTTGTTGAAGTGATGGCCAAACTTCTGTTTGTTATGTAATATTGTAGTATCTATGACTATGTACTCCTGTCCTATTTGAATTTCAAACATGCAAACCCATGACATGTGTTCTTGACTTGCTGGTATATATTTAGTGCTTGAAAACGTAGTTTTTCCAAAAAAAATGCCGATTAATAGTCGACCGACAAAATCGATTAATCGGCCGATTTTTCGATTAATCTCTTATCCCCAGCCGACCGAGACGATAACGATAAGCGATATCCTCAACAGTGATCTGATGTAACTTTCTTTTGCAGTGTGTTTGTCGAGATCCGATGAATTGTGGATTTATGATCAGATTATCTATGAATATTATTTTTGAGTCTCCTCTGATTTCTTATATGCATGATTTCGTATCCTTGTAAGTCTCTCCGAGTTATGATTTTTGTTTAGCCAACTTGATCTATAATTCTTGCAATGGGAGAAGTGCTTGGTTTTGGGTTCATACCGTGTGGTGTCCTCACCTAGTGACAGAAGGGGTAGCGAGGCACGCATCGTGTTGTTGCCATCAAGGGTAAAAAGATGGGTTTTATATCATATTGCATGAATTTATCCCTCTACCTCATGTCATCTTGCTTAAGGTGTTACTTTGTTTGTTATGAACTTAATACACTAGATGCATGCTGGATAGCGGTCGATGTGTGGAGTAATAGTAGTAGATGCAGAAAGTATCGGTCTACTTGTATTGGACGTGATGCCTATATGTATGACCATTTCCTTAGATATCGTCATGACTTTACGCGATTCTATCAATTGCTCGACAGTAATTTGTTCACCCACCGTAATACTTGCTATCATGAGAGAAGTCTCTAGTGAACACTATGGCCTTCGGGTCTATTTTACACATTATATATTCAGATCTACATACAAAAATACCAAAAATACCTTGCTGCACTTTTATTTATTTATTTATATTTACCTATTATCACTATCAGATCTCACCTTGCAAGTAATCGTAAAGGGATTGACAACCCCTTTATCGCGTTGGGTGCAAGTTTGTTTGTTTTTGCGCAGGTGCCTTGGTGCCTCATCTTGATACTCCTACTGGATTGATACCTTGGTTCTCAAACTAGGGGAAATACTTATCTCTACTTTGCTGCATCACCCTTTCCTCTTCAAGGGAAAAACCAACGCAAGCTCAAGAAGTAGCAGGAAGAATTTCTGGCGCCGTTGCCGGGGAGTATTCAAGTGAAGCATATCTACCATGTACCTATCGCAAACTCATCTCTTGCATTTATGTTATTTGCCATTTGCCTCTCGTTTTCCTCTCCCCCACTTCTAAAACAATTTTCTGAAAATACCAAAAAGATTTTCCTTTTTATTCGCTCTTCTTCCGTTCGCCTTTTTGTTGCTATGTTTGCTTGTGTTGCCATGTGCCTTCTATTTGCTTGCATCTTTGCTTGCTAAAAATTTATTGATATGTATCCTCATCCACCTGCTAATGTTTTAAAAGACCAAATTATGATGAACAATTTGCTAGTGAGTTGAGTGCACTTGACTATCTCTATGGAGTTTTGTTTGAAAATCATGAATCTGAAAATTTGGATGAAGTGTTGAAAGAAGGAAATTATAAAGTGGTTCATGATATCTACTTGAATGAAAAACATGATTGCCATGTTGTTAGTATAAATTCTCTGAATATCTATGATGCTAATGATATGCAAAACCACAAGCTTGGGGATGCTATGCTTGATGAAGCTGATATTTTTTGTTCCCCAAGTTTTGGTGATGACCCTTATGCTATAATTGATCATGAAAAGAATGCTTTATATGATAGTTATATTGTAAGATTCCTTAATCATGTTACTGAAAATTACTACGAGAGAGGAACATATGCTTTTACATATTGCAATAATATCAAGTTTCCTCTCTATGTGTTCAACGTTTTGAAGTTATGCTTGTTTTGCCTTCCTATGCAAGTTAATTCTTGTTCCCATAAATTGTTTGCTCACAAAATCCCTATGCATAGGAAGTGGGTTAGACTTAAACGTGTTTTTTCCATTCATGATGCTCTTTTGCATATCTCAACTACTACTTTTTATGTGAGCATCATTGAAATCATTAAGCGTAGCTAGGGGCGTTAAACGATAGCGCTTGTTGGGAGGCAACCCAATGAATAGATTTATTTTTGCTTTTGCTTTCTGTTTTGTTGAGTCCACACCATAATGATTCTTTTATGATTGTGTTTTTTATGTTTTAATTAGTGTTTGTGCCAAGTAGAACCTTTATGATTAGTTTTGGTGATAGTTGTTTAATCACGCTAAAAAAAGACAGAAACTTTGTGCTCACAAAATTATTTTTAATTCCTATCCAGAAAGAGATTTTAAGTTGATTCATTTTGCTGATGATTTATATGCAAATTTCCCTAATTTTCATAATTGTTTCAGAATTTTTGGGTTGGCAGAGGTATACTAAATATATAGATTGCTACAGACTGTTCTGTTTTTGATAGATTCTATTTTTGTTGTGTTGATTGCTTATTTTCATGAAACTATGGTTAGTATCAGGGGGTACGAGCCATGGAAAAGTGAGAATACAGTAATATAACATCAATCTAAATGTAAATTAAGTTTACTACAGTACCTAAAAAGTTGGTGGTTTGTTTTCTTATGCTAATGCTATCACGAGTTTTTGTTTAAGTTTTGTGTTGTGAAGTTTTCAAGTTTTGGGTGATGTTCTTATGGACAATGGAATAAAGAGTGGAAAGAGCCTAAGCTTGGGGATTCCCAGGTCATCCCAAGCCAAATTCAAGGACACCAAAAAGCCTAAGATTGGGGATGCCCCGGGAAGGCATCCCCTCTTTCGTCTTTAATCCATCGGTAACGTTACTTGGAGCTATATCTTTATTTACCACATGATATGTGTTTTGCTTGGAGCATCGTGTATTATAGGAGTCTTTGATTTTTGTTTTATCACAATCATCCTTGCTACACACCTTTTGAGAGGGACATGCACTCATCGTGAATTTGTTAGAATACTCAATGAGCTTCACTTATATCTTTTGAGTTAGGCAATTTAGCTCACATGAGTTTCACTTATATCTTTTGAGCTTGTTAATTTTGCTCCCATGAGCTTCACTTATATATTTTGAGCTTGCTAATTTTTCTCCCATGAGCTTCACTTATATCTTTTGAGCTAGATAATTTTGCTCTAGTGCTTCACCAAATCTTTGTAGAGCACGGCGGTGTCATATTTTGTAGAAATAAAAACTCTCAATCTTAACTTATATCATTTTGAGAGTGCTCTCTCTAAGTAGCTTGGTAATTGGCATGTGTTATGAAATTAGTCCTAAATACGATAGTCATCCAAAGAGGATATAATAAAAACTTTCATATTCAAGTGCATTTATTAGTAAGAGAAGTTTGATTCCTCGCGATTAGTTTTGAGATATGGAGGTGATAACATTAGAGTTATGATAGTAGGGTGTTGTGAATCTAGAAATACTTATGTTTAGGTTAGTGATCCCATAGCATGCACGTATGGTGAACCACTATGTTAGGAAGTCGGAGTATAATTGATTTATTGATTGTCATCCTTTGTGTGGCGGTCGGGATCGCGCGATGGTTAACTCCTACCAACCCTTCCCCTAGGAGTATGCATTTAGCACTTTGTTTCGATTACTAATAAAACTTTCGCAATAAGTATATGAGTTCTTCATGACTAATGTGAGTCCATGGTATAGATGCACTCTCACCCTTCCACCATTGCTAGCCTCTCTAGTGCCGCGCAACTTTCGCCGGTGCACAAACCCACCATATACCTTCCTCAAAACAGCCACCATACCTACCTATTACGGCATTTTCATAGCCATTCCGAGATATATTGCCATGCAACTTCCACCGTTCCGTCTCATGACATGTGCCATCACTTTCATTCATATAGAGTCATTATTGTTCTAAGTATCGAGTTGTAAGTAAATAAAAGTGTGATGGTCATCATTATTAGAGCATTGTCTCATGTGATGAAATAAAAAAAGAGGCCAAAGATGCCCACCAAAAAAAGAGAGAGAAAAATGAAAAAAAGAGGCCAAAGAGTCCAAACAAAAAATGAGAGAAAAAGAGAGAAGGGACAATGCTACTATATTTTTCCACACTTGTGCTTCAAAATAGCACCATGTTCTTCATGATAGAGAGTCTCTTGTTTTGTCACTTTCATATGCTAGTGGGAATTTTCATTATATAACTTGGCTTGTATATTCCAATGATGGGCTTCCTAAAATTTCCCTAGGTCTTCGTGAGCAAGCAAGTTGGGTGCACACCCACTAGTTTTTTATTTTTGAGCTTTCATACACTTATAGCTCTAGTGCATCCGTTGCATGGCAATCCCTACTCATTCACATTGATACGCCGAGTCGATGTGACCATCTCCTCCTTTTTTGCCTCACAACCTCCACCACACTCTATTCCACCTATAGTGTTATATCCATGGCTCACGCTCATGTATTGCGTGAGAGTTGAAAAAGTTTGAGAAAGTAAGAGTGCGAAAACAATTACTTGGCCAATACCGGGGTAGTGCATGATTTAAATTCGTTGTGTGGGGATGATGGAGCATAGCCAGACTATATAATTTTGTAGGGATAACTTTCTTTGGCCTTGTTATTTCAAAAGTTCATGATTACTGTGTTATTATACTTGAAGTATTATTGTTTTCATGTCAATATTAAACTATTGTTTTGAATCTTATGGATCTGAACATTCATGCCACAATAAAGAAGTTATAAAGAACAAATATGTTAGGTAGCATTCCACATCAAAAACTTGGTCTTTATCACTTCCCTACTCGAGGACGAGCAGGAGTTAAGTTTGGGGATGCTTGATACGTCTCCAACGTATCTATAATTTTTGATTGTTCCATGCTATTATATTATCAACTTGGGATGTTTTATATGCATTTATATGCTATTTTATATCATTTTTGGGACTAACTTATTAACTCAGTGCTTAGTGCCAGTTTCTGTTTTTTCCGTGTTTTTGACCTTTTTCAAATAAGAATATTAAACGGAGTCCAAACGGAATAAAACCTTCGGGGTGATTTTTTCCACGACAGAACGGATCCAGAAGACTTGAGAACCAAGGCAGAGGGCCACGAAGGAGGCCACGAGCCCCCTAGGCGCGCCCTAGAGGGGTGGGCGCGCCTAGCAGGCTCGTGGGCCCCTCGTGCCTCCTTTGCCTACCTCTTTCACCTATAAATTCCCTAAAATCCCAAAATCAACAGAGAGAGCCACGAAAATACTTTTCCGCCGCCGCAAGGTTCTGTTTCCATGAGATCCCATCTGGGACCGTTCTGGCGCCCTGTCGGAGGGGGATTCGGACACGGAGGGCTTCTTCATCAACACCATTGCCTCTCCGATGATGCGTGAGTAGTTCACCACAGACCTTCGGGTCCATAGCTAGTAGCTAGATGGCTTCTTCTCTCTCTTGGATCTTCAATACAAAGTTCTCCATGATCTTCATGGAGATCTATCCGATGTAACTTTCTTTTGCGATGTGTTTGTCGAGGTCCGATGAATTGTGGATTTATGATCAGATTATCTATGAATATTATTTGAGTCTCCTCTGATTTCTTATATGCATGATTTCGTATCCTTGTAAGTCTCTCCGAGTTATGGGTTTCGTTTGGCCAACTTGATCTATAATTCTTGCAATGAGAGAAGTGCTTGGTTTTGGGTTCATACCGTGCGGTGTCCTCACCTAGTCATAGAAGGGGTAGCAAGGCACGCATCGTGTTGTTGCCATCAAGGGTAAAAAGATGGGGTTTATATCATATTGCATGAATTTATCCCTCTACATCATGTCATCTTGCTTAAGGCGTTACTTTGTTTGTTATGAACTTAATACACTAGAGGCATGCTGGATAGCGGTCGATGTGTGGAGTAATAGTAGTAGATGCAGAAAGTATCTGTCTACTTGTCTTGGACATGATGCCTATATGTATGATCATTTCCTTAGATATCGTCATGACTTTGCGCGATTCTATCAATTGCTCGACAGTAATTTGTTCACCCACCGTAATACTTGCTATCATGAGAGAAGCCTCTCGTGAGCTCTATGGCCCTCGGGTCTATTTTACACATTATATATTCAGATCTACATAGAAAAATACCAAAAATACCTTGCTGCACTTTTATTTATTTATTTATATTTACCTATTATCACTATCAGATCTCACCTTGCGAGTAATCGTAAAGGGATTGACAACCCCTTTATCACGTTTGGTGCAAGTTTGTTTGCTTTTGCGCAGGTGCCTTGGTGCCTCATCTTGATACTCCTACTGGATTGATACCTTGGTTCTCAAACTGAGGGAAATACTTATCTCTAGTTTGCTGCATCACCCTTTCCTCTTCAAGGGAAAAACCAACGCAAGCTCAAGAAGTAGCATTCGCACGTGTCAAATGATTCAAAATCAAGAGACTCCAAAAGTCCCTCAGCATGGAGTTTCTTCATGCGTTTGACACCAATATGACCAAGGCAGCAGTGCCACATGTAAGTGGGACTATCATTATCAACCTTACACTTTTTGATACTCACACTATGAACATGTGTAACATCATGTTTGAGATTCATCAAAAATAAACCATTAATCAACGGGGCATGACCATAAAACATTTCTCTGATATAAATAGAACAACCATTATTCTCAGATTTAAATGAGTAGCCATCTCGCATCAAACGAGATCCAGATACAATGTTCATGCTCAAAGCTGGTACTAAATAAAAATTATTGAGGTTTAAAACTAATCCCGAAGGTAGATGTAGAGGTAGAGTGCCGGAGGCGATCACATCAACCTTGGAACCATTCCCAATGCGCATCGTCACCTCGTCCTTTGCTAGTCTCCGCTTATCCCGTAGCTCCTGCTTGGAGTTACAAATGTGAGCAACTGCATCGGTATCAAATACCCAGGAACTACTACGAGCGCTGGTAAGGTACACATCAATAAAAATATATCATATATACCTTTAACGTTGCCGGCCTTCTTATCCGCTAAGTACTTGGGGCAGTTCTGCTTCCAGTAACCGGTACCCTTGCAATAAAAGCACTCACTCTCAGGCTTGGGTCCATTCTTGTTCTTCTTCCCCGTAACTTGATTACCGGGCGCGGCAAATGCTTTGCCGTCCTTCTTGAAGTTCTTCTTACCCTTGCCTTTCTTGAAACTAGTGGTCTTATTCACCATCAACACTTGTGCAACCCAGACATTTTGAGTATGTGCTCACTGACAGAACTATTCTCCTCCATATTAAAAACTGAAGAACTTGTCGGAGACATCATATCTCTCGACCCGGGCATGAGCTTGGAAAACCAATTTCAGCTCTTGGAACATCTCATATGCTCCGTGTTGCTCAAAACACTTTTGGAGCCTTGGTTCTAAACTAAAAAGCATGCCGCACTGAACCACGGAGTAATCATCACAACATGACTGCCAAGCATTCATAACGTCCTGAGCTGTTGAGAAAAGGGGTGCATCACCTAGCGGTGCATCAAGGACATATAATCTTTTGGAAGCTATGAGGATGAACCTCAAGCCACGGACCCAGTCCGCATAGTCGCTTCCATCATCTTTCATCTTGGTTTTCTCTAGGAATGCGTTGAAGTTGAGGGCAACATTAGCGTTGGCCATTGGATCTACAATATAGATTGTAAAGACAATTTTTAGACTAAGTTCATGGTAATTAAGTTCACATAATGTGACAGCCCGGGACCGACGTTCCAGAAGATTCCCCTTTTATTTCCGTTCTCGTCTGTGTTTCATTTGTGTGTTGCATTCATCATCGCATCATTCACATCATCTGCATAGCATCGTCACTCGTTTTCGAAAACTTGCATCCGTTCGTAGTTGCCGGTTCTCTACGTTCTTGCCGTTGCCCGTTTCGACGCCAACCACACCCGCACGCGCCCGCGGCATCTTTTAAATAAAACCGTTTTTAAGCGCGCGCAAAAATATTCTCGGATTGAGTTGAAACTTGGCGTGCGGTCTTGTTGTATTGTAGGTAGACCGCCCGTTGAATTTCGTCGCGATCCGAGTTCTTTAGATACCCCGTCGGTCATCTATAGCAGTGCGGTCATCGGTTATCGTCGGACGTTTTCGGTATTTTAAAAACCTCCATGCCACAGGTCACCATTCTCCCTCTCTTCCCTCCTAGCCCATCTGCACAGCCACCGTAACCGCTCTCCGCTTCCGGTCTGTCGAGTCGACACCCGACAGTCCGGAAACGGACAGCGACGCGAACCCTAGCCCCTAAACCTATATATAGCCCCTAGTCCCCTTGTTCCTCGTGCAAACCCTAGCCTTCCCCCTCCTCTAGCCACCAGCCTGCCCGAGCCCAGATCTGAGCCCGGGAAGCCCATCTGGGCCCGTTCTCGAGCTCCTGCCCGAGCTCCCATGGCAGCCCCGATCCCGAGCTCCTCCCGAGCCACAGCCCATCCAGTCGGTCGCCGGAGCCGCCCCTCGCCGCCGCCGGACTGCGCCAGGGCCTCGTTGTTGGAAATATGCCCTAGAGGCAATAATAAAATGGTTATTATTGTATTTCCTAGTTCATGATAATTGTCTATTATTCATGCTACAATTGTGTTAACCAGAAACCGTAATACATGTGTGAATACATAGACCACAACATGTCCCTAGTAAGCCTCTAGTTGGCTAGCTCGTTGATCAATAGATGGTCATGGTTTCATGACCATGGACATTGGATGTCGTTGATAATGGGATCACATCATTAGGAGAATGATGTGATGGACGAGACCCAATCCTAAGCATAGCACAAGATCGTGTAGTTCGTTTGCTAAAGCTTTTCAATGTCAAGTATCGTTTCCTTAGACCATGAGATTGTGTAACTCCCGGATGCCGTAGGAATGCTTTGGGTGTGCCAAACGTCACAACGTAACTGGGTGGCTATAAAGGTACGCTACGGGTATCTCCGAAAGTGTGTGTTGGGTTGACACGAATCGAGATTGGGATTTGTCACTCCGTGTGACGGAGAGGTATCTCTGGGCCCACTCGGTAAGACATCATCATAATGAGCTCAATGTGACTAAGGAGTTAGCCACAGGATGATGTGTTACGGAACGAGTAAAGAGACTTGCCGGTAACGAGATTGAACAAGGTATAGGGATACCGACGATCGAATCTCGGGCAAGTACCATACCGATAGACAAAGGGAATTGAATACAGGATTGATTGAATCCCTGACATCGTGGTTCATCCGATGAGATCATCATGGAGTACGTGGGAGCCGACATGGGTATCCAGATCCCGCTGTTGGTTATTGGCCGGAGAGGTGTCTCGGTCATGTCTACGTGTCTCCCGAACCCGTAGGGTCTACACACTTAAGGTTCGATGACCCTAGGGTTATAGGGAAAAGGTATACGTGATTACCGAAGGTTGTTCGGAGTCTCGGATGAGATCGCGGACGTCACGAGGAGCTCCGGAATGGTCCGGAGGTAAAGATTGATATATAGGAAGTCCAGTTTTGGTCACCGGAAAGTTTTCGGGCTCATCGGTATTGTACCGGGAGTGCCGGGAGGGTGCCGGAGGACCCCGGGAGGGGTGTGACGACCAGAGGACTTAGTGGGCCTTTAGAGGAGGTGTGCCAGCCCATATTGGGCCATCCAAGACCTCCTAGAAGGGCCCATGCGGCTGGGATCTAGAGATAAGGGCAAAAGGGGTTTGAAAGGAGGAGATCCACCTCCCTTGTGGGAGGTGGACTCCTCCCCCACTTCGGCCGAACCTCTCCTCCTTGGAGGTGGGGCCAAGCCAGCCCTCCCTCTCCCTCCTCCTATATATACTTGAGGTTTTGGCCCTTTGAGAATAGATCTGAACTCTCTCGGCGAAGCTCTACCTCTCTTCTTCCTCCTCCGCAGCGCTTGGCGAAGCCCTGCCGGGATACCTTGATACTCCACCACCACCACGCCATCGTGCTGCTGCTGGAGCTCTTCCCCAACCTCTCCTTCCTCCTTGCTGGATCAAGGCGTAGGAGACGTCACCGGGCTGCACGTGTGTTGAACGCGGAGGTGCCGTCCGTTCGGCACTTGATCGGATCTTCCGCGATCTGAATCGCTGCGAGTACGACTCCATCAACCGCGTTCTTGTAACACTTCCGCTTAGCGATATTCAAAGGTATGAAGATGCAATCTCTCCCCTCTCGTTGCTGGTTTCTCCATAGATAGATCTTGGTGACACGTAGGAAAATTTTGATTTACTACTACGTCTCCCAACAGTGGCATCATGAGCTAGGTCTATGCGTAGAATCTATGCACGAGTAGAACACAAAGCAGTTGTGGGCGTCGATTTTGTTAATATGCTTGCCGTTACTAGTCTTATCTTGATTCGACGGTATTGTGGGATGAAGCGGCCCGGACCAACCTTACACGTACGCTTACGTGAGACCGGTTCCACCGCCTGACATGCACTAGTTGCATAAGGTGGCTAGCGGGTGTCTGTCTCTCCCACCTTAGTCGGATTGGATTCGATGAAAAGGGTCCTTATGAAGGGTAAATAGCAATTGGCATATCACGTTGTGGTTTTGACGTAGGTAAGAAACGTTCTTGCTAGAAACCTATAGCAACCACGTAAAAACTTGCAACTACAAATTAGAGGACGTCTAACTTGTTTTTGCAGCATATGCCGTGTGATGTGATATGGCCAAAAGGATGTGATGTGATGCATTGTGATGTATGAGATTGATCATGTTCTTGTAATAGGGTTCACGACTTGCATGTCGATGACTATGACAACCGGCAGGAGCCATAGGAGTTGTCTTATTTATTGTATGACCTGCGAGTCAATCATAAACGCCATGTAATTACTTTACTTTATTGCTAAGCGTTAGCCATAGCAGTAGAAGTAATAGTTGGCGAGACAACCTCATGAAGACACAATGATGGAGATCATGATGATGGAGATCATGGTGTCGTGCCGGTGACAATGATGATCATGGTGCCCCGAAGATGGAGATCATAGGAGCAAGATGATATTGGCCATATCATGTCACTATATTGATTGCATGTGATGTTTATCATGTTTACATCTTATTTGCTTAAAACGACGGTAGTAAATAAGATGATCTCTCAATAAAATTTCAAGAGAAGTGTTCACCCTAACTGTGCACCGTTGCTAAGGATCGTTGTTCCGAAGCACCACGTGATGATCGGGTGTGATAGGTTCTAACGTTCGCATACAACTGGTGTAAGCCAGATTTACACACGCGAAACACTTAGGTTGACTTGACGAGCCTAGCATGTACAGACATGGCCTCAGAACACGGAAGACCGAAAGGTCGAACATGAGTCGTATAGAAGATACAATCAACATGAAGATGTTCACCATGGATGACTAGTCCGTCTCACGTGATGATCGGACACGGGCTAGTTGACATGGATCATGTGTCACTTAGATGACTAGAGAGATGTCCATCTGAGTGGGAGTTCACTGAATAATTTAATTATGTGAACTTAATTATCATGAACTTAGTCTAAAATTGCCTTTAATATCTATATTGTAGATCCAATGGCCAACGCAAATGTCAACCTCAATTTCAACGCGTTCCTAGAGAAAACCAAGCTGAAAGATGATGGAAGCAACTATGCGGACTGGGTCCGTGGCTTGAGGATCATCCTCATAGCTTCCAAGAAACTGTATGTCCTTGATGCACCGCTAGGTGACCCACCCCTTCTCCCAGCAGAACAAGACGTTGCGAACGCTTGACATTCTCGCTGCGATGACTACTCCCTTGTTCAGTGCGGCATGCTTTACAGTTTAGAACCGGGGCTGCAAAAGCGTTTTGAGCAACACGGAGCATATGAGATGTTCCAAGAGCTAAAACTGGTCTTTCAAGCTCATGCCCGGGTCGAGAGATATGAAGTCTCTGACAAGTTCTTTAGTTGTAAGATGGAGGAGAACAGTTCTGTCAGTGAGCACATCCTCAAGATGTCTGGGCTTCACAACCGCTTGACTCAGCTGGGAGTTAACATCCCGGATGACTCGGTCATTGACAGAATCCTCCAGTCGCTTCCACCTAGCTACAAGAGCTTTGTGATGAACTACAACATGCAAGGGATGGAGAAGTCCATTCCTGAGTTGTACTCGATGCTGGAATCAGCGGAGGTCGAGATCAGAAAGGAGCATCAAGTGTTGATGGTAAATAAGACCACTAGTTTCAAGAAAGGCAAGGGTAAGAAGAACTTCAAGAAGGACGGCAAAGCTGTTGCCGCGCCCGGTAAGCAAGTTGCCGGGAAGAAGAAGAAAAATGGACCCAAGCCTGAGACTGAGTGCTTTTATTGCAAGGGTACCGGTCACTGGAAGCGGAATTGCCCCAAGTACTTAGCGGATAAGAAGGACGGCAACGTTAAAGGTATATGTGATATACTTGTTATTGATGTGTACCTAACCAGCGCTCGTAGTAGCTCCTGGGTATTTGATACCGGTGCAGTTGCTCACATTTGTAACTCCAAGCAGGAGCTGCGGAATAAGCGAAGGTTGGCAAAGGACGAGGTGACGATGCGCGTCGGGAATGGTTCCAATGTCGATGTGATCGCCGTCGGCACGCTACCTCTACATCTACCTTCGGGATTAGTTTTAAACCTTAATAATTGTTATTTAGTACCAGCTTTGAGCATGAACATTGTATCTGGATCTCGCTTGATACGAGATGGCTACTCTTTTAAATCCGAGAATAATGGTTGTTCTATTTATATGAGAGAAATGTTCTATGCTCATGCCCCGCTGGTCAATGGTTTATTTTTGATGAATCTCGAACGTGATGTTACACATGTCCATAGTGTGAGTACCAAAAAGTGTAAAGTTCATAACGATAGTCCCACTTACATGTGGCACTGCCGTCTTGGCCATATTGGTGTCAAACGCATGAAGAAGCTCCATGCTGATGGACTTTTGGAGTCACTTGATTTCGAATCATTTGACACATGCGAACCATGCCTCATGGGCAAGATGACCAAAACTCCGTTCTCCGGAACAATGGAGCGAGCAACTGACTTGTTGGAGATAATACATACCGATGTATGCGGTCCAATGAGTGTCGAGGCTCGCGGTGGCTACCATTATGTTCTCACCCTCACTGATGACTTGAGCAGATATGGGTATGTCTACTTAATGAAACACAAGTCTGAAACCTTTGAAAGGTTCAAGGAATTTCAGAGTGAGGTCGAGAATCAACGTGACAGGAAAATAAAATGCCTACGATCTGATCGTGGCGGAGAATATTTAAGTCACGAGTTTGGCACGCACCTTAGGAAATGTGGAATTGTTTCACAGCTCACGCCGCCAGGCACACCTCAGCGAAATGGTGTGTCTGAACGTCGTAATCGCACTCTATTGGATATGGTGCAATCTATGATGTCTCTTACCGACTTACCGCTATCATTTTGGGGATATGCATTAGAGACTGCCGCATTCACTTTAAATAGGGCACCGTCTAAATCCGTTGAGACGACACCGTATGAATTATGGTTTGGAAAGAAACCTAAGCTGTCGTTTCTAAAAGTTTGGGGTTGCGATGCTTATGTGAAGAAACTTCAACCTGAGAAGCTCGAACCCAAAGCGGAAAAGTGCGTCTTCATAGGATATCCCAAAGAGACTATTGGGTATACCTTCTACCTACGATCCGAAGGCAAAGTCCTTGTTGCCAAGAATGGATCCTTTCTCGAGAAAGAGTTTCTCTCGAAAGAAGTAAGTGGGAGGAAAATAGAACTTGATGAGGTAATTGTACCTCCACTCGAACCGGAGAGTAGCGCAGCACAGGAAGTTGTTTCTGTGGAGCCTACACCGGCTAGAGAGGAAGTTAATGATGATGATCATGAAACTTCAGATCAAGTTGCTATTCGAAGGTCCACTAGGACACGTTCCGCACCAGAGTGGTACGGCAATCCTGTCCTAGAGATCATGTTGTTGGACAACGGTGAACCTTCGAACTATGAAGAAGCGATGGCGGGCCCGAATTCCGACAAATGGCTTGAGGCCATGAAATCCGAGATAGGATCCATGTATGAGAACAAAGTATGGACTTTGGTGGACTTGCCTGATGATAAGCGAGCCATTGAAAATAAATGGATCTTTAAGAAGAAGACTGACGCAGACGGTAATGTGACCGCCTATAAAGCTCGGCTTGTCGCTAAGGGTTATCGACAAGTTCAAGGAGTTGACTATGATGAGACATTCTCACCCGTAGCGATGCTAAAGTCTGTCTGAATCATGTTAGCAATTGCCGCATTTTATGATTATGAGATCTGGCAAATGGACGTCAAAACGGCATTCCTTAATGGCTTCCTCAAGGAAGAACTGTATATGATGCAGCCAGAAGGTTTTGTCGATCCTAAAGATGCTAACAAGGTATGCAAGCTCCAGCGCTCCATCTATGGGCTGGTGCAAGCATCTCGGAGTTGGAACATTCGCTTTAATGAGGTGATTAAAGCGTTTGGGTTTGTACAGGTTTATGGAGAACCCTGTATTTACAAGAAAGTGAGTGGGAGCTCTATAGCATTTCTTATGCTGTATGTGGATGACATGCTGATAATGGGAAATAATATAGAACTCTTGGAAAGTATCAAGGCCTACTTGAATAAGTGTTTTTCAATGAAGGACCTTGGAGAAGCTGCTTACATATTAGGTATTAAGATCTATAGAGATAGATCAAAACGCCTCATTGGTCTTTCACAAAGCACATACCTTGAAAAGATATTGAAGAAGTTCAATATGGATCAGTCCAAGAAGGGGTTCTTGTCTGTGTTGCAAGGTGTGAGATTGAGTATGACTCAATGCCCGACCACGGCAAAGGATAGAGAAGAGATGAGTGCCATCCCCTATGCTTCAGCCATAGGCTCTATCATGTATGCCATGCTGTGTACCAGACCTGATGTGAACCTTGCCATAAGTTTGGTAGGGAGGTACCAAAGTGATCCCGGAGCGGAACACTGGACAGCGGTCAAGAATATCCTGAAGTACCTGAAAAGGACAAAGGACATGTTTCTCGTTTATGGAGGTGCCGAAGAGCTCGTCGTAAAGGGTTACGTCGATGCTAGCTTCGACACAGATCCGGACGACTCCAAGTCGCAAACCGGATATGTGTATATTTTGAATGGAGGGGCAGTAAGCTGGAGCAGCAGCAAGCAAAGCGTCGTGGCGGCATCTACATGTGAAGCGGAGTACATAGCTGCTTCGGAAGCAGCAAAGGAGGGAGTCTGGATGAAGGAGTTCATCACCGACCTAGGAGTGATTCCGAATGCATCGGGCCCGATGACTCTACTCTGTGATAACACTGGAGCTATTGCCCTTGCGAAGGAGCCCAGGTTTCACAAGAAGACAAGACACATCAAGCGCCGCTTCAACTCCATCCGTGATTACATTCAGGAGGGAGACATAGATATTTGTAAAGTGCATACGGATCTGAATGTCGCAGATCCATTGACTAAACCTCTCTCACGAGCAAAACATGATCAACACCAGAATGCTATGGGTGTTCGATTCATCACAATGTAACTAGATTATTGACTCTAGTGCAAGTGGGAGACTGTTGGAAATATGCCCTAGAGGCAATAATAAAATGGTTATTATTGTATTTCCTAGTTCATGATAATTGTCTATTATTCATGCTACAATTGTGTTAACCAGAAACCGTAATACATGTGTGAATACATAGACCACAACATGTCCCTAGTAAGCCTCTAGTTGGCTAGCTCGTTGATCAATAGATGGTCACGGTTTCATGACCATGGACATTGGATGTCATTGATAACGGGATCACATCATTAGGAGAATGATGTGATGGACGAGACCCAATCCTAAGCATAGCACAAGATCGTGTAGTTCGTTTGCTAAAGCTTTTCAATGTCAAGTATCGTTTCCTTAGACCATGAGATTGTGTAACTCCCGGATGCCGTAGGAATGCTTTGGGTGTGCCAAACGTCACAACGTAACTGGGTGGCTATAAAGGTACGCTACGGGTATCTCCGAAAGTGTTTGTTGGGTTGACACGAATCGAGATTGGGATTTGTCACTCCGTGTGACGGAGGGGTATCTCTGGGCCCACTCGGTAAGACATCATCATAATGAGCTCAATGTGACTAAGGAGTTAGCCACGGGATGATGTGTTACGGAACGAGTAAAGAGACTTGCCGGTAACGAGATTGAACAAGGTATAGGGATACCGACGATCGAATCTCGGGCAAGTACCATACCGATAGACAAAGGGAATTGAATACGGGATTGATTGAATCCCTGACATCGTGGTTCATCCGATGAGATCATCGTGGAGTACGTGGGAGCCAACATGGGTATCCATATCCCGCTATTGGTTATTGGCCGGAGAGGTGTCTCGGTCATGTGTACGTGTCTCCCGAACCCGTAGGGTCTACACACTTAAGGTTCGATGACGCTAGGGTTATAGGGAAAAGGTATACGTGATTACCGAAGGTTGTTCGGAGTCCCGTATTAGATCCCCGACGTCACGAGGAGCTCCGGAATGGTCCGGAGGTAAAGATTGATATATAGGAAGTCCAGTTTTGGTCACCGGAAAGTTTTCGGGCTCATCGGTATTGTACCGGGAGTGCCGGGAGGGTGCCGGAGGACCCCGGGAGGGGTGTGACGACCAGAGGACTTAGTGGGCCTTTAGAGGAGGTGTGCCAGCCCATATTGGGCCAGCCAAGACCTCCTAGAAGGGACCATGCGGCTGGGATCTAGAGATAAGGGCAAAAGGGGTTTGAAAGGAGGAGATTCACCTCCCTTGTGGGAGGTGGACTCCTCCCCCACTTCGGCCGAACCTCTCCTCCTTGGAGGTGGGGCCAAGCCAGCCCTCCCTCTCCCTCCTCCTATATATACTTGAGGTTTTGGCCCTTTGAGAATAGATCTGAACTCTCTCGGCGAAGCTCTACCTCTCTTCTTCCTCCTCCGCAGCGCTTGGTGAAGCCCTGCCGGGATACCTTGATACTCCACCACCACCACGCCGTCGTGCTGCTGCTGGAGCTCTTCCCCAATCTCTCCCTCCTCCTTGCTGGATCAAGGCATAGGAGACGTCACCGGGCTGCACGTGTGTTGAACGCAGAGGTGCCGTCCGTTCGGCACTTGATCGGATCTTCCGCGATCTGAATCGCTGCGAGTACGACTCCATCAACCGCGTTCTTGTAACGCTTCCGCTTAGCGATCTTCAAAGGTATGAAGATGCAATCTCTCCCCTCTTGTTGATGGTTTCTCCATAGATAGATCTTGGTGACACGTAGGAAAATTTTGATTTACTACTACGTCTCCCAACACTCGTCTCCGCCCTCTCTCTTCCTCTCCCTTTCCTCCTTCTCCCTCTCCTCCTCTAACCCCCATGGCTCTCCCTGTCCCGCGGCTCCCTTCGCCATGGATGGAGCCGAGGAGCTCACCGTCGGCCGCCTCCGTGCCGGATCCGGCAAGCCCAGCCCCGGATCCGTCAGGCCCTGCCCCTTGCGCCCTCGCCGTGGTCAGCCCCGCCATGGTGCGCCGCCGCCATGGCCTCGTCCCTGCGCTCGGGAGGATACGAGCGCTCGAGGCTCCCAGCGCCCGAGCGTTGACCCCCACCAGCCTCCGCGAGTGGGCCAAGCCCAGCAGCCCCATCCGGCCCAGCTCCCCTGCGAGCCGGCCCAAGTGGCCTGGTGAGCAGCCCATCCCCCCTGGCATTTTTTATTTATTTTCGGTGTAATCCATTGCATGTTATTTTTCAATGCCATATCTCTTATCCGTTAATCATTTTAAAATGTTTCAAACATGAAAAATGGTTAGAAAATGTGTATAATATTAATATGTCATTTTCAATCATGCCTAAAATATTAACATATCATTTCCTGCTATTTTGCATCATTGACATGATTTTGCATTTTCCCATTATTCATTTAACCGTGCATCGGAATTAATCCAACCATATAATAAAAATGTTCATATCATCGGCATCGCATTTGCATGCATGAGATAAATGTTGGCATGTTGATTGCAATCATTTTGCATTAATGAATTGCGATAACGTGATTAGGCCTAATACTCACATAATTAATGGTGATTAATTTTCCACATGCACCTAAGCATATTATATATGTTTTCGTGGAAGAAAAATCCATAGGATTTATCTGTGCCTTTAGTTTTGCCATTTGAGCATTTTGTGTGCCTGTCATTTATGCCATGATGCCCTTTTGTCATTTTCGTAGGAATTAATCCGTGAATGATATGAATTAATTTTCAACATGAAAAATGCTCTTTGATGTGTGTCCTAGCCCATGGACATTTTGCGTGTCATAAAAATGCATGTTTAGATGTTGTTTTGTTGTTGTCAACTTGCTATAAAACTCTGTTGTTTTGGAGGTCCAAAATATTTCCAAGTCCGGAATCGGTAATATTTTTGTTGCTGTCTTGCCATGTGATTTGCTACTGATCTAGAACTCTTTTGTGGTAGGTGTAATGGAGTTATTTGTTGTTGATATTGTCCTTTAGTATGCTGTTAAGTTTCATGCCTTAATATGATTTGTAGCATATAGTTTCACTGCTGTCAGTATGCCTTCATGATAAAAACTGCACTGTTAAAAACTGCTATTTTCAGTAAGTCTGAAACGTTTTTCATGTAGCCTATTTGTGAGCTTCCTACCATGTGTTCCATGCATGTTTTGAATATGATTTGTGAAGATGAAATGAAATGGATGTTGTATGCTATTGCCCCATGCTTAGTTTGTGCATTTTGGAATCTTGTAGCTTGTTGTTTTCATGTGTTCAAAATACTATCTTGCTGTTTTGGCAGATTTCAACTAAAACTTGTTTTGTTGATTATGGTTGAACCGTACCTTCGTTTTGGACATGACATATATGAAACTTGCTTAGAATCTCTTGTAGATTCATAATAACTTGCTGCCTTCATGATTTGAGATGTTTGTGATTGCATTTCCCATGCATTTGCATTCATGACATGTGCATCTTGTGTTGCTCATATCTTTTGAAGCGTAGCTCCGTTTGAGATGTTCTATATATGTAAATCGACTAGAATGACGTGTAGAATAACTTGGTGACATTTATTTTGCAGTTTAACAAATATAAAGTATGATTAGTTCAGATCTGGACCAATTTCGAAATTAACATATGGGGTCATTTCGGAAATGCTATAAGTTGTTTCCGGCCTCATTTAAGATGCCTATATAGTATAGTTACTGATGCTTCATCTCTTGCCATGTTTAACAACATTTAATATTGTCATGTACCTAACAAGAGTGAACTAAACAATTCAAACGTGGAGTTTCGTCAATATGCAACTCGTTGCATATTGAGCTTCACTTAATGGATAGTATTTATTGTTGAGAATTGTCATGCCTTGCATATTTAAACCGGACATGCATCATATTTGTTTGTGCATCGTGTCATGCATATGTTGTGGTGTATCTTGTGTTGATTGTTGTTTTCGGATCTCTTTTTCTCGATAGAGTTCCGAAAGCGTTCGGAGTGTGAGGATTCGTTCGACTACGTTGGTTCGTCTTCTTCATGGACTCGTTCTTCTTCTGAGCGGGATCTCTGGCAAGATGACACGTTTCGCTGGATACCATTACTATCATTGCCATGCTAGTTGTCTCGTCTTTTTATCGTTATGTCATGCTACCTACCACTTGTTTGATAAGCCTCCCAACATTGCCATGAAAAGCCTCTAACCCCTCCACATCCCAACAAACCTTTGTTTGGCTATGTTACCGCTTGCTCAACCCTTCTTATAGTGTTTCTAGTTGTAGGGTGCTTTGCTTCCATGTGTCAACATGGACATTCTTTTGGTTATATCACAATATTGCTGCTATTTAATTTAATGCACATATATACTTGGTAAAGCTTGAAGGCTTGGCCTTATTCTCGGTGTTTTGTTCCACTCTTGCCGCCCCTAGTTACTTGTGCACCAGTGTTATGTTCCATAAATGAGCGCTCCTAACATGCTCGGGGTTGTTATGGGGACCCCCTTGATTTTCGAGTTAGAATAAAGCTTGTCTGGCAAGGCCCAACATTGGTACTACATTTGCCTAATAACTAATGAACTTGCATAGGGGCTTTCCGGACCCCGTGGATAATTTAATCAACCCCCGGGCCAGTGCATCGCATGAGTGTTGGTCCAAAATGTCAACAGTTGGTGGCCACCAGGGGCAACTCTGTGTTTGGCCTACCGGAATTTTGGACAATCCGTCGTGTCCTGAGAACGAGATACGCGGCTCCTATCGGGACCGTCGACACGCCGGGAGGCCTTGCTATATTTGTTTTACCTTTCTCGAACGTCTTGAGTGAGGAACTCTGATTTTCTTCGAGCTATCTCAAGGTGTCGGATTTCCTTTGGAATTGCCTAGGAAGATCACGATATCCTTGGTTGAGGTTATTCCCGCTGCGTGTGGTTAATTTATGATGGATAAGTTGGAGCACCCCTATAGGGTTAAATCTTTTCGAGAAGCCGTGCCCGCGGTTATGTGGCAAACTTGGATACTTTGTTTAACACCCGGTCATAGCAGACTTGAAGTAAACTCTAATAAAATACACCAACTGTGTGCGTAACCGTGAATGTCTCTTTTCGTGAGTTCTTGTCCGAAAGAGAACACGGTGGGGTTATGATTGACGTAAGTAGGTGTTCAGGATCAGTTAGTGATCATTACTAGTTCACGTCTGTTATGCGTAGACCACCATACTTTAATTTCTGTATTCGTAAGTTAGCCACTCAACTAAAGGCTTAGTCGCTTGCTGCAGCCTCACCACTTAACCATACCTTACCCATTAAGCTTTAATAGTCTTGATACCCTTGGAAATGAGATTGTTGAGTCCTTGTGGCTCACAGATTACTACAACAATAGTTGCAGGTACAGGTAATGCGATGATTTGACGTGAGCGCGTTGCTTGATTTGACTTGGAGTTCTTCTTCTTCTTTTTCTTCTTCAATCTTGGATGGGTTCCAGGCGGCAGCCTGGGATAGCAACGGTGGATGTCATTTTATCGTTTGATTTTGTCCGTAGTCGCACCCTGCTCTTCTGTATGATGTTTTGATTATGATGCTGTATTGATGTGACTCTGATGTAGCCTGTGGCGAGTGTAAGCCAATTCCATATACTCATCTCTTCTGTACATGTACTTGTAATGATATCCATTCTTGCGAACGCATCAAGATGCGCTTCTATCCCTGTCGAGGCCCTTGTGCCAAAATAAGGATAGGCCGGCATCTTGGGCGTGACACGTTGGTATCAGAGCCTGTACCGACCTAGGAGCCCCCTTGATTGATCGAACTTGGCAAGTCGCGTCTAGTGAAAAACTGTTTTTAGTCTAGTTATATCAGAGAATAGGCTTGTTTTTACTCCTCTTCTATGCTCTGGTGAGGTATTGCGACTTAGGAATTTTTTTTCTACTCCCCTTCTCGCTCAAATTTTTTTTAGGATCACGCGGGTATTTTGGAAACAATATGATGCCGATGTGACAGAGTTCTGTCTTGGTGCCTCCTATCTGACTTGATTTCTTCCGGGGAGTTGAGCTCCGAGGGATTCTTGACACATCGTTATCATTCAGTTTTCTGAGTATCTCAGGACGGAGGATGTTCGAAATTGCTTCAATACTTATCGTGGTGAGATAAGGTCAGAGTCACCCAGTACTGGGGAGGCGTCCAGGGTACCACCATGGTTTAGTATCGTTGTGAGTTCAAGGATCTGAGTTAGATGAATTTGCGAAGGCCTCTGGTTATGTGTTGAAGGATGGATACAGTTGGGGTGTAGGATTGTTAGTTGTGTGAGATATTTCCTCCTTGTATCCCCCACACCGGATTGCATAACCAGAAAGTTTTCGGAAGTTCTTAGGTGGGAATTCAAGTAGGTACCTAGGATTATCTTTCCAACAAGTGCATAGGGGGTATTTATTTGTTCTGGCTTGTTTTATAAGCCTCATCCTTCGTTTTGTTTTGAATATGGTAATTCAAGTTGCTTCGATGTCAAGTGGTGATTTCATATCTTGCTAAGTAGTGTTCTCATATTTCTGTGGGATTGCTAATTCTTGTGCTCAATCAGTTATCATATCAATTCTTTTCCTACCGGTGTGCTTCCCTTCAAGTTATTCTATCATCTCCAATATTGCAAAATCAATCCTCATATTTTGGTCTGGAGTTTGTCTCATCTGTTCCAAGTCTTCTTTGTTTTCCCCGCCCTCCCGCCCTTTTTCTTCAATGGTTAAATTCTCATCCAAGTGTCTTTTCTATTCATGTAATGCTTCCCCTATCTTTTCTTCTATCTTGTTTCCGGTGATTCTTTGTGAATATTCTCAAGAGTTTCATTTCAAGATCTATCCTCATATTCTTTGTTCTCGTTGTTATTCTTCTCCGGTGATTCTTTATGAAGATGCTCAGTGCTCAAGTTATCATTTATTGGTATTCATCTTCGTTTTCTTTTCCGGTGGATTCAATTCTAGTTCTTGGTGTTCAACATATCATTTTCATTCTCTATTTGCTCTCCCATGTTGGAATGCTTTATCAAGCCTCTCTTGCTTATTCTTATCTCCATTCTATCCGGAGTGCTGAAGATATCTCAGAAGACATTCATTTTCATTCTTGTCCTCTTAATTATTTCAAGGGTCCCATATCATCAAGTCTTAATTTGTACCGGTGCAATCTTTCTTTTAATCAATTGTTTCAACGATGGTTTCTTTTGAGTGGGCCCATAACCCACAGGTGTTTTCCCCAGGATCATACCTGACTCTTCTAATCTTTTCGGAGATGTCCTCAAGTTCTTTTCAAATATGATGTAAGGATGAATCTCATCAGTCATATGCCTTCTTGAAGATTGTTTCTAAATCATTTTCATTGTTGGCTCAACCTTTTTCCTTATTCATTGTTCCGGAGTGTTTAGTAATTCATGGTGTTGATTCTCGTCATTATCCTCAGCATCGAAGACCGAAGGAGTGTTTCTCTTAATCTTTGCTCATTCTCTTAAAGATTCATGGTTTCAGCTGGTTTCCATCATCTCAAGTTGTGTCCAGTCATGAGAAATTTCTCCCATATCTATCTGGTGCATTTCATAATTGTTTTCATTTCTCGATCCTCCGAAGGCCATCATTTCAGAAGATTTCTTCGTTCTCATCTTGTAGCTTTCGTTCTCGAATTCTTCTCAATTGTTGTTCCTTCGTTCGTATCTCAATTATTCCGGTGCCTTGTTCAGTTTCTATTAGGCAATCTTGATATCTTCATTCTCATGTGTCCTCTTTAGTTTCTAATTCTTCCGGTGCCTTGTGAAGTTTTCTATTCAGTGGATCATGCTCTCTTCATTGTCATGTTATATCATTCATTTGTTTTATCCTCTTTCGTTTTGAATTCTTACCGGTGTTCTCATGCAAGACTTCTCCAAGTTTGTGATCTCTCTCTCTCTTCAATTCTTTGGAAGAAGAATAAGTGGTGTGCGAAATCCGTTGCTTGTCATCAATTTAACTTGATGAAGGATAAGCATATCATAATTCTTATTCTTGTTTCATCAAGCGATGTCAATCCTTCTTCCGGAGTTGTTCATGGTATCAATTCTAGATTTCAAGTGTTCTCATCTTTTTCCGGAGTTCAAGTTGCTCAAATATCTAATTTCGAAGCTCCATCTAGTTCATCGAAAGGCCTCAATCTTGTTCTTTTGGATCCTTCAATTCTTCCTATAATCCTTTCATTTCAGAGTTCTTCTGGAGGTTCTTCATGGTGGTTCGTCAAGATTTCTTTCATTTTCAAGCGTTCTTAAGATTCTTGTTGGAGGTGCTCAAGTGTTCTTTGTCTTGGATGTCTAAGTTCAATTCCTTCTTCCTTGTCTTTTGAGATGGTGTTATTAAATTCTTGACTATGAGGAGTCTCGAAGGGAAATTGTCAAGAATAAGATAAGTAAACCCATCTTGTTTTCTCGGAGTTCTCTTGGGTTGGATTTCACCTAAAGCATTTCCTAAGGATTGTTGCTATCATGGTGTAATAAAGGATTCAAGTTTTCTCCTCCTCTTCCTGGTGAAAGAAGTTTTGCATATCTTGTTGCTCTCAAGCAATCAAGTGTTTCTTTTGTGGTAGGTCATCACTTCATAATTTTGAGATGTTTTCCATAAGTCCACATTAAGCTTGTTCTTTTTGTTGTTGGTGTTCCAACAACTCCGTTCAATCTCTTCTTCCTAAATATGCTTTCAGTCCATTTGTACTGGAAGTTATCATTTTCTTCTCAGTTCTCTTCTCTTCAAAGATCTAGCTTCTATTCTTTTGTTCCGGAGGCGTAGTGGTGTTTCTCTTTTCAACTCTCATCTAGTTTGATTAAGATCATGTTCTTTCTTTGCTTACTCATTTAACCAGAGTGTTGTGGAATCTTTTCATGATCCTTCCATCTTTTGAAGTTTTGATTCTAATCCAACCGAAGTTTCGTGCCTTTCTTTCAATTTGTTTCCATCATATCAATTTTTCCTCTGTTTCCTACCGAAGTGCTGCCAAAATTTCTTGTGAATTCTTGCTTGCTCTTCTTGCTTCATCTCTTTGCATCCTTCAAGATTCATTGGTTTTTCTCGTTTGTCAAGAAGCAACTAAGTTTTACCTCTTGCTCTTTGTCTTCCCGTTTCTCATTCTAGATCTCGAGACGAGATCCTCATGTAGTGGAGGAGAGTTGTGACAACCCGGGACCGATGTTCCAGAAGATTCCAGAAGATTCCCCTTTTATTTCCGTTTTCGTTTGTGTTTCGTTTGTGTGTTGCATTCATCATCGCATCATTCGCATCATCTACATAGCATCGTCACTCGTTTTCGAAAACTTGCATCCGTTCGTAGGTGTCGGTTCTCTACGTTCTTGTCGTTGCCCGTTTCGAGGCCAACCACACACGCACGCGCCCGCGGCATCTTTTAAATAAAACCGTTTTTAAGCGCGTGCAAAAATATTCTCGGATTGAGTTGAAACTTGGCGTGCGGTCTTGTTGTATTATAGGTAGACCGCCCGTTGAATTTCGTCGCGATCCGAGTTTGTTAGATACCCCGTCGGTCATCTGTAGCAGTGTGGTCATCGATTATCGCCGGACGTTTTCGGTATTTTAAAAACCTCCATGCTACGGGTCACCATTATCCCTCTCTTCCCTCCTAGCCCATCTGCACAGCCACCATAACCCCTCTCCACTTTCGGCCCGTCGAGTCGACACCCGACAGTCCAGAAATGGACAGCGACGCGAACCCTAGCCCCTAAACCTATATATAGCCCCTAGTCCCCTCGTTCCCCGTGCAAACCCTAGCCTTCCCCCTCCTCCAGCCGACAGCCCGCTCGAGCCCAGATCTGAGCCCGGGAAGCCCATCTGGGCCCGTTCCCGAGCTCCTGCCCGAGCTCCCATGGCAGCCCCGATCCCGAGCTCCTCCTGAGCCGCGGCCCCTCCAGCCGGTCGCCAGAGCCGCCCCTCGCCGCCGCCGGAGTGCGCCAGGTCCTTGCCGCCGCCCTCTCTCTTCCTCTCCCTTTCCTCCTTCTCCCTCTCCTCCTCTAACCCCCTATGGCTCTCCCTGTCCCGCAGCTCCCTTCGCCATGGATGGAGCCGAGGAGCTCACCGTCGGCCGCCTTCGCGCCGAATCCGGCAAGCCCAGCCCTGGATCCGCCGAGGCCCTGCCCCTTGCGCCCTCGCCGTGGTGCACCGCCGACATGGCCTCGTCCCTGCGTTCGGGAGGAGACGAGCGCTCGAGGCTCCCAGCGCCCGAGCGTTGACCCCCGCCAGCCTCTGCGTGTGGGCCAAGCCCAGCAGCCCATCTGGCCCAGCTCCCGTGCGAGCCGGCCCAAGTGGCCTGATGAGCAGCCGAGCCCCCCTGGCGTTTTTTATTTATTTTCGGTGTAATCCATTGCATGTTTTTTTTTAAATGCCATATCTATTATCCGTTAATCGTTTTAAAATGTTTCAAACATGAAAAATGGTTAGAATAACGTGTAGAATATTAATATGTCATTTTCACTTATGCCTAAAATATTAACATATAATTTCCTGCTATTTTGCATCATTGACGTGATTTTGCATTTTCGCATTATTCATTTAACCGCGCATCGGAATTAACTCAACCATATAATAAAAATGTTCATATCATCGGCATCGCATTTGCATGCATGAGATAAATGTTGGCATGTTGATTGCAATCATTTTGCATTAATGAATTGTGATAACGTGATTAGGTCTAATATGCGCATAATTAATGGTGATTAATTTTCCGCATGAACCTAAGCATATTATATATGTTTTCGGGGTAAAAAATCCTTAGGATTTATCTGTGCATTTAGTTTTGCCATTTGAGCATTTTATGTGCATGTCATTTATGCTGTGATGCCCTTTTGTCATTTTCGTAGGAATTAATCCGTGCATGATATGAATTAATTTTCAACATGAAAAATGCTCTTTGGTATGTGTCCTAGCCCAAGGACATTTTGCTTGTCATAGAAATGTATGTTTAGGTGTTGTTTTGTCGTTTTCAACTTGCTATAAAACTCTGTTGTTTTGGAGGTCCAAAATATTTCTAAGTCTGGAATCGGTAATATTTTTCATGTTGTCTTTCCATGTGATTTGCTAGTGATCTAGAACTCTTTTGTGGTAGGTGCAATGAAGTTATTTGTTGTTGATATTGTCCTTTAGTATTTTGTTAAGTTTCATGCCTTAATATGATTTGTAGCATATAGTTTCACTGCTGTCAATATGCCTTCGTGATAAAAATTGCACTGTCAAAAACTGCTATTTTCACTAAGTCTGAAACTGTTTTCAAGTAGCCTACTTGTGAGCTTCCTACCATGTGATACATGCATGTTTTGAATATGATTTTTGAAGATGAAATGAAGTGGATGTTGTATTCTATTGCCCCATGCTTAGTTTGTGCATTTTGGAATCTTGTAGCTTGTTGTTTTCATGTGTTCAAAATGCTATCTTGCTGTTTGGGCAGATTTCAACTAAAACTTGTTTTGTTGATTGTGGTTGCACCGTAGCTCCGTTTTGGACATGCCATATATGAAACTTGCTTACAATATCTTGTACATTCATAATAACTTGCTGCCTTCATGATTTGAGATGTTTGTGATTGTATTTTCCATGCATTTGCATTCATGACATGTGCATCTTGTGTTGCTCATATCTTTTGAAGCGTAGCTCCGTTTGAGATGTTGTATATATGTAAATCAACTTGAATGATGTGTAGAATAACTTGGTGAAATTTATTTTGCTGTTTAACAAATATAAAATATGATTAGTTCAGATCTGGACCAATTTCGAAATTAACATATGGGGTCATTTCGGAAATGCTATAAGTTGTTTCCGGCCTCATTTAAGATGCCTAGATAGTATAGTTACTTATGCTTCACCTCTTTCCATGTTTAAAAACTTTTAATATTGTCGTGTACCTAACAAGAGTGAACCAAACAATTCAAACATGGAGTTTCATCAATATGCAACTCGTTGCATATTGAGCTTCACTTAATGTGTAGTATTTGATTGTTGTGAATTGTCATGCCTTGCATATTTAAACCGGACATGCATCATATTTGTTTGTGCATCGTGTCATGCATATGTTGTGGTGTATCTTGTGTTGATTGTTGTTTTCAGATTGCTTCTTCTCGATAGAGTTCCGAAAGCGTTCGGAGTGTGAGGATTCGTTCGACTATGTTGGTTCGTCTTCTTCATGGACTCGTTCTTCTTCCGAGCGGGATCTCAGGCAAGGTGACACATTTTCCTGGATACCATTGCTATCATTGCCATGCTAGTTGTCTCGTCTTTTTATCGTTATGTCATGCTACCTACCACTTGTTTGATAAGCCTCCCAACATTGCCATGAAAAGCCTCTAACCCCTCCACATCCCAACAAACCTTTGTTTGTCTATGTTACCGCTTGCTCAGCCCTTCTTATAGCGTTTCTAGTTGTAAGTGCTTTGCTTCCATGTGTCAACATGGACATTCTTTTGGTTATATCACAATATTGCTGCTATTTAATTTAATGCACATATATACTTGGTAAAGGTGGAAGGCTTGGCCTTATGCTCGGTGTTTTGTTCCACTCTTGCCGCCCCTAGTTACTTGTGCACCAGTGTTATGTTCCATAAATGAGTGCTCCTAACATGCTCGGGGTTGTTATAGGGACCCCCTTGATTTTCGGGTTAGAATAAAGCTTGTCTGGAAAGGCCCAACATTGGTACTACATTTGCCTAATAACTAATGAACTTGCATAGGGGATTTCCGGACCCCGTGGATAATTTAATCAACCCCCGGGCCAGTCCACCGCATGAGTGTTGGTCCAAAATGTTAACAGTCAGTGGCCACCAGGGGCAACTCTGTGTTTGGCCTACCGGAAGTTTGGACAATCCGTCGTGTCCTGAGAACGAGATACGCGGCTCTTATCGGGATCATCGACACGCCGGGAGGCCTTGCTGGATTTGTTTTACCTTTCTCGAACATCTTGAGTGAGGAACTCTGATTTTCTTCGGGCTATCTTAAGGTGTCGGATTTCCTGTGGAATTGCCTAGGAAGATCACGAGATCCGTGGTTGAGGTTATTCCCGCTGCGTGTGCTTAATTTATGATGGATAAGTTGGAGCACCCCTGTAGGGTTAAATCTTTTCGAGAAGCCGTGCCCGCGGTTATGTGGCAAACTTGGATACTTTGTTTAACACCCGGTCATAGCAGACTTGAAGTAAACTCTAATAAAATACACCAACTGTGTGCGTAACCGTGAATGTCTCTTTTCGTGAGTTCTTGTCCGAAAGAGAACACGGTGGGGTTATGATTGACGTAAGTAGGTGTTCAGGATCATTTAGTGATCATTACTAGTTCACGTCTGTTATGCGTAGACCACCATACTTTAATTTCTGTATTCGTAAGTTAGCCACTCAACTAAAGGCTTAGTCGCTTGCTACAGCCTCACCACTTAACCATACCTTACCCATTAAGCTTTAATAGTCTTGATACCCTTGGAAATGAGATTGCTGAGTCCTTGTGGGTCACAAATTACTACAACAATAGTTGTAGGTACAGGTAATGCGACGATTTGACGTGAGCGCGTTGCTTGATTTGACTTGGAGTTCTTCTTCTTCTTTTTCTTCTTCAATCTTGGATGGGTTCCAGGCGGCAGCCTGGGATAGCAAGGGTGGATGTCATTTTATCGTTTGATTTCGTCCGTAGTTGGACCCTGCTCTTCTGTATGATATTTTGATTATGATGCTGTATTGATGTGACTCTGATGTAGCCTGTGGCGAGTGTAAGCCAATTCCATATACTCATCAAATTATTTAATGAACTCCCACTTAGATAGACATCTCTCTAGTCATCCAAGTGACACATGATCCACGTCAACTAGCCCTTGCCCGGTCATCACGTGAGACGGACTAGTCATCCATGGTGAACATCTCCATGTTGATCGTATCTTCTATACGACTCATGTTCGACCTTTAGGTCTTCCGTGTTCCAAGGCCATGTCTGTACATGCTAGGCTCGTCAAGTGAACCTAAGTGTATCGCATGTGTAAATATGGCTTACACCCGTCATATGCAAACGTTAGAACCTATCACACCCGATCATCACGTGGTGCTTAGGAACAATGATCCTTAGCAACGGTGCACAATTAGGGTTAACACATTTCTTGAAATTTTAGTGAGAGATCATCTTATTTAGCTACTGTCGTTCTAAGCAAATAAGATGTAAACATGATAAACATCACATGCAATCAATATAGTGACATGATATGGCCAATATCATCTTGCTCCTTTGATCTCCATCTTCGGGGCACCATGATCATCACTGTCATTGGCATGACACCATGATCTCCATCATCGTGTCTTCATGAAGTTGTCTCGCCAACTATTACTTCTACTACTATGGCTAACGATTAGCAATAAATTAAAGTAATTATATGGCGTTTATGATTGACATGCGGGTCATACAATAAAATAAGACAACTCCTATGGCTCCTGCCGGTTGCCATACTCATCGACATGCAAGTCGTGAATCCTATTACAAGAACATGATCAATCTCATACATCACAGTGCATCACATCACATCCTTTGTCCATATCACATCACAAGGCATATGCTGCAAAAACAAGTTAGACGTCCTCTAATTTGTAGTTGCGAGTTTTTACGTGGTTGCTATAGGTTTCTAGCAAGAACGCTTCTTACCTACGCCAAAACCATAACGTGATATGCCAATTGCTATTTACCCTTCATAAGGACCCTTTTCATCGAATCCAATCTGACTAAGGTGGGAGAGACAGACACCCGCTAGCCACCTTATACAACAAGTGCATGTGAGGCGGTGGAACCGATCTCACGTAAGCTTACGTGTAAAGTTGGTCTGGGCTGCTTCATCCCACAATACTGCCGAATCAAGATAAGACTAGTAACGGTAAGCAAATTAACAAGATCGACGCCCACAACAACTTGTGTTCTACTCATGCATAGATTCTATGCATAGACCTAGCTCTGATACCACTGTTGGGAGACATAGTGGTACATCAAAAAAATCCTACGTGTTCACCAAGATCTATTATGGAGAAACAAGCAATGAGTGGAGGGGAGTGCATATTCATACCTTTGAAGATCTCAAAGCGGAAGCGTTAAAATAATGTTGTTGGTGGAGTCGTACTCGCAGCGATTCAGATCGCGGTGGAATCCGATCTAAGCGTCGAACAACGGCGCCTCCGCGTTCAACACACGTGCAGCCCAGTGACGTCTCCTATGCCTTTATCTAGCAAGGAGGAAGGATAGGTTGAGGGAGATCTCCAGCAGCACGACGGCATGGTGACAGTGGAGCTGTGTGGTACTCCGGCAGGG
Organism: Hordeum marinum; assembly: GCA_022496015.1. Classification (NCBI taxonomy): domain Eukaryota; kingdom Viridiplantae; phylum Streptophyta; class Magnoliopsida; order Poales; family Poaceae; genus Hordeum; species Hordeum marinum. The sequence goes on from CM039674.1 coordinate 76,255,941, forward strand.
CTTCGCCAAGCGCTACGGAGAACGAGGAAGAGGAAGGTAGGGCTGCGCCGAGAGAGAGAGGAACTCCTGTGTCTGGAAGCCCCCAAAGCCCCACTGTATATAGGATGAGGAGGAGGAGGTGTGAGGCAGCCCTAGGGTTCCCACCCTAGGAGCCGGCGGCAGCCCAGATGGCATCTGGTGCGGCGGCCAGGAGAGGGAGTGGGAGGGGCGGCGCCCTAGGTGGGCCTAGGGCCCATCTGCCCCTAGGGTTTGCCACCCTCCCACCTTATGTTGCGCCTTGGGCCCTTGTGGTGGCGCACAAGCCCATCTAGGGGCTGGTTCCCTCCCACTTGTGGCCCATGCAGCCCTCCGGTGCCTGTGGCCCCACTTGGTGGACCCCCAGAACCCTTCCGGTGGTCCCGGTACGATACCGGTGATGCTCAAAACACTTTCGCTAACCAAAACCTCACTTCCTATATATGAATCTTTACCTCTGGACCATTATGGAACTCCTAATGACGTCCGGGATCTCATCCGGGACTCCAAAAAACCTTCGGTAACCAGGCACACTATTTCCTTATAACCCCAGCGTCATCGAACCTTAAGTGTGTAGACCCTACGGGTTCGGGAGGCATGTAGACATGACCGAGACACCTCTCCGGTCAATAACCAATAGCGCGATATGGATACCCATGTTGGCTCCCACATGCCCCATGATGATCTCATCGGATGAACCACGATGTCGGGGATTCAATCAATCCCGTATACAATTCCCTTTGTCTACCGGTATGATACTTGCCCGAGATTCGATCGTCGGTATCCCTATACCTTGTTCAATCTTGTTACCGGCAAGAATCTTTACTCGTTCTGTAACACATCACCTTGTGTCTAACTCCTTAGTCACATTGAGCTCATTATGATGGTGTCTTACCGAGTGGGCCCAGAGATACCTCTCTGTCACACGGAGTGACAAATCCCAGTCGCGATTTGTGCCAACCCAATAGACACTTTTGGAGATACCCGTAGTGTACCCTTATAGCCACCCAGTTACTTGTGACGTTTGGCACACCCAAAGTATTCCTACGGTATCCGAGAGTTGCACAATCTCATGGTCTAAGGAAATGATAGTTGACATTAGAAAAGCTTTACCAGACGAACTACACGATCTTGTGCTATGCTTAGGATTGGGTCTTGTCCATCACATCATTCTCCCAATGATGTGATACCGTTATCAACGACATCCAATGTCCATGGTCATGAAACCGTGACCATTTATTGATCAACGAGCTAGCCAACTAGAGGCTCACTAGGGACATATTGTGGTCTATGTATTCACACATGTATTACGGTTTCTGGTTAATACAATTGTAGCATGAACAATAGACAATTATCATGAACAAGGAAATACAATAATAACCATTTTATTATTGCCTCTAGGGCATATTTCCAACATCTACATCCTGTCATCTTACCTAATGCGTTACTCTGTTCTTCATGAACTTAATACTCTAGATGCAGGCAGGAATCGGTCGATGTGTGGAATAATAGTTGTAGATGCAGAATCATTTCGGTCTACTTGACACGGATGTGATGCCTATATGCATAATCATTGCCTTGGATATCTTCATGATTATTCGCTTTTCTATCAATTACTCGATGGTAATTTGTTCACCCATCGTAATACTTTCCTTCTAGATAGAAGCCTCTAGTGAAACCTATGGCCCCTGGGTCTACTTTCCATAATATATTTTCAGATCTATAAACACAAAATACCTTGCTGCAATTTATTTCCTTTCTTCTTTCCGCAATCTATCACATCTATCTCTATCATATCTAATCCTTGCAAATAACCGTGAAGGGATCGACAACCCCTTTATAACGTTGGGTGGAAGAGTTTGATTATTTGTGTAGGTGCATCCATTGATGACTTGCTCGTTCCTCCTACTAGATTGATACCTTGGTTCTCAACAACTAAATAAAATACTTATCTACTTCTCTTCATCATCCTTTCCTCTTCAAGGGAAAACCAACGTATGCTCAAGAGGTAGCAAGAAGGATTTCTGGCGCCGTTGCCAGAGAGGATACACATCAAGCCTACCAAGTACCCATCACAAACTCATCTATTGCATTTACATCATTTTACATTTTCCTCTTGTTTTCCTCTCCCCCATTTCTAAAACGATTTTCAGAAAATACCAAAAAGATTTGCCTTTTTATTCGCCCTTCTTCCGTTCGCCTTTTTGTTGCCATGTTTGCTTGTGTTGCCATGTGCCTTCTATTTGCTTACATCTTTGCTTGCTAAAAATCTATTGATATGGATCCCCATCCACTTGATAATCTTTTAAAAAGACAAAATTATGATGAACTAATCGCTAGTGAGTTGAGTGCACTTGATTATCTCTATGAAGTTTTGTTTGAAAATCATGAATCTGGAAATTTTGTTGAAGTTTTGAAAGAAGAAATTTGTAAGGAGATTCATGATAGTTACTTGAATGAAAAGCATGATTTCCATGTTGTTAGTATGAATTCTCTGAATATCCATGATGCTAATGATATGCAAAACCACAAGCTTGGGGATTCTATGCTTGATGAATATGATATTTTTTGTTCCCCAAGTTTTGGTGATGACACGTATACTATAATTGATCATGAAAAGAATCCTTTATGTGATAGTTATATTGTGATATTCCTTCATGATTCTACTGAAAATTATTATGAGGGAGGAACATATGCTTGTAGGAATTGCAATAATATCAAGTTTCCTCTCTGTGTGTTCAAAGTTTTCAAGTTATGCTTGTTTTGCCTTCCTATGCTAGTTGATTCTTGCTCCCATAAATTGTTTGCTCATGAAATCCCTATGCATAGGAAGTGGGTTAGAATTAAAGGTGTTTGTCATGATATTCATGATGCTCTCTTGCATGTTTCAAATACTACTTTTTTATGTGAGCATCATTGAAATCATTATGCCTAGCTAGGGGCGTTAAACAATAGCGCTTGTTGGGAGGCAACCAAATTTTATTTTTATGTTCTGTTTTTGCTTATGTTTTTGAGTGTTTAACACATTATTACTTCTGTAGTAATTGTGTTTTTGTGTTTTAATTAGTGTTCGAGCCAAGTGAGACCTTTGGGATGGTCTATGGTGGTTGTTGATTTGATCTTGCTGAAAAACAGAAACTTTTGCGCTCAGTCCAGGAATTTTATAAATTCTTGAGAGTGTTGCATGAGTCTTAAATTTTTTATAAAAGATTTATTTACAAATTTCCCAGGTTTTCCTATTTTTTCATAATTTTTTAGTTATAGAAGCATATGAAGTTTTTAGATTGCTACAGACTATTCTGTTTTTGACAGAATCTGTTTTCTTTGAGTTGTTTGCCTATTTTGATGTATCTATGGGTTGTATCGGGGGGTATGAACCATGGATAAGTTAGAATACAGTAGGTATAACACCAATATAAATAAAAACATTATTTCACAACAGTACATAAAGTGGTGATTTATTTTCTTATACTAACGGATCTCACGAGTTTTCTGTTGAGTTTTGTGTTGTGAAGTTTTCAAGTTTTGGGTACAGATTTGATGGACTATGGAATAAAGAGTGGAAAAAGCCTAAGCTTGGGGATTACCAAGTAAACCCAAGTAATATTCAAGGATGCCAATGAGCCTAAGTTTGGGGATGCCCCGGTAGGCACCCCCTCTTTCGTCTTCAATCCATCGGTAAATTTACTTGAGGCTGTATTTTTATTCACCACATGATATGTGTTTTGCTTGGAGCGTCTTGTATGATATGATTATTTGCTTTTTAGTTTGCCACAAACATACTTGATGCACACATCTTTTGAGAGAGACACGCTGAATCGTGAATTTATTAGAATACTCTTTGTGCTTCACTTATCTCTTTTGAGATAGGCAATTTTTCTCTAGTGCTTCACTTATACCTTTTTAGAGCACGGAGGTGTTTGGTTTTATAGAAATTATTGAACTCTCGTACCTCACTTATATTATTTTGAGGTTCTTTCGAGAGCATGGTAATCGGTTAGGTTATGAATTTAGTCCTAATATAATAGGCATCCAAGAGGGATATAATAAAAACTTTCATATAAAGTGCATTGTATACTATGAGAAGTTTGATTCCTTGCATATAGTTTTGAGATATAAAGATGCAGATATTAGAGTCATTCTAGTGAGTAATTGTGGAATGATATAAATACTTGTGTTAAAGTTTGTGATTCTCGTAGCATGCACGTATGGTGAACCGTTATGTAACGAAGTCGGAGCATGATTTGCTTATTGATTATCAACCTTTGTGTGAGGGTCGGGAGTGCGCGATGGTTAACTCCTACCAACCTCTCCCCTAGGAGCATGCATCTAATACTTTGATTTGATAACTAATACACTTTTGCAATAAGTATGTGAGTTCTTTATGATTAATGTGAGTCCATGGATTATACACACTCTCACCCTTCCACCTTTGCTAGCCTCTCTAGTACCGTGCAACTTTTGTCGGTGTATTAAACCCACCTTCCTCAAAACAGACACCATATTCCCTTCCTCAAAACATACACCATACCTACCTATTATGGCATTTCCATAGCCATCCCGAGATATATTGCCATGCAACTTCTACCGTTCCATTTGTTATGACATGCACCATCATATTGCTTTTTCATATAGAGTCATATTTTGTTCTACGTTTTGACTTATAATTTTTGAGTTGTAAGTAAATAAAAGTGTGATGATCATCATTATTAGAGCATTGTCCCGTGAGAGAAAAGGATGATGGAAGCTATGATTTCCTCACAAGTTGGGATGAGACTCCGGACTTTATCAAAAATAAAAGAGGCCAGCGAAGCCAAAATAAATAAAAAATGTTGGAAATATGCCCTAGAGGCAATAATAAAATGGTTATTATTGTATTTCCTTGTTCATGATAATTGTCTATTGTTCATGCTATAATTGTGTTAACCGGAAACCATAATACATGTGTGAATACATAGACCACAACATGTCCCTAGTGAGCCTCTAGTTGACTAGCTCGTTGATCAATAGATGGTCACGGTTTCATGGCCATGGACATTGGATGTCATTGATAACGGGATCACATCATTAGGAGAATGATGTGATGGACAAGACCCAATTCTAAGCATAGCACAAGATCGTGTAGTTCGTTTGCTAAAGCTTTTCAATGTCAAGTATTGTTTCCTTAGACCATGAGATTGTGCAACTCCCGGATACCGTAGGAATGCTTTGGGTGTGCCAAACGTCACAACGTAACTGGGTGGCTATAAAGGTGCACTACGGGTATCTCCGAAAGTATCTGTTGGGTTGGCATGAATCGAGACTGGGATTTGTCACTCCGTGTGACGGAGAGGTATCTCTGGGCCCACTCGGTAAGACATCATCATTATGAGCTCAATGTGACTAAGGAGTTAGTCACGGGATGATGTATTACGGAACGAGTAAAGAGACTTGCCGGTAACGAGATTGAACAAGGTATGGGGATACCGACGATCGAATCTCGGGCAAGTATCATACCGATAGACAAAGGGAATTGTATACGGGATTGATTGAATCCTTGACATCGTGGTTCATCCGATGAGATCATCGTGGAGTACGTGGGAGCCAACATGGGTATCCAGATCCCGCTGTTGGTTATTGACTGGAGTGGTGTCTCGGTCATGTCTACGTGTCTCCCGAACCCGTAGGGTCTACACACTTAAGGTTCGATGACGCTAGGGTTATAGGGAAAAGGTATACGTGATTACCGAAGGTTGTTCGGAGTCCCGGATGAGATCCCGGACGTCACGAGGAGCTCCGGAATGGTCCGGAGGTAAAGATTGATATATAGGAAGTCCAGTTTTGGTCACCGGAAAGTTTTCGGGCTCATCGGTAGTGTACCGGGAGTGCCGGGAGGGTGCCGGATGACCCCCGGGAGGGGTGTGACGACCAAAGGACCACATGGGCTGTTAGATAAAGTGTGCCAGCCCTTATTGGGCTGGGCAAGACTTTTTCTAAAGGCCCATGCGGCTGGAGATAAGGAGATAAGGCAAAAAGGATTTAAAAGGAGGAGATCCACCTCCCTTGTGGGAGGTGGACTCTCCCTTTAATTCGGCCGGCCATCTCCTCTTTGGAGTAGAGGCCAAGCCAGCCCTCCACGTCCCTCCTCCTATATATACTTGAGGTTTTGGATGTTTTGAGACAAGATTTGATCTCTCTCTCTCACGGCGAAGCCCTACCTCTCTTCTTCCTCCTCCGCGGCGCTTAGGCGAAGCCCTGTCGGAATACCTTGCTACTCCACCACCACCACGCCGTCGTGCTGCTGTTGGAGCCCTTCCCCAACCTCTCCTTCCTCCTTTCTGGATCAAGGTGTTGGAGACGTCACCGGGCTGCACGTGTGTTGAACGCGGAGGTGCCGTCCGTTCGGCACTTGATCGGATCTACCGCGATCTGAATCGCTGCGAGTACGACTCCATCAACCGCGTTCTTGTAACGCTTCCGCTTAGCGATCTTCAAAGGTATGAAGATGCAATCTCTCCCCTCTCGTTGCTGGTTTCTCCATAGATAGATCTTGGTGAACGTAGGAAAATTTTGATTTACTACTACGTCTCCCAACAGTGGTATCAGAGCTAGGTCTATGCGTAGAATCTATGCACGAGTAGAACACAAAGCAGTTGTGGGCGTCGAGTTTGTTAATTTGCTTGCCGCTACTAGTCTTATCTTGATTCGGCGGTATTGTGGGATGAAGCGGCCCGGACCAACTTTACACGTACGCTTACGTGAGACCGGTTCCATCGCCTGACATGCACTAGATGCATAAGGTGGCTAGCGGGTGTCTGTCTCTCCTACCTTAGTCGGATCGGATTCGATGAAAAGGGTCCTTATGAAGGGTAAATAGCAATTGGCAAATCACGTTGTGGTGTTGACGTAGGTAAGAAACGTTCTTGCTAGTAACCTATAGCAGCCACGTAAAAACTTGCAACTACAAATTAGAGGACGTCTAACTTGTTTTTGCAGCATGTGCCTTGTGATGTGATATGGCCAAAGGATGTGATGTGATGCATTGTGATGTATGAATTGATCATGTTCTTGTAATAGGATTCACGACTTGCATGTCGATGATTATGACAACCGGCAGGAGCCATAGGAGTTGTCTTATTTATTGTATGACCTGCGTGTCAATCATAAACGCCATGTAATTACTTTACTTTATTGCTAAGCGTTAGCCATAGTAGTAGAAGTAATAGTTGGCGAGACAACTTCATGAAGACACAATGATGGAGATCATGATGATGGAGATCATGGTGTCGTGCCGGTGACAGTGATGATCATGGTGCCCCGAAGATGGAGATCATAGGAGCAAAATGATATTGGCCATATCATGTCACTATATTGATTGCATGTGATGTTTATCATGTTTACATCTTATTTGCATAGAACGACGGTAGTAAATAAGATGATCTCTCAATAAAATTTCAAGAAAGGTGTTCACCCTAACTGTGCACCGTTGCTAAGGATCGTCGTTCCGAAGCACCACGTGATGATCGGGTGTGATAGGTTCTAACGTTCGCATACAACGGGTGTAAGCCAGATTTACACATGCGAAACACTTAGGTTGACTTGACGAGCCTAGCATGTACAGACATGGCCTCGGAACACGGAAGACCGAAAGGTCGAACATGAGTCGTATAGAAGATACGATCAACATAGAGATGTTCACCATGGATGACTAGTCCGTCTCACGTGATGATCGGACACGGGCTAGTTGACATGGATCATGTATCACTTGGAAGACTAGAGAGATGTCTATCTAAGTGGGAGTTCATTAATAATTTGATTAAATGAACTTAATTATCATGAACTTAGTCTAAAAATGTCCTTGCAAATTATGTCGTAGATAGCTCGCGCTGTAGCTCCCCAGTTTTATTGATACAATCCTAGAGAAAAGTAAGTTGAAAGTTGATGGTAGCAATAATGCGGACTGGGTCCGTGATCTGAGGATTGTCCTCATTGCTGCACAGAAAGCTTATGTTTTTGATGTACCGCTAACTGCATCACTCCCTCAAGCGTTGTCTGTAGATGTTGTGAACATATGACAGGCACTTTTTGATGACTACGTGATAGTTCAGTGCGTCATGCATTACGGCTTAGAATTGAGGCTTCAAAATGTTTTGAACGTCACAGAACATATGAGATGTTCTAGGAGCTGAGATTGTGATCTCAAGCTCGTGCCTATGTTGAGAGGTATGAGACCTCCAACAAGATTCTTTGCCTGCAAGATAAAGGAGAATAGCTTAATCGGTGAGCGTGTTCTCAGATTGTCTGGGTGCTACAATCACTTGAATCAAGTGGGAGTTAATCTTCTAGATGAGATAGTGATTAATGCAGTTCTCCAAGTCACTGCCACCAAGCTACTAGAGCTTCGTGATGAACTATAACATGCCAGGGATGGATAAGATGATCCCTGAGTTGTTCGTGATGTTTGACACCACGAAGGTAGAAATCAATAAGGAGCATCAAGTGTTGATGGTTAAGTGAAAACCACTAGTTTCAAAAGGGGCAAGGGAAAGAAGGGAAAAACTTCAGGAATGGCAAGCCAGTTGTTGCTCTAGTGAAGAAACCCAAGGTTGAGCCCGAACCCGAGACTAAGTGCTTCTGTTATGAGGAGAATGTTCGCTGAAGCGGAAAAACCCTAGATGATTGGTAGATAAGAAGGCTGGTAATGTCAATGGAAGTATATTTGATATACGTGTTAGTGATGTGTACCTTGCTGGTACTCCTAGTAGCACCTGGGTATTAGATACCGGTTCGGTTGCTAAGTGTTAGCAACTCGAAATAAAAGCTACGGAGTAAATGGAGACTAGCTAGGTGAAAGGTGACGATGTGTGTTGGAAGTATTTCCAAGATTGATGTGATCACCATCGCACGCTCTCTCTACCTTCAGGATTTGTGATAAACCTAAATAAATGTTATTTGGTGTTTGCGTTGAGCATAAACGTGATTAGATCATGATTAGTGCGATACGGTTATTCATATAAGTTAGAGAATAATGGTTATTCTGTTTACATGGATAATGCCTTCAATGGTCATGCACCCACTCGAAATGGTTTATCGAATCATGATCGTAGTAGTACACATATTCATAACATTGGTACCAAAAGATACAAAGTTAATAATGATAGTACCACATGCTTGTGGCACTGCCACGTAATGTCATATTGGTATAAATCGCATGAAGAAACTCCATGATGACGGATGTTTTTTGACTCACTCGATTTCGAATCGGTTGAGACATGCGAGCCATGCCTCTTGGGCAAGATGACTGAGACCCCGTCATCCAATATGATGGAGCGGGCAAGTGGCTTATTGGAATTAATACATGTTGATGTATGTGGTCCAATGAGTGTTGAAACACACAGTGGATATCGTTGTTTTTCTTTACCTTCACTGATGATTTGAGTAAATATGGGGATATTTACTTAATGAAACACGAATCTGAAATGTTTGAAAGGTTCAAGGAGTTTCAGAGTGAAGTTAAAGATCATCGTGACAAGAAGATAAATGTCTATGATATGATCATGGAGGTGAATATCTAAGTTACGAGTTTGGTATGCAATTTTAGACAATGTGGAAATTGTTTCACAGCTCACGCCTCCTGGAACACCATAGTGTGATGGTGTGTTCGAACGTCGTAGTCGTGCTCTATTGGATATAGTGAGTACTATGATGTCTCTTATCGTTTTACCACTATCGTTATGGGGTTATGCATTAAAGACAAATCCATTCACTTTAACAGGGCACCATCTAAGTCTGTTGAGATGACACCGTGAGAATTATGGTTTGACAGAAGCCTAAGCTGTCATTTCTTAATGTTTGGGGCTGCGACGCTTATGTGAAAATGGGTTTTTCACCTAGCGAGCTCGAACTCAAAGCAGACAAATGCATCTTCATAGAATACCCTAATGAGACATTGGGTATACCTTCTATCTCAGATCCAAGCGCAAAAGGTGTTTGTTGCTAAGAACGGGTCCTTTTTGAGAAAGTGTTTCTCTCGAAAGAATTGAGTGGGAGGAAGATAGAACTTGATAAGGTTGTTGAACCTTTGTTTCAACCAGAGAATAGCGCAACACAGAAAGATGTTTCTGTAGAGCCTACTTAGTTGAAAAGGAAGTTAATGATGATGATCATGAAGCTTCGGATCAAGTCACTATCGAACCTCGTAGGTCGACAAGGACGCGTACTGCTCCTGAGTAGTACGACAACCCTGTCTTGGAAATCATGTTGTTGGACAACGATGAACCTACGAACTATGGAGAAGCGATGGTGGGCCCGGATTCCAACAAATGGCTAGGAGCCATGAAATCCGAGAAAGGATCCATGTATGAAAACCAAGTATGGACTTTGGTAGACTTGCCTGTTGAATGGCGGGTCATTGAGTACAAATGGACCTTTGACATAAACATAGACGCTAATGGTGAAATGTCACCGTTTATAAAGCTCGACTTGTCGCAAAGAAGTTTCCGCCAAGTTCAAGGAGTTGACTGCAATGAGATTGTCTCATCTGTAGCGATGCTAAAAGTCTATTAAAATTTTGTTAGCAGTTGCTGCATTTTTCGATTATGAAATCTGGCAGATGGATGACAAAACAAGGTTTCCGTAATGGTTTCTGTGAGGAAGAGTTGTATGTGATACAACCAGAAGGTTTTGTCAATCCTAAGGATGCTAATAATATGCAAACTCCAGCGATCCTTCTATGGACTGGAGCAAGCATCTCGGAGTTGGAATATATGCTTTGATGAGGTGATCAAAGTGTTTAAGTTTATACAAAGTTTATGAGAAACTTGTATTTGCAAGAAAGTGAGTGGGAGCACTATGGAATTTCTTATAAGAATATGTAGTTGACATATTATTGATCGGAAATGATGTAGAATTTCTGGAAGAGCATGAAGGGTTGTTTGAAAAGTTTTGTTTTTCAAAGGAAGACCCAGATAAAGCTACTATTTTATTGAGCATCAAGATCTATAGGGATAGATCTATTCGCTTGATAAGTTTTTTCGACGAAGACATACCTTGACAAGTTTTAGAAGGAGTTCAAAATAGATGGGTCAAAGAAGGAGTTCTTGACTGTATTGTAAGGTGTGAAATTGAGTAAGACTCAATACCCGACCACGGCAGAAGATAAAGAAGAGATGAGTGTCATCTCCTATGCTTTAGCCATAGGCTCTATATAGTATGCCATGCTGTGTACCGCACCTGTGTGTGCCTTGCCATGAGTCTGTCAAGGGGTACAAGAGTAATCCAAGAGTGGATCACTAGACAGCGGTCAAAGTTAGCCTTAGTAACTTGAGAACTAAGGAAATATTTCTCGATTATGGAGGTGATAAAGAGTTCATCGTAAAGTGTTACGATGATGCAAGCTTTAAAACCAATCCGGATGACTCTTAGTATAAATCCACCTACGTATAGTGGAGCAGCCATTTGGAATAGCTCCAAGTGGAGCATGGGAGTAGTATCTACAAATATGACATGGAAAGTTTGTAAGGTACACACGGATCTGAATGTCGCAGACCCGTTGACTAAAACCTCTTTCACGAGCAGGACATGAACAAACCCCAGAACTTATTGGGTGTTAATCACATGATGATATGATCACATGGTGATGTAAGTGTTAATCACATGGTGATGTGAACTAGATTATTGACTCTAGTGCAAGTGGGAGACTGTTGGAAATATGCCCTAGAGGCAATAATAAAATGGTTATTATTGTATTTCCTTGTTCATGATAATTGTCTATTGTTCATGCTATAATTGTGTTAACCGGAAACCATAATACATGTGTGAATACATAGACCACAACATGTCCCTAGTGAGCCTCTAGTTGACTAGCTCGTTGATCAATAGATGGTCACGGTTTCATGGCCATGGACATTGGATGTCATTGATAACAGGATCACATCATTAGGAGAATGATGTGATGGACAAGACCCAATTCTAAGCATAGCACAAGATCGTGTAGTTCGTTTGCTAAAGCTTTTCAATGTCAAGTATCGTTTCCTTAGACCATGAGATTGTGCAACTCCCGGATACCGTAGGAATGCTTTGGGTGTGCCAAACGTCACAACGTAACTGGGTGGCTATAAAGGTGCACTACGGGTATCTCCGAAAGTATCTGTTGGGTTGGCATGAATCGAGACTGGGATTTGTCACTCCGTGTGACGGAGAGGTATCTCTGGGCCCACTCGGTAAGACATCATCATTATGAGCTCAATGTGACTAAGGAGTTAGTCACGGGATGATGTATTACGGAACGAGTAAAGAGACTTGCCGGTAACGAGATTGAACAAGGTATGGGGATACCGACGATCGAATCTCGGGCAAGTATCATACCGATAGACAAAGGGAATTGTATACGGGATTGATTGAATCCTTGACATCGTGGTTCATCCGATGAGATCATCGTGGAGTACGTGGGAGCCAACATGGGTATCCAGATCCCGCTGTTGGTTATTGACCGGAGAGGTGTCTCGGTCATGTCTACGTGTCTCCCGAACCCGTAGGGTCTACACACTTAAGGTTCGATGACGCTAGGGTTATAGGGAAAAGGTATACGTGATTACCGAAGGTTGTTCGGAGTCCCGGATGAGATCCCGGACGTCACGAGGAGCTCCGGAATGGTCCGGAGGTAAAGATTGATATATAGGAAGTCCAGTTTTGGTCACCGGAAAGTTTTCGGGCTCATCGGTAGTGTACCGGGAGTGCCGGGAGGGTGCCGGATGACCCCCGGGAGGGGTGTGACGACCAAAGGACCACATGGGCTGTTAGATAAAGTGTGCCAGCCCTTATTGGGCTGGGCAAGACTTTTTCTAAAGGCCCATGCGGCTGGAGATAAGGAGATAAGGCAAAAAGGATTTAAAAGGAGGAGATCCACCTCCCTTGTGGGAGGTGGACTCTCCCTTTAATTCGGCCGGCCATCTCCTCTTTGGAGTAGAGGCCAAGCCAGCCCTCCACGTCCCTCCTCCTATATATACTTGAGATTTTGGATGTTTTGAGACAAGATTTGATCTCTCTCTCTCACGGCGAAGCCCTACCTCTCTTCTTCCTCCTCCGCAGCGCTTAGGCGAAGCCCTGTCGGAATACCTTGCTACTCCACCACCACCACGCCGTCGTGCTGCTGTTGGAGCCCTTCCCCAACCTCTCCTTCCTCCTTGCTGGATCAAGGTGTTGGAGACGTCACCGGGCTGCACGTGTGTTGAACGCGGAGGTGCCGTCCGTTCGGCACTTGATCGGATCTACCGCGATCTGAATCGCTGCAAGTACGACTCCATCAACCGCGTTCTTGTAACGCTTCCGCTTAGCGATCTTCAAAGGTATGAAGATGCAATCTCTCCCCTCTCGTTGCTGGTTTCTCCATAGATAGATCTTGGTGAACGTAGGAAAATTTTGATTTACTACTACGTCTCCCAACAAAAAAGGCCTTAGATGCCCACCAAAAAATGAGAGAAAGTGAGAAGGGACAATTCTACTATCTTTTTCCACACTTGTGCTTCAAAGTAGCACCTTGGTCTTCTTGCTAAAGAGTTTCCTATTTTGTCACTTTCACATAACTAGTGGAATTTTTTGTAGTGCACACCCACTTAGTTTCTTTTTGAGCTCTCATATACTTATAGCTCTAGTGCACCCATTGCATGGCAATCCCTACTCACTCACATTGATATCTATTGATGGGCATATCCATAGCTTGTGGATACGCCTAGTTGATGTGAGACTATCTTCTACCTTTTTCTTCCCAACCTCCACCATATTTCTATTACACCTATAGTGCTATATCCATGGCTCACGCTCATGTATTGCGTGAGAGTTGAAAAGGTTTGAGAACATAAAAAGTGTGAAACAATTTCTTGGCTTTTCATCGGAGTTGTGCATGATATAAATACTTTGTGTGGGGAAGATAGAGCATAGCCAGACCATATAATTTTGTAGGGATAACTTTCTTAGGCCATGTTATTTCAAAAGGACACAACTGCCTTGTTAGTATGCTTGAAGTATTATTGTTTTTATGTCAATATTAAAATTTTGTTTTGAATCTTACGGATCTGAATATTCATGCCACAATAAATAATATTACATGGATAAATATGATAGGTAGCACTCCACATCAAAAATTCTGTTTTTATCATTTACCTACTCGAGGATGAGCAGGAATTAAGCTTGGGGATGCTGATACGTCTCCAACGTATCTATAATTTTTGATGATGTCATGCTATTATATTATCTATTTTGGATGTTTTATATGCATTAATATGCTATTTTATATTATTTTGGGGACTAACTTATTAATCTAGAGCCCGGTGCAAGTTTTTGTTTTCTCCTTGTTTCTGAGTATTGCAGATATGGAATATTAAACGGAGTCCAAACGGAATAAAATATTCAGAATGATTTTTTCAGGAAGGAAAGAGATATGACACACTTGGAGCACATGCCAGGGCACCTGCCAGGAGGTCACAAGCCAGGGAGGCGTGGCCATCCCCCTTGGCCATGCCTGGCAGGCTTGCCACCTCCTAGCAAGTCTCCTAGCCCTAATCTTCGTCCTATAAATACCCAAATATTCCCCCAGTACCAAAAAGATCCACGCAAGTATTTTTCCACCACCAGAAGCCTCCGTTCCCGAGAGATCTAGTCTTGGAGCCTTTTCCGGTAATCTGTCGAAGGGGGATTCGATCACGAAGGGCATCTACATCAACTCCATTGCCCCTACGATGATGCGTGAGTAGTCCACCACAGATCTATGGGTCCATAGCTAGTATCTAGATGGATTCTTTTCTCTATTTGGGCTTCAATACCATGTTCTTCATGATCTTCATGGAGATCTATCCCATGTAATACTCTTTTGAAGTGCGTTTGTCGAGATTCGATGAATTGTGGGTTTATGTTTAGATTATCCATGAATATTATTTGAGTCTTTTCTGAACTCTTATATGCATGATTTCATATCTTTGCAAGTCTCTTCAAGTTATTGGTTTGTTTTGGCCAACTAGGTTGGTAATTCTTGCAATGGGAGAAGTGCTTAGTTTTGGGTTCAATCTTGCGGTGTCCTCACCCAGTGACAAAGTAGGGGTAGCGAGGCACGTATTGTATTTTTGCCATCTGTTGGAAATATGCCCTAGAGGCAATAATAAAATGGTTATTATTGTATTTACTTGTTCATGATAATTGTCTATTGTTCATGCTATAATTGTATTGACCGGAAACCGTAATGCATGTGTGAATACATAGACCACAACATGTCCCTGGTGAGCCTCTAGTTGGCTAGCTCGTTGATAAATAGATGGTCATGATTTCATGACCATGGACATTTGATGTCGTTGATAACGGGATCACATCATTAGGAGAATGGTGTGATGGACAAGACCTAATCCTAAGCATAGCACAAGATCGTGTAGTTCGTCTGCTAAAGCCTTTCTAATGTCAAGTATCATTTCCTTAGATCATGTGATTGTGCAACTCCCAGATACCGTAGGAATACTTTGGGTGTGCCAAAAATCACAATGTAACTGGGTGGCTATAAAGGTACACTACGGGTATCTCCAAAAGTGTCTGTTGAGTTGGCACGAATCGAGACTGGGATTTGTCACTCCGTGTGATGGAGAGGTATCTCTGGGCCCACTCGGTAAGACATCATCATAATGAGCTCAATGTGACTAAGGAGTTAGCCACGGGATGATGTGTAACGGAACGAGTAAAGAGACTTGTCGGTAATGAGATTGAACAAGGTATAGGGATACCGATGATCGAATCTCGGGCAAGTATCATACCGGTAGACAAAGGGAATTGTATACGGGATTGACTGAATCCCCGACATTGTGGTTCATCCGATGAGATCATCATGGAGCATGTGGGAGCCAACATGGGTATCCAGATCCCGCTGTTGGTTATTGACCGAAGAGGTGTCTTGGTCATGTCTACATGCCTCCCAAACCCGTAGGGTCTACACACTTAAGGTTCGATGATGCTAGGGTTATAGGGAAATAGTGTATGTGGTTACCAAAGGTTGTTCGGAGTCCTGTATGAGATCCCGGATGTCATGAGGACTTCCGGAATGGTCCAGAGATAAAGATTCATATATAGGAAGTGAGGTTTTGGTCACCGAAAATGTTTCGGGCATCACCGATAACGTACCGGGACCACCGGAAGGGTTCCGGGGGTCCATCGTGTGGGGCCACCGGCACCACAGGGCTGCATGGGCCATAGGTGGGAGGGAACCAGCCCCTAGGTGGGATGGTGCACCTCCCATAAGGGCCCAAGGTGCAACACTTGGTGGGAGGGGGCAAACCCTAGGGGCAGATGGGCCCTAGGCTCACCTAGGGCACCGCCCCTCCCTCTCCCTCTCTGGCCGCCGCCCCAAGGTCCATCTAGGGCTGCCACCGGCCCTAGGGTGGGAACCCTTGGGGTTGCGCCCTACCTCCTCCTCCTATATATAGTGGGGGTTTTGGGGGCTGCCAACACAAGAATTCTCTCTCTCTATCTCTCAGCGCAGCCCTACCCCTCCTCCTCCTCGTCCTCCGTAGTGCTTGGCGAAGCCCTGCCGGCGTACCACACAGCTCCACCGTCACCACACCGTCATGCTGCCGAAGCTCTCCCTCAACCTCTCCTTCCTCCTTGCTGAATCAAGGCGTAGGAGACGTCATCGGGCTGCACGTGTGTTGAACGCGGAGGCGCCATTGTTCGGCGCTTAGATGGGAATCCACTGCGATCTGAATAGCTGTGAGTACGACTCCACCAACCGCGTTCTAGTAACGCTTCCGCTTTGCAATCTTCAAAGGTATGAAGATGCACTCCCTTTGTTTGTTGCTGGTTTCTCCATAGATAGATCTTGGTGACACGTAGGAATTTTTTCAATTTACTACTATGTCTCCCAACAGTGGCATCATGAGCTAGGTCTATGCATAGAATCTATGCACGAGTAGAACACAAGGTGTTGTGGGCGTCGATTTTGTCAATTTTCTTGCCGTTACTAGTCTTATCTTGATTCGGTGGTATTGTGGGATGAAGCAGCCCAAACCGACTTTACACGTACGCTTACGCGAGACTGGTTCCACCAACTGACATGCACTTGTTGCATAAGGTGGCTAGCGGGTGTCTGTCTCTCCCACTCTAGTCGGATCGGATTCGAGGAAAAGGGTCTTTATGAAGGGTAAATAGAAATTGGCATATCACGTTGTGGTTTTTTGCGTAGGTAAGAAACGTTCTTGCTAGAAACCTATAGCAGCCACATAAAAACTTGCAACAACAAATTAGAGGACGTCTAACTTGTTTTTGCAACATATTCCGTGTGATGTGATATGGCCAAAGAATGTGATGTGATATATGTGATGTATGAGATTGATCATGTTCTTGTAATAGGATTCACGACTTGCATGTCGATGAGTATGACAACCGGCAGGAGCCGTCGGAGTTGTCTTAATTTATTGTATGACATGCGTGTCAATCATAAACGTCATGTAATTACTTTACTTTATTGCTAATCATTAACCATAGTAGTAGAAGTAATAGTTGGCGAGACAACTTCATGAAGACACGACGATGGAGATCATGATGATGGAGATCATGGTGCCGTGTCGGTGACAGTGATGATCATGGTGCCCCGAAGATGGAGATCAAAGGAGCAAGATGATATTGGCCATATCATGTCACTATATTGATTGCATGTGATGTTTATCATGTGTACATCTTATTTGCTTTGAACGACGGTAGCTAAATAATATGATCTCTCACTAAAATTTCAAGAAATGTATTCACCCTAACTATGCACCATTGCTAAGGTTCGTTGCTCCGAAGCACCATGTGATGATCGGGTGTGATAGGTTCTAATGCTCGCATACAACGGGTGTAAGCCAGATTTACACACGCGATACACTTAGGTTGACTTGACGAGCCTAGCATGTACAGACATGGCCTCGGAACACGGGAGACCGAAAGGTCAAACATGAGTCGTATAGAAGATACGATCAACATGAAGATGTTCGCCATTGATGACTAGTCTGTCTCACGTGATGATCGGACACGGGCTAGTTGACATGGATCATGTGTCACTTGGATGACTAGAGAGATGTCTATCTAAATGGGAGTTCATTAAATAATTTGATTATCTAAAATTGTCTTTACAATCTATATTGTAGATCCAATGGCAAATTCTAATGTTACCCTCAACTTCAACGCGTTCCTAGAGAAAACCAAGCTGAAAAATGATGGAAGCAACTATGCGGACTGGGTTCGTGGCTTGAGGATCATCCTCATAGCTTCCAAAAGATTATATGTCCTTGATGCACCGCTATGTGACGCACCCATTTTCCCAGCGGCTCAGGACGTTATGAACGTCTGGCAGTCACGCTATGATGATTACTCCCTGGTTCAGTGTGGCATGCTTTACAGCTTAGAACTGGGGCTCCAAAAGCGTTTTGAGCAACACGGAGCATATGAGATGTTCCAAGAGCTGAAATTGGTTTTCCAAGCTCATGCCCGGGTCAAGAGATATGATGTCTTTGACAAGTTCTTCAGTTGTAAGATGGAGGAAAATAGTTCTCTCAGTGAGCACATACTCAAAATGTCTGGGTTGCACAACCGCTTGTCTCTGTTGGGAGTTAATCTTCCAGATGACTCGGTTATTAACAGAATCCTCAAGTCGCTCCCACCTAGCTACAAGAGCTTTGTGATGAACTACAACATGCAGTGTATGGAGAAGTCCATTCCTGAGTTGTACTCAATGCTGAAATCAGCGGAGGTCGAGATCAAAAAGGAGCATCAAGTGTTGATGGTGAATAAGACCACTAGTTTCAAGAAAGGCAAGGGTAAGAAGAACTTCAAGAAGGACGACAAAGTTGTTGCCGCGCCCGGTAAGTAAGTTGCCGGGAAGAAGAACAAGAATGGACCCAAGCCTGAGACTGGGTGCTTTTATTGCAAGGGTACCGGTCACTGGAAGCGGAACTGCCCCAAGTACTTAGCGTATAAGAAGGCCGGCAACATTAAAGGTACATGTGATATACTTGTTATTGATGTGTACCTTACCAGCGCTCGTAGTAGCTCCTGGATATTTGATACCGGTGCAGTTGCTCACATTTGTAACTCCAAGCAGGAGCTGCGGAATAAGCGGAAACTGGCAAAGGACGAGGTGACGATGCACGTCGGGAATGGTTCCAAGGTCGATGTGATCACCGTCGGCACGCTACCTCTATATCTACCTTCGGGATTAGTTTTAAACCTCAATAATTGTTATTTAGTACCAGCTTTGAGCATGATCATTGTATCTGGATCTCGTTTGATGCGAGATGGCTACTCATTTAAATCTGAGAATAATGGTTGTTCTATTTATATGAGAGAAATGTTTTGTGGTCATGCCCCGCTGGTCAATGGTTTATTTTTGATGAATCTCGAACGTGATGTTACACATGTTCATAGTGTGAGTACCAAAAAGTGTAAGGTTGATAACCATAGTCCCACTTACATGTGGCACTGCCGCCTTGGTCATATTGGTGTCAAACGCATGAAGAAACTCCATACCGATGAACTTTTGGAGTCTCTTGACTTTGAATCATTTAACACATGCGAAGCATGCCTCATGGTCAAGATGACCAAGACTCTGTTCTCCGGAACAATGGAGCGAGCAACTGACTTGTTGGAGATAATACATACCGATGTATGCGGTCCAATGAGCATTGAGGCTCGTGGTGACTACCGTTATGTTCTCACCCTCACTCATGACTTAAGAAAATATGGGTATGTCTACTTAATGAAACACAAGTCTGAAACCTTTGAAAAGTTCAAGGAATTTCAAAGTGAGGTAGAGAATTAACGTGACAGGAAAATAATGTGCCTACGATCTGATCGTGGTAGAGAATATTTGAGTCACGAGTTTGGCACGCACCTAAGGAAATGTGAAATTGTTTCACAACTCACGCCGCCTAGCACACCTCAGCGAAACGGTGTGTCTGAATGTCGTAATCGCACTCTATTGGATATGGTGCGATCTATGATTTCTTTGACCGACTTACTGCTATCATTTTGGGGATATGCATTAGAGACTGCCACATTCACTTTAAATAGGGCACCGTATAAATCCGTTGAGACGACACCGTATGAATTGTGGTTTGGAAAGAAAACTAAGTTGTCATTTCTGAAAGTTTGGGGATGCGATGCTTATGTGAAGAAACTTCAACCTGAGAAGCTCGAACCCAAAGCGGAAAATTGCGTCTTCATAGGATACCCCCAAGAAACTGTTGGGTATACCTTCTACCTCAGATCCGAAGGCAAAGTCTTTGTTGTCAAGAATGGATCCTTTCTAGAGAAAGAGTTTCTCTCGAAGAAGTAAGTGGGAGGAAAATAGAACTTGATGAGGTAATTGTACCTCCACTCGAACCAGAGAGTAGCACAGCACATGAAGTTGTTTCTGTGGAGCCTGCACCTGCTAGAGAAGAAGTTAATGATGATGATCATGAAACTTTAGATCAAGTTACTATTGAACCTCGAAGGTCCACAAGGACACGTTCCGCACCAGAGTGGTACGGCAACCCTGTCCTGGAGATCATGTTGTTGGACAACAGTGAACCTTTGAACTATGAAGAAGCGATGGCGGGCCCGGATTCCAACAAATGGCTTGAAGCCATGAAATCCGAGATAGGATCCATGTATGAGAACAAAGTATGGACTTTGGTGGACTTTCCCGATGATCGGCGAGCCATAGAAAATAAATGGATTTTTAAGAAGAAGACTGGCGCGGATGGTAATGTGACCGTCTATAAGGCTCGGCTTGTCTCTAAGGGTTATCGACAAGTTCAAGGAATTGACTCTGATGATACTTTCTCACCCATAGCGATGCTAAATTCCGTCCGAATCATGTTAGCAATTGCCGCATTTTATGATTATGAGATCTGGCAAATGGACATCAAAACGGCATTCCTTAATGGTTTCCCTAAGGAAGAACTGTATATGATAAAGCCGGAAGGTTTTGTCGATCCTAAGAATGCTAACAAGGTATGCAAGCTCCAACGCTCCATCTATGGGCTGGTGCAAGCATCTCGGAGTTGGAACATTCGCTTTAATGAGATGATTAAAGCGTTTGGATTTATACAGGTTTGTGGAGAACCCTGTATTTACAAGAAAGTGAGTGGGAGCTCTGTAGCATTTCTCATATTCTATGTGGATGACGTATTATTGATGGGAAATGACATAGAACTTTTGGAAATCATAAAGGCCTACTTGAATAAGTGTTTTTCAATGAAGGACCTTGGAGAAGCTGCTTACATATTAGGCATCAAGATCCATAGAGATAGATCGAGACGCCTCATAGGTCTTTCACAAAGCACATACCTTGACAAGATATTGAAGAAATTCAATATAGATCGGTCCAAGAAGGGGTTCTTGCCTGTGTTACAGTGTGTGAGATTGAGTACGACTCAATGCCCGACCATGGCAGAGGATAGAGAAAAGATGCGTGTCATCCCCTATGCTTCAACCATAGGCTCTATTATGTATGCCATGATGTGTACCAGACCTGATGTGAACCTTGCCATAAGTTTGGTAGGGAGGTACCAAAGTGATCCCGGAGCGGAACACTGGACAGCGGTCAAGAATATCCTGAAGTACCTGAAAAGGACCAAGGACATGTTTCTCCTATATGGAGGTGCCGAAGAGCTCGTCGTAAAGGGTTACGTCGATGCTAGCTTCGACACAGATCCAGACGACTCCAAGTCACAAACCGGATATGTGTATATTTTGAGCGGAGGGGCAGTCAGCTCGTGCAGCAGCAAGCAAAGCGTCGTGGCTGCATCTACATGTGAAGCGGAGTACATAGTTGCTTCGGAAGCAGCAAAGGAAGGAGTCTGGATGAAGGAGTTCATCACCAACCTAGGAGTGATTCCCAGCGCGTCGGGCCCGATGACTCTATTCTGTGACAACACTGGAGCTATTGCCCTTGCCAAGGAGCCCAGGTTTCACAAGAAGACAAGACACATCAAGCGCCGCTTCAACTCCATTCGTGATTACATTCAGGAAGGAGATATAGATATTTGTAAAGTACATACGGATCTGAATGTCGCAGATCCGTTGACTAAACCTCTCTCCTGAGCGAAACATGATCAACACCAAAATTCTATGGGTGTACGATACATCACAATGTAACTAGATTATTGACTCTAGTGCAAGTGGGAGACTGTTGGAAATATACCCTAGAGGCAATAACAAAATGGTTATTATTGTATTTCCTTGTTCATGATAATTGTCTATTGTTCATGCTATAATTGTATTAACCGAAAACCGTAATGCATGTGTGAATACATAGACCACAACATGTCCCTAGTGAGCCTCTAGTTGGCTAGCTCGTTGATCAATAGAAGGTCATGGTTTCATGACCATGGACATTGGATGTCGTTGATAACAGGATCACATCATTAGGAGAATGACATGATGGACAAGACCCAATCCTAATCATAGCACAAGATCGTGTAGTTCGTCTGCTAAAGTTTTTCTAATGTCAAGTATCATTTCCTTAGACCATGAGATTGTGCAACTCCCGGATACCGTAGGAATACTTTGGGTGTGCCAAACGTCACAACGTAACTGGGTGGCTATAAAGGTACACTACGGGTATCTCCGAAAGTGTCTGTTGGGTTGGCACGAATCGAGACTGGGATTTGTCACTCCGTGTGACGGAGAGGTATCTCTGGGCCCACTCGGTAAGACATCATCATAATGAGCTCAATGTGACTAAGGAGTTAGCCACAGGGTGATGTGTTACGGAACGAGTAAAGAGACTTGTCGGTAACGAGATTGAACAAGGTATAGGGATACCGACGATCGAATCTCGGGCAAATATCGACATGGTTCATCTGATGAGATCATCATGGAGCACGTGGGAGCCAACATGGGTATCCAAATCCCACTGTTGTTTATTGACCGGAGAGGTGTCTCGGTCATGTCTACATGCCTCCCGAACCCGTAGGGTCTACACCCTTAAGGTTAGATGACGCTAGGGTTATAGGGAAATAGTGTACGTGGTTACCGAAGGTTGTTCGGAGTCCTAGATGAGATCCCGGACGTCACGAGGAGTTCCGGAATGGTCTGGAGATACAGATTAATATATAGGAAGTGAGGTTTTGGTCACCGGAAGTGTTTCGGGCATCATCGGTAATGTACCGGGACCACCGGAAGGATTCCGGGGGTCCACAATGTGGGGCCACCGGCACCAGAGGCTCATGGGCCGCAGGTGGGAGGGAACCAGCCCCTAGGTGGGCTGGTGCGCCTCCCACAAGGGCCCAAGACATAGCACTTGGTGGGAGTAGGGATGGCAATTTTATCCATGGATCTGGATACCCGTGGATACCCGACCCGGTTGAGCAAGGCTATGGAGCATGTTTCTGCCCATGGATCCGTGGATTTGGATACCCATGAACAGTTGGGTTGGACACAGTTGTAGTTTTTGCTCCATGGATATCCAATGGGTACCCATATGACACATGGCCCCCAATGGCAGTGACACTAAACTAAGCAAATGCCCAACCCCAAGTCACTCGCAATCACAAAAGGTCAAATTTTGACCCATGTTACCTAATCCCCCACAACTCCACTAATGTAATTATTAAACCTAATCTTAGTTAATGAACGATGATGAGTTAATTTGATCTTTGGGAAGGATTCATACTGATTTACTATGCCCATGGAGCTCCATGGATATTTGGATATCCAATGGGTTTGGGCATGGGCACAGTTTGTGCCCATAGATGCTTTGGTGGATGGGCATAGGCTAGTCAGATGGGTCTTGGGTTGGATTTGGACCAGCTCCACCCGCTCCAAACCCAACCCATTGCCATCGTTAGGTGGGAGGGGGGCAAACCCTAGGGGCAGATGGGCCCTAGGCCCACCTAGGACGCCGCTCCTCCCTCTCCCTCTCTGGCCACCGCCCCAAGGGCCATCTAGGGTTGCCGCCAGCCCTAGGGTGGGAACCCTAGGGGCTGCGCCCTACCTCCTCCCCCTCCTATATATAGTGGGGGTTTTGGGGGCTACCAACACAAGAATTCTCTCTCTCTCTCTCTGTGCAGCCCTACCCCTCCTTCTCCTCGTCCTCCGTAGTGCTAGGCAAAGCCCTGCCGGAGTACCACGCAACTCCACCGTCACCACGCCGTCGTGCTGCCGGAGCTCTCCCTCAACCTCTCCTTCCTCTTTGCTGGATCAAGGCATAGGAGACGTCATCGGGCTGCACATGTGTTGAACACGGAGGCGCCGTTCTTCGGCGCTTAGATCGGAATCCACCGCGATCTGAATCGCTGCGAGTACGACTCCACCAACCACGTTCTAGTAACGCTTCCACTTTGCAATCTTCAAAGGTATGAAGATGCACTCCCCCTTTTCTCATTGCTGGTTTCTCCATAGATAGATCTTGGTGACACATAGGAAATTTTTTTGATTTACTACTACGTCTCCCAACACTATCAAGGGTAAAAGGATGGGGTTTTCATCATATTGCTTGAGTTTATCCCTCTACATCATGTCATCTTACCTGATGCGTTACTCTCTTCTTCATGAACTTAATACTCTAGATGCAGGCAGGAGTCGGTCGATGTGTGGAGTAATAATAGTAGATGCAGAATCGTTTTGGTCTACTTGACACGGACGTGATGCCTATATGCATAATCATTGCCTTGGATATCTTCATGATTATTCGCTTTTCTATAAATTGCTCGACAGTAATTTGTTCACCCATCGTAATACTTTCCTTCAAGAGACAAGCCTCTAGTGAAACCTATGGCCCCCGGGTCTACTTTCCATAATTTATTTTCAGATCTATAAACCAAAAATACCTTTCTGCAATTTATTTCCTTTTTACTTTCCGCAATCTATCACGTCTATCTCTATCAAATCTAATCCTTGCAAATAACCGTGAAGGGATTGACAACTTCTTTATAGCGTTGGGTGCAATAGTTTGATTATTTGTGTAGGTGCATTCATTGGTGACTTGCTCGTTCCTCCTACTGGATTGATACCTTGGTTCTCAACAACTAAGGGAAATACTTATCTACTTCGCTGCATCACCCTTTCCTCTTCAAGGGAAAACCAACGCATGCTCAAGAGGTAGCACGTTCCACGTACGTCCAACGCCAGCACTAAGTAACTAGCGATGGCATACCAAAATGGGAGACGCCAACAATATTTGAAAAATATAGTGCTGGCATCGGCCGAAAATGGCGCGCCACCAACAAGAGTTGTGGCTAGCCATTTCTGCACTAGTGCGTCATGATCTCTATCTGACGGACGAAGAACTCATCACCTCCGATAGCAGACATGGTTGCTGCTGCGGCTGCTCCTCCTCGTCGCCGCATGAGATGAATATCTCCTTCTTGTCGGAGGAGCCGCCGTCATGGATGCCGATGGCCCCGTCGGTATTGCGTGCTGACGCGGAGAACCAGGACTTTAGCATCGCTGCTGGCTGAGCTCGGAGAGGATGTAGAGGTCGGAGAGAAGGAAAGACTCAGCTAGGGAGAGGAGGATGGTGTGGTGCTCTAGACAGTGCCAGAGCACGACTTAAATAACCGTGGCTAGCCCAGGTGGTGGGGCGGTCAACCCGCTTCAATGTGGCCAAAGTTGTCAGAATCGAGATTCTGAACGAGATCGGAGTTCCGTTGGTAGGATCGTGAATCGTAGAATCGTAACTACTAGGATCGTAGAAGCCTAGATTATATGAGAAATCATAGAATCGAAGGGGCTAGTTTGGATCGTAAGGTCGTAAGATTCTAAGACTTGAGTCGCAATTCTGACAACCTTGAATGTGGCGCAGCTACCATAGTTGGTTTCTCGGGATGCGACGTTCGCGTTGAAGCCATGACGCCCGAAAGGTCGCGTTCGTCTGCGCCTCCTTCCCATCCAGTCAAGTCGCGGTTTCACTGACGACCATTGTATGCTCTGGGATGACATGAATGTGGCGCGAAAAGTGGCACGGCGCATGAGATGGAAAGCACAGGAAGGACGGGTGGGGGGTTTGGGTGGTCCAGGGCTTTTAGAATTGGGCTTGGAAGCGGTCATGACTCCTGCAAAGCCCCACACAGACTTTTGTCTCCGGTTTGCGGGAGAAATCGTATGGGACCACTCCACGTACCGATACAACACCGCGTTGGATGGATCCCGTGGTCCGGACAACACGGACCGAACTCATGTGGGTAGTTGCGGGTCCGCCTTGAAGATGACATAATGTTTCTCACGGCATAATTTATCTTTTTTTTGTCTCGTGTGTAGGTTGAATTCGACTTGAAACTGTGTGTCAAGATTAAAATAGTGCCCTTTTCTTGTTTTCTTTTTTTTTTGGTTTTTTCAGTTTTCCATGATTAGCCGTACTTTGCTTTGGACACTCGCTCCCTCTGTCGGTCTGTCCGACGTTTATATCCAGTTCATTACAGCCCACAAATTCCGACCAGTTACTCTTTATCCAGCCACAATAGGGAGCAACTAATTAGCGAGTACTTCCTGAGAAGCCTCCCAGCGATCATTTTCACACGCCGCCACTTGGCGCGTTCTCAGTCGTCGTCACGTGTCTCTGAGCGTTTCCTTCAGATTTTGTTTCTTTATTTTTTCGCACGCGTTTTCGGCCTTTAAGAGTGGTTGTTTTCTGGGTTTGTTGTTGTTCTGTTTTCCCACCGGTCTTCCTTAGCTTTTCGACGAAAAAAAATAAAAAAACGTGAAAAATGCGGGTTTTTTTGCGAGAGGCACGGTTTTATTTTCGTCAGAGGCACGGCTTTGCTATCGCGAGAGGCACGACTGTGCCTCTCTTGGAAAGGAAAAAATATGTGTTTTCTGTTTTTATTTGCGAGGAGCAAGGTTTTGCTTCCGCGAGAGGAACGGTTTTGCTATCGCGAAAGGCATGGCCGTGCCTCTCGAAAAGGAAAAAATATGTTTTGTCTGTTCTCTGCTTTTTCCACGAGAGGCACGGTTTTACTATCGCGGGAGGCACGGTCGTGTCTCTCGGAAAAAAACGTTTTCTGCTCTCTCTTTTTTTCCGCAAGAGGCACGGTTTTGCTACCGAGAGAGGCACGGCCGTGCCTCTCGGAAAGGAAAAAAACGCGTTTTCTGCTCTCTCTCTCTCTCTCTTTCTTTCACGCGAGAGGCACGGTTTTGCTTCTGCGAGAGGCACAATTTTGTCTTCGCGAGAGGCATGGCCGTGCCTCTCGGAAAGGAAAAACAAAACATATTTTCTGTTTTTTTTCTATCGAGCAAGGCACGGTTTTTTCGTCTGTTTTTTTTCGTGGAAAAAAATTCATCAAAACCTATCAACATGGGATCTAGTTTGAAGATCTCGACGCGGGAAACCCAACTGTGAAAACGATTCAAGATTTGGATGCACGATTTAGAAGATAAAACGTTTTAAAAATACGATTCTACGAAAAAAAAAAGGCAAACTCGTCACTTGTCGCAAACTGAGGAGGTGAAAGCGATCATTGAAAAAAATGTACTCGCGTATTTATGCCACGTAAGGGGTGAGAGGGGTTGCGTACACGTTTTTTATCATGCCCAAATTTTATAATGAAATATATCCTTCTTTTTGCAGGAAAAAATAAAACATATCATTAATCGATCATCATTATTATTAACCATTTTCACCGTTGCGTCCTAGATTTGAATCTTTAAAACTAAATCCTATCTCGAGAGCTTTTGACGAACCTTTTTTAGTGTAACTTGTACTTCCGAATATACAAATTTGTGCTCGTCCGTGGTAACATAGTTGCTTTATCCGAGAACACACTTGTACTCTCCACGGGTACTCTACTAACGTGTTACACAACCTGTACTCCCCGCATCCCGATGCACTTGCGCTTCTCACTCGGTGCAACTTGCACTACCAAGAACATGTACTCCATATGTTTGTGTAACGTGTGCTCCTTGATGCAACCCGGGCTTTTTGTGTGTGACAATTTGTAAGGGCATCTTTAATGGTAACCCGTAATTTTTTTTCGTATCAATATGCGGACAGGGAGACCAGTCCGTGGACATGGATGTATGAGAGCGACATCCAACCGTAGCAGCAAACATCCGCCGAACAACTTAAATAACCGGGTGAAATTCGTGCAAACACGGTCGGGTTTCATGCAAAGACGACGGATTTCATACAAACACGATGGACTTCATTACATTCCGGACATATTTTAATTGAAAACTAAGACTATGTGCATGTGAGGTCGCGTAAAGCTCCACTCACACGACAGAATACACTACACTAGTCTATGGCCGGCCGCGACCGATCCCTTTGCCTTCCCATTTCCCGCAGCCTGTTCACCGAACTATCGGGAGCCCTGAAGGCATATTCTTTAGCGCAAAGGACGCCTTGCTTCCCCACCGCTTGTCGGAGGGGAACCCCCACTTGTCCTTCAGTGGGAGGGGAAGCAGGCACCTCCGCTTCCGTGCAGCCCGTGCGGCGGACTTCTTGGGACCGAGCAGCGGCGGCCTCCTGCGTTCTACTTCTCCTCGATGATGGCGGTGGGTGCGGACGTGTTGGCCATCAACTCGTCGCTCTCCGCGCAGCCTGCTTCATCTCTGGATACATGGTGCGGCTACGCGCGAATCAACGGCGGATGACGCGGTCGCAAGCACGAGAGCGCGTGGTTGCCATCGTGCTCCCCGTCGTGCTGGCGTGGAGCACCTCGCCACTCCACATCCA
The DNA here is from genome assembly GCA_022496015.1 of Hordeum marinum. Lineage (NCBI taxonomy): Eukaryota > Viridiplantae > Streptophyta > Magnoliopsida > Poales > Poaceae > Hordeum > Hordeum marinum. Next base: position 76,284,601 of record CM039674.1, read on the forward strand.
GCTGGCTTGGAGCGGCGAGTGGCTGAACCATGCACCGGCTTCGGGCGCCAACTGCCTCCGTCGGGCTAGGCGAGGGAGACGGAGCTGCGAGCTGCCTCACTCATGCTCGCATCCAGAATGCTCCAAGGGCCACCCAGTCGACCTGTATGCCAGAGAACTGCTCTTCAGAAGCCATCGAAAGTGCGAAAATGGTGAAGGAGGGGATGGGGGAGCAGCGGAGGGGTGCGATTGTTGCTCGATGCTTGGCCTCGTTTAAATATAGGGCAGGCAGGAGGAGCTCGGACGGTGTTGAGTTTAATGCCGACCCACTCATGAACGGAGGTGTGGCCGAAGTAGGTTTCTCGTCTTCCTCGCAGGTTTAATGAAGGTGTTTCAATGCGGTGAGGAGGCGTGTTCAGCTGGCGTGCAGCGAGCAGCGCCCTCGGCCGGCAGGCCACTTCAATGTCAACGCCAAGAGAGGTCGTGTCCGCTCTTCCTGGCGCCGGGCAGGAAGCGCGAGAAGGACGGGTGGGGGATTTTTTTTGTGAACCTGGACGGTCAGAATCGGGAGAAGTAGTGGTCCGGATTTCCGCAAACCTCCCCCACATTTATATCCGGTTTACGGAAGAAATCGCACCTGGACCGTTTCACAGTCCGATACATGACCGCGTTGGATGGCTTCCACGGTCTGAACCGTGTGATCCAGACAGTTACTGGAGGTTTACGAGTCTGACTTGGAGCCATAAATTATCAAACATTTTTGGTATTTTCATTTTTTTTCCATTTTTTTCTCATTTAAATTATTGGACATTTTATTTTGAATTCACAAACAATTTTTGAATCTATGGATGTTTTTCAAATTATTGAATGTTTTTGAATATATGAACATTTTCAAATTTTGGAAACAATTATTCAAATTCGTGAATTTTTTTCGAATCCATGTTTTTTTCCAAAGTCGCAAAAATTATTATTTGAACTTGTAAATATGTTTTGAATCTACGGATCTATTCCGGATTCAAAAATATTTTTTTGAATGCACGGACAGTTTTAAAATTCGTGACAACTTTTTGAGTTCATGAATATTTTTTAAATTTTGAGAACATTTGTTGAATTTGCACACATATTTTAATCCATGAATAATTTTTCAAATTCATGAACACTTTTTTAAGTGACGAACATTTTTTAAATACATGAAACTTTTTTGAATGTACGAATATTTTCCGAATGAATGAAAAAAATGAATTCATAAATGTGTCTTCAATTCGTGATCTTTTAATAATAAATTGATCATTTTTAGAATCAATAAAAAATAATAAACCTTAAATAACTTTAAGTTTCCACATTATCTAGCTTTTGGGATAAACCCCGGTTAAAAACCATAGCTACGTCAAAGATAATTATAGTGCTGAATTCGTTTTCGGCTTGTAGGATGCTAGTACAAGATCTATGGGTACTAAGCCAAAGGAAGAGGTTCGAAGAATAGCATAGGAGATGATTCTAACAGATCCCTCAGTAGGGTAAATTAGGTTGGAGGGTAAACAAGGAGGTGAATTTACCAGGTTTGAGCTATCTCGATTGAGGTAAAACCCTAATTCTCCTGGTGATTGGGATATTAAAAGTACATGTATAGAACCAAGTGATTGTATGATCTTATATTGTTCTACGGACTAACCTGACCCAACTTACGTAAGATACGAAGGCCCTAGAGTTACAAGAGTCCTAGTCGCCTACGTCAATGAAGAGGGTCCTCCATGGATCCCGCTTCCTTGTCTTGAGTGTCAAGACTTCTCGAATCTTCCTTCCATAGGGTCCATGGGCTAGAATAATGACCCAGGGTAGAACTGATCTAGGTGGCCTCAGGTCGGCCTACTTGGGCCGGTGATCAACAAGGTGACGCGCCACTGAGCAATACTGCTCTTAGAAAGAAAGAGTCGAAACAAATAAGAGCACAAACAATAGGTTAATGACTAAACTCAAGAACAGAAAAGAAAGCCTAACCCATTCCTTCTCTTTACTTCATAAAGCATTTCATACCAGCCCTTCACAAGTCATAGGCTTCGCCCTTTCTAAGATAAGTGGGTCAATTAGCCAAGGAAGCCCTTGAGAACCAAGTAAACAGATCGGACCATGACACACAGAGACATTTTCAAGATCCATGGAAAACTTTCAAATTCATATTAATTTTCATCCCTGAATATTTTTTTAATACCAAAACTTTTTTAAAATTTTGTGAACCTTTTTTTAATACGCATATGCTTTTTCAGATTCACAAATTTTCTGAATTCACTAATTTTTTGGATTCATGGACATTTTTAAAATTCACGAATATCTTTTGAATCCGTGAATACTTTTCACATTCACATTTTTTTAGTTCAGCAACTATTCTTCGATTTAGGATTTTTTTTCTGAATTCATGATTTTTTTTGAATCCGCGAACATTTTCCAAGTAAGTAAACAAGTTTTGAATTCATGAACATGTTCTGAAATGACAAACAGTTTTTCAAACTCATGAACATTATTAAAATCAAACTCATGAACATTATTAAACTCTATTTTGAAAATCATGAATGTTTTCCTAATTTATGAAAAAAATGATTTCATGATTTTTTAATCCGCACACATTATTTAATGCACAAAGATTTCTAAAATATGTAAATATTTGAAAAAATTGAGAACATTTTATAAATTTCTTACTCCTATTATTTAAAATTTCCACAATATCAATTTTTTTGAGCTTTCACATGAGACATGAATTTGCTTCTTATGGATGAACAGATTTGCTTTTGCGGGGGCACATCTATGCTTCTCATAGCAGAAAAAATGTATTCTTTTTCTTCCACGGGAGGTAGAGATTTGCTTCTTGTGGAAAGGAAACCAAATGAGTTTTCTTTTTTCTCTTTCATGGGAGGCATAAATTTGCTTCTCAGGGAGGCACAGATTTTGCTTACGCGAGAGGCACATGTTTACCTCTCGAAACGAAAAAATATTTTTTTCTTCCACGAGGGCGCAAATCTGCTTATCGTGGAGACAAAGATTTCCTTCTACGACCTCTCGAAAATGAAAAAAAATCTTCATCCAAAAAGCACGGGTTTTCTTATCATGGAGGTATATATTTGTTTACACCAGAGGCACAATTGTGCCTCTTGAAAAAGAAAAGTGAAAGGAAAACCAATGCTTTTGACTCAGTTTTTTCTTTTGATTTTTCTGAAAACAAAAGTTCGTCGAAACATATTAACAAGGAAAATAATTTTGAAGATCTCGAGATGAGAAATTCATCTATGAAAACGGTTCAAAATTTAAACGCACGATTAAGAGATAAAGAGTTTTGAATAAATGAGGCCGGCCCAATGGGACAAAAGATAAATTTCCGGCCGGGCTGGGTCGGGCCTCCATGTAAACTGTTGTTTTCCCAGGCCCGAGCCCGGCTCAAAACACACCACGGCTGCATTTTCAGCCCGGGCGCTAACCGAAGACAAAGCCCGACTTGACCCTGCTCGGGATTTTCGGGCTTGTTCGTCAGGCCAGGCTGCCCGTGCCTAGGTTTAGGTGGGATAACCTTTGTAAGGGGTTCCGCTTAACTAGTGATCACACTATATCTCACCTGAAGCTTTCGCCTCGCACTGTAGCTACTCGACCGACCTATTTTTATATGTTTTTCCTTCACTGGGTTCATCCGAGTAAGCTTGGTTGTTCGCTCGCATCACTCGTTTTTTCATATTTGAAATTTCTTTTCCTTTGTTTCTTCATGTTTTCTTTTTTTTCCTTCATTTTCATCAATTTATTTCATTGTCTTAGTTCTTCATAGTTATTTTTTGTTTGCTTCTTTCTTGTTTTTTATCCAGATCTTCATTTTCATTTTTTTTTCATCAAGTTCTCTTTGGTTCAACACATGTTAACTTTTTTCGCTCACATTCAATATTTTTCATATACATGTGAAACATTTCAATAAAATCTTTAATATTTTTTAATTACATGATTAAAAAAATCGAGAACTTAAATTTTTATATCTACTTTTTCTATATACATTGTACATTTTTGGCATATATCTAATACATTTTTCTAATACATGATTAATATTATTCAAATATAAAATCAAAATTTTTGAAAATATAGTTAATATTTTTATACAAACATTTAACATTTTTGAAATGTTCTATTATTATTTTTGAAATACAAGGTTAGCATTTTTAGAAATACATGATCAACATTATTTTTATGCATGATTAACTTTTGTTTAAATATAAGATATTTTTTTTTTGAATACATGCTCAACATATTTTTATACACATTTAACTGAAGGCACATGTTTGCTTCTCGCGAGGACATATTTGTTTACGTGAGAGGTAGAGCGATGCCCCTCAAAAAGTGTTTTTTTGTGGGAGACACAAGTTTGCTTCTTACGGAGGTACACATTTGCTTCCGTGAGTGGCACAGTTATTGTGCCTCTCGAAAAGGGAAAACTCTGTTCTTTTCTTTTTGAGAAGCATAGATTTACTTTTCATGAAAAAACATATTTGCTTCTACTATAAGCATAGTTATGCCCGTCAGGAAGGGAAAAAAGGTGAGGAAAAACAATGCTATCGACTTTTTTTGCCTTTTAGTTTTTTCATGAAAAAAGTTCGTCAAAATCTATTAATAAGAGATCTAGTTTCAAAGAATCAAGATGAGAAATCAAACGATGAAAACGGTTCGAGATTTACACGCACGGTTTATAAGATAAAACATTTTGTATAAACGAACGTACGAAGAAAGAGAAAACTCTCATGTTGCGACAAGTGGGACACATACAGTGTGCCGCTTGTTGACGCCGGAGAAGGCGGGAGTGAATTTTGCAAGGTATGCCCCTTAACAAGTGATCTTGCCTACTGCGAGTGTTTCTTCCGTCTCATCTAAAGCTTTCGCCCCACGCGTGGGTTTCTGAATGGGACTAACATGTTCACTATACCCCTTAGCACAATCTAAAAAATGTGGGTAACATTCAAATTCAAAATCAATGGTGTGCCGTAAAAATGTTCACTTGTTTCAGAAAAATGTAGGTGACATTTAGAAAACATTATAAAATGTCAGAAATCTTTCCTACAACTCACAAAACGCATGTTAGAGTTTACAAAAATTCACACATCTCAGAAATATGTACTTGACATTTAAGAATAATATACAATGTAAAGAAAAGAGTGTAGTTAGAAAAATGTTTCGTACCATTCAGAAAAACATTTGAACATGTACTTTGAGAAAAGTCTAAAATGTATGTATTCATTTATTTCTTTCAAAATCTTAATTTCTAAAAACGTTAATCACGTATTAAAAAATGTTAAACATATATATAAATAATATTTCAGATTTATGCGAAAAATATACAATGTGTATTCAAGAAGTAGATATTAAAACGTATATTTGAAATAAACAAAATGTTAATCATGTATTTTAAAACGATTCAACTAGCATATAAAACGTTCAAGATGTATACTGAAAATGTACATTGTGCTTGAAAGACGTAGACATGTATTAAAAAAGAAAAAGTGAAAAGTGAATTAAAAAGGAAATGGTGAAAACCAAAGACAGAAATAAACAAAACCGAAGAAAGAAGTAAAGAAAACCCAAGATAAGTGAAGAAAATTAAATAAAAATGAAAAACTAAAGGAAACCGATACAAGTTGTGAAAACCTGATAAAGAAAATCACAGGAAAAAAACTCGTCCTACAGCTACACCGGTGTGCTGGCTCAGTAGCACCGCACTAGGGGCGAGACTGAGTTAAGTCTCTCAATGGGTGAGAAATAGCCTGGCGCTCGTTTCCTCCCTTTCTGGCGGGAAACAATGGTATGGGTACCTCATTTTTCTTTTCGTTTTGCAAACATGAATCATCAAACACGGAACGTCAAGAACCAGTTGGACTCAGTGACGGAGACAGCCGGGATCTAATATCACTGGTTTAAGCCTACTAGTATGAACATTGACTTGTTTTCAGTTTAAACGGTGTATTTCAATGGACCGGCCCTCCCCAACGAGGCTTAGCAACGTTTGGCCCTTCCCATTCCATATTTCTGGCTCCGTCACTGGTTGGACTCTTGATCAATGTCTTGTAACGTTTGATCAATGATTAGCGGTTGAAATATTGGAAATGATAAATTCTGAACGTTCCAGATTTAAGCATTAGAAAGTTCAATTTTTATCTTTTGCGGGCAGCAGAGAGTTCAGGTTGCACGTATCAAACTATCTCAGTTCTAGTTTATGCGTTAAGTTGCCGTCACTCGGAGTCGGGACTTCCTCTCTTTTGGCACGTACAGGTACATAACAGCTGGTATGCGAAAAGGACATGTAGATTGCACCGTGCATCATTTCTTGACTTTGATAATCTTGTGGTTCTGGTCGAGACGCATGTGTCTAGGCATCGGTATCATGTGTGCATCAGTGCATCTGTGCATGCAACAGAATGCATCAAGTCTGGGCCGGTCAGAAAGTTAACGACGCATGCACTCCTTTGGTCACGCAAGCCAAGCCGAGCCAAGCCAGGCCAGGCCAGCCGAGCCCTGCGCACGTGCTAATGCTCTCCCAGATATCGTCATGGCCAACGTCACGACCTGCCTGCGCTAATCAAATAGTATGAGTGGGTGGGCTACGGCTTACGGGTATCCAAATTTTGCTACGTGCGAACGATCCGGCACGTCACATCACCACCCTATCCAAACCGCCGACATACGTGTCAGCGTGTGCATGCATATGGGCTTTGATCGAGCGTGCCGGAATCCGTCGCCGTCGTACTAGGCAGCTCGTAGAGAACACTTGTACGGGAAATGTGTGTTTTACGTCGGTGTATACGAAGTTGGGCCGGCAACGGTGTTATTTTCAACAAGCGCGGAGCTCTCAATTTATGGCAGGCTGTTCATGACGTGCTTAGGGCATCGTGGACGCTCAAACCGCTCGTATACGATTTGAACCAGGAGTTCTGAATGTGTTTTGCCATCTAAAAGCATCTACAATCCGGCCCCTTAAACAACCTCTCGTTCGTCCACGAACGTGTCCGTTCAGTGATTGGACAAGGAAAAAAAAGAAAAAAAATGATTCAACCAGATCCTTCATATCATTCCTATACGTTCGGATTGTCCGTAAACCCTCATATTCATCTCAAATATAGAAAGGATACAAGGGGTTGCGGATGCGCCCGGACACATTCGGTCAGTTCGCCACATAGAACGTGACCCCACCTGGATCACCTTTTCTTTTTTTTCTTTTTTTTATTTTTTTCTCTCTCTTCCTCTCCACCAATCACGTGCAAGTGACCGGACATATGAAAAACAAAAAAAAGGAGTATGACTACGCAGACATCCAAATAAGGGACACATTTGGTCACCGATCGGGTGCGTTCACGGGCGTTTAGGGAGTCATTTTTGCTAAGTCCGACTGTAGATGCTCTAACATGGTCTTGTATTCGTCTGCGGTCAGGTCTAGACGTATATTTTCCCGCAAACCGGGGTGCGGGGCACGCGTCATACAACGTGACCCCACCCAAAAACCCTCGTGTCTCTCCCGCGATTCGACGGTGCATGTCCACACCTCCGTATCTCCTCCTCTTCCTCTCTGAGCCCCTCATACTCTCCGAACTCCTCCTTCGTCGAGGACGAGGTTGTGGTTCTCCGCGTTGGCAGGCGACGACGACACAAGTGGATCTTCGTCCGACGCCAGCCTCACGGCCACATCCTGTCAAGGAGGGCCGCACTCCATGTCGCGCTATCGTGTTAAGTAGGAGGTGGCGTCCCCTCACCACTACGTGAAGGAGGAGCCACACCCCCTCCCCCCACCACGCAATCGCGGCGTCCAAATTGGACGTCGCGTCAAGCTGGAGTCAGCGTCACCTACACACAAATGTGCCATCTAAATCAGGCATCACGTGAATGAGGAGCCAACATCTACGCCACCATACAGCAGGTACGCCTGGATCGACGATCCGACGTCGCCTCCTTGTCGCAACTGGCACAACCAGTTCGTCTAGGAGGAATTGTCCCCCGCAATCGTGAAGGCACACATGCGCATCCTCCACTACCTTGGTGGTTGCGGTACCTCTTCGTAGCGGGCAGTCGAGGTAGGCAGGGGGGCAAGAATGGCGCAACACAGCCTGCTGCTTCGTGTTCGCCAATCACCTACTAGGGTCCTCAACGACCCTGACCTGGCGGTGGCCTGGGCCGCCGACCGTTCCTTCACCACCATAGAAACGGCCACGAGGCGCCACTGCTGCATTAAGGGTGAGCTCGCTAAGATCGGCAAGGAATGGTCGCTTAGTGACCCTTCCTAATACCAACAGGTGTAAGGGCCACCGCCAGGGCACCGCGGGCATCATCGGCATTAGCCGCGGCGGCCCTCTGCATCGCGCAGGAGGAAGCGGACCGGCTCCTCCATGAATGTCAGGCAGCGGTCGGATACGGTTGTTGCGGCGACCTCATGCCCTTATGTCTTAATATGTAAGAGGGCATATTTGCTGACCCTATTTTTCTTTTGCCCGGATCAAGGGGGATTCTATTTCTCTAGCTAGAGTGTCATCTATATATATACTCCCTCTGTCTCAAAATGTAAGACATTTTTTTACACTATGATAATGTCAAAAAAGTTCTTACATTTAAGACAGAGGGGGTATTGGATAAAAACAAAACCCTTACTGCCACAGTCAAAATATAAAATGTTTTTCTACACTATGACAAATGTCAAAAAAAAGTCTTACATTTTAAATCAGAGGAAGTATATAGATGACAGTCTAGATAGAGCAATAGAATCCCCCTTGGTCGGCGCAAAAGGAAACTGGCTCTACGAGGTTCCCTCGGTACTATGGAGCCTAAGAACAACACCAAACAGATCCATCGGATATACACATTTCTTCATGGTGTACGGCCAAAAGCAATCCTACCATCTGACACTGAATATGATTCCCTGCGAGTTCACGAATATAAGGAGGGGATCACAAAATAAACCCACAAGGATGACATAGACGCTCTTTACCAATATCCGGCGAGGCGCGTACATGATCGTGAGTTCAACATCGACAACCTAGTTCTGTGTCACGAACAAAAGCAAAGTAAGAATAAGCTCTCCTCTCATTGGGAGGGACCTTATGTGATCCACGAGGTCCTTAACGATAGAGCATAATACCTCTGCAACGGAAAAACGGGGTAAATCACGAACCACCCATGGAACATTGCACAACTATGTCTTTTTATGTGTAATTTCCAGTTTTTATTCAAGCATGAACTGCTTAGAATTATTAGCATACATGTTTAAGTTTGATCTAGAACAAGTTGGTTTATAGAGAAAATTATTCGTTTTCTCCAATTTGCAACTTACTATATCATACATTGCTAAACATCCCCAACGAACACCTTGGGGTAGACAATGAGGCTGCAATGAACGTGTCACTTTGCTTGTCCAACTCATGTGTTGCATCGCATAGTGGATCGATCCGCAATCCGGACAAACTATGCGTCATATGTTTCTTCATTTACTCCGAACACAGAGGCTGCTTCATCATTACCGAACTCCCAAAGGCCATGAGGCGAGGGCTCCATCGGTGTAAGGAAAAGGTAAGCCTTATCAAAAGAGGCTAAACTAAAAAGAAATGTCGGAGGCTGAATAAAATTATAGTTGCGGCGTGCCCCCATCACATAAGCAAAAACAAAATGACATGGCTTCAGGTTGCCAAGTGTGCTTGCCTGTCATAAACAACCTCAAAGGCATAAACCAAAAAAATAAGAATTGCAACGGCTCACAAAATATAGAGTTTGCAATCTCTAAACAGCAGCAAATGGCTCGCAAGTGTTTTGCTTGTTTTCAACTCGCTTCACGGTCACACAAAGCTTGAAGTTGACCGTTGCCAGTGTAGTGGCCTCCGCGATCTCTTCGAAAAAACCTTCAAGCGGATTGTTTCCTCATATGCGCACCACAAGGTCATAAAACAAATGAGGTAGGTGCTCCAAGGACAAATGAAGAGGACAAGTGTTACCTTGCTAGAGGTTTTCTGACTCCCACCTTCGGCCTTTGATGAGAAATCATATTGTTATCAGGCATGATAGCCCGCGGGCACGCCACCACCACATGCGGGCTCGGTGGCCTCACAACATCAATTTTCGTGGGATCCACCTAGCTTGCCTCCTGTAGCAACCCATCTCGAGTCTCTTGTCCAACCACAACAGTTAGGCTTTAACGAGCCCTGTCAAAGAAGCCACCACGACAAAGGCGCCGAGGCTTTGGCTCCCCCGTCATCGAAGCAGGTGAGCTTCCCACTTGCAACCTCCGAAGCCCATCACTATCCCCAGAGTGGGCACCGGTCCCCGTGGGTGGCGTAGCCCGATATCTCACAGCACTCGCTGACGAATGTGAGGTGGTTTCTGCCACTGGCCACTTCTATGACCTCCCCAAAGACGGAGTTGTCTAAGCCCGCACTGCACTTCCTGTCGAGCTAGGAGAAGGTGGGCGTGGGGTGGTTGCAAGTACATTGCCGCAACACTATGAAGAGGTTGAGGAGGAATCGATACATGCTCTTTGAAGGTCTTAATATGAGAAACTAATGTCAGCAAAGGCGGGGAGCAAAAACTTTTAAAAGGAGATCGGGCCATTACGGCTTACCTCGTGATGAGGGTTGCCTATGGCTCCACTGCGACCACCGGGAAGATATCCTCGAGAGGAGTTCCGATCGCCAGATGCATACACAGTTTCAAGTCTACCTCGGCGACCTCTTGGTTAGGAAGGCAACTGAAGTCCTTCGAGCCTCTGTAGGCATACAAGGGGTATGCCCTCCATGCCAAAGGATGGATGTTCCTCTCCATAAAGGTCCTGGAATCTACATACTAGAGATCCCACTATCCTAGAGTTGGTATACTGCTTCCACCAACGCAATGATCTCCAAGGAGATCTCAGACACCGATACCCACTCTTGTTTCTACCACGAGGGCACATTGGTGAACTTATGTAGCCTGGCTTCAGTGTAATGTCAAACTACGTTCGGAGCATAGAATTTTTCCTACTCCCACTCCTCTTTCTCCAGTGGCATTGCGAGCTCAAAATATCGATAATCCGAGCAAGGTCAGATAACAGCTCCCCCGTAGGCCGGAATCTCACCATCCCTCAAATGCGGCACAACTTTTAAAAAATACCTTCAAAGGTCAAAGTGAGGAGGAATTCCAAGAAAGCGCTCACAGAGGATGATGAAGCAATCTAAATGCAACACTCTGTTTGGGGTCAGGTGGTGCAGCTGCAATCTGTAGTAGGTCAAAATTCCCCTAGTGAAGGTGTCCAAGGGGAGATACATCCCGCAACATATGAAGCCTGTGTGCATAGGCAAATTCCAAGCATGGGGATTGGGAGCAGTACCATGTCGGTGAGGAGCGAGCCAATGGAACTTCTTACGCTTTGCTAGTCGCCCCTCAGCAACTAGGCCCTCCAAGTCCTTGTTGGTAATCCGGGATGGTTTCAAATAGTTAGACCATCTGGGAGGATTGATCAACTCTGGTAGAGGGGGTAATGACGGATCCGCCCTCCTGTCCTTGCATGTGTTGTGCTCCGAAGACTACGCCAGTCTAGCTTAGCTCAGGCTCCATGATGAACTCTTAAATCGGGCGGTGGATGGAGAAGGTCTAGTAGATTGAGAAGGGGAGAAGGCATCATGGTCAAGGTGTTCCTCCCCTTTCAGTTGATAAAGAGGAAGGCTCGGAGCAGCGGTATGTGTCATGGATTTGTCACGGCAGATGTCCGGGTGAACGGACTTAGGTTCGGGGCGAAGACGCAACTACGTGGCGGCTTGAAGGGGTTGATCGGAATCGGGAGACACGGAGTTTACCCAGGTTCGGCCCCTCCGATGGAGGTAAAAGCCTACATCCTGCTTGTCTGATATTGATGATGATGAAGATCTCTCAGTTACAAGGGTGCTAATTGCTACCTCTAATCCCGAGAGCCTCTAATTTGTCTATCTCTAATCTCTTGTGTTGTCTAAACTTGTGGACTTGTGAATCTTGTCGCCCTAGGGGTGCTCTGCCCCTCCTTATATAAGTGGAGAGGGTAGGCTTTACAAATAGAGTCCTACTAGGAGTAGGAGTAGGACTAGTCTCTCACGAATCCTACTCCGGGTCTTATTTCCTTTAAGGGAATCCTTCTCTCTTTGGGCCTTCTCTTGTGGGCCGCCTGGCGCCGGCTCACCCGCCGGGTCTTGGGCTTGGTCTCCTGTGAGTCACCTGCCGGGTCATTAATAAAATGTCATGTCTTTATCGGGTCTCCTGTGAGTCGCCAGGCCGGGTCATACCGCGGGGTATATCCCCGACATTAGCCCCCAGGTTAGCTTGAATTTGTTCATGGTAAGCTCCTGAAATAAGAGTAATAAATATGTTAGGTAGCCTGCTTTCTCCTTTGGCCGGCTTATGAAATGGCTCCTCAGAAATCCGGGTATTTTCTGCATATGAAATAGTCGTCTTGATAATCATCTTGCTTGTCAATGTCCTTTGAAAAATATTGAGCATAGAACACCCATACGCCATTGAGTCGGCTTCCAATACTCTTGGCGGGTCATCTCCGCCGGGTCATAATCATTGATGAAGTCGGGTCATTATCATTGGTGACGCCGGATTAAATAATTAGAATCCATCCGACTTGATAAACATATTGGGATAAAAATCATTCTGATGTAAAACCGGACTTCCATTGTTGTGAAGCAGGACGGCTTATATAAAATCTAGCGGGTTATGATCTTTTGATAACGTCGGGTCATAAGTGTTGGTGACACCGGGTCTAACAACTAAACTCCATAATTAACATCTTGAAAACTCTCCTCAAAGTTTTTGATATGTCCATATTACCTGTAGCCCCCAAGCTCCGAGATTATCCATGATAACTTGGTGCTTTGCAATAATATTTTGGACTGTGTGGCCCCCAAGTTCTGGGTTGTCTTGCCTATAGCAGTCTGGGACTTATAACTGTCTTATACCTTATAAAGCTTCAGGGGGTGTAGCTCCCAAGGGTCGGCTCATCAGAATGTGATGCGTTGGGTCTTCAATTTGAATCTCTTAATCTGTTTGAACAGTTGAATACTGTAGCCCCCAAGTGCCGGGTCGCATGCCTGCGGCGACATGGGACTTTAGAAAATTTGATCTGAGTGGTGTAGCCCCCAAGTGCCAGGTTATTTAAGAGTTTTTGGGCTGTGACTTAGAAAAATATAGAAAAACCGGCTCATCTCCTTGAGATAATATGGTCTTGCTGACAATGAAATGATTTGAAAACCGTCTTGCATTAGTCCCCAAGTGTCGTGGTGCGTGCTTGCATAATTGACATAAACTGGCTTTGAATAGTGTAGCCCCCAAGTGCCGGGTTGTCTGCCTGCGGAGACTCGGGACTATGTAAGAATAATATGACTCGCCACAATTTGAATGAATTTTTGACCGTGGCTGTAATATAACCCGGAATGAATATCCTGGAATAACTCCTTTGTCTTTGACATGAAATCCCTGCTCGTTGTTGCGAGGTAACTCGATGAATATATATTGGATAAATCCATGAGTGTTGTAGATTACTACAAAGCACAATTGAAGAAATCCGAGAACCGGCCAATTAGATGACACAGCATTATATCTGACAGGGCAGCTCTTGAAAAATAATAAATTCTCCGAGATGGCTTGAAAACCCCGATCATTTAGTACTGGTTATGATAAACCATGAAGATCCAGCCATGTTGTCTATTAAAGATCCATTTGCTCTTGCCGAAGTTTTTCATCATACTTAACGGCGACTCATCTTAATAGATAAGACCTGCAAAAATAAACAAGACAGAATATATTCTGCATTGTTGTAAGGGCGGCTTGAAAAAGCACAACCCGGAGATGTTATAACATTGCTCCTTCTTTCATAACTTTGCTCTGATCCGGCTTGATAAGCCGGCATGACATGTGAATACGATGAAATATATGATGCAATGTATGATGCCATGTATGATGCAAGATGCAATGTATGATGCAATGTTAACTTGTCAACATTTTTTGGCGCGAACACCAGTTGTTTAGGGTTAGATAAGCTACACCCGGAGGTGAGAAGCCCCCTTGACAACCATGGCTAATCTGGTTAGCCGGAGATGGCATAATGCCGGCCGATAAGGCATTAGAAGCGATACCCGGAGGTAAGAAGCCGCCCTTCGCCGCGACTAATCGTGTTAGCCGGAGATTTGGCATAAAGCCGACCGATAAGGCATTAGAAGCGATACCCGGAGGTAAGAATCCGCCCTCCGCTGCGGCTAATCGTTATAGCCGGAGATTTGGCATAAAGCCGGCCGATAAGGCATTAGAAGCGATACCCCGAGGTAAGAAGCCGCCCTCTGCCACGGCTAATCGTGTTAGCCGGAGATTTGGCATAAAGCTGGCCGATAAGGCATTAGAAGCGATACCCGGAGGTAAGAAGCCGCCCTCCGCCATATGGCGCGAACGCCGGTAATAGGGTGTTAGATACCCGTCGGTAAGAAACCCCCTACAACCGCGGCTAATCCTGTTAGCCGGAGATTTGGCATAAAGCCGGCCGATAGGGTGTTAGAAGCGATACCCGTCGGTAAGAAGCCCCCTTCAGCAATATGGCGTAAACGCCGGCCGATAAGGCATTAGAAGCGATACCCGGAGGTAAGAAGCCGCCCTTCGCCGCGGATAATCATGTTAGCCGGAAATTTGGCATAAAGTCGGTCGATAAGGTGTTAGAAGCTATACCCGGAGGTAGGAAGCCACCCTCCGCCGCAGTTGATATATCAACTGGAATGTTTGTGAACTCTTCTTGTAAGTCGTCATCTTGTAAACCGCCATCTTGTATGAAGAAACGACAGAAGGTCCAAGTGACTTTATGATGATCCAATAAATCCGGGCATCCATGTTTGAATGGTGCATCATGGCGGTTCGTCCTCTTGGGCAACTTTTAATCTTCCACCAATAATGTAATAGCCCCCAAGATTGGGTTTTCCCTTGCAAAGACCCGGGGTTGTCGTTGAAAACGACCAAATGTGTCTCGCCATGTCTGTAGCCCCCAAGTCTGAAGTTGACTCGAAGAGGCGACTTGAGAATCTCCACTGAAAATTTGAGGTTGGCCGTGGCGGGTTATAGATGATCTCGTATGAATTGTTTCAATGATCCGGTCGATGGTTCGTTTCGGCTATTTGTTAAAGTGAACCAAATTGTAGTGGTGGCGATTTGTGCACCTGTCTGTCGGGCGGCTCATATCGATGAGCACCGCACTAATATGATGATGTAGATCATACTGTGGGCGGCGTCTTGCGCGCGTCCGTTGGGCGGCTCGCACCAGTGTATGCATCCGCTGTTGGGTTGATGTAGACATAGCGAACACCCGCGACATTGTAAGCCGGTGCTGTTGTCAAGACGCCTCGGCGTTGTAAACCAGCGCGGATGGCGAGAGACGGCCACAGCACTGTAAGCCGGCGCGATGGCGAGGGACGGCCACGACATTGTTGGTAAAGACCATAAAACGGGTACGGCAGCTTGCCGCACTCATTCGGCGGCTCATACTGGCGGGTGAACGCACGCGGTACCGGCAAATTGATGTAGACCGTCTGTGGGGACGATGACTCAGGCGCGTCCAACGAGCAATGCCACACGCTGGTGTGCGCTCTAACTCCACGATATCCTGCCACACGAACAATTGTCCTTATCTTCCACCAAAAATCACAGGCGTTTCACACAGTGTAGTATGTGTCTGCTGACAGCATCAAACAGAATACACCTCGAGTGAAGTTTTCTTGAAGTGCCATGGACCCGCATCTATCGCCAAGCCGCCTGGGACTCAATTTCACCAATCCGCTTGGGTGGTCGGTTGTTGGTTGCTTGCAACGGCGTCTTGACGGGGGAGGGTCGACCACGGCGGCGACCACTCAGTGCCCAGGGCGAGCCCGGTTTGAACACGCAACAGTGTGAGGCGAGGTGAGGTGACACAGTTGCAAGGTGAAGCGGAAACGGTCGATGTACAACGGACGCGGCGGCTCGAGGCACGGGCGGAGCCGACAGATGTAGGCAGGCGGAGCCGGTGTGGACGGCGCATGGAGGCGAGAGCGGAGCCAAAGCGGTGGGTCTCTACAACGGCCTGCGGGCACGGAGGAGCCATGCGGAGGTGAGGCGCAGCAGTGGTCCAGGCGAGCGGGAAGGCGACCATGGCACAACAGTGGACGCGGCCGAGGCCTAGGTGAGCCGGCATGCAGGAGGGGAAGCGCGATTGTGGCGGAGGCCGGCTCATCACGCGCCAGCATGTCACTTCGGTTGGAACAACGCGCAGCAGCAGAGAGGCGGCGCAGGGGCGAAGTGGCTCATGGCAGCCGGCCAGGGGGCAAAGCGAAGCTGACTCAGCAAGGGCGCAAAAAACTACGGCGGCAGAGGCGAGCGATGCGGGGCCGGCTCGGAGTAGGCGGTGACTTGAGGCCATGGTGGGAAAGGGAACCGGCCTGAGTCAAGGGGAGGCGACGGTTCAAGGCACGCGAGGTGGAGGCCGGGGCAGCCAGAAGCGGCGGAACGGCCAGCCGCCGGAGCATGACTGCGGTTGTGGAGACGTGCAGGTGAGGTGCGGCAGGGCGGCGAGCCGCCGGAGCACGGTGGCGCAGCGAGCCTCCGGAACGCGGCGGGGCGCGCGGCGGTTTACGGCGTGGGAACGGCACGCTGAACCGGCGCAACGGCGAGCGGCTCACGGCAGCTTGGTGAGTGCCCGCTGACCCGACGGGCAGAGGCTGCGCGCAGGGTCGAGGCGGCTTGGCGAAGCCGAGTGATTCTGGGTTGAAGGTGGAGCGAGGCCACGGCGGCAGCAGAGCATCAAGACAGCTTAACGCAGCGAGACGATGGTAAGACACAGTGGGAGAGGAAGGTGCAGCCGTGGAGCGCCATGGTGGCCAAGACCGAGTCCAAGGCCGGCTCGGTTGTGTTCTTATCTCCGTATCCTCCTCTTGGACTGTGGCCTTTTTTTCATGTACATGGAATCGGGCAAACGTGTCTTTCCACAAATCCTGGTCAAATCTTGGTCCTCACGGTGAGCAGCAGTAGTTGCGACTGTCCTGTACGCATCCGCGTGCCTCGCCGTTGCCCAATCATAGCTCATCCGAGTGCGCGCTGTTGCAATCTCTTCCTTTCCTTGGGAGCAGCGGCAGACAGGCATAATGAGCCGACTTGATTGATTGGTGCTGCAGATTGATCGAATTACCGTCGGTAGAAATCCATAAGTCCTCGGATTGATGGATTGGCGGACACGTTTTTGTTGATGATCATACAACAAAACCCTCACCTTTCGATTTTCAGGAGAGATCCCTTCAAAAACACAACACCATCGTGCGTCGCCCCAAGATGGGCGCCAACTATCGTGGATTTGTCACGGCACATGTCCGGGTGAACGGACTTAGGTTCGGGGCGAAGACGCAACTACGTGGCGGCTTGAATGGGTTGATCGGAATCGGGAGACACGGAGTTTACCTAGGTTCGGCCCCTCCGATGGAGGTAAAAGCCTACATCCTGCTTGTCTGATATTGATGATGATGAAGATCTCTCAGTTATAAGGGTGCTAATTGCTACCTCTAATCCTGAGAGCCTCTAATCTATCTATCTCTAATCTCTTGTGTTGTCTAAACTTGTGGACTTGTGAATCTTGTCCCCCTAGGGGTGCTCTACCCCTCCTTATATAAGTGGAGAGGGTAGGCTTTACAAATAGAGTCCTACTAGGAGTAGGATTAGGACTAGTCTCTCACGAATCCTACTCCGGGTCTTATTTCCTTTAAGGAATCCTTCTCTCTTTGGGCCTTCTCTTGTGGGCCTCGTGGCATCGGCTCACCCGTCGGGTCTTGGGCTTGGTCTCTTGTGAGTCGCCTGCCGGGTCGTTAATAAAATGTCATGTATTTATCGGGTCTCCTGTGAGTCGCCAGGCCAGGTCATACCGCGGGGTATATCCCCGACAGTATGGTTTTCAAGAAGCATGCCAAAACCAGTGAAAACACATCAAGGACTAAAGTGGAACGTTGACTGCGACGACGCTTGGATTGCCCTCAACGGCCAATCAATCGGCCCATCCAAGGGCCTAGTAGAAAACAACACATTAACTTCAAGTTATGAGGAGGCCACGGATAAAGGAGCTCTACAATACCAGTCAACGGCAGGGAGGCCCCAGGAGGAGATGAAGTTGTTGGTTCCGAGCTCACTACTAGCCAAAATATGGGACTATGAGCCCGCCCGGGCTCTCGACGACCTCCAACTTCAGACATGTTTGATGGATACTATCGATGCCATGCACTGGGGGTAACTTCTCCAAGGGGATCCCAATGACCAACCTAGACACGGCCCCCTGAGGCCCACCTAGAAGATGAAGACGGGAGGGGGTTGATGTCTACTACGCAACCTTCTCCTTGTAGACGTTGTTGGGCCTCCAAGTGCAGAGGTTTGTAGGACAGTAGCAATTTTCCCTTAAGTAGGTGACCTAAGGTTTATCAATCCGCGGGAGGTGTAGGATGAAGATGGTCTCTCTCAAGCAACCCTGCAAACAAATAACAAAGATTCTCTTCTGTCCCCAACACACCCAATACCATGGTAAGTTGTATAGGTGCACTAGTTCGGCGAAGAGATGGTGATACAAGTGCAATATGGATGGTAGATATAGGTTTTTGTAATCTGAAAATATAAAAACAGCAAGGTAATTAATAGTAAAAGTGAGCTCGAACGGTATTGCAATGCGTAGAAACAAGGCCTAGGGTTCATACTTTCACTAGTGGAAGTTCTCTCAACAACGATAACATAATTGGATCATATAACTATCCCTCAACGTGCAACAAGAGTCACTCCAAAGTAACTAATAGCGGAGAACAAACGAAGAGATTATTGTCGGGTACGAAACCACCACAAAGTTATTCTTTCTATTCAATCTATTCAAGAGTTTGTAGTAAAATAACATGAAGCTATTCTTTCCGTTCAATCTATCCTAGAGTTCGTACTAGAATAACACCTTAAGACACACATCAACCAAAACCCTAATGTCACCTAGATACTCCATTGTCACCTCAAGTATCCGTGGGTATGATTATACGACATGCATCACACAATCTCAAAATCATCTATTCAACCAACACATAGAACTTCAAAGAGGTCCCGAAGTTTCTACCGGAGAGTCAAAACGTGTGCCAACCCCTATGCATAGGTTCCCGAGGTCACAAACCCGCAAGTTGATCACCAAAACATACATCAAGTACTCACATGAATATCCCATTGTCACCACAGATAAACACGGGCAAGACATACATCAAGTGTTCTTAAAGACTCAATCCGATAAGATAACTTCAAAGGGAAAAATCAATTCATTACAAGAAGGGAGAGGGGGAAGAACATCATAAGATCCAACTATAGTAGCAAAGCCCGCAGTACATAGATATCAAGACATCTCAAGAACACGAGAGAGAGAGAGAGAGAGAGATCAAACACATAGCTATTGGTACATACCCTCAGCACCGAGGGTGAACTACTCCCTCCTCGTCATGCAGATCACCGGGATGATGAATATGGCCACCGGAGATGGATTCCCCCTCCAGCAGGGTGCCGGAACGGGCTCCCGATTGGTTTTTGGTGGCTCTGGAGGCTTGCGGCGGCGGAACTCCCAGTCTAGGTTTAATTCTGCGGGTTTATCTATTTATAAGACCGTGTGGCATCAGAAACAAGTCGAGAGGGGCCACGAGGAGGTCACGAGCCTCCCAAGCGCGGCCAGGGGGTGGCCGCGCCTCCCAGGCTCGTGGCTCCCTCGGGCCCCCTCTCCGATAGTTTTTCCTTCAGGTATTTTTGATATTTTCCATAAAAAATCACAGCGAAAGTTTTATTCCGTTTGATATTCCTATCTGAAAAAGGTCAAAAACAGGAAAAAAACAGGAACTGTCACTGGGCTCTAGGTCAATAGGTTAGTCCCAAAAATAATATAAAATAGCATATTCATGCATATAAAACATCCAAAGTGGATAACATAATAGCATGGAACAATCAAAAATTATAGATACGTTGGAGACGTATCAAGCATCCCCAAGCTTAACTCCTACTCGTCCTCGAGTAGGGAAGTGATAAAAACAGAATTTTTGATGTGGAATTCTACCTAGCATATTTATTCTTATAATCTTCTTTATTGTGGTATGAAGGTTTAGATCCATAAGATTCAAAACAAAAGTTTAATATTGACATGAAAACAATAATACTTCAAGCATACTAGCAAAGTAATCATGAACTTTCGAAATAACATGGGCAAAGAAAGTTATCCCTACAAAATCATATAGTCTGGCTATGCTCCATCTTCCTCACACAATGAATCTAAATCATGAACAACCCCGGTATCGGTCAAGCAATTGTTTTCACACTTTTACTTTTTCAAACCTTTTCAACTCTCACGCAATACATGAGCATGAGCCATGGATATAACACTATAGGTGGAATAGAGTGTGGTGGAGGTTGTTAGGCAAAAAGGAGATGGTCACATTGACTTGGCGTATCAATAGGTTATGAGGATGCCCATCAATAGATATCAATGTGAATGAGTAGGGATTGCCATGCAACGGATACACTAGAGCTATAAGTGTATGAAAGCTCAAAAGAAACTGAGTGGGTGTGCATCCAACTTGCTTGCTCACGAAGACCTAGGACAATTTGAGGAAGCCCATCATTGGAATATACAAGCCAAGTTACATAATGAAAATTCCCACTAGCATATGAAAGTGACAAAACAAGAGACTCTCTATCATGAACAACATGGTGCTATTGGAGCACAAGTGTGGAAAAAGATAGTACCATTGTCCCTTCTCTCTTTTTCTCTCATTTTTTTGTTTGGGCTCTTTGGCCTCTTTTTTTATATTTTTATATTTTTTTTGGTGGGCATCTTTGGCCTCTTTTATTTCCTCACATGGGACAATTCTCTAATAATAATGATCATCACACTTTTATTTACTTACAACTCAATACTTAGAAAAATGATGACTCTATATGAACTCCTCCGGCAGTATACTGGGATGTGCAATGACTCATGAGTGACATGCATTAAATATATGAACGGTGGCTTTGCCACAAATACGATGTCAACTACATGATCATGCAAAGCAATATGACAATGATGATGCGTGTCATAATAAACGGAACGGTGAAAGTTGCATGGAAATATATCTCGGAATGGCTATGGAAATGCCATAATAGGTAGGTATGGTGGCTCTTTTGAGGAAGGTATATGGTGGGTTTATGCATCGGCGAAAGATGCGTGGCACTAGAGAGGCTAGCAGAGGCGGAAGGGTGAGAGTGCGTATATACCATGGACTCACATTAGTCATAGAGAACTCACATACTTGTTCTGAAAGTTTTATTAGTAATCAAAACAAAGTGCTAGACACATGCTCCTAGGGGAAGGTTTGGTAGGAGTTAACCATCGCGCGATCCCGACCGCCACACAAAGGATGACAATCAATAAAAACATCATGCTCCGACTTCCTAACATAGCGGTTCACCATACGTGCATGCTACGGGAATCACAAACTTCAAAACAAGTATTTCTAGATTCACAACACTCTACTAACATGACTCTAATATCACCATCTCCATGTCTCAAAACTAGATGCAAGGAATCAAACTTCTCTTACTACTCAATGCACTTGAATATGAAAGTTTTTATTATATCCCTTTCGGATGCCTATCATATTAGGACTAGTTTCATAAACTAAGCAAATTACCATGCTGTTTAAGACTCTCAAAATGATATAAGTGAAGCATGATAGTTCATCAATTTCTCTAAAATATAAATATTGCAATTCTCTATAAGGATATAAGTGAAGCGCTAGAGCAAAAGACAAACTACTCCAAAAGATATAAGTGGAGCTCAATGAGTAGTTGAATAATTATTTAGCTATGTGAAGACTCTCCCATCTAATAATTTCAGATCTTAAGTACCTTATTCAAACAAAATAAAATGACACTCCAAGGATAGCACGAATCATGTGAAGAAGCAAAAACTTAGGTTCTGGTACTAACCGATAATTGTTGAAGAAAAAAGGTGGGATGCCAACCGGGGCATCCCCAAGATTAGATGCTTGAGACTTCTTGAAATATGGATTGGGGTGCCTTGGGCATCCCCAAGATTGAGCTTTTGTGTCTCCTTAATTCCTCTCATATGGTGGTTTCAAAATCTTAAAAACTTCATCCACACAAAACTCAACAAAAACTCGTGAGATACATTAGTATAAATCAATGCAAAACTTTATCATACTCTACTTTAGAAAATCACTAAGATTATTATTTGACATTGCACACTAAATGCCTCTGCATATTTAAAACTTCCATCATCAAATGGAATCATTAAACAAGCAAACATATGCGAACAATGCAAACATAACAGCAATCTGCTTAAACAGAACAGTCTGTGAAGAATGCAGCAAGATCCATACTTAATTAACACCAAAAAATCTGAAAAAAATTCACGCTGTATGTAATTTATAAGAGCATCCAAATTTCAAGTTATTATGACATACAGAAAATTCTAGGGAAATTTTGCACTACAAACAAACTTTCTATTTTGGAACAGCAACTCCTATACTTGCAAATTAAGCATGGTGAAGGCTATCCTTGACATTTTTATTGAATTAAATAATGAAAAACATTAAAATTAATATAAATAACATCAATTAAGTACTAATAAAAGAAAATGACGCTCCAAGCAAAACACATATCATGTGGTGAATAAAAATATATCCCCAAGTAAAGTTACCGATGGATTGAAGACGAAAGAGGGGATGCCTTCCCGGGGCATCCCCAAGCTTAGGCTCTTTGGTGTCCTTGAATATGGCTTGGTATGCCTTGGGCATACCCAAGCTTAGGCTCTTTCCACTCCTTGTTCTGTATTCCATCGAAACTCTACCCAAAACTTGAAAACTTCACAACACAAAACTTAACGGAACTTTGTGAGATGGGTTAGTATATTAAAGACAAATCATTCACTTTGGTACTGTAAAGGCAAGATTCATAAATGTTTCCACACAATTACTACTGTATCTTATCATTTCCACAATCTATATCACTTAATATAATCTATGGAAACACTAAAACAAGCAAACTATGCATTGAAAACAGAATCTGTCAAGAACAGAACAGTCTGTAATGATCTGAATGATAACCATACTTATGCACCTCCAAAAATTCATAAACAATTACTAAAATTAGGGAAATTTGTATATAAATCGTCATCAAAAACAATTAACTCAAAATATCTCTCTGGATAAAAATTAAAAATAATTTCGTGAGCATAAAGTTTCTGTCTTTTCCAGCATGATCAAACAACTATCACCCAAACTAATCATAAAGGCTTTACTTGGCACTTTATTGAAATAAAACCTATAAACATGATTAATACAGTATACTAATCTTGTAAACACACAAAAACAGTAAGTATACATATTGGGTTGTCTCCCAACAAGCACTTTTCTTTTATGCCTTTCAAGCTAGGCATGATGATTTCAATGATGCTCACATAAAAGATAATGATTGAAACATAATGGAAGCATCATGAAGCATCTGACTAGCACATTTAAGTCTAACGGACTTCCTATGCATAGGGATTTATGAACAAACAAATTATTGGAGCAAGAATCATCTAGCATAGGAAGGCAAAACAAGCATAGCTTCAAAAATTTCAACACATAGAGAGGAAACTTGACATTATTGAAATATGTAGAAGCATATGATCCTCTCTCATAATATTTTTTAGTAGCATCATGAATGAATTCAACAATATAACCAGAACCTAAAGCATTCTTTTCATGATCTACAAGCATAGAAATTTTACTACTCTCCACATAAGCAAATTTATTCTCATGATTAATAGTGGGAGTATCGTAGAAGACTTGAATACTACGAATAGTTTCCACATTAAAAGAGTGATGTTTAGCAAAAGGGTACTCATAATTGTGACAAGTTTTATCATCATTCTTCTTTATAGCATAAGTATCATCACAATAATCATCATAGATAGGGGGCATGATTTCATCATAATAATTTTGATCATTCAAAGTGGGGGAACTAAAAAGATCATCTTTATCAAACATAGCATCCCCAAGCTTGTAGCTTTGCATATCATTAGCATCATGGATATTCAAAGTATTCATACTAATAACATTGCAATCATGCTCATCATTCACATATTTTATGCCAAGCATCCTATGTAATTCTTCTTCTAGCATTTGAGCACAATTTTCTTTTCCATCATTTTCACGAAAGACATTAAAAAGTTGAAGCATATGAGGTATCCTTAATTCCATTTTTTCATAGTTTTATTTTATAAAACCAAACTAGTGAAAAACAAGAAACTAAAAGATTTGATTGCAAGATCTAAAGATATACCTTCAAGCACTCACCTCCCCGGCAACAGCGCCAGAAAAGAGCTTGATGTCTACTACGCAACCTTCTCCTTGTAGACGTTGTTGGGCCTCCAAGTGCAGAGGTTTGTAGGACAGTAGCAATTTTCCCTTAAGTGGGTGACCTAAGGTTTATCAATCCGCAGGAGGTGTAGGATGAAGAAGGTCTCTCTCAAGCAACCCTGCAACCAAATAACAAAGAGTCTCTTGTGTCCCCAACACACCCAATACAATGGTAAGTTGTATAGGTGCACTAGTTCGACGAAGAGATGGTGATACAAGTGCAATATGGATGGTAGATATAGGTTTTTGTAATCTAAAAATATAAAAACAGCAAGGTAATTAATAGTAAAAGTGAGCTCGAACGGTATTGCAATGCATGGAAACAAGGCCTAGGGTTCATACTTTCACTAGTGGAAGTTCTCTCAACAATGATAACATAATTGGATCATATAACTATCCCTCAACGTGCAACAAGAGTCACTCCAAAGTAACTAATAGCGGAGAACAAACGAAGAGATTATTGTCGGGTACGAAACCACCACAAAGTTATTCTTTCTGTTCAATCTATTCAAGAATTCGTAGTAAAATAACATGAAGCTATTCTTTCCGTTCAATCTATCCTAGAGTTCGTACTAGAATAACACCTTAATACACACATCAACCAAAACCCTAATGTCACCTAGATACTCCATTGTCACCTCAAGTATCCGTGGGTATGATTATACGACATGCATCACACAATCTCAAAATCATCTATTCAACCAACACATAGAACTTCAAAGAGTGTCCCGAAGTTTCTACCGGAGAGTCAAAACGTGTGCCAACCCCTATGCATAGGTTCCCGAGGTCACAAACCCGCGAGTTGATCAACAAAACATACATCAAGTACTCACATGAATATCCCATTGTCACCACAGATAACCACAGGCAAGACATACATCAAGTGTTCTTAAAGACTCAATCCTATAAGATAACTTCAAAGGGAAAACTCAATTCATTACAAGAAGGGAGAGGGGGAAGAACATCATAAGATCCAACTATAGTAGCAAAGCCTGCGGTACATAGAGATCAAGACATCTCAAGAACACGAGAGAGAGAGAGATCAAACACATAGCTATTGGTACATACCCTCAGCCCCGAGGGTGAACTACTCCCTCCTCGTCATGGAGATCGCCGGGATGATGAAGATGGCCACCGAAGATGGATTCCCCCTCCGGCAGGGTGCCGGAACGGGCTCTCGATTGGTTTTTGGTGGCTCTGGAGGCTTGCGGCGGCGGAACTCCTGATCTAGGTTTAATTCTGTGGGTTTATTTATTTATAAGACTGTGTGGCGTCAGAAACAAGTCGAGAGGGTCCACAAGGAGGTCACGAGCCTCCCAGGCGCGACCAGGGGGTGGCCGCGCCTCCCAGGCTCGTGGCTCCCTCGGGTCCCCTCTCCTGTAGTTTTTCCTTCAGGTATTTTTGATATTTTCCATAAAAAATCACAACAAAAGTTTTATTCCGTTTGGACTCCATTTGATATTCCTATCTGAAAAAGGTCAAAAACACGGAAAAAAAACAGGAACTGGCACTGGGCTCTAGGTCAATAGGTTAGTCCCAAAAATAATATAAAATAGCATATTCATGCATATAAAACATCCAAAGTTGATAAAATAATAGCATGGAACAATCAAAAATTATAGATACGTTGGAGACGTATTAGGGGTCCAAGACAACCCATAAGAGTCTCTACGATCCTCGTGCAGTCCAAGCCGTGGAGGGCAGAAGGACAAATCGCATCTCTGCCATGTAAAACCTAGATCCCATTTTATATATAAGGGGGACCTAAGTGCTCTCATCAGAATCCAATCTATCATAGAATAACTCTCAGTAGTTGATAACCCATAAGTATAGGGGATCACAATAGTTTTCGAGGGTAGAGTATTCAACCTAAATTTATTGATTCAACACAAGGGGAGCCAAAGAATATTCTCAAGTATTCGCAGATGAGTTGTCAATTCAACCACACGTGTAAGACTTAATATCTGCAGCAAAGTAGTATGGAAGTAACGGTAGCAAAAGTAACAGTAGCAATTTTGTAGTGATTGTAACAGTAGCAATGGAGAAGTAACTTAGCAAGGATCAATATGTGGAAAGCTCGTAGGCAATGGATCGGTGATGGATAATTATGCTGGATGTCATTCATCATGCACCAGTTATAACATAGGGTGACACGGAACTAGCTCCAATTCATCAATGTAACGTCGGCATGTATTCCATATATAGTCATACGTGCTTATGGAAAAGAACTTGCATGACATCTTTTGTCCTACCCTCCCGTGGCAGCGAGTGTTGGAAATATGCCCTAGAGGCAATAATAAAATGGTTATTATTGTATTTCCTTGTTCATGATAATTGTCTATTGTTCGTGCTACAATTGTATTAACCAAAAACCGTAATGCATGTGTGAATACATAGACCACAACAAGTCCCTAGTGATCCTCTAGTTGGCTAGCTCGTTGATCAATAGATGGTCATGGTTTCATGACCATGGACATTGGATGTCGTTGATAACGGGATCACATCATTAGGAGAATGATGTGATGGACAAGAACCAATCCTAAGCATAGCACAAGATCGTGTAGTTCGTTTGCTAAAGCTTTTCATTGTCAAGTATCGTTTCCTTAGATCATGAGATTGTGCAACTTCCAGATACCGTAGGAATGCTTTGGGTGTGCCAAACGTCACAACGTAACTGGGCGGCTATAAAGGTGCACTACGGGTATCTCCAAAAGTGTCTGTTGGGTTGGCACGAATCGAGACTAGGATTTGTCACTCCGTGTGACGGAGAGGTATCTCTGGGCCCACTCGGTAAGACATCATCATAATGAGCTCAATGTGACTAAGGAGTTAGCCACGGGATGATGTATTACGAAACGATTAAAAGAGACTTGCCGGTAACGAGATTGAACAAGGTATAGGGATACCGACGATCGAATCTCGGGTAAGTATCATACCGATAGATAAAGGGAATTGTATACAGGATTGATTGAATCCCCGACATCGTGGTTCATCCGATGAGATCATCGTGGAGCATGTGGGAACCAACATCGGTATCCAGATCCGGTTGTTGGTTATTGGCCGGAGAAGTGTCTCGGTCATGTCCACGTGTCTCCCGAACCCGTAGGGTCTACACACTTAAGGTTCGATGACGCTAGGGTTATAGGGAAATGGTATACGTGATTACCGAAGGTTGTTCGGAGTCCCGTATGAGATCCCAGACGTCACGAGGAGCTCCGGAATGGTCTGGAGGTAAATATTGATATATAAGAAGTCCAGTTTTGGTCACCGGAAAGTTTTTGGGCTCATCGGTATTGTACCGGGAGTGCCGGGAGGGTGCCGGAGGACCCCCGGGAGGGGTGTGACGACCATAGGACTTCATGGGCCCTTAGAGGAGGTGTACCAGCCCTTATTAGGCTGGCCAAGACCTTCTAGAAAGGCCCATGCGGCTGGAGATCAAGATATAGGGCAAAGGAGTTTGAAAAGGAGGAGATCCACCTCCCTTGTGGGAGGTGGACTCTTCCCCACCTTCGGCCGAACCTCTCCTCCTTGGAGGAGGGGCCAAGGCAGCCCTCCCTCTCCCTCCTCCTATATACATCCAAGGTTTTGGCCTTTTGAGACAAGATCTGATCTCTCTCTCTCTCACGGCGAAGCCCTACCTCTCTTCTTCCTCCTACGCAGCGCTTAGGCGAAGCCCTGCCGGAATACCTTGCTACTCCACCACCACCACGCCGTCGTGCTGCTGTTGGAGCCCTTCCCCAACCTATCCTTCCTCCTTGCTGGATCAAGGCGTAGGAGACGTCACCGGGCTGCACGTGTGTTGAACGCGGAGGCGCCGTTGTTCGGTGCTGAGATCGAAGTCCACCGCGATCTGAATCGCTGCGAGTACGACTCCACCAACCGAGTTCTTGTAACGCTTCCGCTTAGCGATCTTCAAAGATATGAAGATGCAATCTCTCCCCACTCTTTGTTGTTTTCTCCATGGATAGATCTTGGTGATCGTAGGAAAATTTGTGATTTACTACTACGTCTCCCAACAACGAGGTCCTAATGGAAACTAAGGGATGTTAAGGCCTCCTTTTAATAGAGAACCGGACCAAAGCATTAGCACTTAGTGAATACATGAACTCCTCAAACTACGGTAATCACCGGAAAGAATCTCAGTTATTGTCACCCTGGGGGATGCAGATCATAACTCGTAATAGGTGTCTACAACTTGCAAGATAGGATCAAGAACACATATATATTCATGAAGACATAATAGGTTCAGATCTGAAATCATGGCACTCGGGCCCTAGTGACAAGCATTAAGCATGGCAAAGTCATAGCAACATCAATCTCAGAACATAGTGGATACTAGGGATCAAACCCTAACAAAACTAACTCGATTACATGATAAATCTCATCCAACCCATCACCGTCCAGCAAGCCTACGATGGGATTACTCATGAACGGCGGAGAGCATCATGGAATTGGTGATGAAGAATGGTTCGTGATGACGATGGCGTCGATTTCCCCTCTCCGGAGCCCAAAACGGACTCCAGATCTGGTCTCCCAAGGAAGAACAGGAGGTGGCAGCGGCTCCGTATAGTGAAACACGATGAACTTTTCTCTCTGATTTTTTCTCCGCGAATAGGGTTATATGGAGCTAGAGAGGAGGTTGGAGGAGCCATGAGGGCCCCACAAGCCTGCTAGCGCCTAGCAGGCTTGTGGCCTGCAGGTGGCCCCCCTCTGGTTGATTCTTGCGCCAGTATTTTTTATTAAATCCAAAAATATTCTCCATAAATTTTCAGAACGATCCGAGAACTTTTATTTCTGCACAAAAATAACACCAAGGCAATTCTGCTGAAAACAGCATCAGTCCGGGTTAGTTCTATTCAAATCATGCAAATTAGAGTCCAAAACAAGGGCAAAAGAGTTTGGAAAAGTGGATACGATGGAGACGTATCACTAGTCATCTCTATAAACACCATGGTTTTCCCTCGCACTAGGTATCCTCCTGTTGGGGAACGTCGCATGGGAAACAAAAAAATTCCTACGCACACGCAAACCTATCCATGGTGATGAGCATCTACGAGAGGGAGAGTGGATCTACGTACCCTTGTAGATCGCTAAGCGGGAAGCGTTAAGAAACGCGGTTGGTGTAGTCGAACTTCTTCGCGATCCAAATCGCCGAGTGTCCCGCGATCTCATCACGATCCGTCCCGCGATCCCATCACAATCCGTCCCGTGATCTCATCACGATCCGTATCACGATCTTGATCACGATCTGTCCTGCGAACTCATCATGATCCGTTCCGCGATCTCATCACGAACCGTCTCGCGATCTCGATCACGGTCCTTCCGATCTAGCGCCGAACGGACGGCACCTCCGCGTTCAGCACACGTGCAGCTTGATGACGATCTCCACCGTCTTGATCCAGAAAGAGGAGGTGGAGAGGAGAGAGAGTTCACCGGCAGCGTGACGGTGCTCCGGTGATGGTGGTGGAGCAATTCCGGCAGGGCTTCGCCTAAGCGCTGCAGAAAACCGATCTAGAGGAGAAACTATGCACCGGTGGAACGGGTAGCACGTGGCCGGAAATTCTGTCCAAAAACCACCAAATCCACTAGTATATATAGGAGGAGAGGAGAGGAGAGGCAGCCAAGGCCTTTGGGTCAGCCAAAATAGGAGGTGGGAGCAATCCTACTTCACCTCCAATCCTAGTTGGAGTAGGATTGCCTCCTATTGGCTGATTTTCCACTTTTTGCTTTAGGACTTTCTCTCCTGCGCCATGGGCCTTTGTGGCTGTTTTCCCAGCCCAATAAGGGCTGGTTATTATTCTCCCACAGCCCATGGACCTCTTGGGGTCGAAATACCCCTCCCGGAGGTCCCCTGGTACACTACCGGCACTCCCGGTACACTACCGTTACTCCCGGTACACTACCGATGAGCCCGAAACTTTTCCGGCGACCAAACTGGGACATCCTATATATGAATCTTTACCTCCGGACCATTCCGGAGCTCCTCGTGACGTCCGGGATCTCATCCAGGACTCCAAACAACCTTCGGTCACCACCATACATAACTCTACACTACCGAAACGTCACCGAACCTTAAGTGTGCAGACCCTGCGGGTTCGAGAACTATGTAGACATGACCGAGACACCTCTACAGTCAATAACCAATGGCGGGACCTGGACGTCCACATTGGTTCCTACATATTCTATGAAGATCTTTATCGGTCGAACCTCTATGTAAAGGATTCAGTTAATCCCGTATAACGTTCCCTTTGTTCTTCGGTATGTTACTTGCCCGAGATTCGATCGTCGGTATCTCCATACCTAGTTCAACCTCGTTACCGGCAAGTCTCTTTACTCGTTCCATAATACAAGATCCCGCAACTAACAATTAGTCACATTGCTTGCAAGGCTCATTGTGATGTTGTATTACCGAGTGGGCCCTGAGATACCTCTCCGTCACACGGAGTAACAAATCCCAGTCTCGATCCATGCCAACTCAACAGACACCATCGGAGATACCTGTAGAGCACCTTTATAGTCACCCAGTTACGTTGCGACGTTTGATACACACAAGGCACTCCTCCGATATCCGTGAGTTGCATGATCTCATGGTCATAGGAACATATACTTGACATGCAGAAAACAGCAGCAATAAACTAACATGATCATATGCTATGTTTGTAGTTTGGGTCTTATCCATCACATCATTCTCCTAATGAGGTGATCCCGTTATCAAATGACATCTCATGTCCATGGCTAGGAAACCTTAACCATCCTTTGATCAACGAGCTAGTCCATTAGAGGCATACTAGGGACATGGTTTTGTCTATGTATCCACACATGCATTTAAGTCTCCGATCAATACAATTATAGCATGGATAATAAACGATTATCATGAACAAGGAAATATGATAATAACTAATTTATTATTGCCTCTAGGGAATATTTCCAACAGTCTCCCACTTGCACTAGAGTCAATAATCTAGTTCACATCACCATGTGATTCGCATTGTTATGAATCTAACACCCAATGAGTTTTGGGGCTCGATCATGCTTTGCATGTGAGAGAGGTCTTATAGTCAACGGGTCTGCGATATTCAGATCCGTGTGTACTTTGCAAATCTCTATGTCAAACCGTAAACACTGCTACCACACTCCACTTGGTACTATTTCCAAATGGCTGCTCCACTATACGTATCCAGATTGCTACTACTAGTCATTCGGATAGGTGTTAAAGCTTGCATCGACGTAACTCTTTACGACGAACTCTTTATCACCTCCATAATCAAGAAACATTTCCTTAGTCCTCTGGTTACTAAGGATAATTCCGACCGTTGTCCAGTGATCCACTCCTGGACCACACTTGTACCCCTTGACAGACTCATGGCAAGGCACACACATGTGCGGTACATAGCATGGCATAATATAGAGCCTATGGCTAAGGCATAGGGGACGACGTTCGTCCTTTCTCTTTCTTCTGCCATTGTCGAGCTTTGAGTCTCACTCAACTTTCACACCTTACAAATCAGGCGAGAACTCTTTCTCTGACTGATCCATTTTGAACTCTTTCAAAATCTTGTCAAGGTATGCACTCATTGAAAGTCTCATCGAGCATCTTGATCTATCTCCATAGATTTTGATGCTCAACAATTAGGTAGCTTCATCCAGGTCTTCCTTTGAAAATCACTTTCCAAATAACCGTTTTATGCTTTCCAGAAACTCTACATTATTTCTGATCAACAATATGTCATCCACATATACTTATCAGAAATTCTATAGTGCTCCCACTCACTTTATTGCAAATACAAGTTTCTCGTAAACTTTGTATAAACATCAAAACTTTGATCACCTCATCAAAGCGTATATTCCAACTCCGAGATGCTTGCTTCAGTCCATGGAAGGATCACCGAAGCTTGCACACCTTTTAGCATCCTTAGGCCTGACAAAACCTTCTGGTTGTATCACATACAACCTTTCCTCAAGTAAACCGTTAAGGAAACGATGTTTTGACATCCATCTGCCAGATTTCATAATTGAAAACACAGCAACTGCTAACATAATTCCAACAGACTTTAGCACCACTACGAGTGAGAAAGTCTCATCGTAGTCAACTCCTTGAACTTGTCACAAACATCTTTGCAACAAGTCGAGCTTTACAAATAGTGACATTCACCATCAGTGTCTGTCTTCATTTTAAAGATCCATTTGTACTTAACGACCTGCCGTCCAACGAGCAAGTCTACCAAAGTCTACACTTGGTTTTCATACATGGATCCTATCTCGGATCTCATGGCCTCCAACCATTTGTCGGAATCCGGGCCCATCATCGCTTCTCCATAGCTCGTAGGTTCATCGTTGTCCAACAACCTGACCTCCAAGACAGGGTTGTCGTACCTCTTAGGAGCAGTACACATCCTTGTCGACCTACGAAGTTCGATAGTAACTTGATCCTGAAGTTTCATGATCATGATCATTAACTTCCTCTTCAACTAACGTAGGCTTCACAGAAACATCTTTCTGCGCTGCGCTACTCTCTGGTTGAACAAAGGTTTAACAACCTCATCAAGTTCTATCTTCCTCCCACTCAATTCTTTCGAGAGAAACATTTCCTCGATAAAGGATCCGTTTAAGCAACAAACACTTTGCACTAGGATCTGAGATTGAAGGTTCACCCAACCGATCTTAGGGTATTCTATGAAGATGCATTTGTCCGCCTTGGGTTCGACCTCATTAGGTGAAAACATTTTCCACACAGGTGTCGCAGCCCCAAGTATTAAGAAATGACAGCTTAGGTTTCTATCAAACCATAATTCACATGGTGTCATCTCAACGGATTTAGATGGTGCCCTATTTAAAGTGAATGTAGTTGTCTCTAATGCATAACCCCAAAATTATAGTAGTAAAACGATAAGAGACATCATAGCACGCACCATGTCCAATAGAGCATAACTATGATGTTCGGACACACCATCACACTATGGTGTTCCATGTGGCGTTTAGTTGTGAAACAACTTTCACATTGTCTTAAGTTGTATGCCAAACTCGTGACTCAGATATTCACCTCCACGATCATATCGCAGTCATTTTTATCTTCTTGTCACGATGATCTTTAAACTTCACTCTGAATTTGCTTGAACCTTTCAAACGATTCAGACTTGTGTTTCATTAAGTAAATATACACTATATCTACTCAAATCATCAGTGAAGGTAAGAAAATAACGATATCCACTGCACGCTACAAGACTCACTAGATTGCATACATCAACATGTATCATTTCCAATGAATCACTTGCCCGCTCCATCCAACGGGGTCCTTTAGAGATCTTGTCCAAGAGGCATGGTTCGCATGTCTCAACCGATTCGAAATCGAATGAGTCCAAATATCCATCACCATGGAGTTTCTTCATGCGCTTTATACCAATATGACATTTTGCGGCAGTGCCACAAGTATGTGGTACTATCATTATTTAACTTTGTATCTTTTGACATCAATGTTATGAACATGTGTATTACTACGATCAAGATTTCAACAAACCATTCTCACTGGGTGCATGAACATTGAAGGTATTATTCATGTAAACAGAATAACCATTATTCTCTGACTTAAATGAATAATCGTATTGCAACAAACATGATCTAATCATGTTCATGCTCAACGCAAAACACCAAATAACATTTATTTAGGTTCGTCACTAATCCTGAAGGTAGAGAGAGCGTGCGATGTTGATCACATCAACCTTGGAAACATTTCCAACACACATCGTCACCTCACCCTTAGCTAGTTCTCCGTTTATTCCGTAGCTTTTATTTTGAGTTACTAACATTTGGCAACCGAACCGGTATCCAATACCCAGGTGCTACTAGGAGTACTAGCAAGGTACACATCAATAACTCGTATATCAAATATACTTCTATCAATGTTGCCAGCCTTCTTATCTACCAATTATCTAGGGTTGTTCCGCTTCAGCGACCGCTCACCTCATAACAGAAGCACTTAGTCTCGGGTTTGAGTTCAAATTTGGGTTGCTTCACTGGAGCAGCAACTGACTTGCTATCCATGAAGTTTCCCTCCTTTCTCTTGCCCTTCTCGAAACTAGTGGTTTGATTAACCATCAACACTTGACGCTCCTTCTTGATTTCTACCTTCGCGGTGTCAAACATCGCGAACAGCTCAGGGATCAACATTTCTTTCCCTGGCATTTTATAGTTAATCACCAAGTTCTAGTAGCTCAGTGACAGTGACTTGGAGAACTATATCAATCACTATCTTATCTGGAAGATCAACTCCCACTTGATTCAAGCGATTGTAGTACCCAGACAATCTGAGTACATGCTCAACGGTTGAGCTATTCTCCTTCATCTTACAGGCAAAGAATCTTGTTGGAGATCTCATATCTCGCAACACGGGCACGAGCCTGAGATCACAATCTCAGCTCCTAGAACATCTCATATGTTCCATGACGTTCAAAACGTTTCGGAGCCTCAATTCTAGGCCGTAATGCATGACGCACTAAACTATCAAGTAGTCATCGAAACGTGCCTGTCAGATGTTCACAACATCTACAGACGATGCTAGATGGGGTGGCGCACCAAGCGGTGCATTAAGGACATAAGCCTTCTGTGTAGCAATGAGGACAATCCTCAGATCACAGACCCAGTCCGCAATTTTGCTACCAACATCTTTCAATTCTATTTCTCTAGGAACATATAAAAATACAAGGGAGCTACAGTGCGAGCTAGTAATCTACAACATAATTTGCAAAGACACTTTGACTATGTTCATGATAATGAGTTCAATTAATCATATTACTTAAGAACTCCCACTCAAATTGACATCCCTCCGATCATTCGAGTGATACATGATCCAAATTCACCAACTCAAGTCCGATCATCACGTGAGTTGAGGTGGCTGCAATGGTGAACATCATCATGTTGATCATATCTACTATATGACTCATGTTCGACCTTTCGGTCTCTTGTGTTCCGAGGCCATGTCTGTACATGCTAGGCTCGTCAAGTTTAACCCGAGTGTTCTGCGCGTGCAAATCTGGCTTGCACCCGTTGTATGTGAACGTAGAGTCTATCACACCCGATCATCACGTGGTGTCTCAACACGACGAACTTTCGCAACGGTGCACACTCGGGGAGAACACAATTTATCTTGAAATTAAGTGAGGGATCACCTTATAATGCTACCGTCGTCCTAAGCAAAACAAGGTGCATAAAAGGATTAACATCACATGCAAATCATAAGTGACATGATATGGCCATGATCTTGTGCTTTTGATCTCCATCATGAAAGCACCGGCATGATCTCCATCGTCACCGGCATGACACCATGATCTCCATCATCTTGATCTCCATCAACGTGTCGCCATCGGGGTTGTCACGCCCTACATGCTTCTACTACTATTGCTACCGTAGCGATAAAGTAAAGCATTACATAGCGCTTAATGATTGACACGCAGGTCATACAATAATTAAAGACAACCCTATGGCTCCTGCCGGTTGCCGTATTCAACGACATGCAAGTCATGAAATTCTATACATCACATGATCATCTCATACATCACATATATCTCATCATGTAATTGGCCATATCACATCACAAAATACCCTGCAAAAACAAGTTAGACGTCCTCTAATTATTGTTGCATGTTTTACGTGGCTACTACGGGTATCTAGCAAGAACGATTCTCACCTACGCATAAACCACAACGGTGATACATAGATTGCTTTTCAACCTTCTCAAGGACCGCCTTTGTCGGATCCGATCCAACTAAAGTGAGAGAAACTGTCACCCGCAAGCCATCTAAGCAACAAGTTGCGTCGAGGGAACCGGTCTCTCGTAAGCGTACGAGTAATGTTGGTTCGGGCCGCTTCATCTCACAATCCCGCTGAACCAAAATCCGACCAAGGGAGGAAGCAATCTAAGCATCAACGCCCACAAACCTTTTGTGTTCTACTCGAGATCTCATCGTACCATCAACCTAGCTCATGATGCCACTGTTGGGGAACGTCGCATGGGAAACAAAAAATTTCCTACGCACACGCAAACCTATCCATGGTGATGAGCATCTACGAGAGGGAGAGTGGATCTACGTACCCTTGTAGATCGCTAAGCGGGAAGCGTTAAGAAACGCGGTTGGTGTAGTCGAACTTCTTCGCGATCCAAATCGCCGAGCGTCCCGCGATCTCATCACGATCCGTCCCGCGATCCCATCACAACCCGTCCCGCGATCTCATCACGATCCGTCTCACGATCTTGATCACGATCTGTCCTGCGAACTCATCACGATCCGTTCCGCGATCTCATCACGAACCGTCTCGCGATCTCGATCACGGTCCTTCCGATCTAGCGTCGAACGGACGGCACCTCCGCGTTCAGCACACGTGCAGCTTGATGACGATCTCCACCGTCTTGATCCAGAAAGAGGAGGTGGAGAGGAGAGAGAGTTCACCGGCAGCGTGACGGCGCTCCGGTGATGGTGGTGGAGCAATTCCTGCAGGGCTTCGCCTAAGCGCTGCAGAAAACCGATCTAGAGGAGAAACTATGCACCGGTGGAACGGGTAGCACGTGGCCGGAAATTCTGTCCAAAAACCACCAAATCCACTAGTATATATAGGAGGAGAGGAGAGGAGAGGCAGCCAAGGCCTTTGGGTCGGCCGAAATAGGAGGTGGGAGCAATCCTACTTCACCTCCAATCCTAGTTGGAGTAGGATTGCCTCCTATTGGCTGATTTTCCACTTTTTGCTTTAGGACTTTCTCTCCTGCGCCATGGGCCTTTGTGGCTGTTTTCCCAGCCCACTAAGGGCTGGTTATTATTCTCCCACAGCCCATGGACCTCTTGGGGTCGAAATACCCCTCCCGGAGGTCCCCCGGTACACTACCGGCACTCCCGGTACACTACCGATACTCCCGGTACACTACCGATGAGCCCAAAACTTTTCCGGCGACCAAACTGGGACATCCTATATATGAATCTTTACCTCCGGACCATTCCGGAGCTCCTCGTGACGTCCGGGATCTCATCCGGGACTCCAAACAACCTTCGGTCACCACCATACATAACTCTACACTACCGAAACGTCACCGAACCTTAAGTGTGCAGACCCTGCGGGTTCGAGAACTATGTAGACATGACCGAGACACCTCTACAGTCAATAACCAATGGCGGGACCTGGACGTCCACATTGGTTCCTACATATTCTACGAAGATCTTTATCGGTCGAACCTCTATGTAAAGGATTCAGTTAATCCCGTATAACGTTCCCTTTGTTCTTCGGTATGTTACTTGCCCGAGATTCGATCGTCGGTATCTCCATACCTAGTTCAACCTCGTTACCGACAAGTCTCTTTACTTGTTCCATAATACAAGATCCCGCAACTAACAATTAGTCACATTGCTTGCAAGGCTCATTGTGATGTTGTATTACCGAGTGGGCCCTGAGATACCTCTCCGTCACACGGAGTAACAAATCCCAGTCTCGATCCATGCCAACTCAACAGACACCATCGGAGATACCTGTAGAGCACCTTTATAGTCACCCAGTTACGTTGCGACGTTTGATACACACAAGGCACTCCTCCGATATCCGTGAGTTGCATGATCTCATGGTCATAGGAACATATACTTGACATGCAGAAAACAGTAGCAATAAACTGACACGATCATATGCTATGTTTGTAGTTTGGGTCTTATCCATCACATCATTCTCCTAATGATGTGATCCCGTTATCAAATGACATCTCATGTCCATGGCTAGGAAACCTTAACCATCCTTTGATCAACGAGCTAGTCCATTAGAGGCATACTAGGGACATGGTTTTGTCTATGTATCCACACATGCATTTAAGTCTCCGATCAATACAATTATAGCATGGATAATAAACGATTATCATGAACAAGGAAATATGATAATAACTAATTTATTATTGCCTCTAGGGAATATTTCCAACACCTCCACCATGAATAACAATAACAAGCATGACATAGCTTATTACTCTTCGGATGCCCGAACTCGAGTAACTTGTGCATGCAGGCTCACTCTCAGTTCTTCCGGCCACATAAGGCACACTGCCGAGAGTGTTGACGACTTTCTTCTCTGTTAGTGATGGTCCGGGTGATCAACGACAGGCTCACCCATGATCAGGGTTCCCCGCCCCAATTATCATTTGAAGGTGCATCTATTACCCAGGTGGTTTGGCTAATTCATCACAACATATACATTATTCAACTAATGCCTACTCAAAGAATATTTCAGGAAAAATTTAATCTGGGTACATCAATTGGAGTGAATGTAGACCCCTCAAAATGCTAAGGATATACATTAGCAAAGCTTCGAGACTATATATTATTTTAAGTAATCCAAGATCACATTGTGTCCATAGGAAAGGCAATACTATTAAAATGGGATGACATTTTGCTGATGGTCTAACTGCTCAAATGCTTAGAGATACTCCTCCCAAATCCTCAGCCACATATTCCACTATGTCCAAAACCCTAAAGTCCATCTCGGTCCCACCGAAACACATACATTAGGATCCGCCAAGATATAGTTGACACAACCGTTGCCAAACCCTAGCATCTCCATCTCATCGATAGGTTTCATCTGGTCTCACCGAGAATCCTAAAGTTCAAACCTTTTGCACAGGTCGGCATCACCGAGTGGTTTCACTCAGTCCAACCAAAGTGTGCATAAAGGTGTGTAACCGTTGGATTTTTGGTGTTGCCTATATATATATACCCTCACCCATTCTATCAACTCTCAAATAGCAAACCAGAGCGAAGATTACACTTCTCAAATCCATTTTTCTGAGAGAGAGCTTCGTAACCTTGTCTTGAGATGAAAGGGATTCCACTCTAACCATAGAACTTTGATCTTTAGCCATGTCAATTGATTTCCACCCAAATTCCTCCTACCACATAGGCAAAATCTATGACAGAGTGTTGAGTAGACTATCTTTTGAAGCATAATAACACGTATTTCATCATCATCATCAACATATATTATCTTTTGAAGAGTGGTATCTCCTAGATTGGTTAGGTGTCACTTGGGAGCCTTCAAATCGCGTGGGGTGAACCAAGAGTTTATAAAGACAAGGAGATCTCCTACTTCATGAAGATCTATCCCAAGTGAGGCTAGTCCTTCGTGGGCATAAGCCGTGGTGGAGTAGGCAAGGATGCTTCTTTGTGGACCCTTTGTAGATGGAGCACATGTGTGGACTTGCGCAATCGTTATCCTTCGTGAATTAAATCCTCCATCAACATGGATGTACCATAGCACCACCTATTGGAAGCACGGAAAAAAAATCTTCGTGCCCCCATAGTGTTTGCATATCTCCAAACCCTTCCTCTGCTTAATAACACTTGCAATGTATCTACTTTCAGCTGCTACTCTATTAGACTTGCATGTGTGGGTGTTTGTAGACTTATTAGAACTGCTAAAATATGCCAAGAACTAAAATTGGAAAAGGCTAGGTTTTTATTCGGCAAGTAGTCCAATCGCAAAATGAATGAATCTACACTCTAAAGTACTCCCTCTGTTTATTTTTATAAGACGTTGAAGCATTTCAGACAGCAGTCAAAACAGTTCAATGTCTACTGCCTGAAACGTCTTATAAAATTGAACGGAGGGAGTATATCTATATACATCTGTGTATAGTTCGTAACGAAATTTTTAAAAAAACATATATTTAGAAACGAAGGAAATATTTGGTAACTTCGACAATTTTAAAGCTTCACAACTCTGACATGTTCGGTTGTATGGTGGTCTGGATGTGGATATCTCTCAAAAATATCAAATGAACAGTAGTATGCTTTTTTGAGAATTTAACAATGTCCAAACTTTGATCGTACTCGAAGAAGGCGAAGAGCCAATGAATATAGCTTGGTTGTTCGTTCGTTGCAAATGCACAGGATTCTGGAGAGGGGACATTCCGATGTATTACTTCTCCATTTCTAAATGTAATGTGTTCTGATTTTTTATTGAATCGGATATATATAGCCATATTTTAATATGTGTTTCATTCATTCTGATTCGTAGCTCTGTCCCATAATATAATGGACAAAAAAAGTAATTCACTTGAAAATATTCAAAACATCTTATATTTATGACAGAGGGACTATAGTACGGTGTTTGTTTTTGTAGATATAGACATGCAAAAAGTACGAGCCTGGTCAATCAGAGATCCTCGGATGCGTCTCTCCCTCTCTAGCTAATCCCAAGTTGACAACCAAGTCTGAGGAGTACATGTGACGGGCTCCAGCCATTGATTGGGCAATCCACGTCTTCCTCTTTGCTTGCTGCAGCACGGACCGCCACACAAACCTCTGAACTGAACTGAACTGCAGCCAGCGCTAGCCCAGCCATGCCTGCTGACCACATGTCTGACATGGCCCCCCCTGCGCCATGTAGTCAGCACTTCCGTCATCCCCGCCGTAATTTTTTTTCTCCGCCGGAGTATATAACAAGCGAAGCGAACGGCCACCACCACATCGACAGCGCGCCGCAACCCAGCCCAGCAAGCACACTCTTGCTTACCTGGTACGCTCTTGGCTTCTTGCACTCGCGTGACGCAGCAATGCCGGCCATGGAGCGCGTGGGGGAGGCGCCGCACTTCCTCGTGGTCACGTACCCGGCGCAGGGCCACATCAACCCGGCGCGCCACCTCGCGCTGCGCCTGCTCCGCGCCACGCCTGGCGCCCGTGTCACCGTCTCCACCGCCGTCTCCGCCTGCCGCAAGATGTTCCCGGACGACGCGGATGCCGCGGCGGTGGACCACGTGGACGGCGCCGGCGTGCGGTACGTGCCCTACTCCGACGGTTACGACGGCGGCTTTGACAGGTCCGCGCACGACAGCACGGACTACATGTCCAACCTCAAGGTCGCGGGGGCCCGCACGCTGGACGGCGTGCTCGCGCGCCTCCGCGACGCCGGCACCCCCGTCACGCAGGTGGTGTACACCGTGCTCCTCTCCTGGGTCGCCGACGTCGCGCGCGCACACGGCGTCCCTGCCGCGCTCTACTGGATCCAGCCGGCCACCGTGCTCGCCGCCTACTTCCACTTCTTCCGCGGGACCGATGGCCTCGACCAGGCCGTCACTGCCGCGGCGAGCGACCCGTGGGCGGATGTCCGCGTCCGGGGGCTCCCGCCGATGCGCGTGCGCGATCTGCCGTCGTTCCTCACCATCGCGTCCGACGACCACCCTTACGCCTTCGTGCTCGCCGCGTTCCGCGAGCTCCTCGACGTGCTGGACCGCGAGGATTCGCCCACCGTGCTCGCCAACACGTTCGATGCCATGGAGCCCGACGCGGTGTCGACGCTGCACCAGCACGGCATCAATGTCGTCCCCATCGGCCCCGTCCTCTCCTTCCTGGACGCCTCGGCAGCGGCGGCGGCCAACAACAGCAATGACCTGTTCAAGCAGGACGGCAAGGGGTACCTGGAGTGGCTGGACGCGCAGGAAGCGGGGTCGGTCGTCTACATCTCCTTCGGGAGCCTGTCGACGATGAGCAAGCGGCAGATCGCGGAGGTGTCGCGCGGCATGGCGGAGAGCGGCCAGCCGTTCCTGTGGGTACTGAGGAAAGACAACCGCGGCGAGGTCGACGGCGACGACTTGTCCACCGGCGGGGGCATGGTGGTGGAGTGGTGCGACCAGGGGAAGGTGCTGTCGCACCCGGCGGTGGGGTGCTTCGTGACGCACTGCGGTTGGAACTCGACGCTGGAGAGCGTGGCGTGCGGGGTGCCGGTGGTGGGAGTGCCGCAGTGGACGGACCAGGGGACCAACGCGTGGCTGGTGGAGTGGCAGCTCGGCACCGGGGTCAGGGCCGCCGTGAGCGAGAAGGACGGCGTGCTGGAGGCCGGCCAACTGCGGAGGTGCATCGGCTTCGCCACGTCGGATGTGGTGCGCGCCAAGGCGGCGCTGTGGAGGGAGAAGGCTCGGGCGGCGGCCGCCGTGGGCGGCTCGTCCGAGAGGAACCTCGGGGCGTTCGTCGCCGGGCAGGTCGCCCTCGCCGGCAACTAGCCAGCCGGCAGGCCGGCTTGCATGCACTGCATGGTCCTGCAAACAAAATCGACAGCATATAGCAGTTACAGTATCACTTAGCAGGACGACGAGACGAGACGACAGGACATGATCCGTACCGCGTCGCGGTCGTAAATAATTCGATTTGATATCGTAGCCGTTCGTATCTTTTCGAGGCACTCGTTTGGCCGTTCTGTAAAATTCAGCTATGATGTTGTTCCAATCAGATAAAGGTATGTATTGTGGATTTGCTAAGAGCAACTACAACGTGCGACCCAAACGACGTATTTATCCGTTTTTTTCGTTTGGATCGGTAGCTCACTCGACGCCCGTTCAGTTTTGTATTTGGATCGGCAATGCGCTCGACGCGTCGACCCATATGTACCGGCGTGACCGGCTGGCCGCCCAATATTACATTAATGACATTCAAATATATTGTTAAATAAACATAGTTTTACAAACCGGATATAAAAAAGATGTTTCGCACAGTTTTGCAAACGAAAAAAAGAAGATACATCTATTGGTTGCCAACATGAGCCCACATATGCTCAACCAAATCATTTTGTAGCTGCACATGAGTTTTCCAAACACGCATGTCTTCATGAAATTGGGTGAACTGTTCAAACGTTGCCGCTATTTCATGCTCAGGCACAACATTCTCACCCTGCAACTGAAAGCCTTGATCGTACAGACGTTCCGAACGCTCGTCTTCTACGATCATATTGTGCATGATCACACAAGCAGTCATCACCTCCCATATTTTCTGCGTGCTCCAGGTATTAGCAGGATACCGAACGATGCCCCATTGAGATTGCAAAACACCAAAGGCACGCTCGACATCCTTCCTAGCACTCTCTTGCTCTTGGACAAATCTTTTCCTCTTCTCTCCGACAGGGTTGGGTATTGTCTTGACAATAGTGGTCCACTGAGGATAGATACCGTCACCCAGGTAGTATCCTTTGTCGTAGTTGTGTCCGTTGACAGTAAAGTTCATCGGTGGGTTGTTGCCTTCGGCAAGCCTAACAAACACCGGCGAGCACTGAAGCACGTTAATATCATTGTGTGATCCGGCCATGCCAAAGAAAGAGTGCCACATCTAGAGATCTTGAGACGCCACTGCCTCTAGTATGACAGTGCAAGCCCTGACATGTCCCTTATACTGCCCTTGCCAAGCAGAAGGACAGTTCTTCCAC
Organism: Hordeum marinum; assembly: GCA_022496015.1. Taxonomy (NCBI): domain Eukaryota; kingdom Viridiplantae; phylum Streptophyta; class Magnoliopsida; order Poales; family Poaceae; genus Hordeum; species Hordeum marinum. Next base: position 76,328,226 of record CM039674.1, read on the forward strand.
TCCCAGTGCATGCAGTCTATGCTGCCAAGCATCCTTGGGAAGCCCCTTCTGCCATTCATCGCCAACAAACGGGTTGTATCTTCAGTTGTCGGCTCTCTCAAGTACTAAGGGCCAAACACAACAATAACAGCCTTGCAGAATTTATACAGGGACTCTAGGCATGTAGACTCGCTCATACGGACGTACTCGTCAATGAGATCACTGGGCACTCCGTATGCAAGCATTCGGATGGCGGCAGTGCATTTCTGATAAGAGGAGAAACCAATCTTGCCAACGGCATCCTCTTTGCACTCGAAATAGTTATCATAGCCGATCACTCCCTCTCTAATACGGTTGAAAATATGCCTACTCATACGGAAATGGCGGCGGAATTTTTTATGTTTGAACAACGGGTTTGTTGTATCAAAGTAGTCCTTCCAGAGAAGGAAATGCCCACTCTCTCGGTTGCGATTCAACGCCGGAAGGTGGCCCGGAATGGAGCTACGGAACAACGACCGCTGGCTGTTTAGGTGTTTAGGTGGTGTTGATGGGCGGATGTGAAGGCGGCAGCAGCTGGCAGAGTCGTCGGCAAAAATGGGCGGATGTGGAGGCGGCGGCGGCGGTGACGAAGGAGCCGGGTGAGGGTTGTTGTTGGCTGGGGGAGAGGGGAGGCCAATGTGCCACCGACCAGCGGGCCCGGGGAGGGGAGAGGGCGAGCGCGCACGCACGTCCGTCTCGTGTCCGCGCCGACACAAATCTGGCTCAAAAATGGGCGGGGAATGGGTCGCCCGCGGACGAAAAGCGGACGCGCGTCCGTTTAGGTCGGCGTGTTAGGCCACCTTTTATGTCCGCGCCGACTCAAATAGACGGCGACGGACGAAATGGGTCGCCCCATTAGAGTTGCTCTAATTCACATATAGATGAGAATTAGCTATATCACATCTAAATTCATAGTCACTGGATCAATTTGTTGCCATTTGTGCAATTGACGTAATAACAGGGGAGCTCATAGAAGGGCACCTACAGCGACCGGCAGTGAGCCACGGCCCATTAAAGATTGTATTTGGGATTTTGAAAGATTATGGTTTATTAAAATATGTTTGTGGGTTTAAAAAGTTCACAAAACCCGAAAAAAGGAGCAAATAAAAAGGTTCAGCGAATTTCAAAAAAAAATCATCCAATTTTAAATATTTCATGGAATTTCAAAAAAGTCCATTAAACTGCAAAAAAGTTCACAAATCTTTAAAAATATCATCGATTTTAGAAAAGGTTCATCCATTTTCACAAAAAAGTTCATAAATTTTAAAAAAATGTTCACTGAACTGAAAAAAAGTTCACAAATCTTTATAAAATCATCAATTTTAGAAAAGGTTCATCGATTTTCAGAGAGAAGTTCATCAATTCTTTTAAAATCATCGATGTTCAAAAAAGTTCATAGAATTTCAAAAAAAATATCTTCCAAAATTGAAAAAAGGTCATTGGTTTGAAAAAAAAATGTTTTTTGAAAAAACGTTCATCCAAATTGAAAAAGGTTGTGCTTTTTCGAAAAAGGAATAAGTAAATAAAAAAGAAAATGGAAAAGAAAAAAAGAGTAAAGAAAAGAAACAAAAAATGAGAAAGAGAACGAACAAACAAAAGCAAGTCCAAAAAAAACCTAAACAAAAAAACGGCTAGGAAGCTTCTAGTAGCTTCGCAAAACCGGAGAAAGCTACCTCCCACTGGAACTAGATGGGCCGGACCATTTACGAATGATGCAACCGTCAGTTAACAAAATTCACGTTAACCGACACGTGCATCGCCAAATAGGAAGCGCCTAATAATGGTGTACATCCTACACGCGTCAATGCGTCCCTTCGTGCTCAACCTGTTTATTACACATGTCCATGTCGAGGCCTCGTGAGGCCTGTTCTTATGGGCCTCTGTTTGTTCTCCTGTGGACAGCGTTTTGCTTATTTTTCTTAAATTTATGTTGTGTGTGTATAAGTGAAAGTGTATGAAGTGCATTTGTCATTTCTTTTACAGCATGTTTCTGAACATTCCTAGAATGAGACAATGCACGTGTAGGGTGAGACATTGCAATGTCTATCTAAGTTGTTGTTCGTTGAATGTTGTTGTAATTTTCACGTAAACTTTTGATCACGCGCTTTCTGTGTCCTCTCACCAATCCTATTTCTATTTTTCTTTGAACTTGCTCTGGCTTGCGCCCGACACATGACTTGTTCTGACTGGTTTTTATCCCAATATAAGTTCACTCTTGATATGTAACTGTGACCTATTTTGTTTTATTCTAGTTGTAACTTCATTCTTAACATGCATTTTTTTGTCCCAGTTGCAAGTTTACTTTTGATATGCAATTGGACCCGACTTATTTTTCTTCGAGTTGTAAGTTCACCCTCGACACACAACTGGGGCTGGCCTTTTTTGGCCTACTTACAAATCCACTTCAACATGCAACTAGGGCCCGTCTTTTTTGTCCCAGTTCAGTGTCCATCCTCGATACGCAATAAGGACCGAAACTCATTTTTATTCTAGTTGTAAGTCCACCCCCAGCATGAAACATGGTGCCCGACCCTTTTAGTCCTAGTTGCAACTCCACCCTGAAATGCAACTAAGGGCTATTTTTTGTCCCAATTGCATGTCCACCCTCGATAAGCAACTAATCCGTACCCATTGTTTGTCTGATTTGCAAGCCCACTCTCCGCATATAACATGGGGCCTCACCCCTTTTGTCCTAGTTGCAACTCCACCCCGACATGCAACTAGGGGCTACCTTTTTTGTCCCAATTGCAAGTACATCCTCAATACGCAACTCGTCCCTACCCATTTTTATCTGATTTGCAGGTCCAACCTCGACAAGCACCTGTGTGGGTGGGGACCCCATTTTTGTGCACAGTTGCAACTCCACCCCTGACATGCGATTGGGAGGCCCGCCATTTTTCCCAGTTGAGGTCCAGCTTCGATACGCAACAAGGTCATTTTTGTCTTAGATGCAAATCCACCATCGACACACAACTGGAGGGACGACCATTTTTGTTTCAGATGCAACTTCAATCCCGACATATAATCTAAGAACTCATCTTTTTTTGTTTCAATTCCAAGTCCACTGAAAGGATCGGTATGTTTGAGTAGAGGGGGGGGGGTTGAATAGGTAACCAACACTTTTTAATATTTAACTAACAAGTAAGGCTTAGAAACATAAAGGTTGTCTAGATATGCAACTAGGTGAGCAACCTATATGGTTCTAACTATAATAACAATACAAGCAAGGAGATAAACAATAAAAATAGCTTGCACAAAGTAAAGGTAAGAAGTAACCACACATGGAACCAATGGAGACGAGGATGTGTTACCGGAGTTCCTTCCCGGTAAAGGGAAGTACGTCTCCGTTAGAGCGGTGTGGAGGCACAATGCTCCCAAAGAACCACTAGGGCCATTGTATTCTCCTCACGCCCTCACACAATGCTATATGCCGTGATTCCACTAGTGGTGCCCTTCAAGGCGGCAATACGACCTTTACAAACAAGGTTGGGGCTCTCTCCAAAACTTAATTGGAGGCTCCCAATGAAACCACGAAGCTTCACCACAATGGAATACGGCTTCGAGGTGACCTCTTCCGTCTAGGGTGCTCAAACACCCAAGAGTAACAAAATCCACACAAGAAAGTATGGAGAAATCAATTTTACTTTGGAAGAAGTGTAGATATAGATCTCCTCCTTCAATCCCTAGCAAGAGAACAAGTTTGGGTGGCTAGAAAGAGAGATCGGGCAAGAAAGCTCAATGGGCATCATTGGTGGAGAGAGAGGTAAGAGATAAGATAGAGGTGGAAGAACCACCTCCTTATATAGGTCCCCCATTTCCAACTGTTACAGCCAGAAATGTATGGCAGCGGTACAACCGGGGTTGCGTGCGGTACAACCGGTATAAGTACAACCGTCCTACTACCACCCTACCACTAGACCCAACAGAAAGGTGGCACGGATGCAGCACCCCGGCCAGAGACCTGGACCAGGCAAAGTCCTAAGCAGCACAATCGCTCGGCACCCCGATAGTACAGGGCTATATGAAAATAGCGGTACAATCGGTCTACTACCTCCCTACCACCGGACCAATAGAAATGTGGCCCGGATGCGGCAGCCCGGCCAGAGCCCTGGACCAGGCAAAGTCCTAAACGGTACAACCGGTCGGGACCCCGGTAGTACTGGGCTATATGAAAATAGCGGTACAACTGGTCTAGGTCCGCCCAACAACCGGAGCTCAACAGGACCAAGTCCGGACATAGCTCGGTGCTAGGCCGGTTCAACCGCTCAGAGCTGCCACCCTGGGTCACCCAGCATTGGGAGGTACAACCACCCGAGGGCAGCAGTACAACCGCTCGGGACTTCTCAATGGCAGCACCTCCAGGGTATCACCCCTGGAGTGGTGGTCAAACCGGAAGCTTAGAGCGAGCAGTGCATCAGGTCGGGACAACGGTACAACTGGCAAGCATGGAAGGAACAAGGGGCCTCTCTCTCTATGATGCATAGGAATGAGTTGGGTGTAAAAAGATGTGCGAGAGAACTGATTCACCCAAGACCTTCCAATGTGGATTCCCTCTTAATAGTATGGGATCCCTACGACCAAAGAGAATAAACACGTAGAGAACACCGTCTTCGATCTTTTCCGTTTGGAGGGACCACCTAATTGTCTTGTGTCCCAGACACAATACCTGTATAACTTGACACACGGTTAGATCATAGTGAGTTGTCATCATCGCCAAAACACCAGGGTAAGAGAATGCCCTTACAATCTCCCCCTTTTTGCTGGATGACAACAACAACATGATTTGCATTGATGATCTATAAAATAAAAGTGGAGCTCTCCCTCAATGACTGCAACAGATGAGATATGTGCAAGAATTGAAGCGCCCCCTTGATTTTATAGACCAACCAATGGGTAAATATATAAGATGAAACATTAAGGAGCAGTTGAACGAGATAATAAGTAGAGCTTACAAGCAAGGGTACGATTAACTGAGACTCTACTGAAACGCAAATAGTCTACACACAAGATAGGTTGATCATAACCGACTAAGAGCAAATAAGAGTTCAACTGGAAGACGCAACAAAGAAAACAATAGGCAACCACAATCCCCATGCAAATCCCGTCATAAGGTAACTTTCTCCCCCTTTGGCATCAAGACACCAAAAAGGAAAAGAGTAATGCTAACACCCCAGAACTCAGTAGATATCCTCATTGTTGTCATACTCCTTGGAATCATCATCATTAGATCCAGCCCCATCATCATCATCATCATCATCATCCTCATCATCATCAATAGTAGAGGAGGAGGCAGCAGGCTGACCTGAGGTCTCATCATCAGTCCAAGTGCTATGTGCATAGATCCACTGCCCCTTAGGAGTGATGGTTGATACGTCTCCAATGTATCTATAATTTATGAAGTATTCATGCCATGTTTACAATAATTATATATGATTTTGGTATGGTTTTATTAGAACTAACCCGGACTGACGTTGTTTTCAGCACAACTACCATGGTGTCGTTTTTTATGCAGAAATAAAAGTTCTCAGAATGGGCTGAAAATTTAGTATGAATTTTTGGACCAAAAGAGACCCCCGAAGAATTGGAGTTGGGCCAGAAGAACCACGAGGAGGTCACAAACCTGCCAGGTGTGGCCACCCCCCTGGCCGCACGTAGCAGGCTTGTCATCGCCTTGTGGCCCCCCTTGACGTAAGATTGACGCCAAAAATTCCTGTAAATATAGAAACCTCCGAAAATAAACCTAGATCGGGAGTTCCACCACTGCAAGCCTCCATAGCCACGAGAAACCAATCAGGAGCCCGTTCCAGCACCTTGCCAAAGGGGGAAACCATCACCGGAGGCCATCTTCATCATCCCATGACGAGGAGGGAGTAGTTCACCTTCGGGGCTGAGGGTATGTACGAGTAGCTATGTGTTTGATCTCTCTCTATCTCTCTCGTGTTCTTGAGATGACATGATCTTGACGTACCGCGAGCTTTATTGATATATATTGAATCATATGGAGTTTTCCCTCTCTATCTTCTTGTGATGAATTGAGTTTTCCCTTTGAAATTTTCTTATCGGATTGAGTCTTTAAGGATTTGAGAACACTTGATGAATGTCTTGCGATGGGATATCCGTGGTGACAATGGGATGTTCTATTGATCCACTTGATGTATGTTTAGGTGATCAACCTGCGGGTTCCGTGACCTTGGGAATCTATGCATAGGGGTTGGCACACCTTTTTGTCTTGACTTTCCAGTAGAAACTTTGGGGCACTCTTTGAAGTTCATTGTGTTGGATTGAATATGATGAATCTGAAATTATGTGATGCACATCATATAATCAAGCCCATGGGTACTTGTGGTGACATTGTAGTATCTAGGTGATATTGGGGTTTTGGTTGATGTGTATCTTAAGGTGTTATTTTAGTACGAACTCTAGGGCTGTCCGTGACACTTATAGGGATAGCTCATAAGATTGACCAGAAAAGATAACTTTGAGGTGGTTTCGTATGCTACAATAATTTCTTTGTTAGTTCTATGCTATTTGTGACTTTGGAGTGAACTCTTTGTCGCACGAGAGGTATTTACATATGATTCAACTATGTCAATATTGTTGAGAGAAATTGCACTAGTGAAAGTATGAACCCTAGGCCTTGTTTTCAAGCATTTATACAACATTTTGCTCGTTGTTTACTATTTGTTACCTTGATGTTTTTATATTTTCAGATTACAAAAACCTATATCTCCCATCCATATTGCATTTGTATCACCATCTCTTGGCCGAACTAGTGCACCTATACAATTTACCATTGTATTGGGTGTGTTGGGGACACAAGAGACTCTTTGTTATTTGGTTGGAGGGTTGTTTGAGAGAGACCATCTTCATCCTATACCTCCCACAGATTGATAAACCTTAGGTCATCCACTTGAGGGGAAATTGCCATTGTCCGACAAAAATCTGCGCTTGGAGGCCAAACACGAGTCTACAAGAAGAAGGTTGTGTAGTAGACATCAAGCTCTTTTCTGGCGCCGTTGCCGGGGAGGTGAGTGCTTGAAGGTATATCTTTAGATCTTGAAATCAAATCTTTTAGTTTCTTCTTTTTCACTAGTTTGGTTTTATAAAAGAAAACTACAAAAAATGCAATTGAGGTTGCCTCATATGCTTCATCTTTTTAATGTCTTTCGTGAAAATGATGGAAAGGAAAATTTTGCTCATGTGTTGGAAGAAAAGTTATTAATATGTTTGGCACTAAATCTTTGTATGATGAGCATGATTGTAATGTTGATAGTATGAATTCCTTGAATATTCATGATGCTAATGATATGCAAAGCCACAAGCTTGGGTATGCTATGTTTTATGAAGATCATTTTTTTGTCCCCCAAGTTTTGATGAATAAAACTATTATGATGATGGAATGCCTCCTATATATGATGATTATGATGATGACATGTATGTATAAAGAGTGATAGTAACCATGAACTTGTCGTCATGATTTCAATATTGAATGTGGTTATGTCAATCAAGTATCTCATGATATTTATTTTGTTGAATTTGCTCCCACTATTATGAATGAGAAGAAAATTGCTTATGTGGAGAGTGAAAAAAATTCTATGCTTGGAGATCATGAAAAGAATACTTTATGTGTTGGTTATATCATGGAATTCCTTCATGATGATACTGAAAATTATTATGAGGGAGGAATATATGATTGTAGGAATTGCAATAATATCAAGTTTCCTCTCTATGTGTTGAAATTTTTAAAGCTATGCTTGTTTTGCCTTCCTATGCTAGATAATTCTTGTTCCCATAAATTGTTTGATCACACAATCCCTATGCATAGGAAGTGTATTATACTTAAATGTGATTGTCATGAGATTCATGATGCTCTTTTGCATGTTTCAATTATTATTCCTATACGAGCATCATTGAAATCATCATGCCTAGCTAAAAGGCATTAAAGAAAAGCGCTTGTTGGGAGACAACCCAACACTTTAACCTTCTGTTTTGATGTGTTCACATGATTAAGCTACTTCATTAATCATATTTGTGTCTTTTATTTCAATAAAGTGCCAAGTAAAGCCTTTGGGATAGTCTGGATACTTGCTTGTTTGATTCTGTGCAAAAACAGAAAATTTTGCGTCTAGTATATGAATTATAGGATTTTACTGGTGCGTAAAATAAATCTGAAATATTTACACAATATTTATAAGCACATTACTTGAGTTTTACCAATTTTACAGAATTTTTAGAGTAAGGTAAGTATGATGATCATTCAGATCTTTACAGACTATTCTGTTTTTGATAGATTCTGTTTTGCATGCATAGTTTTCTTTTTTCAAGTGTTCCTATAGCTTATATTGAGTAATATAAATTGTGGGAATGAAGGAATACAGTAGGTATCATGTGGTAATAAATATGAATCTTTTCCTGATAGTACCTGAGTGAATGATCTATCTTTATTATACTAAGCCTTCTCACAAAGTTCCATTAAGTTTTGTGTGATTGAAGTTTTCAAGTTTTGGGTGAGACACCCATATGAGGAGAATAAGGAGTGACAAGAACCTAATATTGGGGATGACCAAGGCACCCCAAGGTAATATCCAAGGAATATTCAAGCGCCTAATCTTGGGGATGCCCCGGAAGGCATCCCCTCTTTCGTCTTCAACACTATCGGTATATCTCAGTTGGAGCTATATTTTTATTCATCACATAATATGAGTTTTGCGTGGAGGGTCATTTTATTTTATTGATCTATGTTAGTTGTTATTTATAATATTGTTTTTCAATAAAAAGTTTCAAGAATTGCCTCAGGATGCTTGCATTGCATGTTTTGATATGTGATGGGTAAAAACAGAATCTTCTGCTGTAGTGTTTGAATTTTCATATTTTACTGGAATGTGAAAAGTTTCTGAAATTTTTACGAAGTGTTTTAATATCAATTTTATATCTTTTCCTAAAGTTTCATAACTTTTTGAGTTACATATGTACACTGTTTTCATAAATTTCTACAGACTGTTCTGTTTGGACAGATTGTTGTCATAGTTTTGTTATCTACTTATCCTATAGTTTCCATAGCCTACATTGGTAAATATAAATTGTGGAAATGATAGTATACAGTACCTAATGTTTGAAAATTATTGTGAAACTTGTCTTGGCAGTACATAAAGAGTTGATTTATTATTATGTGTACTAATCTATTTCACGAGTTCTTTTCGAGTTTTGTGTGGTTGAAGTTTTTGAGAATAGGTGAAACCATAATATAAGAGGATTGAACGAGATACAAAAGCTCAAGCTTGGGGATTCCCAAGGAACCCCAAGTAAATATTTCAAGAATTCCTAATCATCTAAGCTTGGGGATGCTACGCATCCCACCTCTCTTCATCAACAATTATCGTTTAGCCTATGTTGAGCCTAAATTTTTATCTGTTCACATGATGTGTGCTATTCTTGGAGTGCTATTTTTATTTTGCTTGATGTTTAAATAAAATACTTAGATCTGAAAATATTTGTTGAGAGAGAGAGAAGGAGAGAAAGTCCTCACATAGCTACTTAATTATTTGATTACTCATTGATCTTCACTTATATGTTTTGGAGTAGTTTTGTTGTTTACTCTCGTGCTTCACTTATATCCTATGAGTAAATGGTTGAATGAATTGAATATCATAAATCTGAAATTATATACATTTTATATGCTTATCCCATGGGGAGTAATGACTTCACATATAAGAAGTATAGGTGCTAAACTTTATTGAAACTTAGCAAACACCGCATTGGTCACTTGAACCATTCATGAAAGAATATTGAAGGAAGAGAGATTTCACATATAAATATACTATCTTGGACATCTTCTATGACTCTGAATACCCATTAATTATATTCAAACTTGAGAAAATTAGTTGAAGTTGGACAAGAACGACAACGTAATGAGTTATGCTTGGGTATATTTGTATAGAAGTTATATTGTTATGGATCCTCTAACATGTGGTGCTTGCTTCCACCTCATATTAGCCAAAACTTCTACACCAAGTAGAAATACTACTTGTGCATCCAAACACCCTTAAACCCAAAGTTGTTCCATATGAGTCCACCATACCTACCTATATGCGGTATTTACCTGCCGTTCCAAGTAATTTTGCATGTGCCAAACTCCAAACCTTCAAATAATATTCTATTTTGTATGCCCGAATGCTCATAGAGTAACTAGGGGTTGTCAGTATCTTCCATGCTAGGTGGGTTATTCTCACTATATGTGTTGATTCACTATCATTCACGAGAAAGTTGCTGGTAATAGGGATTCCTAGTCCCGAAATCAAAGAAAAAAATGCAAATAATTAAACAAAACTCCCCTAGGAATGTTTTTGGTATGGACGGTACCCGTGGATTCGGCACGCCGTGGAGTGTGATTGATTGGTGGAGGGGGAGTAAAAACTTTACCATTCTATTTGGGAACTGCCTATAATGTATCTGTAACATCCCAAATTTTGGAATGTTATAATTAATACTAGAATGATTTGTTTGTTTGCTTGAGTGATTGAAATTGAGTGAAAATTTGAAACTTTTGAAAACTTTTGAATGAGAGGGAATAAAATGACTTTCCCATGAGCTTTGAATTCCATTTTGAAAATATTTCAAATTCAGAAACTTTATGCAACTCAATGATTTTCATGAGAGAGGATAAAAGGACTTCTTCAAATTATATGAAATATGAGTTGGAAGTTTAAAGGAAGGATTTGAAAGTGCTTTTGAAAACCTCTGAATTATTCTTTTGGAATCCATGTCATATTTGGTTCCTATTCAAATTTTCAAAGTTTTCAAAACCTTGGAAAGATTTGAGGGGAGTAATATGACACTCCACACCAGGGTCATTTTTGTGAAGTTTTTGAATCATTAAACCCAAGGGGTTAATTGAAAATTATTTGCAAAAGAATTAAAATCAATTTAGGCATTTTCTGAAGAAAAAAAATATGTTTTTATAAGTATTTAATTTGGCTAGGGAAAAATGTCCATTAAATGGCATTAAATCCCCTGTTAATTTTGGTATAAACTTTTTATTTATTGAAAAGTATTTATAGCCATTTATTGGTTTTCCATTCGCTGGAAAATAGAAAAGGAAAACCTTTTAAAAGCATTTAATACCCAGCCGGCCCAGCCCTGATTTTCCTCCCCGGAATCCTTCCCGACCGGCCGCCCGCTGTCAACGCCTCTCTCTTTCTCTCTCTGACGCCCGACCCCACGCCCGACCGTAACCACCGCACGGTCGTCTCTCTCCCCCATCCCCTTCCCTTTCCACGCCGACGAACTCTAGCCGTGATGTCCTCCGCTCCTTCCTTTCGGAGGCCTCCGAGACCCCCTATATAAACTCCTGCCTCCCCGCGCTCCATTCCCCCTCCGAAGCCCCATCCCCGTGCCCTCTCCTCGTCGGAATCCCTCGCCGGACCCGAGTGCCGTCGCCGCATCACTTCTCTCCTGCTACTCCACCCCGACCACCCCGCCGCCACCCGAGCCCACCACCGAGCTCCCCTCGCTCGCCCGCACCTCCCCGTGCCATCACTCTCACCCCGGATCCACCAGAGCCCCCATGCCGACGACCTCGCCGGAGCGTACCTCCTCCCGAACGCTCTAGGAGCTTGTGCCGCTCGTCTCCATCGCCCCCGACCTCATCCTCGACCACCATTGGACGCACCTCTCCGTGACGCATCGTTTTGGTGCCATCTCCGTCGCCGGAAGACCACGGGAGCCGTCTCCCCGTCAACCTCACCGTCCCTGCTGTCGACGTCGACCTCGCCGGCGACCCCTGTGAGCCCCCTCCTTCCCCCTCCGTCTGATCTTCGTTGAACGACCTAGATTAGAAGGAGCGTACCCCTTCGGTTCTTCTAAAAAGAACCGGCCGGTTTTTCTTTTTGAATTATTTGACCGAACTGTTTTATTTACTTATCGGCCGCCCGCCCGAAACACTCCAGCTCGCACACTCCTCAGCCACTCAGAACCCGACACGTGTACCCTGATCGTTAGTTAAGTTTTTCATTTATTCTGTTTTCAGTTTTAAAAACAGATTTAGTTCTAATTTTGTTTTAATCATATCTTTTATGTTTTTAACTGATTTAATTTGATTCTTTTTGCATTGTGTCACAAATTTCCTCTAGTTTCTGTAGATACCAAGTTTGACTATATTTGAATACTTAAATTTGAATTTAAACAGATTTGGTTTAAATCTTGTTTTCTGAATAACTTGAGTTTAAAAATACATTTTTGATTGATTGTTTTTGCTACTTGTCACTAGTGATATTAGTTATCAGTAGGTAAAGTTTGAGAATTTTAGGATAAATTTGATTAGTGTTCTTAACCAAAACAGAATCTGTTTTAGTTTCCTATTAGTTTAATTAGTTTGATTTTCTTTTGGTTTAATTTGAAATCTGAATTTGATTTAACTTATGTTTTAGATTTCATTAGTTGTTGTTGTTCTAAAATTTAGGATTATACTTGCTGTTAACAAAAATAATTTGTTTAGTTTATTAAATTATTATTGTAGGAACCTATACTGTATTCAAATTAGGTGTAGTTTATTAAAAGCAAACTAGTTAGTAATATTTCATTTAACAAGAAATTTAAGTAATTAGATTCTGTTAAAGTTTTAGTAATACTTTTCTGTTAAGAAATGTTTTAAACAAAATAGTTTAGTTTACTATAGGAATCTATATCCCTCTTCATTAGGTAATGTTTTATAAAACAACTTAGTTTTAGTAGAGATTATTTTCACAAAAGTTTTAGATGATTTAATTCTGTTTCATAATAAATATTTTTATTAATTCTTTTCTGTTAACTATTAGTTGGTTACAAAAAAATAGTTTTGTTTTATATTAATAATAGTTTAGCCACCTAAACTTAGAGCCCATAGCTTTGTCTTATTTTGTTTTGTTGAGATGCTCTAGTATTGCTAGTTGAGTTCTTTTTTGAAAATATTTAAAATAATTGTTTTACAAAGTTTTACTTTCTATTAACTGAGTCGTTATGTATTTTGTTATTTATTTTGTTTGTTTTCTTGTTATTAGTTTATTATGCAAAAAACCTATGTTTGTTTAGAGTGTTGTTTTCATGATTTCTAGTTGTTCTTCAAAAGTAATTATTTTGCTAAGTAAAATATTTACTAAAATACTTTTGTTATACTTTAATTTATTTTTGTTTTGTTACTATTTGAAAATAGTTGTTTGTAGGGGAAAACTACCTTAGTTGTGTTCGTGAAAACTTTGTTGATTTTTGAGATTTGTCTTAAGTATTTCCTTCATCAACCTTGTTACTTTTGGTTCTTGTGTTACCTTGTGATTGTTAGTATTGATTGCTAGAAGTGTTTGCTTATGAATGCAATGTTTGATTGTATAGATTTCATCGGAGAGTGACGAATAGTTCTATCAAGTATTTTCTGAGAGCGATACTTATCTTCTTCAACAGTACAGGCAAGTTCACTTTGACCATTTTGTTCATACCTATGTTTTATTGCATATAGTGGCATCATTTCAACAAATCCCTCCCGTAGTGTTATTGAAATTCTTGTAGTTGAGTAGAATGCATGAGGTAGGAACCCACCACTTGTTACTTAAGCCCCGGGAACGTTAGTTAGTGAAATGCTATGCTAAAGTAGATGGGGTCTGGTATGAGTGTTCGTGAGTGGTGTGAGAAGGAGGACTCCACGTCAAAACGACGACTTCATGAAGGCTTCTTCAAGACCTGCACATTCAAGACCTCAAGACTTCGAGACTCGAGAAACAAGTTTTTCAATACACACTACTGGGTGAGGGATGGTTGGAACGGCACCCTGGAGAAGCCAGTGGATTTGCCTAGGTGTTGCTGGAGATGTGCCAGTATTCACGCGGAAAGCCTCACCCAGACTCAAAGGGAAGGATGAATACTTCATGCCCGGAAGCTTACCTATGTAGCCACAAGTCATTATGGGCTCTGGCTTGGTTGATCTTTGTTGTGACTCTGTCTAGGTAGTGCTACGAGATGTAGTCGACGTTAGGATTGGATGGGCACTGTCGGATAGTCAGGGAAGCACTCTGAAAGACCATGTTTCGTTCATCCTGTTCTCAAACACCATGCAGTGCGAGGACTTACCAGGAGGGAACGAATCTTGTGGGTAAAGTACACAACACTCTACAGAGTTAAAACCTAATCGATTAGCCGTGTCCCCGGTTACGGACAATTTGAGCCTCTGGACTTGGATCTATCTCTGAACTCTCAACACTGGACTGATAACTAATTGTGGGAAACTTATGATACTTATGGGCATTGAGACATTGGTTGGCGGAACCATGTCATGATAGGTAACTCCATAGTGAAATTCCTGATATTCCTTTGTTGTAGGAAAATAAAATCAGCTTTTACGCAAAAACTCAGACACAAAGCCACAAAGCCTTTGCATATATAATAGCTTTTATTCTTCTGTTCTACTATGGTGATCTTGCCAGTACATTCCATGTACTGACCTACATGACTGCAACGTCTCATGTTGCAGATACTCTTCTACGACGAGTAAGAGTATGATTCAGGGTTACCGTCCGCACTCAACCTGCCGTTGGTGTTATTGGAACTCCACTCCCGTTGACTGCTTCCGCTGCTATTTTAAGGTATATATCTGTTTTACGTTAATTACATGTGATTGCACTTTGATATATACATTGATGTACTGTGTGTGCCAACATACTGATCCAGGGATGGCACAGAAAACACAGAGGCTTGACTCGTTTTGAGTCGGGTCGCTACAGTATCTAGCATGGAAGATACCGAAATCTCTCGGTTGTTATGGTAACAATGAAAGCATACCGCCCAAAATTATTATTCATCTCTGTTTTAAAAGCTCGAGCTCTGGCACCTCTACAAAGCAACGCTTCCCTCTGTGAAGGGCTTATCTTTTACTTTCATGTACTTACCTTTATGTAAGAGTCATAGTGATCTTCACCACTTCCTATGTTTCGCCTTTTTCTCTTGGCAAGCGTCATGTGTTGGGGAAATATCCCAGCATATATGGCCATTCAAATATATTTGATCATGAATTATTATTGTTGACAATTATCTATATGATAAATAAGTTGGGAGGTGAAACTTTAAGCCCCTATCTTTCTTTGTGTTCGGCGAATGCCATTTGCTTTAAAAATATGCTTTGAGTGTTAGCAATCATGAAAGACTATATGATAGTTGAGTATGTGGAATTCACTAAAACAGAACTCTTACATAGACCCTTCCTAAAAATAAGATGAATTGCAATTGTTTGGTGACTGAAAGAATAGTTTGTTAGTCTATACTTTAACATGTGGATAGCTTGTTATTTCATCATGAGAAGGTTTATGAGATGAGCTACTGTTTATGATATATAATGATGCTATAAAAAGTCTTTTGGACTATCATTAATCAAATTTATGCACTATCCAAGCATTCACACTTCATAAATTATTTCTTTTATCCTTTCCCTACTCGAGGACGAGCAGGAATTAAGCTTGGGGATGCTGATACGTCTCCAACGTATCTATAATTTATGAAGTATTCATGCCATGTTTACAATAATTCTATATGATCTTGGTATGGTTTTATTAGAACTAACCCGGACTGGCGTTGTTTTCGGTAGAACTACCATGGTGTCATTTTTTGTGCAGAAATAAAAGTTCTCAGAATGGGCTGAAAATTTTATGATTTTTTTGGACCAAAAGAGACCCCCAAAGCATTGGAGTTGGGCCAGAATAGCCACGAGGAGGTCACAAGCCTTTTAGGCATGGCCACCCCCTGGCTGCGCCTAGCAGGCTTGTCACCACCTCATGGCCCCCCTTGATGTGAGATCGATGCCAAAAAAACCTATAGATATAGAAACCTCCGAAAAGAAACCTAGATCGGGAGTTCCACTGCTGCAAGCCTCCATAGCCACTAAAAACAAATCGGGAGCCCATTCCAGCACCTTGCCGGAGGGGGAAACCATCACGGGAGGCCATCTTCATCATCCCTGCGCTCTCCATGACAAGGAGGGAGTAGTTCACCCTCGGGGCTGAGGGTATGTACCAGTAGTTATGTGTTTAATCTCTCTCTCGTGTTCTTGAGATGACATGATCTTGATGTACCGCGAGCTTTATTGATATAGATTGAATCATATGGAGTTTTCCCCTCTCTATCCTCTTGTGATGAATTGAATTTTCCCTTTTGAAGTTTTCTTATCGGATTGAGTATTTAAGGATTTGAGAACACTTGATGTATGTCTTGCGATGGGATATTCTTGGTGACAATGGGATGTTCTATTGGTCCACTTGATTTATGTTTAGGTGATCAACCTGCGGGTTCCGTGACCTTGGGAATCTATGCATAGGGGTTGGCACATGTTTTTGTCTTGACTTCCCGGTAGAAACTTTGGGGCACTCTTTGAAGTTCTTTGTGTTGGATTGAATATGATGAATCTAAAATTATGTGATGCACATAGTATAATCAAGCCCATGGGTACTTGTGGTGACATTCGAGTATCTAGATGACATTAGGGTTTTGGTTGATGTGTATCTTAAGGTGTTATTTTAGTACGAACTCTGGGGCTGTCCGTGACACTTATAGGGATAGCTCATAAGATTGATCAGAAAAGATAACTTTGAGGTGGTTTCGTACGCTACAATAATTTCTTCGTTAGTTCTATGCTATTTGTGATTTTGGAGTGAACTCTTTGTCGTACGAGAGGTACTTACATATGATTCAACTATGTCAATATTTTTGAGAGAAATTGCACTAGTGAAAGTATGAACCCTAGGCCTTGTTTTCAAGCATTTATATAATGTTTTGCTTGTTGTTTACTATTTCTTAACTTGCTATTTTTATATTTTCAGATTATAAAAACCTATATCTACCATCCATATTGCACTTGTATCACCATCTCTTCCCCGCACTAGTGCGCCTATACAATTTACCATTGTATTGGGTGTGTTGGGGACACAAGAGACTCTTTGTTATTTGGTTGCAGGGTTGTTTGAGAGAGACCATCTTCATCCTACACCTCCCACGGATTGATAAACCTTAGGTCATCCACTTGAGGGAAAATTGTCGTTGTCTTATAAACTCTACGCTTGGAGGCCCAACACGAGTCTACAAGAAGAAGGTTGTGTAGTAGACATCAATGGTCTTCTCGGAACCACTGGAGGCCTTAAGATGGAGAGCCCGCATAATGTGAATCTGTCTGTGTCTGGCAAGCTTCTTGTTGACATGGTCTTCATAGAGCTTCATCTAAACGTGATTCTGGAGGCATAAGGTCTTGTTTAACTTGTCAGAGATCTTGGAGACCCAAGATGGCTTGGCGCCGGTAGGAAGCCTAAAATCACTGTCACTAGAAGTAGAAAAGACATCCTCAAGGTTGTCAGCTGGGAAGAGCGGTGCAAGATGCTTCTTCTTTCGAAGTTCCTTGACCTCGTGCTCAATGAGATTGTCACGGGAAGAGAGAGGCTCTCCAGGCCTACGAACTACCCACATAGAGTTGAGGAAACACATGATGAAAGGTGCATAGGTGGGAACTTTCTTGTAGAAGACCGTGGAGTACATCTCCCACATCCATTTGGAGGCATCAAACGTGGCCCTAGAGCCAGACTTTTTCTTCATGGAAACAAGCAGATCAACAAAGTATCCATGAATCTCATCTTGATCTCCAACCTTGGGCATAAGAACATTTCGGAAAACACGATACAAAATATCATAGACCCGCTGCAAGTTCTTAGTGGCTCTAGGAGCCCCATGCCCGGGAATGTACAAGGGGGCTAAATATACCTTATCCAGAGGAGTAGCCCGATCATGAGGACGGATGTCGCCATTCCGAGTGAGGCCGGTATCATCATAACTGGGTGCCTTGCAAAATGCACGCCATGGAACTTGGAAAAGCTCATCACGACACATGAAGGAAAGGGTACGAGCCTCATCAGTTCCAAAGTGAACAGTGGCATAAAACTGGTGAAGGAGCTGCACATCAAAGGGATAGTTGATAGTCATGAGCTTGATCAAGTCAAACTCCTCACATAGTGCTAATGCCTCTCCAAAGTAATCCATGTTGTTCCTCCAGTACTCAATGTCAATAGTCCATTGCTTGGCAAACTTGTTGTTGTGATGGTCATAGAGCTTATGCACAATCCGAAATTGTAGCTCATTCCAGAACTGAGGATTGGTCCACCCGGGAGCAACGGGGACCTCATAAGGATTTTGAAACCGAACCCGTTCCTAGCCAACATGCTTCCAGGCATGCACTGGTTTGGCAGTTTTCTGCTTGGCAGCCAAAGACTTCTCACGATGAGTGGGATTGGTGGGGATCACAACTTCCTCGGTGTCACACTCTTCAATGATCCTGCACCTGCGAGCACGTTTCTTGGACTTTTTCGAGGAGCAGAATGAGAGCTGGAACCACCTACAGACACACTCACGAGGAACACATAAGATAAACCCAGAAAAGATGAGAGGATAGTACGCAAAAGTAGGAATAATTAGGTGTGAAGATAAGAAACAAGAAATAGGGGGCAGGAATCAGGGAGTCCGGTTGAACAGGTTACCCAAGCGGTTGTACCGCTGCTGGGAAAGCGGTGGATCCGAATGTGAGAAATGCACCCCTCTTTGAGGTCTCTAAGCATCACAGCTAATTGACAATATAATATCCGATCTCATCCCCTCAATAGTTTTGACAAGAAAACGTGGGAACCGAGCAATGCCCTAACAATGGTGGATTCAAAGGAAATCGAAGAACAAGGAGGAACTAGGCATTACCGGCATCCATGGGAGGAGATCGGGGGAAGAAAGGGCCTCCACGGAGTAGATCTGAGAGGACGCCATGGATCCGAGGCGCCGGAGGCACTCCGGGGCAGTGGTGCCGGCGGCCGGTGACTAGGGCACGAGGGAGGAGTCGGGCACCAAGGGGAAAACAGAATACCCCTTCGGCCAGGCCCTCCCGGTATAAGTATCTGATGCGCGGCCGGTTGTACCGCTCCGAAGAGCGGTTGTACCGGTCTAGGTACAGGACCTGGGGATTAGCGGTTGAACCGGATTAGCGGTTGAACCACTTTTCACACCGGTTGTACCACCGGCCACAGGCACCACCACCTGTTGGGGAACGTTGCATGGGAAACAAAAAAATTCCTATGCACACGCAAACCTATCCATGGTGATGAGCATCTACGAGAGGGGGAGTTGATCTACGTACCCTTGTAGATCACTAAGCGGGAAGCGTTAAGAAACACGGTTGGTGTAGTTGAACTTCTTCGCGATCCAAATCGCCGAGCGTCCCGCGATCCAATCACGAACCGTCCCGTGATCCAATCACGAACCGTCCCACAATCTCGTCATGATCCGTCCCGCGATCCAATCACAATCGTCTCGTGGCCTTGATCACGATCCTTCCGATCTAGTACCGAACGGACGACACCTCCGCGTTCAACACACGTGCAGCTTGATGACGATCTCCACCATCTTGATCCAGCAAGATGAAGTGGAGAGGAGGAAGAGTTCACCGGCAGCGTGACGGCGCTCCGACGATGGTGGTGGAGCTATTCCGGCAGGGCTTTGCCTAAGCGCTGTGGAAAACCGATCTAGAGGAGCACCGGTGGAACGGGTAGCACGTGGCCGTAAAAACTGTGCAAAACCCTAGAAATCCACTAGTATATATAGGAGGGATGGAGGAGGAGAGGCAGACTTGCCTCCAAGCCAAGGAGGCTTCGGCCGAAGCAAAGGAGGAGGAATCCTACTCCTCCTCCAATCCTAGTTGGACTAGGATTGCTCCCTATTGGCCCTTTTTCCACCTTTTTCTTTAGGCCCTTTTCCTCCTGGCGCCATGGGACTTTTGTGGCTGTTCCACCAGACCACTAAGGGATGGTTATTATTCTCCCACAGCCCATGGATCCTCTAGGGTCGAAATACCCTTCCCGGAGGTCTCCCGATATACTACCGGCACTCCCGGTACACTACCGATGAGCCCGAAACTTTTCCGGCGACCAAACTGGGACATCCTATATATGAATCTTTACCTCCGGACCATTCCGGAGCTCCTCGTGATATCCGGGATCTCATCCGGGACTCCAAACAACCTTCGGTCACCACCATACATAACTCTACATTACCATAACGTCACCAAACCTTAAGTGTGCAGACCCTGCGGGTTCGAGAACTATGTAGACATGACCGAGACACCTCTACGGTCAATAATCAATGGCGGGACCTGGATGTCCACATTGGTTCCTACATATTCTACGAAGATCTTTATCGGTCGAACCTCTATGTCAAGGATTCAGTTAATCCCGTATGATGTTCCCTTTGTTCTTCGTTATGTTACTTGCCCGAGATTTGATCGTCGGTATCTCCATACCTAGTTCAATCTCGTTACCGACAAGTCTCTTTACTCGTTCTGTAATACAAGATCCCGCAACTAACAATTTGTCACATTGCTTGCAAGGCTCATTGTGATGTTGTATTACCGAGTGGGCCCTGAGATACCTCTCCGTCACACGGAGTAACAAATCCCAGTCTCGATCCATGCCAACTCAACAGACACCCTCGGAGACACCTGTAGAGCACCTTTATAGTCACCCAGTTACGTTGCGATGTTTGATACACACAAGGTACTCCTCCGATATCTGTGAGTTGCATGATCTCATGGTCATAGGAACATATACTTGACATGCAGAAAACAGTAGCAATAAACTGACACGATCATAAGCTACGTTTGTAGTTTGGGTCTTGTCCATCACATCATTCTCCTAATGATGTGATCCCGTTATCAAATGACATCTCATGTCCATGGCTAGAAAACCTTAACCATCCTTCAATTAACGAGCTAGTTCACTAGAGGTATACTAGTGACATTGTGTTTGTCTATGTATCCACACATGCATCCATGTTTCCAATTAATACAATTATAGCATGGATAATAAACGATTATCATGAACAAGGAAATACAATAATAAACACTTTATTTATTGCCTCTAGGGCATATTTCCAACAGTCTCCCACTTGCACTAGAGTCAATAATCTAGTTCACATCACTATGTGATTTACAATCTAATGAATCGAACACCCATGCAGTTCTGGTGTTGATCATGTTTAGCCCTCGGAAGAGGTTTAGTCAACGGGTCTGCAACATTCAGATCCGTGTGCACTTTGCAAATATTTATGTTTTTCTCAAGATGTAATCGCGGATGGAGTTGAAGCGTCACTTTATGTGTCTGGTCCTCTTGTGAAACCTTGGTTCCTTGGCCAGAGCAATGGCACCAGTGTTGTCACAGAACAGGTTCATTGGATTTAGTGCACTAGGCACTACTCCAAGATCCGTCATGAACTGCTTCATCCAGACACCTTCCTTCGCTGCCTCCGAGGCTGCGATGTATTCTGCTTCGCACGTAGAATCAGCTACCACGCTTTGCTTGGAACTGCACCAGCTTACCGCTCCCCCGTTAAGAATAAATACGTATCCGGTTTGCGACTTAGAGTCATCCGGATCAGTGTCAAAGCTTGCATCAACGTAACCCTTTACGACGAGCTCTTCATCACCTCCATAAACGAGAAACATTTCCTTAGTCCTTTTCAGGTACTTGAGGATATTCTTGACCGCTTGCCAGTGCTCCATTCCAGGATCACTTTGAAACCTTCCGGCCATACTTATGGCAAGGCTGACATCGAGTCTTGTGCACAGCATTGCATACATGATAGAGCCTATGGCTGAACCATAGGGTATGACACTCATCTTTTCTCTATCTTCTGTAGTTACTGGGCATTGAGTCTTACTCAACTTCACACCTTGTAATACAGGCAAGAACCCCTTCTTGGACTTTTCCATTTTGAACTTCTTCAAAACTTTATCAAGGTATGTGCTTTGTGAAAGTGCTATTAAGCGTCTCGATCTATCTCTATAGATCTTAATGCCTAATATTAAAGCAGCTTCTCCTACGTCCTTCATTGAAAAACTCTTGTTCAAATATTCCTTCACGCTTTCCAGCATTTCTATATTGTTTCCAATCAGCAATATGTCATCCACATATAATACTAGAAATGCTATAGAGCTCCCACTCACTTTCTTGTAAATACAAGCTTCTCCGTAAACTTGTATAAACTTAAACGCTTTGATCACCTCATCAAAGCGCTTATTCCAACTCCGAGATGCTTGCACCAGTCCATAAATGGATCGCTGGAGTTTGCAAACTTTGTCACCATTCTATGGATCGACAAAACCTTCGGGTTGCATCATATACAACTCTTCCTCAAGGAAACCGTTGAGGAACGCTGTTTTTACATCCATCTGCCAAATTTCATAGTCGAAATATGCAGCTATTGCTAACATGATTCTAACAGACTTAAGCATCGCTACGGGTGAGAAAGTCTCATCGTAGTCAACTCCTTGAACTTGTGAAAAACCCTTTGCCACAAGTCGAGCTTTATAGACGGTGACATTGCCGTCCGCGTCTGTCTTCTTCTTAAAGATCCATTTGTTCTGAATGGCCTTTCGCCCTTCAGGTAATACTTCCAAAGTCCATACTTTGTTTTCATACATGAATCCCATCTCGGATTTCATGGCCTCTAACCATTTCTCGGAATCCGGGCCCATCACTGCTCCTTCATAGCTCGTAGGTTCATTGTTGTCCAACAACATGACCTCAAAGACAGGGTTGCCGTACCACTCAGGGGTAGTACGCGGCCTGGTCGACCTACGAGGTTCAATAGCTGCTTGATCCAAAGCTTCATGATCATCATCATTAACTTCCTCTTCTACCGTCGTAGGTTCCATAGAAACATCTTTCTGCATTGCGCTACTTTCTGGTTGAAGTAAAGGTTCAATTACCTCATCAAGCTCTATTTTCCTCCCACTCAATTCGTTCGAGAGAAACTCTTTCTCAAGAAATGTTTTGTTTTTAGCGACAAACACTTTGCCTTCGGATCTGAGATAGAAGGTATACCCGACTGTCTCTTTCGGATATCCTATGAAGACGCATTTCTCCGCTTTGGGTTCCAGCTTTTCAGGCTGAAGCTTTTTGACATAAGCATCACATCCCCAAACTTTAAGAAATGACAACTTTGGCTTCTTGCCAAACCACATTTCATATGGCGTCATCTCAACGGATTTTGATGGTGCCCTATTTAAAGTGAATGTAGCTGTCTCTAATGCATAACCCCAAAACGATAGTGGCAAATAAGAAAGAGACATCATAGAACGCACCATATCTAATAAGGTTCAATTACGACGTTCGAACACACCATTACGCTGTGGTGTTCCGGGCGGTGTCAACTGTGAAACAATTCCACATTGTCTTAAGTGACTGCCAAACTCATAACTTGGATATTCACCTCCTCGATCAGATCGTTGGAACTTAATCTTCTTGCTACGATGATTCTCAACTTCACTCTGAAATTGCTTGAACTTTTCAAACGTTTCAGACTTGTGTTTCATTAAGTAAATATACCCATATCTACTTAAGTCATCAGTGAAGGTGAGAAAATAACGATATCCACCACGCGATGTAACATTAATTGGACCGCACACATCAGTGTGTATGATTTCCAATAAGTCACTCGCCTGTTCCATTGTTCCAGAGAACGGCGTTTTAGTCATCTTGCCCATGAGGCATGGTTCACATGTGTCAAGTGATTCAAAATCAAGTGACTCCAAAAGTCCATCAGCTTGGAGCTTCCTCATGCGTTTTGCACCAATATGACCTAAACGGCAGTGCCACAAGAAAGTGGTACTATCATTATCAATTCTACATGTTTTGGCATCAATGTTATGAACATGTGTGTCATCACTATCAAGATTCAATATGAATAAACCCCTAACATTGGGTGCATGACCATAAAAGATATTACTCATATAAATAGAACAACCTTTATTCTCTGATTTAAATGAGTAACCGTCTCGCAATAAACAAGATCCAGATATAATGTTCATGCTTAACGCAGGCACTAAATAAGAATTATTCAGGTTCATCACTAATCCCGATGGTAATCGAAGAGAGAGCGTGCCGACGGCGATCACATCAACCTTGGAACCATTTCCCATGCGCATCGTCACTTTGTCCTTTGCCAGCCTTCGTTTATTCCGTAGTTCTTGCTTTGAGTTGCAAATGTGAGCAACCCAACCGGTATCAAAATACCCAGGCACTACTACGAGAGCTAGTAAGGTACACATCAATAACATGTATATCATATATACCTTGTTTTTCGTTGGCCGCCTTCTTGTCAGCCAGGTACTTGGGGCAATTCCGCTTCCAGTGACTAGTTCCTTTGCAATGAAAGCACTCAGTTTCTGGCTTGGGTCCATGCCTGGGCTTCTTTGCAGGAGTAGCAACTCCGTTGCCATCCTTCTTGGTTTTACCCTTCTTGCCCTTGCCTTTGACTTTGCCATTTTTCTTGAAACTAGTGGTTTTATTGACCATCAACACTTGATGTTCTTTCTGGATTTCAGACTCAGCGACTTTTAATATCGCAAACAGCTCGGCGACTGACTTGTTCATCCCATGCATGTTATAGTTCATCACAAAGCTCTTGTAACTAGGTGGCAGTGATTGAAGAACTCTGTCAGTAATCGCCTCTGGCAGAAGGGCAATTCCCAACTCCGCTAGACGAGTTGAATACCCAGACATTCTGAGTATATGTTCACTGATAGACCCATTCTCCTTCATCTTGCAAGCATAGAACTTATCGGAGGTTTCATACCTCTCGATCCGGGCGTTCTTTTGAAAGATAAACTTCAACTCCTGGAACATCTCATATGCTCCATGACGTTCAAAACGTCTTTGAAGTCCCGGTTCTAAGCCATACAATATTGCACACTGAACTATTGAGTAATCTCCACTACGTGCCTCCCAAGCGTTCTTAACGTCTTCGGAGGTCATGTTTTCTTGTTGGTCACCAAGCGGTGCATCAAGGACATATGATTTCTGGGAAGCCGTGAGGATAATCCTCAGATTACGGGCCCAGTCAACAAAGTTACTTCCATCATCTTTCAGTTTAGCTTTCTCTAGGAACGCATTAAAATTTAGGGGTGCTACTGCGCGAGCCATTGATCTACAACATAAATATGCAAAGTTCATTTAGACTATTGTTCAAGATAATGAGTTTAGTTAATCAAATTACTAAAGCTCCCACTCAAATTGACACCCCTCAGGTCATCTGAGTGTCACATGATCCAAATCCACCAACTCAAGTCCGATCATCATGTGAGTTCAGGTGGCTTCAATGGTGAACATCATTATGTTGATCATATCTACTATATGACTCATGTTCGACCTTTCGGTCTCTTGTGTTCCGAGGCCATGTCTGTACATGCTAGGCTCGTCAAGTTTAACCCGAGTGTTCTGCGCGTGCAACACTGGCTTGCACCCGTTGTATGTGAACATAGAGTCTATCACACCCGATCATCACGTGGTGTCTCAACACGACGAACTTTCGCAACGGTGCACACTCGGGGAGAACACAATTTTATCTTGAAACTTAAGTGAGGGATCACCTTATAATGCTACCGCCGTACTAAGCATAACAAGGTGCATAAAAGGATTAACATCACATGCAATTCATAAGTGACACGATATAGCCATGAACTTGTGCTTTAGATCTCCATCTTGAAAGCACCGGCATGATCTTCATCGTCACCGGCACGACAACATGATCTCCATCATCTTGATCTCCATCAACGTGTCGCCATCGAGGTTGTCACGCCCTTCATGCTTCTACTACTATTGCTACCGTTTAGCGATAAAGTAAAGCATTACATAGCGCTTAATGATTGACACGCAGGTCATACAATAATTAAAGACAACCCTATGGCTCCTGCTGGTTGCCGTACTCATCGACATGCAAGTCATGAAGTTCTATACATCACATGATCATCTCACACATCACATATATCACATCACGTAATTAGCCATATCACATCACAACATACCCTGCAAAAACAAGTTAGACGTCCTCTAATTGTTGTTGCATGTTTTACATGGCTGCTATGGGTTTCTAGCAAGAACGATTCTCACCTATGCATTAACCACAACGGTGATACATAATTTGCTTTTCAACCTTCTGAAGGACCACCTTTGTCGAATCCGATCCAACTAAACTGAGAGAAACTGCCACCCACAAGCCATCTAGGCAACAAGTTGCGTCGAGGGAACCGGTCACTCGTAAGCGTACGAGTAATGTTGGTCCGGGCCGCTTCATCTCACAATACCGCTGAACAAAAATCCGACCAAGGAAGGAAGCAATCTAAGCATCAACGCCCACAAACCTTTTGTGTTCTACTCGAGATCTCATCGAACCATCAACCTAGCTCTGATACCACTGTTGGGGAACGTTGCATGGGAAACAAAAAAATTCCTACGCACACGCAAACCTATCCATGGTGATGAGCATCTACGAGAGGGGGAGTTGATCTACGTACCCTTGTAGATCGCTAAGCGGGAAGCGTTAAGAAATGCGGTTGGTGTAGTCGAACTTCTTCGCGATCCAAATCGCCGAGCGTCCCGCGATCCAATCACGAACTGTCCCGCGATCCAATCACGAACCGTCCCGCGATCTCGTCACAATCCTTCCCGCGATCCAATCACGATCGTCTCGTGGCCTTGATCACGATCCTTCCGATCTAGTACCGAACGGACGACACCTCCGCGTTCAGCACACGTGCACCTTGATGACAATCTCCACTGTCTTGATCCAGCAAGATGAAATGGAGAGGAGGAAGAGTTCACCGGCAGCGTGACGGCGCTCCAGTGATGGTGGTGGAGCTATTCCGGCAGGGCTTCGCCAAAGCGCTGCGGAAAACCGATCTAGAGGAGCACCGGTGGAACGGGTAGCACGTGGCCGTAAAAACTGTGCAAAACCCTAGCAATCCACTAGTATATATAGGAGGGAGGGAGGAGGAGAGGCAGCCTTGCCTCCAAGCCAAGGAGGCTTCGGCCGAAGCAAAGGAGGAGGAATCCTACTCCTCCTCCAATCCTAGCTGGACTAGGATTGCTCCCTGTTGGCCCTTTTTCCACCTTTTTCTTTAGGCCGTTTTCCTCCTGGCGCCATGGGACTTTTGTGGCTCTTCCACCAGCCCACTAAGGGATGGTTATTATTATCCCACAGCCCATGGACCCTCTAGGGTCGAAATACCCTTCCCGGAGGTCTCCCGGTACACTACCGGCACTCCCGGTACACTACCGATGAGCCCGGAACATTTCCGGCGACCAAACTAGGACATCCTATATATGAATCTTTACCTCCGGACCATTCCGGAGCTCCTCGTGACATCAGGGATCTCATCCGGGACTCCGAACAACCTTCGTTCACCACCATACATAACTCTACATTACCGTAACGTCACCAAACCTTAAGTGTGCAGACCCTGCGGGTTCGAGAACTATGTAGACATGACCGAGACACCTCTACGGTCAATAACCAATGGCGGGACCTGGATGTCCACATTGGTTCCTACATATTCTACGAAGATCTTTATCGATCGAACCTCTATGTCAAGGATTCAGTTAATCCCGTATGATATTCCCTTTGTTCTTCGGTATGTTACTTACCCGAGATTCGATCGTCGGTATCTCCATACCTAGTTCAATCTCGTTACCGACAAGTCTCTTTACTCGTTCCGTAATACAAGATCCCGCAACTAACAATTAGTCACATTGCTTGCAAGGCTCATTGTGATGTTGTATTACCGAGTGGGCCCTGAGATACCTCTCCGTCACACGGAGTAACAAATCCCAGTCTCGATCCATGTCAACTCAACAGACACCCTCGGAGACACCTATAGAGCACCTTTATAGTCACCCAGTTACGTTGCGACGTTTGATACACACAAAGTACTCCTCCGATATCTGTGAGTTGCATGATCTCATGGTCATAGGAACATATACTTGACATGCAGAAAACAGTAGCAATAAACTGACACGATCATCAGCTACGTTTGTAGTTTGGGTCTTGTCCATCACATCATTCTCCTAATGATGTGATCTCGTTATCAAATGACATCTCATGTCCATGGCTAGGAAACCTTAACCATCCTTCAATTAACGAGCTAGTTCACTAGAGGTATACTAGGGACATTGTGTTTGTCTATGTATCCACACATGCATCCATGTTTCCAATTAATACAATTATAGCATGGATAATAAACGATTATCATGAACAAGGAAATACAATAATAAACACTTTATTTATTGCCTCTAGGGCATATTTCCAACACCACCAAGATATCTTTCATACTTATAAAGGTTGGAGTTGGTGGTGAGTTCACAAGTCGGACCATATAAACAAACTAGGGTCTTTTACATATGTGTCCCTACCTGGAACCCACTATTAATATTTGCCCCTAATTTCAAAGCTTGCTCAAATTTGCCCCTCCGTCATTGGGTGCCCTTGTAGAAATGCCCTTCTCCGCTGTTACCGTTCGGTCAAAGTTGGTCAAAGGGCTTTGACCATCCTGAAAAAATAGCAAAAAAATCTAAAAATCTAAAATTTTGTGGGATCAAATATATTCAGGTTCACAAGATGCGTGCAATTTTTCATGCTGTTTGGACATTCCAGGAGATCATGGCAAAGAAAAAACAGTAAATATGTACGCTTGTGAATAGTAAATTAAAAAATGCAAGAAAATTCAAAAAATAGAAAAAAAAATTGGCATCAAAGAGGCTCGAGTCTGCAAGTTGTGTGCTAATTTTTGTTGTGTTTGGACAATGTAGGTGCTCGTGGAGAAATAACCAAATTTAGCTCGGGAAAAAACTTCAGAAAAAATGACTATTTAGTTTTTTGCTACAGCTCCTCACATGTCATTTGATCACAAAAACATGCAAGCACATTGTGCACCCAAGCCTCTTTGATGCCAAAAAATTTCATATTTTTTTAATTTTCTTGCTATTTTATTTCAAATTTACTGTTCACAAGAGTATAGATTAACTGTTTTTCCTCGCCAGGAGCTCCTGGAATGTCCAAGTAGCATGAAAATTTGCATGCACATGATTTTTTAGATTTTTTGCTATTTTTTCAAGACGGTCAAAGCTCTTTGACCGGACGATAACGGAGCATAAGGGCATTTCTGTAAGGGCACCTAACGTCAGAGGGGCAAATTTGAGTAGTGTCGTGTTTGTCACGGCAGATGTCCGAAGACTTGGGTTCGAGGCCATCACTAAGATGATGGTCAAAGGGGTTGGTTGAGACGAGGGACATGAGTTTACCTAGGTTCGGCCTCTCAAGAAGAGGTAAAAGCCTACGTCCTGCTTGTATTGTATTGATTGGAGTATCGATTACAAGGGAGCAGATTTGCTTGACCTAGTTCTCGATTGATTGGTTTCTGTCTAAGTCGCCCCGGGTCTTGCCTTCATATAAGAGGTCAAGACCAAGGGTTACACAAGTCTCATACCGACTCTTACAACGTATCTCACTCTATCTCTACACCACCTTGCCATCTTGGGCAAGCCGTCTCTGGGCGGCTTAACCGCCCGGGTCTTCATACCATCTTTCGTCTGGGCCCTTGTAGATCGCTAAGCGGGAAGCGTTAAGAAACGCGATTGGTGTAGTCGAACATCTTCGCGATCCAAATCGCCGAGCGTCCCGCGATCTCATCACGATCCGTCCCGCGATCCAATCACGATCCGTCCCGTGAACTCATCACGATCCGTCCCACGATCTCATCACGATCCGTCTCACGATCTTGATCACGATCTGTCCCGCGAACTCATCACGATCCGTTCCGCGATCTCATCACGAACCGTCTCGCGATCTCGATCACGGTCCTTCCGATCTAGCGCCGAACGGACGGCACCTCCGCGTTCAGCACACGTGCAGCTTGATGACGATCTCCACCATCTTGATCCAGCAAGAGGAGGTGGAGAGGAGAGAGAGTTCACCGGCAGCGTGACGGCGCTCCGGTGATGGTGGTGGAGTGATTCCGGCAGGGCTTCGCCTAAGCGCTGCGGAAAACCGATCTAGAGGAGAAACTGTGCACCGGTGAAACGGGTAGCACGTGGCCGGAAATTCTGTCCAAAAACCACCCAATCCACTAGTATATATAGGAGGAGAGGAGAGGAGAGGTAGACAAGGCCTTTGGGTCGGCCGAAATAGGAGGTGGGAAGCAATCCTACTTCACCTCCAATCCTAGTTGGAGTAGGATTGCCTCATATTGGCTGATTTTCCACTTTTTGCTTTAGGACTTTCTCTCCTGCGCCATGGGCCTTTGTGGCTGTTTTCCCAGCCCACTAAGGGCTGGTTATTATTCTCCCACAGCCCATGGACCTCTTGGGGTCGAAATACCCCTCCCGGAGGCCTCCCGGTACACTACCGGCACTCCCAGTACACTACCGATGAGCCCGAAACTTTTCCGGAAACCAAACTGGGACTTCCTATATATGAATCTTTACCTCCGGACCATTTCGGAGCTCCTCGTGACGTCCGGGATCTCATCCGGGACTCCGAACAAACTTCGGTCACCACCATACATAACTCTACACTACCGAAACGTCACCGAACCTTAAGTGTGCAGACCCTGCGGGTTCGAGAACTATGTAGACATGACCGAGACACCTCTACGGTCAATAACCAATGGCGGGACCTGGACGTCCACATTGGTTCTACATATTCTATGAAGATCTTTATCGGTCGAACCTTTATGTCAAGGATTCAGTTAATCCCGTATAACGTTCCCTTTGTTCTTCAGTATGTTACTTGCCCGAGATTCGATCGTCGGTATTGCCATACCTAGTTCAACCCCATTACCGGCAAGTCTCTTTACTCGTTCCGTAATACAAGATCCCGTGACTAACACTTAGCCACATTGCTTGCAAGGCTTGTTGTGATGTTGTATTACCGAGTGGGCCCTAAGATACCTCTTCGTCACACGGAGTAACAAATCCCAGTCTCGATCCATGCCAACTCAACAAACACCATCGGAGATACCTGTAGAGCACCTTTATAGTCACCCAGTTACGTTGCGACGTTTGATACACACAAGGCACTCCTCCAATATCCGTGAGTTGCATGATCTCATGGTCATAGGAACATATACTTGACATGCAGAAAACAGTAGCAATAAACTGACACGATCATATGCTATGTTTGCAGTTTGGGTCTTATCCATCACATCATTCTCCTAATGATGTGATCCCGTTATCAAATGACATCTCATGTCCATGGCTAGGAAACCTTAACCATCCTTTGATCAACGAGCTAGTCCATTAGAGGCATACTAGGGACATGGTTTTGTCTATGTATCCACACATGCATTTAAGTCTCCGATCAATACAATTATAGCATGGATAATAAACGGTTATCATGAACAAGGAAATATCATAATAACTAATTTATTATTGCCTCTAGGGCATATTTCCAACAGTCTCCCACTTGCACTAGAGTCAATAATCTAGTTCACATCACCATGTGATTCGCATTGTTATGAATCTAACACCCAATGAGTTCTAGGGCTCGATCATGCTTTGCATGTGAGAGAGGTCTTATAGTCAACGGGTCTGCGATATTCAGATCCGTGTGTACTTTGCAAATCTCTATGTCAAACCGTAAACACTGCTACCACACTCCACTTGGTACTATTTCCAAATGGCTGCTCCACTATACGTATCCAGATTGCTACTACTAGTCATCCAGATAGGTGTTAAAGCTTGCATCGACGTAACTCTTTACGACGAACTCTTTATCACCTCCATAATCAAGAAACATTTCCTTAGTCCTTTGGTTACTAAGGATAATTCTGACCGCTGTCCAGTGATCCACTCCTGGACCACACTTGTACCACTTGACAGACTCATGGCAAGGCACACACAGGTGCGGTACACAGCATGGCATACTATACAGAGCCTATGGCTAAGGCATAGGGGACAACGTTCGTCCTTTCTCTTCCTTCTGTCGTGGTCGAGATTTGAGTCTCACTCAACTTCACACCTTACAAATCAGGCGAGAACTCTTTCTCTGACTGATCCATTTTGAACTCT
This sequence comes from Hordeum marinum, assembly GCA_022496015.1. Classification (NCBI taxonomy): domain Eukaryota; kingdom Viridiplantae; phylum Streptophyta; class Magnoliopsida; order Poales; family Poaceae; genus Hordeum; species Hordeum marinum. The sequence goes on from CM039674.1 coordinate 76,360,172, forward strand.
TTCAAAATCTTTGTCAAGGTATGTACTCATTGAAAGTCTCATCAAGTCATCTTGATCTATCTCTATAGATCTTGATGCTCAACAATTTGGTCGCTTTATCCAGGTCTTCCTTTGAAAATCACTTTCCAAACAACCATTTATGCTTTCCAGAAATCCTACATTATTTCCGATCAACAATATGTCATCCACATATACTTATCAGAAATTCTATAGTGCTCCCACTCACTTTGTTTGAAATACAAGTTTCTCGTAAACTTTGTAGAAACTCAAAAACTTTGATCAACTCATCAAAGCGTATATTCCAACTCCGAGATGCTTGCTTCAGTCCATGGAAGGATCACCGAAGCTTGCACACCTTTTAGCATCCTTAGGACTGACAAAACCTCTGGTTGTATCACATACAACCTTTCCTCAAGTAAACCATTAAGGAAACGATGTTTTGACATCCATCTGCCAGATTTCATAATTGAAAACGCAGCAACTGCTAACATAATTCCAACAGACTCTAGCATCTCTATGAGTAAGAAAGTCTCATCGCAGTCAACCCCTTGAACTTGTCACAAACATCTTTGCAACAAGTCGAGCTTTACAAATGGTGACAATTACCATCAGCGTCTGTCTTCATTTTAAAGATCCATTTGTACTCAACGACCTGCTATCCAACGAGCAAGTCTACCAAAGTCTATACTTGGTTTTCATACATGGATCCTATCTCGAATTTCATGGCCTCCAACCATTTGTCGGAATCCGGGCCCATCATCGCTTCTCCATAGCTCGTAGGTTCATCGTTGTCCAACAACATGACCTCCAAGACAGAGTTGTCGTACCGCTTAGGATCAGTACACATCCTTGTCAACCTACGAAGTTCGATAGTAACTTGATCCTGAAGTTTCATGATCATCATCATTAACTTCCTCTTCAACTAACGTAGGCTTCATAGAAACATCTTTCTGCGCTGCGCTATTCTCTGGTTGAACAAAGGTTTAACAACCTCATCAAGTTCTATCATCCTCCCACTCAATTCTTTCGAGAGAAACTTTTTCTCGAGAAAGGACCCAGTTCTAGCAACAAACACTTTGCACTCGGATCTGAGATAGAAGGCATACCCATCTGTTCTTAGGGTATTCTATGAAGATACATTTGTCCGCTTTGGGTTCTAGCTTATTATGTGAAAACATTTTCCACACAAGCATTGCAGCCCCAAACATTAAGAAATGACAGCTTAGGTTTCTGTCAAACCATAATTCACACGGTGTCATCTCAACGGATTTAGATGGTGCCCTATTTAAAGTGAATGTAGTTGTCTCTAATGCATAACCCCAAAATTATAGTAGTAAAACGATAAGAGACATCATAGCACGCACCATATCCAATAGAGCATGACTATGATGTTCGGACACACCATCACACTATGGTGTTCCAGGTGGCGTTAGTTGTGAAACAAATTTCACATTGTCTTAAGTTGTATGCCAAACTTGTAACTGAGATATTCACCTCCACGATCATATCGCAGTCATTTTTATCTTCTTGTCACGATGATCTTAAACTTCACTCTGAATTTGCTTGAACCTTTCAAACGATTCAGACTTGTGTTTCATTAAGTAAATATACACTATATCTACTCAAATCATCAGTGAAGGTAAGAAAATAACGATATCCACTGCACGCTACAAGACTCACTGGATTGCATACATCAACATGTATCATTTCCAATGAATCACTTGCCCGCTCCATCCAACGGGATCCTTTAGTCATCTTGCCCAAGAGGCATGGTTCGCATGTCTCAACCGATTTGAAATTGAATGAGTCCAAAGATCCATCAGCATGGAGTTTCTTCATGCGCTTTATACCAATATGACATTCTGCGGTAGTGCCACAAATATGTGGTACTATCATTATTAACTTTGTATCTTTTGACATCAATGTTATGAACATGTGTATTCCTACGATCAAGATTTCAACAAACCATTCTCACTGGGTGCATGACCATTGAAGGTATTATTCATGTAAACAGAATAACAATTATTCTCTAGCTTAAATGAATAACCGTATTGCAACAAACATGATCTAATCATGTCCATGCTCAATGCAAAACACCAAATAACATTTATTCAGGTTCGTCACTAATCCTGAAGGTAAAGAGAGCGTGCGATGTTGATCACATCAACCTTGGAAACATTTCCAACACATATCGTCACCTCACCCTTAGCTAGTTCTCCGTTTATTCCGTAGCTTTTATTTCGAGTTACTAACATTTAGCAACCGAACCGGTATCCAATACCCAGGTGCTACTAGGAGTACTATCAAGGTACACATTAATAACTCGTATATCAAATATATTTCTATCGATGTTGCCAGCCTTCTTATCTACCAAGCATCTAGGGTTGTTCCGCTTCAGCGGCTGCTCACCTCATAATAGAAGCACTTAGTCTCGGGTTTGAGTTCAAATTTGGGTTGCTTCACTGGAGCAGCAACTGACTTGCTATCCATGAAGTTTCCCTCCTTGCTCTTGCCCTTCTCGAAACTAGTGGTTTGATTAACCATCAACACTTGACGCTCCTTTTTGATTTCTAACTTCACGGTGTCAAACATCGGAACAGCTCAGGAATCATTATTTCTATCCCTGGCAATTTATAGTTCATCACCAAGTTCTAGTAGCTTAGTGACAGTGACTTGGAGAACTATGTCAATCACTATCTTATCTGGAAGATCAACTCCCACTTGATTCAAGCGATTGTAGCACCCAGACAATCTGAGTACATGCTCAACGCTTGAGCTATTCTCTTTCATCTTGCAGGCAAAGAATCTTGTTGGAGATCTCATATCTCGCAACACGGGCACGAGCCTGAGATCCTAATTTCAGCTCTTAGAAACATCTCATATGTTCCGTGACGTTCAAAACGTTTTGGAGCCTCAATTCTAAGCCGTAATGCATGACGCACTAAACTATTAAGTAGTCATCAGAACGTGCCTGTCAGATGTTCACAACATCTACAGACGACGCTAGAGGGGTCGACGCACCGAGCAGTGCATTAAGGACACAAGCCTTCTGTGCAGCAATGAGGACAATCCTCAGATCACGGACTCAGTCCGCAATATTGCTACCATCATCTTTCAATTCTATTTCTCTAGGAACATATAAAAATACAAGGGAGCTACAGTGTGAGCTAGTAATATACAACATAATCTGCAAAGACACTTTGACTATGTTCATGATAATGAGTTCAATTAATCATATTACTTAAGAACTCCCACTCAAATTGACATCCCTCCGATCATTCTAGTGATACATGATCCAAATTCACCAACTCAAGTCCGATCATCACATGAGTTGAGGTTGCCACAATGGTGAACATCATTATGTTGATCATATCTACTATATGACTCATGTTCGACCTTTCAGTCTCTCGTGTTCCGAGGCCATGTCTGTACATGCTAGGCTCATCAAGTTTAACCCGAGTGTTCTGCGTGTGCAAATCTGGCTTGCACCCGTTGTATGTGAACGTAGAGTCTATCACACCCGATCATCATGTGGTGTCTCAACACGAAGAACTTTCGCAACGGTGCACACTCGGGGAGAACACAATTTATCTTGAAATTAAGTGAGGGGTCACCTTATAATGCTACCGTCGTCCTAAGCAAAACAAGGTGCATAAAAGGATTAACATCACATGCAAATCATAAGTGACATGATATGGCCATGATCTTGTGCTTTTGATCTCCATCATGAAAGCACCGGCATGATCTCCATCGTCACCGGCATGACACCATGATCTCCATCATCTTGATCTCCATCAACGTGTCGCCATCGGGGTTCTCACGCCCTGCATGCTTCTACTACTATTGCTACCGTAGCGATAAAGTAAAGCATTACATAGCGCTTAATGATTGACACGCAGGTCATACAATAATTAAAGACAACCCTATGGCTCATGCCGGTTGCCGTACTCATCGACATGCAAGTCGTGATAATCTATACATCACATGATCATCTCATACATCACATATATCACATCATGTAATTGGCCATATCATATCACAACATACCCTGCAAAAACAAGTTAGACGTCCTCTAATTGTTGTTGCATGTTTTACATGGCTGCTACGGGTATCTAGCAAGAACAATTCTCATCTACGCAAAAACCAAAACGGTGATACACTAGTTGCTTTTCAACCTTCTCAAGGACCGCCTTTGTCGGATCCGATCCAACTAAAGTGAGAGAAACTGTCACCCGCAAGCCATCTAGGCAACAAGTTGCGTCGAGGGAACCGGTCTCTTGTAAGCGTACGAGTAATGTTGATCCGGGCCGCTTCATCTCACAATCCCGGTGAACCAAAAATACGACCAAGGGAGGAAGCAATCTAAGCATCAACGCCCACAAACCTTTTGTGTTCTACTCGAGATCTACCAAGGGAGGTAGAGTGGGTCTACATACCCTTGTAGATCGCTAAGCGGGAAGCGTTAAGAAACGCGGTTGGTGTAGTCGAACATCTTCGCGATCCAAATCGCCGAGCGTCCCGCGATCTCATCACGATCCATCCCGCGATCCAATCACGATCCATCCCGTGAACTCATCACGATCCGTCCCGCGATCTCATCACGATCCGTCTCACGATCTTGATCACGATCTGTCCTGCGAACTCATCACGATCCGTTCCGCGATCTCATCACGAACCGTCTCGCGATCTCGATCACGGTCCTTCCGATCTAGCGCCGAACGGACGGCACCTCCGCGTTCAACACACGTGCAGCTTTATGATGATCTCCACCGTCTTGATCCAGCAAGAGGAGGTGGAGAGGATAGAGAGTTCACCGGCAGCATGACGGCACTCCGGTGATGGTGGTGGAGTGATTCCGGCAGGGCTTCGCCTAAGCGCTGCGGAAAACCGATCTAGAGGAGAAACTGTGCACCGGTGAAACGGGTAGCACGTGGCTGGAAATTCTGTCCAAAAACCACCCAATCCACTAGTATATATAGGAGGAGAGGAGAGGAGAGGCAGCCAAGGCCTTTGGGTCGGCCGAAATAGGAGGTGGGAAGCAATCCTACTTCACCTCCAATCCTAGTTGGAGTAGGATTGCCTCCTATTGGCTGATTTTCCACTTTTTGCTTTAGGACTTTCTCTCCTGCGCCATGGGCCTTTGTGGCTGTTTTCCCAGACCACTAAGGGATGGTTATTATTCTCCCACAGCCCATGGACCTCTTGGGGTCGAAATACCCCTCCCGGAGGCCTCCCGGTACACTACCGGCACTCCCGGTACACTACCGATGAGCCCGAAACTTTTTCGGAAACCAAACTGGGACTTCCTATATATGAATCTTTACCTCTGGACCATTCCGGAGCTCCTCGCGACGTCCGGGGATCTCATCCGGGACTCCGAACAAACTTCGGTCACCACCATACATAACTCTACACTACCGAAACGTCACCGAACCTTAAGTGTGTAGACCCTGCGGGTTCGAGAACTATGTAGACATGACCGAGACACCTCTACGGTCAATAACCAATGGCGGGACCTAGACGTCCACATTGGTTCCTACATATTCTACGAAGATCTTTATCGGTCGAACCTCTATGTCAAGGATTCAGTTAATCCCGTATAACGTTCCCTTTGTTCTTCAGTATGTTACTTGCCCGAGATTCGATCGTCGGTATCGCCATACCTAGTTCAACCCCGTTATCGGCAAGTCTCTTTACTCGTTCCGTAATACAAGATCCCGTGACTAACACTTAGCCACATTGCTTGCAAGGCTTGTTGTGATGTTGTATTACCGAGTGGGCCCTGATATACCTCTCCGTCACACGGAGTAACAAATCCCAGTCTCGATCCATGCCAACTCAACAGACACCATCGGAGATACCTGTAGAGCACCTTTATAGTCACCCAGTTACGTTGCAACATTTGATACACACAAGGCACTCCTCCGATATCCGTGAGTTGCATGATCTCATGGTCATAGGAACATATACTTGACATGCAGAAAACAGTAGCAATAAACTGACACGATCATATGCTATGTTTGTAGTTTGGGTCTTATCCATCACATCATTCTCCTAATGATGTGATCCCGTTATCAAATGACATCTCATGTCCATGGCTAGGAAACTTTAACCATCCTTTGATCAACGAGCTAGTCCATTAGAGGCATACTAGGGACATGGTTTTGTCTATGTATCCACACATGCATTTAAGTCTCCGATCAATACAATTATAGCATGGATAATAAACGATTATCATGAACAAGGAAATATGATAATAACTAATTTATTATTGCTTCTAGGGCATATTTCCAACAATATGACCCGACCCCACCTGGGCGGGTCTTACCATGGGGTTATATCCCCAACAAGCAGGCTTTGAAATTGTTGGAAATATGCCCTAGAGGCAATAATAAAATGGTTATTATTGTATTTCCTAGTTCATGATAATTGTCTATTATTCATGCTATAATTGTGTTAACCGGAAACCGTAATACATGTGTGAATACATAGACCACAACGTGTCCCTAGTGAGCCTCTAGTTGGCTAGCTCGTTGATCAATAGATGGTCTCGGTTTCATGACCATGGACATTGGATGTCGTTGATAACGGGATCACATCATTAGGAGAATGATATGATGGACAAGACTCAATCCTAAGCATAGCACAAGATCGTGTAGTTCGTTTGCTAAAGCTTTTCAATGTCAAGTATCATTTCCTTAGACCATGAGATTGTGTAACTCCCGGATACCGTAGGAATGCTTTGGGTGTGCCAAACGTCACAACGTAACTGGGTGGCTGTAAAGGTACGCTACGGGTATCTCCGAAAGTGTCTGTTGGGTTGACACGAATCGAGACTGGGATTTGTCTCTCCGTGTGACGGAGAGGTATCTCTGGGCCCACTCGGTAAGACATCATCATTATGAGCTCAATGTGACTAAGGAGTTAGTCACGGGATGATGTATTACGGAACGAGTAAAGAGACTTGCCAGTAACGAGATTGAACAAGGTATGCGGATACCGACGATCGAATCTCGGGCAAGTACCATACCGATAGACAAAGGGAATTGTATACGGGATTGATTGAATCCCTGACATCGTGGTTCATCCGATGAGATCATCGTGGAGTACGTGGGAGCCAACATGGGTATCCAGATCCCGCTGTTGGTTATTGGCCGGAGAGGTGTCTCGGTCATGTCTACGTGTCTCCCGAACCCGTAGGGTCTACACACTTAAGGTTCGATGACGCTAGGGTTATAGGGAAAAGGTATACGTGATTACCAAAGGTTGTTCGGAGTCCCGGATGAGATCCCGGACGTCACGAGGAGCTCCGGAATGGTCCGGAGGTAAAGATTGATATATAGGAAGTCCAGTTTTGGTCACCGGAAAGTTTTCGGGCTCATCGGTATTGTACCGGGAGTGCCGGGAGGGTGCCGGAGGACCCCCGGGAGGGGGTGACGACCAAAGGACCTCATGGGCCCTTAGAGGAGGTGTGCCATCCCATATTGGGCCAGCCAATACCTTCTAGAAAGGGCCCATGCGCCAGGGATCTGGAGATAGAGGCAAAAGGGATTTAAAAAGGGGGGGGTCCACCTCCCGTGTGGGAGGAGGACTCTCCCCCCACTTCGGCCGAATCCCTCCTCCTTGGAGGAGGGGCCAAGCCAGCCCTCCCTCTCCTTCCTCCTATATATATGCAAGGGTTTGGGCAGGTTTGAGACGACGAACTCTTTCTCTCTCGCTGCAGCCCTATTCTGCTTCTTCCTCCTCCGCAGTGCTTAGGCGAAGCCCTGCCGGGATACCTTGCTACTCCACCACCACCACGCCGTCGTGCTGCTGCTGGAGCTCTTCCCCAACCTCTCCTTCCTCCTTGCTGGATCAAGGCGTAGGAGACGTCACCGGGCTGCACGTGTGTTGAACGCGGAGGTGCCGTCCATTCGGCACTTGATCGGATCTACCGCGATCTGAATCGCTGCGAGTACGACTCCATCAACCGCGTTCTTGTAACGCTTCCGCTTAGCGATCTTCAAAGGTATGAAGATCCAATATCTCCCCACTCGTTTGCTGGTTTCTCCATAGATAGATCTTGGTGACATGTAGGAAAATTTTGATTTACTACTACGTCTCCTAACAGTGGCATCATGAGCTAGGTCTATGCGTAGAATCTATGCACGAGTAGAACACAAAGCAGTTGTGGGCGTCGATTTTGTTAATATGCTTGCCGTTACTAGTCTTATCTTGATTCGACGGTATTGTGGGATGAAGCGGCCCGGACCAACCTTACACGTACGCTTACGTGAGACCGGTTCCACCGCCTGACATGCACCAGTTGCATAAGGTGGCTAGCGGGTGTCTGTCTCTCCCACCTTAGTCGGATTGGATTCGATGAAAAGGGTCCTTATGAAGGGTAAATAGCAATTGGCATATCACGTTGTGGTTTTGGCGTAGGTAAGAAACGTTCTTGCTAGAAACCTATAGCAACCACGTAAAAACTTGCAACTACAAATTAGAGAACGTCTAACTTGTTTTTTGCAGCATATGCCTTGTGATGTGATATGGCCAGAAGGATGTGATGTGATGCATTGTGATGTATGAGCTTGATCATGTTCTTGTAATAGGGTTCACGACTTGCATGTCGATGACTATGACAACCGGCAGGAGCCATAGGAGTTGTCTTATTTATTGTATGACCTGCGAGTCAATCACAAACGCCATGTAATTACTTTACTTTATTGCTAAAGCGTTAGCCATAGCAGTAGAAGTAATAGTTGGCGAGACAACCTCATGAAGACACAATGATGGAGATCATGATGATGGAGATCATGGTGTCATGCCGGTGACAATGATGATCATGGTGCCCCGAAGATGGAGATCATAGGAGCAAGATGATATTGGCCATATCATGTCACTATATTGATTGCATGTGATGTTTATCATGTTTACATCTTATTTGCTTAAAACAACGGTAGTAAATAAGATGATCTCTCAATAAAATTTCAAGAGAAGTGTTCACCCTAACTGTGCACCGTTGCTAAGGATCGTTGTTCCGAAGCACCACGTGATGATCGGGTGTGATAGGTTCTAACGTTCGCATACAACGGGTGTAAGCCAGATTTACACACGCGAAACACTTAGGTTGACTTGACGAGCCTAGCATGTACAGACATGGCCTCGGAACACGGAAGACCGAAAGGTCGAACATGAGTCGTATAGAAGATACGATCAACATGGAGATGTTCACCATGGATGACTAGTCCGTCTCACGTGATGATCGGACACGGGCTAGTTGACATGGATCATGTGTCACTTAGATGACTAGAGAGATGTCTATCTGAGTGGGAGTTCATTGAATAATTTGATTATGTGAACTCGATTATCATGAACTTAGTCTAAAATTGCCTTTAATATCTATATTGTAGATCCAATGGCCAACGCAAATGTCAACCTCAATTTCAACGCGTTCCTAGAGAAAACCAAGCTGAAAGATGATGGAAGCAACTATACGGACTGGATCCGTGGCTTGAGGATCATCCTCATAGCTTCCAAGAGATTGTATGTCCTTGATGCACTGCTAGGTGACCCACCCATTCTCCCAGCGGACCAAGACATTACGAACGCTTGGCAGTCACGCTGCGATGATTACTCCCTTGTTCAGTGTGGCATGCTTTACAGTTTAGAATCAGGGCTCCAAAAGCGTTTTGAGCAACACGGAGCATATGAGATGTTCCAAGAGCTGAAACTGGTTTTCCAAGCTCATGCCCGAGTCGAGAGATATGACATCTCTGACAAGTTCTTCAGCTGTAAGATGGAGGAGAACAGTTCTGTTAGTGAGCACATCCTCAAGATGTCTGGGCTTCACAACCGCTTGACTCAGCTGGGAGTTAATCTCCCGGATGACTCGGTCATTGACAGAATCCTCCAGTCGCTTCCACCTAGCTACAAAAGCTTTGTGATGAACTACAACATGCAGGGGATGGAGAAGTCCATTCCTGAGTTGTACTCGATGCTCAAATCGGCAGAGGTCGAGATCAGAAAGGAGCATCAAATGTTGATGGTAAACAAGACCACTAGTTTCAAGAAAGGCAAGGGTAAGAAGAACTTCAAGAAGGACGGCAAAGCTGTTGCCGCGCCCGGTAAGCAAGTTGCCGGGAAGAAGAAGAACAAGAATGGACCCAAGCCTGAGACTGAGTGTTTCTATTGTAAGGGTACCGGTCACTGGAAGCGGAACTGCCCCAAGTACTTAGCGGATAAGAAGGTCGGCAACGTTAAAGGTATATGTGATATACTTGTTATTAATGTGTACCTAACCAGCGCTCGTAGTAGCTCCTGGGTATTTGATACCGGTGCAGTTGCTCACATTTGTAACTCCAAGCAGGAGCTGCGGAATAAGCGAAGGTTGGCAAAGGACGAGGTGACGATGCGCGTCGGGAATGGTTCCAAGGTCGATGTGATCGCCGTCGGCACGCTACCTCTACATCTACCTTCGGGATTAGTTTTAAACCTTAATAATTGTTATTTAGTACCAGCTTTGAGCATGAACATTGTATCTGGATCTCGCTTGATACGAGATGGCTACTCTTTTAAATCCGAGAATAATGGTTGTTCTATTTATATGAGAGAAATGTTCTATGCTCATGCCCCGCTGGTCAATGGTTTATTTTTGATGAATCTCGAACGTGATGTTACACATGTCCATAGTGTGAGTACCAAAAAGTGTAAAGTTGATAACGAGAGTCCCACTTACATGTGGCACTGCCGTCTTGGCCATATTGGTGTCAAACGCATGAAGAAGCTCCATGCTGATGGACTTTTGGAGTCACTTGATTTCGAATCATTTGACACATGCGAACCATGCCTCATGGGCAAGATGACCAAAACTCCGTTCTCCGAAACAATGGAGCGAACAACTGACTTGTTGGAGATAATACATACCGATGTATGCGGTCCAATGAGTGTCGAGGCTCGCGGTGGCTACCGTTATGTTCTCACCCTCACTGATGACTTGAGCAGATATGGGTATGTCTACTTAATGAAACACAAGTCTGAAACCTTTGAAAGGTTCAAGGAATTTCAGAGTGAGGTCGAGAATCAACGTGACAGGAAAATAAAATGCCTACGATCTGATTGTGGCGGAGAATATTTAAGTCACGAGTTTGACACGCACCTTAGGAAATGTGGAATTGTTTCACAGCTCACGCCGCCAGGCACACCTCAGCGAAATGGTGTGTCTGAACGTTGTAATCGCACTCTATTGGATATGGTGCGATCTATGATGTCTCTTACCGACTTACCGCTATCATTTTGGGGATATGCATTAGAGACTGCCGCGTTCACTTTAAATATGGGACCGTCTAAATCCGTTGAGACGACACCGTATGAATTATGGTTTGGAAAGAAACCTAAGCTGTCGTTTCTAAAAGTTTGGGGTTGCGATGCTTATGTGAAGAAACTTCAACCTGAGAAGCTCGAACCCAAAGCGGAAAAGTGCGTCTTCATAGGATATCCCAAAGAGACTATTGGGTATACCTTCTACCTACGATCCGAAGGCAAAGTCTTTGTTGCCAAGAATGGATCCTTTCTCGAGAAAGAGTTTCTCTCGAAAGAAGTAAGTGGGAGGAAAATGGAACTTGATGAGGTAATTGTACCTTCACTCGAACCGGAGAGTAGCGCAGCACAGGAAGTTGTTTCTGTGGAGCCTACACCGGCTAGAGAGGAAGTTAATGATGATGATCATGAAACATCAGATCAAGTTGCTACTCGAAGGTCCACTAGGACACGTTCCGCACCAGAGTGGTACGGTAATCCTGTCCTAGAGATCATGTTGTTGGACAACGGTGAACCTTCGAACTATGAAGAAGCGATGGCGGGCCCGAATTCCGACAAATGGCTTGAGGCCATGAAATCCGAGATAGGATCCATGTATGAGAACAAAGTATGGACTTTGGTGGACTTGCCTGATGATAAGCGAGCCATTGAAAATAAATGGATCTTTAAGAAGAAGACTGACGCAGACGGTAATGTGACCGCCTATAAAGCTCGGCTTGTCGCTAAGGGTTATCGACAAGTTCAAGGAGTTGACTACGATGAGACATTCTCACCCGTAGCGATGCTAAAGTCTGACCGAATCATGTTAGCAGTTGCCGCATTTTATGATTATGAGATCTGGCAAATGGACGTCAAAACGGCATTCCTTAATGGCTTCCTCAAGGAAGAACTGTATATGATGCAGCCGGAAGGTTTTGTCGATCCTAAAGATGCTAACAAGGTATGCAAGCTCCAGCGCTCCATCTATGGGCTGGTGCAAGCATCTCGGAGTTGGAACATTCGCTTTAATGAGGTGATTAAAGCGTTTGGGTTTGTACAGGTTTATGGAGAACTCTGTATTTACAAGAAAGTGAGTGGGAGCTCTATAGCATTTCTTATACTGTATGTGGATGACATGCTGATAATGGGAAATAATATAGAACTCTTGGAAAGTATCAAGGCCTACTTGAATAAGTGTTTTTCAATGAAGGACCTATGAGAAGCTGCTTACATATTAGGTATTAAGATCTATAGAGATAGATCAAAACGCCTCATTGGTCTTTCACAAAGCACATACCTTGAAAAGATATTGAAGAAGTTCAATATGGATCAGTCCAAGAAGGGGTTCTTGCCCGTGTTGCAAGGTGTGAGATTGAGTACGACTCAATGCCCGACCACGGCAAAGGATAGAGAAGAGATGAGTGCCATCCCCTATGCTTCAGCCATAGGCTCTATCATGTATGCCATGCTGTGTACCAGACCTGATGTGAACCTTGCCATAAGTTTGGTAGGGAGGTACCAAAGTGATCCCGGAGCGGAACACTGGACAGCAGTCAAGAATATCCTGAAGTACCTGAAAAGGACAAAGGACATGTTTCTCGTTTATGGAGGTGCCGAAGAGCTCGTCGTAAAGGGTTACGTCGATGCTAGCTTCGACACAGATCCGGATGACTCCAAGTCGCAAACCGGATACGTGTATATTTTGAATGGAGGGGCAGTGAGCTGGAGCAGCAGCAAGCAAAGCGTCGTGGCAGCATCTACATGTGAAGCGGAGTACATAGCTGCTTCGGAAGAAGCAAAGGAGGGAGTCTGGATGAAGGAGTTCATCACCGACCTAGGAGTGATTCCGAATGCGTCGGGCCCGATGACTCTACTCTGTGACAACACTGGAGCTATTGCCCTTGCGAAGGAGCCCAGGTTTCACAAGAAGACAAGACACATCAAGCGCCGCTTCAACTCCATCCGTGATTACATTCAGGAGGGAGACATAGATATTTGTAAAGTGCATACGGATCTGAATGTCGCATATCCGTTGATTAAACCTCTCTCACGAGCAAAACATGATCAACACCAGAATGCTATGGGTGTTCGATTCATCACAATGTAACTAGATTATTGACTCTAGTGCAAGTGGGAGACTGTTGGAAATATGCCCTAGAGGCAATAATAAAATGGTTATTATTGTATTTCCTAGTTCATGATAATTGTCTATTATTCATGCTATAATTGTGTTAACCGGAAACCGTAATACATGTGTGAATACATAGACCACAACGTGTCCCTAGTGAGCCTCTAGTTGGCTAGCTCGTTGATCAATAGATGGTCTCGGTTTCATGACCATGGACATTGGATGTCGTTGATAACGGGATCACATCATTAGGAGAATGATGTGATGGACAAGACTCAATCCTAAGCATAGCACAAGATCGTGTAGTTCGTTTGCTAAAGCTTTTCAATGTCAAGTATCATTTCCTTAGACCATGAGATTGTGTAACTCCCGGATACCGTAGGAATGCTTTGGGTGTGCCAAACGTCACAACGTAACTGGGTGGCTATAAAGGTACGCTACGGGTATCTCCGAAAGTGTGTGTTGGGTTGACACGAATCGAGACTGGGATTTGTCACTCCGTGTGACGGAGAGGTATCTCTGGGCCCACTCGGTAAGACATCATCATTATGAGCTCAATGTGACTAAGGAGTTAGTCACGGGATGATGTATTACGGAACGAGTAAAGAGACTTGCCAGTAACGAGATTGAACAAGGTATGCGGATACCGACGATCGAATCTCGGGCAAGTACCATACCGATAGACAAAGGGAATTGTATACGGGATTGATTGAATCCCTGACATCGTGGTTCATCCGATGAGATCATCGTGGAGTACGTGGGAGCCAACATGGGTATCCAGATCCCGCTGTTGGTTATTGGCCGGAGAGGTGTCTCGGTCATGTCTACGTGTCTCCCGAACCCGTAGGGTCTACACACTTAAGGTTCGATGACGCTAGGGTTATAGGGAAAAGGTATACGTGATTACCGAAGGTTGTTCGGAGTCCCGGATGAGATCCCGGACGTCACGAGGAGCTCCGGAATGGTCCGGAGGTAAAGATTGATATATAGGAAGTCCAGTTTTGGTCACCGGAAAGTTTTCGGGCTCATTGGTATTGTACCGGGAGTGCCGGGAGGGTGCCGGAGGACCCCCGGGAGGGGGTGACTACCAAAGGACCTCATGGGCCCTTAGAGGAGGTGTGCCAGCCCATATTGGGCCAGCCAATACCTTCTAGAAAGGGCCCATGCGCCAGGGATCTGGAGATAGAGGCAAAAGGGATTTAAAAAGGGGGGGTCCACCTCCCGTGTGGGAGGAGGACTCTCCCCCCACTTCGGCCGAATCCCTCCTCCTTGGAGGAGGGGCCAAGACAGCCCTCCCTCTCCTTCCTCCTATATATATGCAAGGGTTTGGGCAGGTTTGAGACGACGAACTCTTTCTCTCTCGCTGCAGCCCTATTCTGCTTCTTCCTCCTCCGCAGTGCTTAGGCGAAGCCCTGCCGGGATACCTTGCTACTCCACCACCACCACGCCGTCGTGCTGCTGCTGGAGCTCTTCCCCAACCTCTCCTTCCTCCTTGCTGGATCAAGGCGTAGGAGACGTCACCGGGCTGCACGTGTGTTGAACGCGGAGGTGCCGTCCGTTCGGCACTTGATCGGATCTACCGCGATCTGAATCGCTGCGAGTACGACTCCATCAACCGCGTTCTTGTAACGCTTCCGCTTAGCGATCTTCAAAGGTATGAAGATCCAATCTCTCCCCACTCGTTTGCTGGTTTCTCCATAGATAGATCTTGGTGACACGTAGGAAAATTTTGATTTACTACTACGTCTCCTAACAGAAATTAGTGGCATATATGAGTAGGTGGTTCGAGTTAGGGATAGAAATGCAAATGGCCCAATAAACTATTGCACTTCTACCCACATGTGGGACTAGCAATCTTCCAAAAGATATAATAAGCAAATGTTACTACTGTAATGAGACCTATCCCAGATAAACAAATACACCACTATCCTTATGAGCTTAACACTTATAAAAACACAGATTACAAATGCATAAGATTTCAATTCAAAATCATGATTTTTATTTTAATTTCTCTGCCTAACCAATTCTTCCAGCTCTATGGCATAGTAGAAGAGAACGAACATGCTATAATTTCAACATGGTCATAGACGTTGTCCTCCTACCAAATTCACGATCTTGTGCATTCAAATTACTCATGCCCATTCGCCTATGTTTTAAAATTTTAAATGTTATCTCACTGTAAATCTTGGGAAGGACCTACAGTGGTCACTTAAAAAGTATCAATGACTACAACATGACCTTTCGTTATATTTTTGCTCCCTTTTTAATCATAAACCATGCAATATCCATAAGACGGCATCATCTTTGGATGATCTCCTAAGCCAGATGTATCTCATTCCCTTTGTTATGGTTCCGTAGCAACGCACGGGCATTGTGCTAGTCAATGCGTACAATTAGAAAAGATGGACTCCGAGATGAGAAAAGTTTGGGATAGAGAAAGAGGCATAGGGTATGGTGGGGAAAACTCCATGATTGGAAGAAAACAAAATGCAAATAGAAATACCATGGAGAATGCCCACACTTAGGACTCAAAACATCAAAAACACAAACTTAAGACACAAAGAATGTCAAAGGGGGCGGTGACCGAGGCCACCTATGTTTGAGTCCATTGGTATGGCACCACGAAGATGAGTGTGGTGGGGTGTGCACTAAGTCAAGCCACATTGCTCAAATCAATGATATTTAGATCATGCCTTAATTCGCGAAATATTGCTTCATCTAATGGCTTAGTGAAGATATCTACAAGCTGTTCCTTAGTATAGCGATTAATAAGATCAATGTCTCCATGCTTGGTGTAATCCCGGATGAAGTGATGACGAATCTCAATATGCTTTGTCTTGCAGTGTTGAACCGGGTTGTTGGCGATCTTGATCGTGCTTTCATTGTCGCAGTAAAGAGGCACTTTGTCACAGTTGACACCATAATCCTTTAAGGTTTGCCTCATCCAAAGAATCTAAGCACAACTGCTTGCGGCTGCTACATTCTCGGCCTCGGTGGATGAGAGAGAAACATAGTTTTGTTTCTTTGAAGACCAACTTACCAAAGAACGACCAAGAAATTGGCAGCCTCTAGAAGTGGACTTCCTTTCCACATGGTCTCCCACCCAATCCGAGTCGGTATATCCAATGAGATCAAATGAAGCACCCTTGGGATACCATAAGCCAAAGTTTGGGGTACGAGCTAAATACCAAACGATTTGCTTGACAGCCACATAGTGACTCTCCTTAGGTGCGGATTGAAATCGTGCACAAATTCCCACACTCAACATCATATCCGATCTAGATGCACAAAGATAAAGAAAGGATCCAATCATGGAGTGATATACCTTTTGATCCATAGCTTTACCATTGGGATCATCGTCAAGTTGGCATTTGAGTTGCATAGGAGTGTTGGCCTTGGGAGGATTGAGCTCATCCATCTTGAACCTCTTGAGCATGTCTTGAGTGTATTTAGCTTGGTTGATGAAGGTTCCTTGGCTTTGTTGCTTGACTTTGAATCCAAGGAAGAACTTCAACTCTCCCATCATATACATCTCAAATTATTTGGTCATTAGTGCGGCGAACTCATCATTAAAAGCTTTGTTAGAAGAACGAAAGATAATATCATCTACATATAGTTGGCATACAAACAAGTTCCCGTTAACCCTTTTAGTAAAAAGAGTGGGATGGATTTCCCCAATTTTGAACCCACGATCTTGCAACATCTCGGTAAGGTGCTCATACCATGCACAGGGGGCTGTTTAAGGCCATAGAGTGCCTTATCGAGAACATATACATGATTGGGGAACTTGGGATCTTCAAACCCCGGGGCTTGCTTGACATAGACCAACTCCTTAAGTGGACCATTAAGGAAAGCAATATTCACATCCATTTGATATAGTATGAAATCATGATGAGAAGCATAAGCAAGCAACATGCGAATAGATTCAATGTGAGAAACAGGGGCAAAGGTTTCACCATAGTCGATACCCTCGACTTGGGAGTAGCCTTGAGATACCAGTCTTGCCTTATTGCGGATGATGATACCATGTGCATCTTGCTTGTTCTTAAAGATCCATTTGGTTACAGTTACATTGTGCTTCTCCTTTGGCCTTGGCACAAATTGCCACACCTTGTTGTGCTCGAAGTTGTTGATTTCTTCATGCATGGCTTCAAGCCATTCCTCATCTTCGAGCACATCTTGTACCTAGAGGGTTTCAAAGCAAGAAACAAACACATGATGTGCACAAAAGTTTGTTCATTGACGACGAGTGGTTACCCCTCTCTTCAAGCTTCCATAAACATTCTATAAGAGGTGTTGCTTGACTCTTAGTTTGGAAGCAATCTTTGCAGCTCATCTTTCAAGAATTTCCTCCATGGAGAGTTGAGGCTTGGTAGCTTGACGAGCTTCGGTACCGGCTTGCTCTTGTTCTTGAGAATGGTCTTGATCTTTAGCTTAACCTTGATCTTGAGCTTCATCTTGGTATAGAGCTTCATCTTGATCTTGAGCTTGCACCGGGGTGTGAGCAAGATCACGAACATCATGTGATGAAGAATCATCATCATTAAGTTGATCTTGCTCGTTTTATTGATCACAGGGTTGAGCGCCTTCACTTTGTTCTTCGGAAGCGTGTGGGTCGTACGTCGGTGATGGTTCCACTTGAGTGGAACATTGTCCTTCTCCTTCAGCCACAAGGGGTTCCTCAACGGGTAGGAAGTATCCCACTCCCATTATTATTATGGCTTGGGGAGGAATTTCATCACCTACATCACAAAGACCACTTTGCTCCACTTGAGAGCCATTATTTTCATCAAACTCAATGTTCCTCGTCTCCTCAGTGAGTCTCGTGGACTTGTTGAGGACACGGTAAGCATGAGAGTTTGCAGCATAACCAACAAATATGCCCTCATGAGCTCTAGATTCAAATTTTGATACACGAACACCTTTCTTGAGAATGAAACACTTCAACCGAACACCCAGAAGTACTTGAGTTTGGGCGTGTTCCCAATAAGAATCTCATAAGGAATCTTGTTCAAGCCTTTACGGAGATAGAACCGATTTGATGCATGACACGCGGTGTTGATGGCTTCGGCCCAAAAGTTGTAAGGTGATTTAAACTCTGCCATCATGGTTCTTGCCGCATCCATCAATGTCCGATTCTTTCTCTCTACAACACCATTTTGTTGAGGGGTGTAAGGAGTGGAGTATTGGTGTTTTATCCCCTCATCACTGAGAAACTCATCTAGGGTGTAGTTCTTGAACTCAGTACCATTGTCACTTCTAATCATCAAGATCTTTACTTCATGTTGATGTTGGACTTCATTTGCAAAGTTGATGGCGGTTTGTTGGGTCTCACTCTTCTTATTGAAGAAAAATACCCATGTGTATCTTGAGTAATCATCCACAATCACCAAGCAATACTTTCTCCCTCCAAGACTATCAAAAGATGGAGGACCGAAGAGGTCCATGTGAAGGAGCTCTTGGGTCCTTTTTGAGTAAATCACAGTGGTAGGACGATGAGCATTTTCATGTAGCTTTCCTTCGATACAAGCACTGCAACCACGATCTCTAGCAAAACTCACATTTGTTACTCCAAGAATGTGATCCCCTTTGAGGAGACTTTGTAAAGATCCCATATTGACATGGGCTAGTTGGCGATGCCAAAGCCACCCCACATCAACTTTAGCCATTAGGCATGTCGCGGTCTTAGTGAGTCGCTCCGAGAAGTTAACCACATAGAGACCGTTTTTGACATGCCCAACAAAGGCTACTTTAAGAGTCTTGCTCCACAAAAGGGTCACGGTGTCAATGCCAAAGAAAGTAGTAAAACCCATAAGTGCAAGTTGACGAACGGAAAGTAAATTGTATGCAAGGGTCTCAACAAGCATGGCATTTTCAATGCTTAAGGTTGGAGATATAGCCACCTTGCCAAGACCCAATACCTTTGAGATTGTGTCATCGCCAAAGGAGACTTGAGTGGCCATGGATTTATTGGGTCGAATGTCCACCACCAAGTCCTTGCTTCCGGTCATATGATTTGTTTCTCCACTATCGAGCAACCATGAGACTCCTCCGGAAGCAAACTCCTACAATAGATCAATGCTTGATTTTAGGTACCCATTCTTCAATGGGCCCTTTCATGTTAGTGGCAAGGGTCTTAGGAACCCAAATATCCCACTCAATGTACTCATAAGAAGACCCAACATATTTGGTGTTCGGGAACGCGACAGAAAACAAAAATATTCGGTACTGCGAGCACGCCCACGATCACTATGGAGATGCATACAAGGTTTGATCTGATCTGTACCAACTCATAGCGCAGCAGAAGTAGAGTCGATGAAGATCGGTGGTGCAGATCCCCGCAGCCTAGATTTACAACCTCCCAACTGTGAAGATGTTCTCCCTCGTCGAACAGCCCTTCGGGAGGCTATCGGACTGTCCCTTGGACAATGTCACGGACATCCCTTCGGGAAGACCCTCGAAGCCCGAACGGAAACTCGGACAGCCCTCCGGGAGGACCTTTGAACAACCCTCAGGCAAAAGATCGAAACTATGACCTCTCTATAGGGTTGTACACATACGGTGTCAGCTATCCAGCAGGGCTTCGCCGTCCAGAACTAGTTCCTGTCGGAACCCAGACAACCTTTCGGCTCTACCAAACTATTTCACGGGGAGGGAGAGAGAAGGCCAGATCATGCATGGCATTTGTATGCTGAGAAAGAGTGTGTACCTAGAGAGCACCTCTCCACCTCTATTTATAGGCCAAGCCCAAGGGATAGAGGTCACATGGAAATACCAAAATGCCCTTAAGGTGGCTTCTCCAAGAAGCCAATAAGGGAAAATACCAAAAAGCCCTCAAGGTGGCTTCTCCAAGAAGCCACCAAAAAGTGTTTTTCACTATTCATAAAACCATTTTTCGCGACCGATAAATCCAAAAATATTGCTATGGGTCTTAGAATAATTCTAGTACCCACTAAAAAAATTATGGACACGTTTCAAAATATTTTCAGATCGGTGATTTTCATCTGTGAAAAGCAACCAAAGCGGTTCCCGCAGTCCAGAACATTTCCGGTTTTTGTCTCTGAAAAATCTCAGAAGTTACCGGAACAATTATGCTACCCTCCAATAATTTCCAGGCTTATGCCAAAACCAATTTGACTCAATGGTATAATCCGAAACGACTTTTTGGTTTTACCGAAACTCTTCCGGTGTTCTCTCTCCGGAACTCTTCTGTTGTCCCCGAAACTTTTCCGGTGATTTTCTCTCAGACTCCCTGTCTAGTATTCAACTTATAGATTACCCTTAAGTGTGTGACCCTATAGGTTCGGTGAAGTATAGACATGAGGGGAACACTTTCCAATCAATGATCAACATCGGAGTCGTGGACACCCAAATGGATCCCTATACCCAGACGAATAAATATTCGAGTGAACCTCTAGTTTTCGTGCGCTATTCCTGTTGCTTCACGATATGTTACAAACACCCAAGGTGAGATTTTCTGCATCCCCGTGGATCAACAACTTGTCCACTATGCAAGTTACCTCGTTATCTGTTTTGTTCTCTTTTCTCGTTTTCGTGTTCCGGCATCCCTATGATCAAATCACACTGTGTCTGGCCAGTCGACGATGGATACCATAATGCCGAGAGGGCCTGAGAATATCTCTCCATCGTCGAAGGAGCAAATCCCAATCTTGTGCTATCTTGTTACTTGTCATACATTTCCGTGAAACCGTAAGCCGCCGTAATAGCCACCCGGTAACGGATGACGTTTAACAAACCTCAAAGTTCACGAAGCAAGCACGAAGGAACTCGATACTCTCATGTTCTAAGAAATTATGCAAACATTAACTATCTCTGTGTTATTAACCATTAACTTGTGCCGAATGTATCTCATAGCATAACATCAATTCGGGTCGATTCAACACAAGTGTTCTGCCAACATTGTGCCCTCAAAATTGTTGGCATAGCCATGCCCATGATCAGGAAAACAGGATCATCATGCAATACTTGAGCCAGTCTTAGAGGCAAGACTAGGAATACATTTTACCGTTTATTATACCACACGTGCAAATGAGTTTGCCTCCGGACCTCGTGGATATTGCAGACTCAAGAATCATTGCAGTTATAGCATGGAATATAAACTTAATTAGGAACATTGGGATAAATAATAACATTTATTATTGCCGCTTGGGAATATCTCCTACAGACTCCCACTTGCACTAGAGTCAATAATCTAGTCAATGGTAATGCAGAATAAATACAAGAAAATTCAAAAATGATCAGAATTTTAAAAATGTATTAATGTTTTCAAAAAAAATCCATTTTCAAAATATGATCACCTTGTAAAGAAATGTTCATGTTTTTAAATAAATTGTTCGGGTTTCTAAAAAATGTTCACACTTTATAACTGTTCGACGATTCCAAAACATGCTTTTCAAATTTTCTGTGTGTTTTAAAAAATGTTCGGAATTCCAATTTATTTCACATTTTCGAAATAAAACGGAATTTAAAAAAATGTGGTTATTGAAACATTTGGTATTTCAAAATTGTTCAAAATTTCAAGAAAATGTTTTGAAATCTTCAAAAGCTATTTTTAAATCTTGACACTTCTATGTATTCTTAAATGTTTCGCGCATCTTAGCAAACTCTAGCAGCCAAGGTCATCTTAGCAAACGCTAGCAGTGGTGGTTAAATTCATTTTTGGGAAACTCGTGGTTTCTATTACCCAATCCCCAAATGTGTATTTTAGAGAAAGCACCAAAAAGTCATCTTATAATTGAAAATGTCAAGGAAAATAGGAGATGATGTAATACAAAACAAGCAACAAATGATAAAAATACATTAAAAAAACATATTGGCCGTCTTCTTCCTTCGATTGTATGCCGCCCATCCGAGTTTGAGAAATGCACTAAACCCATAGCAAGGGGAAGGGATACCTGCAAACACCCTCGCCGTACCAACCTTTGAAGATCGCAGTAGCCACTCACCGCTAGAAAGGATATCTTGTAACTGTTCAAAGAATATTAATTGGGCCATCACCTTATGTAACGCAGGCTTGTCGCCCATCATCACCAGTCTAGAGGGTTGGAGAAATTGGACCATGCTACGAAACAACTTGAAAGAAGACATCGGAATCGCCGCACCAAGATCTAGCCAACTGCTTCCCTTGATTGATGGACCAACTACCAAAATATGAAGTGAGCCAACAAATGTGACCACATCTCCTCTCACATGTCCTTCGTCGACGCCAAATCGAACGTCGTCGAGGTAGGGAGAGGCTGGAGAGACCTTATTCCACACGCCATCGCTGCCGTCAACTTGTCAAGGCCATCAAAAAACAAAAACAAAAAAGGAACTAAGAACCTAGAAGAACTAAAGGGGCGGCTCCCCATTCCTCTTGCCACCACTAAGGCCGCCGGATGGAAGAGAGGAGGACCGAGGCGACAGCATGGAGAAGGCCTTCGGTGGCAGCTAGGGTTGGGAGGACGCAAACAATGGGATAGATAGCTGGGAATGTGGTTGTTCTGTGCAATTAACTCCAGATTTGTTGTGCTCCAAAAGTTAGAAATGGACAGGTAACCTTGTGCTCACAAGAAACACAATCGAAAAGCTAAAATATGATGCTTCTTTCAGCCCTTTAAGTTCTCAACGAGTACATAATATTGAAGGGAAGCCAACAAGTGCATGTGTTGATCGTTGGCTTTGAGATAGCTAACTGGACTTGCCACTCGGTAAGTGCAGATTTGGGTCAATCAACACATGACACATATCACACATAATTTGATCAGGAGGCCAACAAGTAAAGATTTGTGGTACTAAATACGAGTTCGTGCAGAGTGGGCAGAATTATTTAGTGTCTACCTGCAAGTGAAACCAATTTCATGTGCATTTGATATAACTGATCAGACTAAATATTACAAAATTTGAAATCCAGTCTTTCAAAAGGCAACAAATCAGGACTAAAAACCACTGCTTTGCTAGCATGGTTTACAACAATGGCAAACATAAACAGTACAAATTACAGGACTGTCCACCATTCTGTGACTTTAGGGAAAGCATCCTGAGATCAATGTTGCACAAACACTACACGAAGGACATATGCCAGGTGGGGAAAATACCCTAACAGTCGCTCAAACGGATGTATCTAGGACAGAGGAAGTAACAAACACTACGGTCCACAACTATTTGAAGCTATAAATGTGTGATACCAAAGTTGAGATGTCAGCATCATATTCGCTTGAGAGAAACAGCGCCAATTCCATGGATGTCGTTGCTTTGTCATGCTTGCGAATTCACTTCCATGAAACGGAGTCATTAGTTTATATGGCTAAATTCATAAACACCAGTCCTGATGGCTGATGTAGAGGAGTGATAGGCAGCTCATCGAAGGTTCGGTTTGTTACTGATTACAGCTTCAGTTTGTCCCACCTTCAATATTAGCTTTCTAATGCAGAAAGCTCAACCTCCTTAGTGCAAGGACGGTATGCTGCAAAGGTGCTGTCATTCGCAAAAGAACCAGGATTGAAGCAAGTGATTCCTGTATATTTGAAGGCCTTCTGCTCACTCTTGTCAGCCAATACTATCTGAAAGATTTAAACATGGAAGTATTATCATAAGAACTCTCAAACTTTTTGGTATTTGTGTGGACTGACAATGGTTATAAAGCAGAAAGTATACTTATGTTTTGTGCATGTTCAACAAGTATATTAGCAGATTCATATTCATGGAAGCTAGAGTTGGGAAACATTTCAAGGTGTGAATTGATGATATTTGTACAGCAGAAGGTATACTTCTGTTTTGTGCATGTCAACACATAAATTAGCACAGAAGCATATTCATGGAAGCTACGGTCAGAAAACATTTCAAGGTACGAACAGACCGTGTGCTAAATGGCAATACCATGTCAGGAGTTGGATACAGCCGTAGGCAATGATCATAGTTCCATATGATAGGTTGCACTGTAAGAGGCAATGGACACAGATGACTCTGATGGGTGATAGTTGCTACTAGCTGAAAGAAAAACAATTGGTTAACTTCTGAACAGTCAACGGCATGTATTCTCACTGAGATGATAAACAAAGTTATTCAACTTGCATGTTCAAATGGGTCACTTGTTTCTTCCGCTGTTGGTGGAATCAAGCATGACCGCCGCATCCTGTAAAGGAGGTCTTGCCGGAAAAACACAATTTCTTGTGTATAAAACTTAACCCTGGAGTTAGAGCAGATGATAAATGGCAAGTCCTCAAATTTCAATATTGTCTTGATCATGAAATGTCAATATAGATAAAATGCCATAGTTTGTAGTATACGTTCATTGCAAATATATCATTATACAGTAGTCCCAGTTGGCAATGAGTGTATGAAGCCTTTCAAGACTAACAGAAATGCCTGTGCCTCAATGTATAGCATGGATCAAAAATCAGGCAAGTTCAGAAAAATAACCAAATGAAAATAATACTTAGTAGAAAGAGATCTCTGCTATAATAGTATATTGCGTGCAACAAGCATTATGATAATAGATGCCAGCTAAGAACATGGTTTCACAGTATGCATATTGGTAGACTGG
Organism: Hordeum marinum; assembly: GCA_022496015.1. Lineage (NCBI taxonomy): Eukaryota > Viridiplantae > Streptophyta > Magnoliopsida > Poales > Poaceae > Hordeum > Hordeum marinum. Next base: position 76,385,125 of record CM039674.1, read on the forward strand.
TACGGTATTGTTATTAAGCCTCTTCATCTACCTGTTGCAATTGTGTAGAGATATCTCACGAAATGAAGATGATAGCTGTCTTAATCACACCGATGGCAAATCCAAATAAGAGATTTATGCTTAAACTGGACCAGAGTCACACTGAGAACAATTGGATGGTACTCCCTCTGATTACAAATGTAAGTCATTTAGAATCTGTGGTAGTCTTTTTTTAACATTTTTGGGTTTGACCATCACTACACAAATAGTTACAAAACTGACAACATTGAATTGGTATTACTAGAACCATCATGAAATATACTTTCACATTGCGTCAATATTTTATATGAAGCAACTAACATTCAAAAAAAATGATGGTGGTTGGTCAAAGGTCACCATGGAGACTGTATGTGTCTATAAGTGTCCAAAAGGATTTACATTTGGAATCAGAGAATAACATGTAGCATAACATACAACATGAAAGTAGACTGGCATCACCTAATCCTGTGAAGGTTTTTTAATTCATGCGCAAAAAGATATCCCTGTATTTGGGTGGTTGCTTATAGCGACATAAACAAATGGTTAACATATGGAACATAGACAGTACTACAAGGCAATGCTTTCGTGACAAACCTGCAGGGGTTGCTTACAAATATAGCATTTGGGATATGCTTCTGAAGTTCCTCAATTAGATACTTTGGGAGCGCACACCTTGGGAGAGCTTTAGAAGGCCCTACAAATGTGTTACTATGTAAGAAAAAACAACATGCCAAGCTTAGAAAATACAAGAAAAAAAATCTCATTCCAGCTATATGGAGAACTAGACTGACTGTATTTATTATCAACAAGCTCATTTCTAATCACAGAAATCATTGGTTAAATAGCATGGAGAATAAATGATAATTGGACATACAAAAGAATAGGCCAAGTTTAATCCATTAGTGAATAAAATGAAATTGGATATTGCAGCAAACCAAACATGAGGATAACAGTAGTTGTCAGGTAAAAGCGTGTCATTGAGTTTTAGAATACCTGCATCATCAGGACCAGGAACGAATAAAAAACGGCTATGTTCCTTTAACCTAGTTCGAGATGCGATCATCTCACCAAGCTTTCCAAACTGCAATCTACATGAAGTTACATAACTTAGACTGTCTTCGACTGGGAAAGCAAACAGGCTATAAAACTGTTGACTATATTTCATGGAACAAGTCAGACCTGAGTTCTTCAAACGAATTGAATGCCAGATTGCAGGGCCGAGAGCAGAAATTTCCCATTAGAACAAAGAGAGAAGGAACTACTTCCACGCTTTCATAGCCATCAAGAACAACACCCAACTTCTCCATGGTCTACTCCACAAGATAACACATACAAACATCCTGAGAGTATGCTAAACAATATAGTTATAATAAACAAGAATTACTACCAAACTAAATACCTCATAACTGTCAAGCCAAACATCTGAAAGAATGACAAACATGTCATTCACAGCCTTATTTTCTAGTGATGACAATCTTAGCTGTTTAGTACAAACGTAGCAAAACTCGTCAATAAAGATGTTTTCTGCAAGACCTATTAGTGACATGTATAACACAATTCCTGAACTTACTGCTTCTTCAGTTGGTATGACACCTCCACCAAAGAAATCAAGCCCCATGAGCAGTGAAAGTGATGTTTCTCTGTCCTCTAAGGGAGGAAACCCACAGGTATTGACCTGCAAATGATTGGAACATAACTACCATCAAGACAATAATACAGGAAAATACTGAAAATTTCATGGTAGACAACAGACCTGGAAAATGCCATTTGAAAGTAATTCTCCCTCTGCTACAATCACTGTGTTTTCAACAAAGAAACCTGAAGTGATTTTGTGTTCTATGTAAGGAAAGCGATGCACTTATTTGAATAAGCATAAATCCATATGGCTAAAACAAAATATTTGTACAAAATATGGATTACTGACACTAATATGACCAGTATTCTATACTATCCCTTCTAAAATGAGAGGATTTTTCATAACCTTTCAATGAACAAAGGAACTCTAAATTGTTTTCATTTAGCACAGCACATACATGCATCTCTATTTATATATATCTGCATGAAGGTAATATGGAAATGGTTCTAAGGATATTGCATTCGCCAAGTCAATTGGCACTGCTCCAGTAAGATCCTCCAAGTAGAACTGGCGTTCCTCCAACTGTGATATGACCCCCATGATCCATCTCCGCCCAGTACACCCAACTAAGGACTGTATGGAAGTAATCTACATGAAGAGGGGAAACTGCAAGTCATTTCATATACAATGGTTGAAATAATTGGGGAACAAAAGAGGCTGCACAAAGGTTTTGGGGGGGAAGCACCAAGTATTGGACTACAGTGGACTGGGATCACAGAAATCAATCTATAGTAGTAGAAGTAGAACACAACATAATTAAGAGAAATACCTCGCAACTTTCATTTTCAGTCATAACAGACTCAAAAGCTGGCTTGGAGAAATATTTATCACGGGCGAGCCTCTGAAGCAGCACTTGATACCTATCCCTGTAAAGGGCGGCTTTATCTCCAGCTTCTCCATGGAGGGCTAATCTTCCAGTATGCCTATATACACAGTGTAATCAGAAATAACATCAACAAACATACACACAACCTGTTTTAGAAAGTCGTATGTTCTAGTTTAGGATCAAAGAGCAATCTATGTGTCATACTGAATCAGATGCCACCTCCTAGAAAGAAATGAATTGATTAAAAGACCAATTCAATCCGCAATCCCTCAGGGCTGAGCTAAGTAACTAACGAATTGACAAACTATAAGAAAAAGAAATATATTAAGCTCCCATCAACTATAAGAATCGGATTGGCCACGCTTCCATCTGACCCGGCAGCCGGCGCCACCCAGTGCTCCACCTATCCATAGCGGTCTCAGCAACGCTGAAGGACAAGTCAAACAAGCCCGCGCCGGCCGGCCCTGGGAAGGGCAATGCGCAGCCACAGCTGGCTGCCAAGCTCTTGGTCTGACATCTGGTTAGACCAGCAAACATCGGCGCAAACAGCTATTCCTTCTTGAAGGTGTTGCCTTGGAGAGTGCGTATTTTTCCTGTTAATATGTCATCATAGGTTTGTGGTATGATTTGGGGACGTTGTCGCAAGACTTATCATATGTGGACAGTCTTATTTTTGTGTCCCTCTTTGTAAGCTGATTTGTTCAGCATTATCAGTAAGTAATATATATGGATGTGTGCATCGCTCGATGCAAGGCTATTCCCCTCTTTTCGAAAAGAAAAAAAAAACTATGTCCTGCATCCATTCTGAAAATTACAAATTTCTCGTGAAAATTCATTTAATATTTAGACGAATCAAGCAGGTAATAGGCATCCGTTATCACAAATATTCAACCATCAACACCCAATACATAGGGCAAATTCTCAAATCCCGACACCCAATTTCCCAGATCTAGAAGGAAGTGGCAGCATTTACATACTCGTAGAACACTTTCTTGATTGGGTCGTAGTGGAACCGCGGCACGACGAACGAGTCCACCACCCGCAGCGCCGACTGGACGCTGGTGGCGGAAGGCGATGCCGCATCGACCGCCTCCTCCGCGTCGACCAGTAGGGACACCACGCGATGGACCGCGTCCCGGTCCAGTATCGACGATTTCACTGCGGACGCCCGCAAAGCACAGAGAGACGCGCCACAGGGTTAAGAACCAACCATAAAACGAAGCCTCGGACTGAAAGCCTGGGGCGGAGCGAGTACTTACGCGGCTCTTTGTCGAGCTCGTCGAGGAGGAGGTCGAGGGCCTCGTCCTCGGCGTCGGGGAAGCGGGCGAGGAAGGCGGCGGCCTCCTCGAGGGCATCAACTTTGAGGGTGAAGCCACGCAGCCGGAATTTGCGCTGCAGCTTCTTGCGCATGGCTGCCGACGGCGCCGCCATGGGAGAGGGGGGGGGGGGGGGGGGGGGAGGCGCGAGAGGGAATGGCTGTGGCGGGAAAGGTGAGCTGGGGTTTGGGGAATCTGGCGGGATATCAATTGCAGCGCCCTCGCTGGGCTTGAAGTATCCACTGCGGGCTTTGGCCCGTGGGGTAGGTTGACTCGGCAAGTTTGGACAATGTTGCGCCTTTTTTTTGGGCTCGCACTAGTCGTTGGTCCATACCAAAACTAGCTGTTCACAAGGACAGAGATGAGAGTATATGCATATACAAGCACATGCTGTGTTTATAAAAGAAAACTAGTCATCAGTCGGACAGGAACCATTTATGGAGATAGATACACCATATATGAAGAAAATAAAATTCAAATATCCGAAAACATTTTTGAAATAAATTCGACCATTTTTGTACTTGTAGAAAAAACCACAAGGAAAAACACCGCGTTGACTTCTTTTCGAAATAACTGAACTTTTGGCCAAAATAGTGTGAAGAGCGAACTATAATAGCAAATACTAGTACCCTGAGGTCAAAAATGGTTTTCCATTTGTGAAAATGTATATAATGGTGCAAAAGATAGTCAAGTTTATTTTTAAAAAAACTTCTAAACATTTTCTCTTTTTAAAGAATTATTAAAAAATAATCCCATGCGAGGTGTATATGCACCCAGGAATTAAAAGGTATTTTCCGCCGTCAGCCCATTGATTTCAGGGACAAATCATTCAACTGGCTAGTTGGTCGATCCGTGGTGTGGCCGTTGGATGGTCAACCTGCATCCCACACCATCCTGCTCGTGTTGTCCTCTCGTGGCATTGCCGCTCGGCTCGCAACGTTGCTCTGTAGCAGTCACCACCGCCCTATTCGCTAGTAGTGCTAGTTGTCGCTCGCACTCGCCGCACCTCGTCGTCCCATCGCAGCAAACCATGTCCTTCTTGCAACATCACATGATGCAACGCCGGAAGCATGTCACCGCTCACAACGTTGGGGTGTCGGCGTGTCGCAACAACGTTGGCAACACGTCACTGCTCGTAACATTGGTGACGGATCGGGAGGCTGGCAAGCTGCTACAACAACTACACTCGTAGCACGGCATGCACCGCCCGGTGAGACATGTAGTTGCAGCATTGCTTGTCGCTTGCAACACCGGCTAGCGACGCCCCTCAACTTGCAACATTGCATCCTCAACTGGCTATGTGATGAGACATCCGGTTGCAACATTTGCCACTACTTGCAGCTCTGACGAGCGACGCCCCGAGAACCTACAACGTGATTGCCCCTGCATCAACAACATCAAGCTATCACCTGGCTTGCAACGCTAGTGAATATTGATTTGAGCATGACAGAGTGCTCACATGCAACATTTTCGCATGACCTCACAACAGTTCCTCACCGCTAGTGGCAACAACCGTCATTGTATCACAACATTGTCATCTCCTTGTTCGAGAAGCTCACATGTGCTTTCCACTTTATGGGGAGCACGGGCGCGCTTCGTAGTAAAGCACATATGTGCTTCCCGAAAAACACATATGTGATTTATCGTGAAGCACATATGTGGTGTAGCACATTTGTATTATGCACCTTTCGAAAATCACATATGTGATTTTTTTACTTTTAAAAAAGCACAACCGTGTTTTTTAATTTTGTGTAGCACAACTATACTTCACGCGAGGAAAAAATGTAAAAAAAACACAAAAAATCTAGGAAAACAAGCAAAACCCAAAACCCAACAAAACGATGGAAAAACAACGCATGCAAAAAAAGGTCCCGCGGGTGCACCCGACATGTCACATGTGGTGGTGACTGGGCACACCACGTGGTAGCACAAGAGCCTTGAAATAGTGACCGTTGGTACCCCTCCAAGGGATACCCGCTAACTAGTTGCTCTCGATGAATAGTTCTCAACCAGTTGCCCCTCCCAGCTTCCTTCCCGTTCAAAAATGATCACAATCCAAAAGGAACAAAAGGGAAACCAACTGACTCAAACTCAGTCGATTTTGCGAGAAATTAGATCTTAACCCACACTTTACTTTTCACTTTGATCATTTGCCCCTCCCTTTGAGATTGACAGGCGGGCTGGGTCCACTTGCCATTGACACAATCTTGTGGCAAATCATCAAACCCCTGATAAAGTGTGGCAAATCATCAAACCCCTTGTCGATTTGCGCAAGTCCGACCAATAGGAGAAAGCAACACGGAAAAAAAGAAACAGGGCGTGCGCGACTAAAACGTGAGTGCATGACTAAACAAGCTGATTCTAAACAAATTAGCCAGTCACATAAATATCGAAGCATCAAACGATCCAACAGACTGGGCATCGAATGAGACTTTGCTAAACCTCAATCGAATGAGTTTTAGCAATTATGATATTTTTCAAGAATTGAACAGTGACAACTGAACCTTGATGAAGAACATGAAAATGCCTAGAGAGACAACTTTGGTTGTTTGTTGCTAATGCAATAAAAGTGACAGGGGAGGGACATTCCCACATGTTATCAGTGATGGCGGAGGGATGTATTCTAGATACACAAAATTATAACACGAACTTCAATTAGAGATGCATCTCAAGATACATCACTGTTCACTCTCTCTATAACTAATGTAACTAATGGGAGCGCCTACAACTTGCAGTGATTTTGGCACTCAGTGGGTTTTATCTCCCTTGTGCGTCCATCCCCTTTCTCCTCCAGCGCCACCTCATGTGTCGCCCACCACCGCCAGCCTAACAATCCACAAACGCACTCGTTGCCGGTGGTGTTGTCGTGCGCCTTCTTCGCCCATCCTTCATTGTCCCGGTGAAAAACCGAGCAAGAAAAGCATATCTACCGACTACCATGCATGGGATATCCCGTATCTAGTTGTATTTTTGATTACATGCATATACGTCCCACTTTTATCGTGCATGATCACAGTTTTTTCTATAGCTAGCTTTGTGGTAGAGATCACATGTATGCTACACCCACACGTGCCGTGTTCATATGATTTCGAAGTTTGAATCCATTTTATCTTTTGAACCAAGAGTCTTGTTCATAAACGGTTCAAATATTTGTGTTCCTTAAGATTAGAAGTTTGGAATAGGAGAACTGTTGATTATATTTGACAAGCTTTAAAATTTACACTTTATGAAACATGATGACACACTTTGGAACAAGATAGAAACTAGTAGAACTTGACAGGAACGAGTGGTAATACAAATTCGTAGTATTATGTTCAAAGCGCATTGACAGAATGAAACATTTTGATATGCTCTGGAACATGAATAACCACGTCGCATAACGTTGACAACTTTCCCCATTTTCATGCAACATGGTAAAGCTCTACAGAACAAAGTGACGCGGTCTAGAACACACAAAAAACCTCTTGAAAGGACACACGGTTGGCGTGACCAGGTGACGGGGACGTGTAGCAGGCATAGTTGGGATGGCTGCGATAGTCGACGGTGCCAGAATGATAGAGGAGGTGTTGTAGAGGAGGACGTCGGATAACGGAGGACGAAGCCTGGGCTGCGACGGTTCCTTATAGAAAATTACCAATGTATCCTTAAGTTAAAACTCTGGGTCAAAACCATACTAACCGTCAGATCGATTCAATGCTACCCATTAAATTCAGTAGAACGATGTACTGTAAAAACTCTCTTAACAAAGTGTTACCAAGTTCTCCGTGCATCGCTTTGATGCGCGTTGACACACAATAAATCCCTATGTAACATTCTCATACATTGTGTACAATATGCTAGGCAAATTTCTATAATTTTTATGGTTTCATGAAGTTTCACATGTTTTAAAATTCAATTCTTTTTCAAAATATATTCAATGTTGGCCTCGTTTCAAAGCTCTCGTCACTGGGAACACAAATATGCAAAAGAGATTGTACATTGCACTTTTGATTTATAAAATATATAATTGTTACATGCATGAAAATACAATGAAAAAGAATGGAGCGGATGAGTGGAAAGAGAGATAAGTGGACTGGGTTGTACCGTGTGTAATGTCTAATGTGTAGTACTCCCTCCGTTCCTAAATATAAGTTTTCTAAAAGTTTCTACTAGAAGACTACATACGGATACGGATGTATATAGACATACTTTAGAATGTAGATTTACTTATTTTACTTCGTATATAGTCCCCTTGTGAAATCTTTTAAAAGAATTGTATTTAGGAACGGAGGGAGTAAAGTGCTACACAACAACGGTTCATCTGCTAGAAAGCTGCATTCACGGGCCAACCCTGTGTGCCCCGTCCTTCCACCGGCCCCGGTGACTAGACCCGGCCTTGCACCTGTTAAAGTAAAACTGAGAATAGATGAATGAATCAACTGTCCTGGATTTCATCGATTGATGAATATATATATATACACGCACATGGTGAAAGGATGCCTCGAAGGGGCGTCGTTAACACACACAAGAGAGAAAGAAGGAAAGGTTGCATCCCTACAGGAAAGGCACCTATTCGGTGATGGACACAACTCTTCACTAATGACGATTGTTAATCTAATGATGCTTCACTAATTAGCACGTGGTAATTAACAAACCGACATGTGCTAAACTAATTCTAACACCCCCTTGTACAACACCGCTTCTTGAATAATTCATCATTGAAGTCTTCTTGTATGTTCGTCATTCATCTTGAGAAATCCTTGTATAGTCTTTAAAGTCTCCTTCAAAAACCCTGTGGGGAAAATATGAGAAAAATAGTGTAAATATGTTGCTAAAACTCCTTTAAATCTAGTGGGAAAAATAATAAGAAGAAAATGATGCAATATATAATGATTATTGTCTCTTGATAACTCGTATGAGAAGAACCTTTGAAGGAGAAAAGTCATTGATGAGTTTAGAGAACAATTAATATGTCTTCAGTACTTCCTTTAAAAATCCAATAGGGAAAATGGAAAGTATGACATATGATCTTGAGAAGATACTGTCTCACTAAAAACCATCATGAGAAACTTTGAGAGAAAACTCATAAAGGAAAAGAGTGCATCTCACATGCCATTGAAAACTCCTTTAAAACCCAGTGGAAAAATACAAGGAGAAAATGATATGGCATATACAAACACTTGTATTTATATTGTCTCATTAAAAACCTTTTATGAAAAACCATTAGGGAAAAACTCATCAAGGGAAAAATAGTACAATATATGCGATCTGATGCTTGCTAACAGGTTATAGTTTGGGTGATTACTTCCCCTGAACTTTGCAAATATGGAGGATGTGTCACACAAAGTCCATTGATATTATCATGACATTGTGAATAATTCATAATATATTGTTTGCAAATTGTTTCCTTGCTTTTCTATAATTCGCGAGGAAAAGTAATTTTCGAGCAATGTGCCTTTTGATATTGCTCTTCATACAAGGTACTGGGTAACACAAGTGGTAGTATCTTGATAAAATCAAGTTACGCGATTCTGATGAATCTCAACCACATGATTTTGAGTGTGGTTAATCATTCTGTAAGCCATGCATATTTGCAATGCTTTTAGATAAATCAATTATGTCAGAATGATAAGTGGAAATAACCATTAAATTTCATTTAGATGACTTCCATATGAAGGCTATTCTAGAAAATCTAGTCATTGATATGGTGTCGATGGGATCAAATAAAGAGCCAATATCATTACATCAAATCATGGTCATATCTTGTATTTTCTGGTGGAAATATCCAAGATTTATTGAAAGCTTTAGATATAAGATGATATTCCTTATATCAACCATATACCATTTGTTGGGGGTTGCACTCCGAATAAAGATAGCAAATATAGTGTCAGACCTGACGTAGTTTGCAATTATATGAGTGCTTTGATATTAGTGAGATATAGAACTTCAGGTCCTAATATCACTTCATTGTCACCTCTAGTTATGAATGAATTTGTACCTCATCAAAGGTAGTATGACCATACATATTTTTTGTTGTTATGATATATCCACACTGAACTCCTCGTATATGTTTTGGATATATGTAGACTGATACATATTTTTGATAGAATGCTCAAGTTGTAAACTTAAGTAAATTTGGTGGAATCCAAATTTTCCGTCTTGAGATGATTGTGTGTATGTTTAAGTCTTGTAGAGACATTGATAACAAAATCATCGATATACACTGAGGTGATGTAATCAAATTCATGATTTCTTTATTAAAACACACAAACAATCATCTTTATTAGAGTTATTCTTTTGAAGAAGAAACTTATTTAGTCGGTAGTATCATGTGTTTTCCGACTATTTCGAGCCATAGAGTGACTTCTAGAGTTTTACACAAATATGTTGCGATTTATTTTGGATTCGGAATTGTAAGCCCTTCAGGGACTTCGTTATTAATTTCCGAAATGAGTGACCCATATGAGTATGTAGTCACTGCATCCATTAACTACATGGATAATATTATTTGTACTACCAATGATAGTTATTATCGAAACATAATTCCACTAGTACCAAGAGGGTGTGTTACATCATAATTTGATGTCGGGTCTATGTGTGAACCCTTTTGCTACAAGCCTCACTTTCTCACCACCTCATTGACTTTGTCTATGACTGAGAAGTTTTTTTTAGTATTCCATATGGGAGATACTTATGAGTAGCAGGTATTACTGCGGTAAATACCACTCTTTGTTGAGCGAGTGCTATTCTTCATTACTTGCTTACTTTTATGTGAACCAATATGAGTGCAAGGGGCACTCTACCATGAATTTTGGTTCAGGGCCCAAAAGGTTTTAGCAATTTGAGAAGAAATATATGTCGACAAATGTAGACTTCTTTTATATGATTCTGGAGGAATCGATGAAATTTGTGGAAATGTATTTATTCCTTTTAACTCCTTGTGATTTCATACAACAATGGAGTTAAGGTGTTTCGATGTCCCGACACCAAAACATTTGTGCACATTTATGTCGGGCTTTGAATGATGAGCATCCAGTGAGGTGTCTTTCAACTTGATGTTGAATTACATTTACTGGTTGAGGATCTAATTTCCGCTGTTTCTGCGGAAGCATATGCGAGATTATATATCATGTGGTCAGATTTCTCCCTCTGATGCTATCATTTCGGGAGAAGAGTGGTTTATCAGGTACCTCCACTCTTTATGACACTTTACTGCAGGAATATAATTGAGTGACACCTTTGTCACCAGTAAATGTATGTGGCAGATTTGCAATGTGTTGCAAATATGTGATTATGGACTTCTTGTTCAGATTCTTTGAGTACGTGGATATAAGGACTGAATGTGAATAACATTTCTAATATATATATATATACATATACACGTACATACATACATACATACACACATATTTTTTAGATGAATCAACTATCCTTCTTTTCGAGAATGACGGGGGGAGGGGATTTCCCCACCGGTTGTTATATTACTCGAAGGACATGGCAGTCATACAGTGTTTTCATCAAAGTAAGGCAAATGAAGAAGAACAAAATACCAATACAACCAAGGACAGGGGACTCAACTACGCTAAGCCGAGGAGAGGAGTAAGGTGTGGATCGTCAGCAGCTGACGACCTTCACGGTCGTCGAATCGCCTGCTCCACACAAGAAGGTCGTTGGACGCCTTCTGAAGGACCACAGTCGCGGTGCACCGTCGGTTGTTGAAGACCACGTCATTCCTGGCCTTCTAGACGTGCCAAAGGAGAACAAGCAGCCCATCGCGCCAACACGGCCACGAGACAGACATTGGGGGAGAGGAATAGGGCACCTCGCTGATGCTGTTGGGGATATAACCCCGCAATATGACCCGCCCTTAAGGCTTCGGGTCATGTTGGTGACTCGTGAGCCGGCCCAAGGGTGAGCCATAAGACTGGTGGCCCAGGAAGATAGACGGCTCAAGGTGTGGGCCGCACGGTGGCCCGGACGGAGAAGACCCGAGCGTGTAAGCCGCCTCAGAGATAGCTTGGGCAAGAAGGTAGAGAGAGACTCGGATGCACGATGAGACTCGGTTAAGCAATTGTAAAGATCCATTGGTCCTGACCTCCTATATAAAGGCAGACCCGGGGCGACTTAGAGGACAGGTTATCGAGAACTAGGCCAAGCTTTTAGCCCCTTTGTAATCGATACAACAAGCAATATAAGCACAAGCAGGACGTAGGCTATTACCTTGACTTCAGGGGCCGAACCTTGGTAAACCCGTGTGCTTCGTCCCGATCAACCCCTTTGAGTCCATCACGTTAGCGATGGCTTCGAATCCAAGTCCGTTCACCCGGACATCTGTCGTGATAAATCCACGACAGTTGGCGCCCACCGTGGGGCTTGCGCTTGGTGGTGTTGAGTTCTCAAAGGGCTCTCTCCCAGGGCTCGAGGGATACGTGGTCAGAAGGATGAGCAAGAGTCGCCATGGCCGGCTCTACATTGACGATGCCGGCTGGGGGCTTGATGTTGAATCCGTGGAGTATGGATTCTGGGTTCCGTTTGGCGGGATCCAGGTTTTCATCGGAAAGGCTGATGGATCTACACCCGGGCCGGACGTCTGCCCCAACACCGTCGAGCCGGCTCGACGTCTCCAATCTACAAGTAACATGCGGCATGCTCGCGCCGATCCGGGTCAGAAACATGTCTTTATAGGCTTCACGCAAGGTAGGGATCTAGAAGCTTCCGGGTCACAAGAAACCCTTGTCTACTCAGAGGATGAGTCTTCAAGTGGAGAAACAGAATCAGTGTACCAGCTCCGTGACGGTGGCCTTGGGGGCTATGATGATGCGTACTCTGAGTCGGATGCTCCAAAACCTCCGGTTCATGCGGCGGTGTTCATGGCGGGATCAACCCCAGCCGCTGATAACACAGCCACGGGAGCCGCCGCTGCGGGTGATAGCCCGCCGCCGACGACTCAGGTTCTCGTGGAACTGATGGACGAACTTGCGGCTCTCATGGACACTGAGGTAATGCCGGATAATCAAGCAGCTCGGAATATAGAGGTTGCACGGATCAAGGGCTGGATGGCAGAGGAACACCAAAGGATGGCCGAGCTGAAGATCCAGATGGAGGAAGAAGCAGAACGTATCAAGACAGATGCTTTCCGTTTAGGGCTGGAGCAAAGGTCAGCAGCCGCGGTGCACCGGAGGAGGCATCAGTCTCGTCTACCAGAGCGTTATGAGGCGAGAAACCTCTTTAATACCCCTGGCGCTGGACGAGCCGCAGGCGTGCCCGAGAGCCGCCCAACGGAACGGCCGGCGACTCATCCGGCCCAGCATAACCAAGCTTCACCTGGAGGTTTTCCAACACCGGCGGGTCATTATGCTAACCCGGCCGAGAATATGGTGGCGGCGGCCACCCGGCTCGAGACGATCCCTATCCCGGATGAAGCACCCTTTGCAGAGGACGTGCGAAACGCCATCGGGTACTTGCAGACGGCCATGGCCCAGCAAGAGAGGTACACTCACAGCCGGAGCCGCGTACATTCAACCCCTCTTCCCAGCCATAGCTTTAGCCGGCGCTATGAGTCACCAGCAGGCTCCAGCAGCAACCATTGCAGAGAAATTCGAACGGGTCACCGACTAGGGGGGGATGCGCAGGCGTGTGAAAACCACGCGGGATACCCGCAAGAGGCGCCAGGTAGGCCGGCTTGCCAAGAGCCCGGACTTTCCGTTTCCATAGGGGCAGGAGTAACCCCTAGGAAGGGAGGGCTGCCATGCCTATCGCCGGCTCTCCAGAGCGAGCGGTTGCCGAAAGACTTCAAAGGCCCCCGCAAGGTTCCAAATTACACCGCTGATTTACCCCCAGAGGCCTGGGTGGAAAGCTATGAGCTGGCCATGGAGATGCTGGATGTTAGCGAGGCAGGGATAATTTTTCTTCGAATATGGAGGAGATGCTGAAGCGACCTTGTCCGAATCACAGTTTGCCTGATCGGCCGGCAAATCACACATGGGAGAGTTGTTCTTTTATGCAGAAGTACAGACGGTATGTCACACAACCTAACCATCGCGGCGGCGGCCCGCCAGGAGGCCCAGGACATGGCGGGTCAGGAGCAGGATTTAATTCTGGCGGGTCAGGGGCCGGATTTGGATCTGGCGGCTCAGCATCCGGTCATCTGGGTCAGGATAATCACGGGGGACAACAACAGCACTCTGGTAATAACAATCAACAACAGCAGCAGCAACAGCGGAATCAGTCCGGCTTTCAGAGTAATCCAAAGCAGCTCAGCTCCGGGCAGTACCACGTTTTCACGACTAGTCTCAACAGACGGGACCAGAAGTTGCGAAAACGGGCAGTCAATGCGGTCACGTTGGCTATTCCGCAGTATCTGAAGTGGTCTGAATATGACATAACATGGAGCCGTAGTGATCACCCGTCGCGTATTGATGACCCGGGCGGCTAGCTTTGGTTGTGGCCCCCCAAATGGGTGGATACATGTTGAATAAGGTACTCATGGATGGCGGCAGCAGCATAAATATCCTTTACTATGACACTTTTCGGCGGATGAAGTTGCTTGATAAGGACTTAAAACCTTCATCTACCGTCTTTCATGGGGTGGTACCAGGTAAATCGGCGCATCCGGTGGGCAGGATCTCTTTGGAAGTGGCTTTTGGAGATGAATATAATTACAGAGTGGAGTCCTTATGGTTTGAAGTGGTCAAAATCAAGAGCCCTTATCATGCCTTGTTTGGACGGCCGGCTTACGCCAAGTTCATGGCCCGACCCTGTTATGTTTACTTGGAGCTCAAGATGCCCGGCTTAAATGGTACCATCATCGTTCATGGTAATCGAAACACGGCTATTGAGTGTGAAGAAGGAGACAAGGCTTATGCAGAGTCCAGTTGCGCTCAGGAGGAGCTCAAGTTCTATAAGGAAAATGTTGATCCGTAGGATATGACCCCCCTAAAGAAGCCAACCACAGAGGTTGAGCTGCCCCTCAAGTTTTCAGCGGATGATACCAAGGCAGTAGATTACAATCCCGGCGACTCATCTAAGCAGTTCATCATTGGGGCTCACATGGATCCCAAATAGGAAAGCGCGCTCATCGAATTCATCCGTGAGAATCGGGACATCTTTGCATGGAAGCCTTCTGACATGCCGGGTGTACCGAGAGAGTTTGCTGAGCACAACCTTAATGTGGATCCAAAGTTTAAGCCGATCAAACAGTTTCTGTGATGGTTCAATGAGGAGAGACGTAAGGCTATTGGGGAAGAAGTTGCCCGGCTCTTGGCCGCGGGCTTTATTGTTGAAGTTTTTCACCCGGAGTGGTTGGCTAACCCGGTGCTAGTGCTCAAGAAGAACGGCACCTGGCGTATGTGTGTGGACTACACAGACCTTAACAAGGCATGTCCGGCTAATCCTTTTGCCCTCCCTCGTATTGATCAGATCATCGATGCTACAACAGGGTGTGAAAGTTTATGCTTCCTGGATGCTTATTTAGGTTATCATCAGATCAAGATGGCAGTAAAAGACCAGGAGAAGACGGCGTTTATTACACCCTTTGGGGCGTTCTGTTATGATTCTATGCCTTTCGGGCTCAAGAGTGCCCAGGCGACTTACCAACGATGTGTGCAGAACTGCCTTCATAGTCAAATTGGCCGTAATGTTCATGCTTATGTGGATGACATCATGGTCAAATCTAGAAAAAAGGAAACTCTCTTGCAAGATCTAAAGGAAACCTTTGATAATCTCCGGGTCTACAAGATGATGCTTAACCCGACAAAATGTGTCTTTGGTGTTCCGGCAGGAAAGCTTTTGGGTTTCTTGGTCTCTGGGCATGGCATTGAGGCTAACCCGGATAAAATCAAGGCTATTACTTCTCTAGGAGAGCTGACTTGCATTAATGATGTTCAGCGCCTGGAAGGGCGGATTGCTGCGTTGAGCCGGTTCATAAGCCGGCTTGGAGATAAGGCCATTCCTTTATATCAGATGATGAAGAAGACAGACAAGTTTGCCTGGAGCAAAGCAGCGGGTGAAGCACTTGAGGCGCTTAAGAAACAGCTGACTGAGCCGCCGGTGTTAGCTGCTCCGGCCGAGGAGGAACCATTGCTCCTTTATGTGGCGGCTAACAACAGGGCGGTCAACATTGCAGTTGTGGTCGAACGCAAGGAGGCGGGAAAAGAATATCCTGTGCAAAGGCCGGTTTATTATATCAGTGAGGTCTTGGCAGAATCTAAGCAGAGGTATCCGCATTGGCAGAAGCTGGTATACAGAGTTTTCATGGCCAACCGCAAGTTAAAACACTACTTCCTAGGGCACCAGGTAACCGTGGTTAGTTCTGCCCCGTTGGGAGATATTATCCAGAACAGGGAGACCACAGGGAGGATTGCCAAGTGGGCCTTAGAATCGGGACCTCTTAATATCAGGTATGTTCCTCGCACGGCGATCAAATCCCAAGCTTTGGTGGATTTCATAAATGATTGGACAGAGTGTCAAGCTCCCGAAGAAAAGCCTGATAACACATACTAGACTATACACTTTGATGGATCCAAGCAGTTGGAAGGGTCCGGAGCAGGGGTTGTCCTGACATCCCCGAAGGGTGACAAGTTTTGTTATGTCCTCCGGCTAATGTTCCCCTACACTAACAATGCGGCTGAATATGAGGCCTTGCTTCATGGTCTTAGATTGGCTAAAGAGATGAATTTGAGTTGGGTCAGGTGTTTGGGCGACTCAGATCTAGTGGCTCAATAGGTGTCTGGCACTTGGGACAATAAAGACCCACGGATGGCGGCTTACAGGCAGGCGGTGGATAGTATTGCCGGTCATTTCAAAGGGTATCAGGTAGATCACATTGATCGTCACAGGAATGAGGTGGCTGATGCTTTATCACGGCTAGGTTCCCAACGTAAGCCGGTGCCGCCTAATGTCTTTCTGGACGTCTTATACCATCCGACTGTCAAGATCCCTTCAGAGGAAGATTTGGCTGTTCCTGACCCGGAGGCGGAATTGGTGGCGGCTCTACATGCTATCCCAGATTGGACTATTCCTTACTTGACCTATTTAACCCGGGGTGAGTTACCAGAAGATGAAGACCTAGCCAGAAAGATTACCCACCGTTCTAAGTCCATGACAATAGTTAACGGTGAGTTGCATAAATGCAGTGTGACAGGGGTCTTTCAACGTTGTGTTTCGCCAGAAGAGGGCCGGCAGATCTTGAGTGAAATCCATGCTGGTGATTGTGGATATCATGCCGGCTCGAAATCTTTGGTGGCCAAGGCTTTCCGGCACGGGTTCTTCTGGTTGACGGCTCACAAAGATGCAGAGGATTTGGTCCGGAAGTGTGACGGCTGTCAGAAATTTGGCTGACGTGCTCATGTTCCGGCTCAAGAATTGAGGATGGTACCAATCACTTGGCCGTTTGCGGTCTGGGGGCTGGATATGGTAGGGACTTTCAAGAGGTCTAAAGACAAGAAAACGCACCTCCTCGTGGCGGTTGACAAATTTACCAAGTGGGTAGAGGCAGAGCCGGTCAGCAAATGTGATGTAGCTACAGCAGTTCTGTTCATCAAGAAGCTGATCTACCGCTTTGGTTACCCGCACAACATCATTACTGATAACGGTATAAATCTATCCAAGGGGGCTATGAAGAAATTCTGTGACAAAGAGCACATCCGGCTTGATATTTCAGCCGTGGCGCATCCTCAGTCCAACGGTCAGGCAGAGCGAGCCAATCAAGAAATTTTAAGAGGGATTCAGAACTACCCCTAACAGGTCCACAGGTTTCACGCCCTTCTTTATGGTGTACGGCGTTGAGGTCGTACTACCCAGTGACATACGACATGACTCGCCAAGGGTGGCGGCTTACGTTGAGACGGAGAACGAGATGGCGCGCCAAGATGCATTGGATGATCTGGAAGAGGCGCGAGAGCTAGCAGTAGCCCGATCAGCAATTTATCAACAAGACCTGCGCCGCTATCACAGCCGCAGGGTCAAGACCCGGATGTTCCAGGAGGGCGACTTGGTGCTCCGGCTGATTCAAGACCAGACAAATATGCATAAGCTATCACCCCCATGGGAAGGATCCTTTGTGGTCAGCAGAAATCTCAACAACGGGTCGTATTACCTCATCGATATCCGGGACGACTCAGATACGGCGGGTCAGGAGACCCATCAACTGTGGAACATCGCGCATCTCCGGCCTTATTTCACCTAAGGGTGTAAACATCTATCATTGTACACTATCATTGTGCATACCACAGTTATATGAATAAACAAAGAAGCCTCTCCTATTTCACACATCCTCGTATGAGAGAAGATTAAACAATATTCGAGTTGATGCACCAACCAAAGTTGGCAAACGGTAGTAGATGCCTATTAGCCAGGCGTTATGCCACAAAATCCGTCTCAGAACAATGAGTCACGGCGAGGGCGGCTTCTCGCCTTCGGGTGCAGCTTCTAACGCCTATCCGCCGGCGCTTTGCGTCGTATTGCTGAACGGTGGAAGACACCTATTAAGCCGGCATCTTGCCACCAAAAACAAAAACCGACTAAGGCAATTAGTCGTGGTGACGGCGGCTTCTCGCCTTTGGGTGCAGCTTCTAACGCCTATCCACCGGTGGGTCACGCCGTAACTGCTGAGGGGGGCTTCTTACCGATGGGTATCGCTTCTAACACCCTATCAGCCGGCTTTATGCCAAATCTCCGGCTAAAAACTTACTTAGTCGCGGTTATGAGAGGTTTCTTACCGACAGGTAGTTACATCTCATGACCCGCGAACGACAGCTTCTTACCTTCGGGTACAACCTTTCATGCCTATTAGCCGGCCCTAGGCCACTCAAAAGCAGCTAAGCTGCGGCGAACGACAGCTTCTTACCTCTGAGTACAGCCTTTCATGCCTATTAGCCGGCCCTAGGCCACTCAAAAGCAGCTAAGCTGCGGCGAACGACAGCTTCTTACCTCCGGGTACAGCTTTTCATGCCTATTAGCCGGCCCTAGGCCACTTAAAAACAGCTAAGAAAAATTAGCTGCAGTGAACGGCGGCTTCTTACCTTCGGGTACAGCTTCTAATGCTTATCTATAGACGTTTACCTCTGGGTGTATCTTCTAAAATGCCTTATCGGCCGGGCTTCATACCATCTCCGGCTGACCAGATGAGCCGTAATTTTCAAAGAGGGAGTTACCACCTCCGGGTATAATTGGCCTAAATCATGGCTACAAGTATCTTCTATGATGACAAGGCGACTGCAAATAATTTAAGGCATACAAGCACAAATGGCGGATCAAAGCCGGGTCATCTTATAAACATCAGGGCGAGTTGCAGACAAGTTTTTCATCTAACTATTACACTCCCGAAGGAGATCAAAATTTTAGACAAGTTTTCAGCCGTCACACGGCGGGTTAAGACTATTACAGAATTCTTAAACGGAAGCTAGTTGGTTGACGGGTCATCCTGCGCCGGCTCTTCTGGGGCCTTGATCTGGAGGTTGTCCAAATCCCAAGTGCAGTTTGTTAGAGCCGCAAAAGAGCCCTCAAAAAGGGGTGACGGGTCAAGTTCTGGAGCAAAGAGATCCGTACTCCGAGCCGGCGTTAAGTCCTTGCACTCATATAGAGGACCGCGGACTCTCTTCTGCTCCGAGTCATATGTAGCTTGATAGGTTGACAGGTCGACCTCCTCCGCCAAGACAGAGGTTAAGACTCGGGACTCCTTCATGCATCGGCTGTAATCAGCGTCAGTAAACTCCGAGCCGTCATCTTTTCTTGAAGGGAAACCCTCCATCATCTCGGCGGCTGTCAGGCCCGGAGCAAAAGCTAGAGCCCGGCTGATGCCTGCAATGGCCCCTTGACGGGCGGTTGATTTCTTGAGCTCCGCAATTTGCTTCAGCATAGCTGAGAAGAGCTCTAAGACGCCCTTGAGAGCCGTCGGAATTTTATCCTTGTACTGCACGGCCTTTATGGTGTAGATAGCTCCGCAGTACAACTGTTCAGTTAGAGTGTAGACGGCTTTCAATGGCAGAAGGCTATCAGAAGCCAATTGCCGGCTCCTAGGACCTGTATAAACCGGACAAGTCAGATGAGCTGCCAGTTTAAGTAAAGATATACTAACGGGAAAGGCAAGGTGATCAAAAGCTTACCAAACAGGGCGGCTGACATCTTCATTATGTGGCGCTTCACGCCTTGGAGTTCATCCGCCACGGCTATAAGCCGTTGGTCGGCGTCATCCGCCTGCTTGGTCAGAGCGGTCTTCTCAGATTCAGCCGTCTCCTTGAAAGCAACAAAATCAGCCTTGATGGTGGTCAGCTCCTCAGAGAGAAGCCGACACTTTTCGTCAGCAACGCTGTGGGCCTCTTGTTGAGCCGCCAAGTTGGTCTTCAGGTCCATCAGTTGCGACCCGACTTTGCTTAAAGCTTCCTATGACACATCAAAATACAGGATAAGCTGCCAAAAGGGAAGTCATATCAAATGGTGAAAACTAAATTATGCAAGTCTCAAGCAGATTGCACGCAATATGTTTGACACTTGGGGGCTAATGTAGATTTGATCTTCGAGGATATCATACAGTTCCGGCTCATCTTCATCAAAGTTAATCCAGAACTTGGGGGCTACGATATGGCTCTTTCAATTTACTTATCATAGAAGCTCCGACTCAAACTTTATCAGAATTGAGTCGGCCCTTGGGGGCTACAAGTGGTTCTTCAGGCTATCTACGTTAAAACTCCGACTCAACTTTATCAAAGTTTGAGTCGGCCCTTGGGGGCTACGATGGGCGGTTCAAACTATCTACGGTGACAATCCGACTCAACTCTAGCAAATTGAGCCGGCCCTTGGAGGAAATAGCTATGGATTTTCTACAGAGGATCGAGAAAGACCCGGTTCAACTCTTAACTAGATTGAACTGGCCCTTGGGGGCTAAGTAAGGATATAGTAAGAAGGAAGAGTACCTCATATTTGGTCTTCATCAGGGTCACCAGCCGAAGCTCCAAATCCCGGCTGGTGGTAAGCTGGTTCATATACCCCGCGTGAAGTTCGTCGGCTGTCATCTTCTCAAAGGAGGAATCGAAATTCAGTTTCTTGGAGGCCCCGGCCGACTCTTCATGTCTGGTCAGCACGTGAGCCGGAGGAGACCCGTGAGCAAAGCCAGTGATTACAACCTCCGGAGTGGCAGTGGTCTTGGCAGGACTTGGCGGCTTTGAAGGGCCCCTTGGAGGGCTCTCAAGGATGACATCTTCAGCATCTGGCCCAGTGGAGGCAGCCGGCGGGTCTACATCCGGTTGTGGCTCCTCCGGTTGTTCTTGCTCTGGTTCTTTAGCAGCTGGGCCGGGGGAGGGCTTTTTGGTCTTCCAACGCTTGGCTTGAGCACTGCAAAATAGAAAAGTAAGAATCTAAAGGATATTATTACCCTACAAGGAACCGGATGTTATGCCAGAGAGACACTTACATCGGGTTGATCTTCGGAGGCGGCAGAGCGGTCGCCGAAGAGTCACCAGAGGAAGGCGACTTCTGATATGAAATTCGGAAGGATGAGACGGCATCAAAGTTACAAAGAGAAACAAATCGAATAGGAACACATACCTCAGCAGGGCGTTTCTTTGGAGCCGGCGAGTTCGGCAAGCCAGACATAAGCTCAGTGGAGCCGGCGCTCCGGGTCTGGTGACGTTCAGCTTGTTGTTGCTTTTTCAAAAGAAAGTCGGAGGCCAGATAAGCAAGGGGATGAGAAAGAGGAACTTTTCTGATAACCCGCCGCGGCTTTCGGCGGACAAAACATTCTGAGCCGGAAGAAACATAGTTTACCTCAGGAGCAGTGGCACGGCTGGTCTCCACTTCATCCTGCGAGTAAAATAAGCATTAGGAAAGCAGGAAGGTAAAGAATCAAGCAAGTAATTAGAATTCTACCTCTGAGTTGGATGTCTGTGGCCGGTCGAACCACTCCTCTCGTGGGGTGTCTTTTTTCGACTTCTTGGCCGCAGCCTTCTTCTTGACCTTCTTCGGAGGAGGGACGTACTCCTTTTTCCAGAAATCAGAATCGGCCTGCGAAAGTAACCCGGAGAAGAATATTAGATCGGCAAGGTACAAACAAAATAAAAGAGACGGATGGGAAGAAGTTAACTTACATCTCGAGCCGGATTGTTGACACTGAAGGGCGCCAGGCCAATGGCGCTGCATGACCCAGAGGCCTCGTGGACAAGGCTCTGGATGATGGTGGTAATGTCATCCTCTGTCAGGGTTGAATCGCTGAAGCATAAGGAGCTGTCATACTTGCCTTCATACTCGCACATAAGCCGGCTTCTACGGCTCAAGGGCATGATCCGCCATGAAATCCAACAACGGATCAAATCGATTCCAGTTAAACCGTTGGCCATGAGTACCTTGATCTTGGCCTGAGCCAGCTCATATCTAGCATGTTCTGAAACTGAGAGTCGGCCAGGAAGTTCTGAATCGGTTCTGAGCCGGGAAGGACGATAACCCGGCAATGGGCGCTCATTCTCCGGAGAGGTGTCCATGCAGTAAAACCAAGTCTTGTTCCAATCTTTCGGGTGACTTGGCATCTGAGCAGTCGGAAAGATGATGTCTCTGCGCCGTTGAATAGAAATGCCACCAAGTTCCAGACTCGGACCGCCTTTCATCTCAGTCTGGCGGTTGGCGTAGAAGAACTCTCGAAACAGCCCTACAAACGGCCTGATTTGCAGGTATACTTTGCAGAGAACTTGGAAATTGCATATGTTCGAAACAGAGTTGGGGGCCAAGTCTTGAGGGTGAAGCTTATACAAATGGAGGATATCACGGAAGAATTTAGAGCCGGGTGGCACGAACCCTCGTTCGATGTGATCAGTGAAAACTACTACTTCTCCTTTCTTTGGAGAGGGTCGTGTCTCGTCACCCGGAACCCACCAGTGAAGGACCTCTTGAGGAGGAAGAGTGTCCGCGTCAACGAAATCCGTCAAATATTCTTCCGTGACACAAGACCCGACCCAGTTGCATGAGTTGGAGGCACGAGACATATTGGCGGCTTAAGAACCGTGCAAAAATTGAATATGCAGCAAGTTAAGAGCAAGCAGATGTCTGTGATGACTTACAGTTCTAAGAGTTCTACAAATGCTATTCCATCATCCGGCTGATGAGAGCCGGAGAAGCCTGGCGACTCAACAGAGGAACAGAAGAGCAAAAATCGGCTAAGTCCTAAAAACAGGTTTCGCAAACTATCGCTACAATTACGGATCTACAAACGACAGGAAAAGAGATCTTAATTTCGACCTAGCGAAGAACAGTTGAAGCAGAAAAGAGTAAACGGAGCCGCATCAGTCTGTACATTCGCGCGCGGCCACCCCGTGCGCGGCGGCGTGGTGAGGGCGCGCAGTAAAAACGCCGACGACATCGGATACCCTAACGGCGGCGGCGGACATTTCCGAAAACCCTATCATGGCGGCAATGGATCTAAAGAGGGAGTTAGGACCACCGGCGATGGAGAAGCGGGCACGGAAGTGATTCTGGTGCGAGTCAGGGTGATGCAGCGGCCTGGTCGGTGAAGCTATGAGGACGGCGCCAGGTGACGAGTACGTTGGAGCGGCGACAGCAGGAGGAAGAAGAGGAAGAATGAGCGGGAGAAGAAGGGTTTCGGTCCGCACAGGTCTTATTTAAAGAGGAGACGAGGCTGGCGCGAAAATCCAGGCGACGGAAATGATTTGACCGAGGCGAACGCCTCGATCTTCGGGTTGACCATTTAATAAAAGATCCGGTGGTACGTCAGCGGATCTCATGACGTCACGCTGGGTCGTCACCTGGCGACTCGCCAAGAGCAAAAGACAAGGATGAAGTGAGCAAGCTCAATTCAACATGGGGCCTAATGTTGGGGATATAACCCCGCAATATGACCCGCCCTTAAGGCTTCGGGTCATGTTGGTGGCTCGTGAGCCGGACCAAGGGTGAGCCGTAAGACTGGTGGCCCAGGAAGATAGATGACTCAAGGTGTGGGCCGCACGGTGGCCCGAACGGAGAAGACCCGGGCGTGTAAGCCGCCTCAGAGACATCTTGGGCAAGAAGGTAGAGAGAGACTCGGATGCACGATGAGACTCGGTTAAGCAATTGTAAAGACCCGTTGGTCCTGACCTCCTATATAAAGGCAGACCCGGGGTGACTTAGAGGACAGGTTATTGAGAACTGGATCAAGCTTTTAGCCCCTTTGTAATCGATACAACAAGCAATATAAGCACAAGCAGGACGTAGGCTATTACCTCGACTTGAGGGGCCGAACCTGGGTAAACCCGTGTCCTTCGTCCCTATCAACCCCTTTGAGTCCATCAAGTTAGCGATGGCCTCGAATCCAAGTCCGTTCACCCGGACATCTGCCGTGATAAATCCACGACAGACGCAGCTCAGGGTGCCCATGTTGAGCCGCCCCCAAACCTCGGCAGCTCGTGCACAATCGATAAAAAGGTGAACGGAAGTCTCGTTGGCACCACATGACTCGCATGAAGGGGTGGGGGAGCAGCCCTTGGCGTGGAGGTTCACCCGCGTGCTCAGGCGATCGGAGGTGAGGAGACACGTGGACACCTTGATCTTCGAGGGGAGGCGGGAGGCCCAAATCAAGTGTCCTGAATTTCATTGATTGGTGAATATATATACATAGTGAAAGGATGCCTTGAAGGGGCGTCGTTAACAACACACACAAGAGAGAAAGAAGGAAAGGTTGCATCCCTACATGAAAGGCACCTATTCAGTGATGGACACAACTCTTCACTAATGATGGTTGTTAATCTAATGATGGTTGTTAATCTAATGATGCTTCACTAATTAGCACGTGGTAATTAACAAACCGACACGTGCTAAACTAATTCTAACAACATCCACACCATCCTCCTCCTTATCTCCCCTGCCGACGATGTAGCGGCGAGCCGTATTGTACCCGTCTCCAGCCTGGTCCTGGCTCATCGTTACACTGGATGACTGGACGCTGGCCGCAGCCTCCCTGTCTCTACCCTCCAGGTGAGTGTTTGGGAAAAGGAAATGCCCACACGTGTGGGCATTTGCATCTCGCCCACACTCATGGACCAACGTCCATTTTATGTTTGCATGAATCTGGGCATGTTTTGCCAGATTTTTTATGCCACATAGGACTGGGCTGGTGTGTGGGCATTCATCTGGTCGCCCACACCTCCGTTGCACCATGCGAAGGGGCTGGTGTGTGGGCGTTTAGCAGGTCGCCCACACGTCCGTTCCACCACGCGGAGGGGCTATTGTGTGGGCGTTTAGCAGTTCGCCCACACGCCAGTTTTCACGCACGCGGAAGGGCTGGTGTGTGGGCGTTTATCAGTTCGCCCACACGCTCGTCTCCTCTCCCACACCCAAAGTTGTTAGTTTCCATGTGTTTTGCAGGGTACATGACAACTGCCCTAGTGTGCTTGTAAGCAGATGGCAACTCTCTCTATTGGAAATATGCCCTAGAGGCAATAATAAATTAGTTATTATCATATTTCCTTGTTCATGATAATCATTTATTATCCATGCTATAATTGTGTTGATCGGAAACTCAGATACATGTGTGGATACATAGACAACACCATGTCCCTAGTATGCCTCTAATAGACTAGCTCATTGATCAAAAGATGGTTAAGGTTTCCTAGCCATGGACATGAGATGTCATTTGATAACGGGATCACATCATTAGGAGAATGATGTGATGGACAAGATCCAAACTACAAACGTAGCATATGATCGTGTCAGTTTATTGCTACTCTTTTCTGCATGTCAAGTATATGTTCCTATGACCATGAGATCATGCAACTCACTGACACCGGAGGAGTGCCTTGTGTGTATAAAATGTCGCAACGTAATTGGGTGACTATAAAGGTGCTCTACAGGTATCTTCGAGGGTGTCTGTTGGGTTGGCATGGATCAAGACTGGGATTTGTTACTCCGTGTGACGGAGAGGTATCTCAGGGCCCACTCGGTAATACAACATCACAATAAGCCTTGCAAGCAATGCGACTAAGTGTTAGTCATGGGATCTTGTATTACGGAACGAGTAAAGAGACTTGCCGGTAATGAGGTTGAACTAGGTATGGAGATACCGACGATCGAATCTCGGGCAAGTAACATACCGAAGAACAAAGGGAACATCATACGGGATTAACTGAATCCTTGACATAGAGGTTCGACCGATAAAGATGTTCGTAGAATACATAGGAACCAATATGGACATCCAGGTCCCGCTATTGGTTAATGACCATAGGGGTGTCTCAATCATGTCTACATAGTTCTCGAATCAGCAGGGTCTGCACACTTAAGGTTTGGTGACGTTTTGGTAGTATAGAGTTATGTATGGTGGTGACCGAAGGTTGTTCGGAGTCCCAGATGAGATCCTGGCCATCACGAGGATCTCCGGAATGGTCTGGAGGTAAAGATTCATATATAGGAAGTCCTGTTTTGGTCACCGGAAAAGTTTCGGGCTCATCGGTAGTGTACCGGGAGTGCCGCTAGTGTACCGGGAGACCATCGGGAGGGGTATTTCGACCCAAGAGGCTACATGGGATGTGGGAGAGTGAATACCAGCCCTTAGTGGCCTGTTGGAACTTCCACACAAGGCCCATGCGGCTAGGGAAGAAAAACCCAATAGGAAAAGGTGAAAAAAGGCAAAAAGGGAGGAATCCTAGTCCTACTAGGATTGGAGGAGGAGTCCTCCTCTCCTCCCCACTTCGGCCGACTCCAAGGAGGTTTGGACCTTGCACCAAGCCTCTCCTCCTATATATACTGGTGGACTTGAGGGTTTTGCACAGGTTTTTTCAGCCACGTGCTACCCGTTCCTCCAGTGCATAGTTTCTCCTCTAGATCGGTTTTCTGGAGTGCTTAGGCGAAGCCCTGCCGGAATAGCGCCACCACCATCGCCGGAGCGCCGTCACACTGCCGGAGAACTCTTCTACCTCTCCGCTCCCTCTTGCTGGATCAATAAGGTGGAGATCGTCATCAAGCTGTACGTGTGTTGAATGCGGAGGTGCCGTCCGTTCAACGCAAGATCGGAAGGACCGTGATCAAGATCGCGAGACGAATCGTGATGAGATCGTGGGACTGATCATGATGAGTTCGCGGGACGGATTGTGATTGGATCGCGGGATGGATAGTGATGAGATCGTGGGACGCTCGGCGATTTGGATCGCGAAGACATTCGACTACACCAACCGCGTTTCTTAACGCTTCCCGCTTAGCGATCTATAAGGGTACGTAGATCTACTCTCCCTCTTGTAGATGCTCATCACCATGGATAGATCTACGTGTGCGTAGGAATTTTTTTGTTTCCCATGCAACGTTCCCCAACAGTGACATCATGAGCTAGGTCTATGTGTAGATGAGATCTCGAGTAGAACACAAAGAGTTTGTGGGCGTTGATGCTTAGATTGCTTCCTCCCTTGGTCGTGTTTTGGTTCAGCGGTATTGTGAGATGAAGCGGCCCGGACCAACATTACTCATACGCTTACGAGAGACTGGTTCCCTCAACCCGCAACTTGCTGCATAGATGGCTTGCGGGTGCCAGTTTCTCTCACTTGAGTTGGATCGGATTCGACAAAGGCGGTCCTTAAGAAGGTTGAAAAGCAACTAGTGTATCACCGTTGTGGTTTTTGCGTAGATGAGAATTGTTCTTGCTAGATACCCGTAGCAGCCACGTAAAACATGCAACAACAATTAGAGGATGTCTAACTTGTTTTTGCAGTGTATGTTGTGATGTGATATGGCCAATTACATGATGTGATATATGTGATGTATGAGATGATCATGTGATGTATAGATTTTCACGACTTGCATGTTGATGAGTACGGCAACCGGCAGGAGCCATAGGGTTGTCTTTAATTATTGTATGACCTGCGTGTCAATCATTAAGCGCCATGTAATGCTTTACTTTATTGCTAAACAGTAGCAATAGTAGTAGAAGCATGTTGGGCGCGACAACCCCGATGGCGACACATTGATGGACATCAAGATGATGGAGATCATGGTGTCGTGCCGGTGACGATGGAGATCATGCCGGTGCTTTCAAGATGGAGATCGAAAGCACAAGTTCATGGTCATATCATGTCACTTATGATTTGCATGTGATGTTAATCCTTTTATGCACCTTGTTTTGCTTAGGACGACGGTAGCATTATAAGGTGATCCCTCACTTAATTTCAAGATAAATTGTGTTCACCCCGAGTATGCACCGTTGCAAAAGTTCGTTGTGTCGAGACACCACGTGATGATCGGGTGTGATAGACTCTATGTCATGGATTTATCACAGCAGATGTCCGGGTGAACGGACTTGGATTCGAGGCCATCGCTAATGTGATGGACTCAAAGGGGTTGATCGGGACGAAGGACACGGGTTTACCCAGGTTCGGCCCCTCAAGTTGAGGTAATAGCCTACGTCCTGCTTGTGCTTATATTGCTTGTTGTATCGATTACAAAGGGGCTAAAAGCTTGACCTAGTTCTCGTTAACCTGTCCTCTAAGTCGCCCTGGGTCTGCCTTTATATAGGAGGTCAGGACCAACGGGTCTTTACAATTGCTTAACCGAGTCTCATCGTGCATCCGAGTCTCTCTCTACCTTCTTGTCCAAACTGTCTCCGGGGCGTCTTACATGCCCGGGTCTTGTCCGTCCGGGTCACTGTGCGGCCCACACCTTAAGCCGTCTGTCTTCTTGGGCCACTGGTTTTACGGCTCACCCTTGGGCCGGCTCACGAGCCATCAACATGACCCGATCCTTAAGGGCGGCTCATATTGCGGGGTTATATCCCCAACATTAGGCCCCAGGTTGAATTGAGCTTGCTCACTTCATCGTTCTCTTTTGCTCCTGGCGAGTCGCCCGGTGATGACCCGGTGTGACGTCATGAGATCCGCTGACATACCACCAGATCTTTTATTAAATGGTCAGCTCGAAAATCGAGGCGTCCGCCTCGGTCAAATTGTTTCCGTCGCCTAGATTTTCGCGCCTACCTCGTCTCCTCCTTAAATAAGACCTGTGCGGGCTGAAACCTTCCTTCTCCTGCTCATTCTTCCTCTTTTTCCTCCTGTCATCGTCGCTCCAGCGCCCTCGTCGTCCAGCGCCGTCCTCACAGCTTCCCCGACCAGGCCGCTGCATCAACCTGATTCGTACCAGAGCCGCTTCCGCGTCCGCCGCTCCATCGCCGGTACGTCCCAGCTCTCTCTTTAGATCCTGTCGCCGCCATTAGCAGGGTTTGCGGGAATGTCCGCCGCCGCCACTCGGGCTCCTCCATCGCTACATCTAGGGTCTCCGATGCCGTCGGCGTCTTTAGTGTGCGCCCTTGCCACACGGCCGCACGCGGGGCGACCGTGCGCAGTGCGTGGACCTTCGCGGCTCCGCTTTAGTCTTCCCTATTTCAACTGTTCTTTTTAGGTCAAAAAATAAGATCCTTTTTTCTGCTTTTATAGATCCGTAATCTCCGAGGAAGTTTGTGAAACTTGTTTTCAGGACTTAGCCAATTTTCGCTCTTCTGTTCCTCTGTTGAGTCGTCAGGCTTCTCCGGCTCTCATCAGCCGGACAATGGCATAGCATTTGTAGAACTCTTAGAACCGTAAGCCGTCACAGACATCTGCTTACTCTTAACTTGCTACGGATTCAATTTTTGCACAGTTCTTTAAGCCGCCAATATGTCTCGCGCCTCCAACTCATGCAACTCGGTTGGGTCTTGTGTCACGGAAGAATATTTGACGGATTTCGTTGACGCGGGCACTCTTCCCCCTCAAGAGGTCCTTCACTGGCGGGTTCCGGGTGATGAGACATGGCCCTCTCCAAAGAAAGGAGAAGTAGTAGTTTTCATTGATCACATCGAATGAGGGTTCGTGCCGCCCGACTCTAAATTCTTCCGTGATATTCTCCATTTGTATAAGCTTCACCCTCAAGACTTGGCCCCCAACTCTATTTCAAACATATGCAATTTCCAAGTTCTCTATGAAGTGTACCTGCAAATTAGGCCGTCTGTAGGGCTGTTTCGAGAGCTCTTCTACGCCAACCGCCAGACTGAAATGAAAGGCGTTCCGAGTCTGGAACTTGGTGGCATTTCTATTCAACGGCGCAGAGACATCATCTTTCCGGATGCGCAGATGCCAAGTCACCCGAAAGATTGGAACAAGACTTGGTTCTACTGCATGGACACCTCTCCGAAGAATGAGCGCCCATTGCCGGGTTATCGTCCTTCCCGGCTCAGAACCGATTCAGAACTTCCTGGCCGACTCTCAGTTTCAGAACGTGTCAGATATGAGCCGGCTCATGCCAAGATAAGGGCACTCATGGCCAACGGTTTAACTGGAATCAATTTGATCCGCTGTTGGATTTCTTGGCGGATCATGCCCTTAAGCCGTAGAAGCCGGCTTATGTGCGAGTATGAAGGCAAGTATGACAGCTCCTTATGCTTCAGCGATTCAACCCTGACAGAGGATGGCATTACCACCGTCATCCGGAGCCTTGTCCACGAGGCCTCCGGGTCATGCAGCGCCATTGGCCTGGCGCCCTTCAGTGTCAACAATCCGGCTCCAGATGTAAGTTAACTTCTTCCCATCCATCTCTTGAATTTTGCTTGTACCTTGCTAATCTAATATTCTTCTCCGGGTTATTTTCGCAGGCCAATTCTGATTTCTGGAAAAAGGAGTACGTCCCTCCTCCGAAGAAGGTCAAGAAGAAGGCTGAGGCCAAGAAGTCGAAAACAGACGCCCCGCGAGAGGAGTGGTTCGACCGGCCACAGTCATCCGACTCAGAGGTAAAATTCTAATTGCTTGCTTGATTCTTTGCCTTCCTACTTTCCTAATGCTTGTTTTACTCGCAGGATGAAGTGGAGACCATCCATGCCAATGCTCCTGAGGTAAACTATGTTTCTTCCGGCTTAGAATGTTTTGTCCCCCAAAAGCCGCGGCGGGTTATCAGAAAAGTTCCTCTTTCTCACCCCCTCGCTTATCTGGCTCCCGACTTTCTTTTGAAAAAGCAACAACAGGCTGAACGTCGCCAGACCCGGAGCACCGACTCCACTGAACTTGTGTCTGGCTTGCCGAACTCGCCGGCTGCAAAGAAACGCCCTGCTGAGGTATGTGTTCCTGTTCGATTTGTTTCTCTTTTTAACTTTGATGTTGTCTCATCCTTCTATATTTCATATCTGAAGTCGCCTTCTTCCGGTGACTCTTCGGCGACCGCTCTGCCGCCTCCGAAAATCAACCCGCTGTAAGTGTCTCTCTGGCATAACATCCGGTTCCTTGTAGGGTAATAATATCCTTTAGATTCTGACTTTTCTATTTTGCAGTCCTCAAGCCAAGCGTCGGAAGACCAACAAGCCCTCCCTCGGCCCAGCTGCTAAAGAACCGGAGCAAGAACAACCGGAGGAGCCACAACCGGATGTAGACCCGTCGGCTGCCTCCACTGGGCCAGCTGCTGAAGATGTCATCCTGGAGAGCCCTCCAAGGGGCCCTTCAAAGCTGCCAAGTCCTGCCAAGACCACTGCCACTCCGGAGGTTGTAATCACTGGCTCTGCTCACCGGTCTCCTCCGGCTCACATGCTGACCTGACATGAAGAGTCGGCCGGGGCCTCCAAGAAACTGAATTTCGATTCTTCCTTTGAGAAGATGACAGCCGACGAACTTCACGCGGGGTATATGAACCGGCTTACCACCAGCCGGGATTTGGAGCTTCGGCTGGTGACCCTGATGAAGACCAAATATGAGGTACTCTTCCTTCTTACTATATCCTTACGTAGCCCCCAAGGGCCGGTTCAATCTAGTTAAGAGTTGAACCGGGTCTTTCCTGATCCTCTGTAGAAAATCCACAGCCATTGCCTCCAAGGGCCAGCTCAATTTGCTAGAGTTGAGTCGGATTGTCACCGTAGATAGTTTGAACCGCCCATCGTAGCCCCCAAGGGCCAACTCAAACTTGATAAAGTTGAGTCGGAGCTTTAATTTAGATAGCCTGAAGAACCACTTGTAGCTCCCAAGGGCCGACTCAATTTTGATAAAGTTTGAGTCGGAGCTTCTATGATAAGTAAATTGAAAGAGCCATATCGTAGCCCCCAAGTTCTAGATTAACTTTGATGAAGATGAGCCGGAACTGTATGATATCCTCGAAGATCAAATAAACATTAGACCCCAAGTGTCAAACATACTGCGTGCAATCTGCTTGATACTTGCATAATTTAGTTTTCACCATTTGATATGACTTCCCTTTTGGCGGCTTATCCTGTATTTTGATGTGTCACAGGAAGCTTTAAGTGAAGCCGGGTCGCAACTGATGGACCTGAAGACCAACTTGGCGGCTCAACAAGAGGCCCGCAGCATTGCTGATGAAAAGTGTCGGCTTCTCTCTGAGGAGCTGACCACCATCAAGGCTGATTTTGTTGCTTTCAAGGAGACGACCGAATCTGAGAAGACCGCTCTGACCAAACGGGCGGATGAACTCCAAGGCGTGAAGCACCACATAATGAAGATGTCAGCCGCCCTGTTTGGTAAGCTTTTGATCACCTTGCGTTTCTCGTTAGTATATCTTTACTTAAACTGGCGACTCATTTGAATTGTCCGGCTTATGTAGGTCCTAGGAGCCGGCAATTGGCTTCTAATAGCCTTCTGCCGTTGAAGGTCCTAGGATAGAATTCTGGCGGCTCTCAAGGGCGTCTTAGAGCTCTTCTCGACTATGCCGAAGTAGATCGCTGAGGTCAAGAAATCAGTCGCCCGTCAAGGGGCCATTGCAGGCATCAGCCGGGCTCTGGCTTTTGCTCCGGGCCTAACAGCCGCCGAGATGATGGAGGGCTTCCCTTCAACGAAAGAAGACGACTCGGAGTTTACGGATGCTGATTACAGCCGGTGCATGAAGGAGTCCCGGGTCTTAGCTTCTATCTTGGTGGAGGAGCTCGACCTGTCAACCTATCAAGCTTCATATGACTCGGAGGAGAAGAGAGTCCGCGGTCCTCTGTACGAATGCAAAGACTTGACGCCGGCTCGGAGTAAGGACCTCTTTGCTCTAGAACTTGACCCGTCACCCCTTTTTGAGGGCTCTTTTGAAGCTCTAACAAACTGCAGTTGGGATTTCGATAACCTCCAGATCAAGGCCCAAAAACAACCGACGCAGGATGACCCGTCAACCAACTAGCTTATGTTTAAGAATTCTGTATCAGTCTTAACCCGCCGTGTGACTGCTACTTCTCGAGCGTGTGTTGGTTTTTTCCTTGAAGAGGAAAGGGTGATGCAGCAAAGTAGAGGTAAGTATTTCCCTCAGTTTGAGAACCAAGGTATCAATCCAGTAGGAGTATTAAGATGAGGCACCAAGAAACCTACACAAACACAAACAAACTTGCACCCAACGCGATAAAGGGGTTGTCAATCCCTTCACGATTACTTGCAAGGTGTGATCTGATAGTGATAATGAGTAAATATAAATAAGTAAATAAAATTGCAGAAAGGTATTTTTGGTGTTTTTATGTTTAGATCTGAATATATAATATGTAAAATAGACCCGGGGGCCATAGTGTTCGCTAGAGGCTTCTCTCATGATAGCAAGTATTACAATGCGTGAACAAATTACTGTTGAACAATTGATAGAATAGCGCAAAGTCATGATGATATCTAAGGCAATGATCATACATATAGGCATCACGTCCGAGACAAGTAGACCGATACTGTCTGCATCTACTACTATTACTCCACACATCGACCGCTATCCAGCATGCATCTAGTGTATTAAGTTCATGACAAACAGAGTAATGCTTTAAGCAAGATGACATGATGTAGAAGGATAAATTCATGCAATATGATATAAACCCCATCTTTTTACCCTTGATGGCAACAACACGATACGTGCCTCGCTACCCCTTTGTCAATAGGTGAGGACACCGCATGGTATGAACCCAAAACCAAGCACTTCTCCCATTGCAAGAATCATAGATCAAGTTGGCCAAACGAAACCCATAACTCGAAGAGAATTACAAGGATATGAAATCATGCATATAAGAAATCAGAGGAGACTCAAATAATATTCATAGATAAGCTGATCATAAATCCACAATTCATCGGATCTCAACAAACACACCGCAAAAGAGAATTACATCGGATAGATCACCATGAAGATCATGGAGAACTTTGTATTGAAGATCAAAGAGAGAGAAGAAGCCTTCTAGCTACTAGCTATGGACCCGTAGGTCTGATGTGAACTACTCATGCATCATCGGAGAGGCAAGGATGTTGATGAAGATGGCCACCGGAGATGGATTCCCCTCCGGCAGGATGCCGGAATGGTCTCCCGATTGGTTTTTGGTGGTTCTGGAGGCTTGCGGCGACGGAAATTGCGATCTAGGTCTAATTCTGAGCGTTTGGCTATTTATAAGACCGCATGGCGGTGGAAACAAGTGTAGATGGGCCACGAGGAGGCCATGAGCCCCCTAGTCGCGACCTATGGGGGCCGCGCCTCCCAGGCTCGTGGCTCCCTTGGCCCACTTCTCTGGTATTTCTTCCTTCAGGTATTTCTGATATTTTTCATAAAAAATCACGGCAAAAGTTTTATTCCATCTGGACTCCGTTTGATATTCCTATCTGAAAAGATCAAAAACACGGAAAAAACAGGAACTGGCATTGGGCACTGAGTTAATAATTAGTCCCAAAAATCATATGAAATAGCATATTCATGCATATAAAACATCCAAAGTTGATAATATAATAGCATGGAACAATCAAATATTATAGATATGTTGGAGACGTATCAAGCATCCCCAAGCTTAACTCCTGCTCGTCCTCGAGTAGGGAAATGATAAAGACCGAATTTTTGATGTGGAATGCTACCCAACATATTTGTTTTATGTAATATATTTATTGTGGCATGAATGTTCAGATCCATAAGATTCAAAACAATAGTTCAATATTGACATGAAAACAATAATACTTCAAGCATAATAGCAAAGTGATCAAAAACTTTTGAAATAACAAGGCCAAAAAAGCTATCCCTACAAAATCATATAGTATGGCTATGCTCCAACATTCCCACACAACGAATTTAAATCATGCACAACCTCGGTATTGGCCAAGTAATTGTTTTCACACTCTTACTTTCTAAAACAATTTTCAACTCTCACGCAATACATGAGCGTGAGCCATGGATATAGCACTATAGGTGGAATAGAGTGTGGTGAAGGTTGTGAGGCAAAAAGAAGGAGATGGTCACATCGACTCGGCGTATCAATAGGCTATGAAGATGCCCATCAATAGATATCAATGTGAATGAGTAGGGATTGCCATGAAACGGATGCACTAGAGCTCCAAGTGTATGAAAGCTCAAAAATGAAAACTAGTGGGTGTGCACCCAAGTTGCCTGCTCACGAAGACCTAGGGCAATTTGAGGAAGCCCATCATTGGAATATACAAGTCAAGTTACATATTGAAAAATTCCACTAGTATATGAAAGTGACAAAACAAGAGACTCTCCATCTTGAAGAACATGGTGCTATTTTGAAGCACAAGTGTGGAAAAAGATAGTAGTATTGTCCCTTCTCGCTTTTTCTCTCATTTGTTTTGTTTGGGATCTTTGGCCTCTCTTTTTTTATTTTTTTTATTTGGTGGGCATCTTTGGCCTCTTTTATTTCCTAAAATGGGACAATGCTCTAATAATGATGATCATCACACTTTTATTTACTTACAAATCGATACTTAGAACAATAATGACTCTATATGAATGAAAGTTATGGCACATGTCATGAGATAGAACGGTGAAAGTTGCATGGCAATATATCTCGGAATGGCTATGAAAATGCCATAATAAGTAGGTATGGTGGCTGTTTTGAGGAAGATATATGGTGGGTTTGTGCACCGGCGAAAGTTGCGCGGCACTAGAGAGGCTAGCAATGGTGGAAGGTGAAAGTGCATCTATACCATGGACTCACATTAGTCATGAACAACTCATATACTTGTCGCAAAAGTTTTATTAGTAAGCGAAACAAAGTGCTAAACGCATACTCCTAGGGGAAGGGTTGGTAGGAGTTAACCATCGCGCGATCCCGACCTCTACACAAAGGATGACAATCAATAAATCAATTATGCTCTGACTTCCTAACATAACGGTTCACCATACGTGCATGCTACGGGAATCACTAACCTCAACACAAGTATTTCTAGATTCACAACACCCTACTAACATTACTCTCATATTACCATATCCATATCTCAAAACTAATCATGAGGAATCAAACTTCTCTTACTAATCAATGCACTTGAATATGAAAGTTTTTATTATATCCTCTTTGGATGCCTATCATATTTAGGACTAATTTCATAACACACGCCAATTACCAAGTTTCTTAGAGAGAGAGCACTCTCAAAATGATATACGTGAAGATTAGAGAGTTTTGATTTCTACAAAATATGACAGCGCCGTGCTCTACAAAGATTTAAGTGAAGCACTAGAGCAAAATTTATCTAGCTCAAAATATATAAGTGAAGCACATGGGAGCAAAATTACTACGCTCAAAGGATATAAGTGAAGCACATGGGAGCAAAATCATCAAGCTCAAAAGATATAAGTGAAGCACATGTGAGCTAATATTACCAATCTCAAAAGATATAAGTGAAGCACATGTGAACAAAATCATCAAACTCAAAAGATATAAGTGAAGCACATGTGAGCTAATATTGCCTAACTCAAAAGATATAAGCGAAGCTCATTGAGTATTCTAACAAATTCACGATGAGTGCATGTCCCTCTCAAAAGGTGTGCATCAAGGATGATTGTGATAAAACAAAAAGCAAAGACTACTATAACACACGACGCTCCAAGCAAAACACATATTATGTGGTGAATAAAAATATAGCTCCAAGTAACGTTACCGATGGATTGAAGACGAAAGTGGGGATGCCTTCCCGGGGCATCCCCAAGCTTAGGCTTTTTGGTGTCCTTGAATTTGGCTTGGGATGCCTTGGGCATCCCCAAGCTTAGGCTCTTTCCACTCTTTATTCCATTGTCCATAAGAACATCACCCAAAACCTAAAAACTTCACAACACAAAACTTAAACAGAAACTCGTGATAGCATTAGCATAAGAAAACAAACCACTAAATTTTCATGTACTGTAGTAAACTTAATTTACATTTATA
The DNA here is from genome assembly GCA_022496015.1 of Hordeum marinum. Classification (NCBI taxonomy): domain Eukaryota; kingdom Viridiplantae; phylum Streptophyta; class Magnoliopsida; order Poales; family Poaceae; genus Hordeum; species Hordeum marinum. The sequence goes on from CM039674.1 coordinate 76,421,955, forward strand.
TTGATGTTATATTACTGTATTCTCACTTTCCCATGACTCGTACCCCCCGATACTAACCATAGTTTCATCAAAATAAGCAATCAACACAACAAAAACAGAATCTGTCAAAAACAGAACAGTCTGTAGCAATCTGTATATTTAGAAAACCTCTGCTAACAAAAAAAATTCTGAAACAACTATTAAAATTAGGAAAATTTGTATATCAATCATCATAAAAAAGGATAAACTCAAAATCTCTTTCTGGATAGGAATGCAAAATAATTTCGTGAGCAGAAAGTTTATATCTTTTTCCAGCATGATTAAGCAACTATCACCAAAACTAATCATAAAGGTTCTACTTGGCACAAACACTAACTAAAACATAAAAAACACAATCATAACAGAATAATGATGGTGTTGACTCAACAAAACAGAAAGTGAAAAAGCAAGAATAAATTTATTCATTGGGTTGCCTCCCAACAAGCGCTATCGTTTAACGCCCTTAGCTAGGCATAAGGCAATGGAATCAAGTATTATCATCTTTAGTGCTCAAACCATAAGTAGCTCTCATAATGGATTCATAAGTTCTATTATTTTTCTAGTAAAATGTTCCGTGCCCTCCTCATTATTAGGGAGCTCTTTAATTTTATCAATAATTGTACTCCTAGGTAGGCAACAAAGATAATCTTTAATGATGATAGGTGCTCTTAAGATATCAAGATAAGTAGGGTGAACACTCAACATTTTAAGATCTTCATCTCTCCTATTATATGGTTCATAATTATTTTTAGGAACATGAACAAGCTTAGTAGCCTTACTGTGGGCAAAATTTGGAGTGTTCTGAACGGCAGCAAAAGCGGAACCCAAGTTGATTATAACATCTTCTAGTTTGCCAATTCTAGCGGAATCATGATCTAGCTTTTCCTTAACTATGGGTTCCTTCTCCTTTAAAATTTTCAAAGTCATTCCCACCTTGGATCCATATTGAGTAATTTGATTGTGGATCTTTTTATCCAAATTTTCAATGAGTTTTATCGTAGCAACGTTATTTTCAATAATATCAAGCCTACGCATCACATGTTCCAAAGTTAAAGTAGTTCCATTAACCATGGGTGGGGGTGAGCGTACCAAATTTGATAAAGCACCATAAGAATCAACGGTATGGCTACCAAAGAATTTTCCACCTACTATGGTGTCAAGAACATACCTATTCCAAGGGGAAACACCCACATAAAAATTGCGAAGTAGAACAGTAGTAGATTGTTTACGAGTAGATCTATTCTGAGCATTGCAAATTCTGTACCAAGCATCTTTTTATGTTTTCTCCCTCATTTTGTTTAAAGTTAAGGACCTTGCTCTCGGGAGTAACAATCATAGCGATAGGACTAGCCATAAGGATAAGTAGACTAACTCACACAAGCAAACAGAAAGCAAGCGAAAGAAAAGGGGCGAACGAAAAAGGCAAATACTTTTGTAAATTTTTGTTTTAGAAGTGGCGGAGAAGAAAATGAGAGTCAAATGACAAATAATGTAAATGCAAGAGATGAATTTTTGATAGGTACTTGGTAGATATGCTTCACTTGAATACTCCCCGGCAACGGCGCCAGAAATTCTTCCTGCTACTTCTCGAGCGTGCGTTGGTTTTTCCCTTGAAGAGGAAAGGGTGATGCAGCAAAGTAGAGGTAAGTATTTCCCTCAGTTTGAGAACCAAGGTATCAATCCAGTAGGAGTATCAAGATGAGGCACCAAGAAACCTGCACAAACACAAACAAACTTGCACCCAACGCGATAAAGGGGTTGTCAATCCCTTCACGATTACTTGCAAGGTGTGATCTGATAGTGATAATGAGTAAATATAAATAAGTAAATAAAATTGCAGCAAGGTATTTTTGGTGTTTTTATGTTTAGATCTGAATATATAATATGTAAATAGACCCGGGGGCCATAGTGTTCACTAGAGGCTTCTCTCATGATAGCAAGTATTACGGTGGGTGAACAAATTACTGTTGAACAATTGATAGAATAGCGCAAAGTCATGACGATATCTAAGGCAATGATCATACATATAGGCATCACGTCCAAGACAAGTAGACCGATACTGTCTGCATCTACTACTATTACTCCACACATGGACCGCTATCAAGCATGCATCTAGTGTATTAAGTTCATGACAAACAGAGTAATGCTTTAAGCAAGATGACATGATGTAGAAGGATAAATTCATGCAATATGATATAAACCCCATCTTTTTACCCTTGATGGCAACAACACGATACATGCCTCGCTACCCCTTCTGTCACTAGGTGAGGACACCGCACGGTATGAACCCCAAACCAAGCACTTCTCCCATTGCAAGTATCATAGATCAAGTTGGCCAAACGAAACCCATAACTCGAAGAGAATTACAAGGATATGAAATCATGCATATAAGAAATCAGAGGAGACTCAAACAATATTCATAGATAAGCTGATCATAAATCCACAATTCATCGGATCTCAACAAACACACCGCAAAAGAGAATTACATCGGATATATCACCATGAAGATCATGGAGAACTTTGTATTGAAGATCAAAGAGAGAGAAGAAGCCATCTAGCTACTAGCTATGGACCCGTAGGTCTGATGTGAACTACTCATAGGAGATGGCCACCGGAGATGGATTCCCCTCCGGCAGGATGCCGGAACAGTCTCCCGATTGGTTTTTGGTGGTTCTGGAGGCTTGCAGCGGTGGAACTTGCGATCTAGGTCTAATTCTACGCGTTTGGCTATTTATAAGACCGTATGGCGGTGGAAACAAGTGGAGATGGGCCACGAGGAGGCCACGAGCCCCCTAGCCGCGACCTAGGGGGGCACGCCTCCCACGCTCGTGGCTCCCTCGGCCCTCTTCTCTGGTATTCTTCCTTCAGGTATTTTTGATATTTTTCAGAAAAAATCACGGCGAAAGTTTTATTCCATTTGGACTCCGTTTGATATTCCTATCTGAAAAAGATAAAAAACACGGAAAAAACAGGAACTGGCAATGGGCACTGAGTTAATAAGTTAGTCCCCAAAATCATATAAAATAGCATATTCATGCATATAAAACATCCAAAGTTGATAATATAATAGCATGGAACAATCAAAAATTATAGATATGTCGGAGACGTATCAGTGACGGCTGAAAACTTGTCCGAAATTTTGATCTCCTCCGGGAGTGCAATAGCTAGATCAAAACTTGTCTGCAACTCGCCTTGATGTTTATAAGATGACCCAGCTTTGATCCGCCATTTGTGCTTGTATGCCTTGAATTTTTTGCAGTCGCCTTGCCATCATAGAAGATACTTGTAGCCATGATTTAGGCCAACTACACCCGGAGGTGGTGACTCCCTGTTTGATAATTATGGCTAATCTGGTCAGTCGGAGATAGTATGAAGCTCGACCGATAAAGCATTTAGAAGATACACCCGGAGGGAAGCATTAGAAGCTGAACCCGAAGGTAAGAAGTTGCCGTTTATTGCAGCTAATTTTCCTTAGCTGTTTTTAAGTGGCCTAGGGCCGGCTAATAGGCACGAAAGGCTGTACCCGGAGGTAAGAAGCTGCCGTTCGCCGTAGCTTAGCTGCTTTTAAGTGGCCCAAGGCCGGCTAATAGGCATGAAAGGCTATACCCGGAGGTAAGAAGCTGCCGTTCGCCACAGCTTAGCTGCTTTTAAGTGGCCTAGGGCCGGCTAATAGGCATGAAAGGCTGTACCCGGAGGTCAGAAGCTGCCGTTCGCTGGTCATGAGATGTAACTACCCGTCGGTAAGAAACCTCTCATAACTGTGGCTAAGTATGTTTTTAGCCAGAGATGGCATAAAGCCGGCTGATAGGGTGTTAGAAGCGATACCCATCGGTAAGAAGCCCCCCTCAGCAGTTACGACGTGACCCACCGGCGGATAGGTGTTAGAAGCTGCACCCGAAGGTGAGAAGCCGCCCTCGCCACGACTAATTGCCTTAGTCGGTTTTTGTTTTTTGGTGGCAAGATGCTGGCTTAATAGGTGTCTACCACCATTCAGCAATACGATGCAAAGCGCCGGCGGATAGGCGTTAGAAGCTGCACCCGAAGGCGAGAAGCTGCCCTCACCGTGACTCATTTTTCTGAGCCGGGTTTTGTGTCATAACGCCTGGCTAATGGGCATCTACTGCCATTTGCCAACTTCAGTTGGTGCGTCAACCGAAACATTGTTTAACCTTCTCTCATATGAGGATGTGTGAAACAGCAGAGGCTTCTTTGTTTATTCATATAATTGTGGTATGTACAATGATAGTGTACAATGATAGATCTTTACACCCTTAGGTGAAATAAGGCCGACGGGTCTCCTGACCCGCCGTATCTGAGTCATCCCGGACATCAATGAGGTAATACGATCCATTGTTGAGATTTTTGCTAACCACAAAGGGTCCTTCCCATGTGGGTGATAGCTTATGCATATTTGTCTGGTCTTGAATCAGCCGGAGCACCAAGTCGCCCTCCTGGAACGTCCGGGTCTTGACCGTGCGGCTGTGATAGCGGCATAGGTCTTGTTGATAAATTGTTGATCGGGCTGCTGCTAACTCTCGCGCCTCTTCCAGAGCATCCAATGCATATTGGCATGCCGTCTTGTTGTCTGTCTCAATGTAAGCCGCCACCCTTGGCGAGTCATGTCGTATGTCACTGGGTAGCACAGCCTCAACGCCGTACACCATAAAGAAGGGCGTGAAACCTGTGGACCTGTTAGGGGTGGTTCTGATGCTCCATAAGACGGAGGGTAACTCCTCGACCCAACACCCGAGCATTCGTTGTAAAGGAACCATAAGCCGTGGCTTGATCCCTCTTAAAATTTCTTGATTGGCTCGCTCTGCCTAACCGTTGGACTAAGGATGCGCCACGGCTGAAATATCAAGCCGTATGTGCTCTTCGTCACATAATTTCTTCATAGCTCCCCTAGATAGATTTGTACCGTTATCAGTAATGATGCTGTGCGGGTAACCAAAGCGGTAGATCAGCTTCTTGATGAATAGAACTGTTGTAGCTACATCACATTTGCTGACCGGCTCTGCCTCTACCCACTTGGTAAATTTGTCAACCGCCACCAGGAGGTGCGTTTTCTTGTCTTTAGACCTCTTGAAAGGCCCTACCATATCCAGCCCCCAGACCGCAAATGGCCAAGTGATTGGTATCATCCTCAATTCTTGAGCCGGAACATGAGCACGCCGGCCAAATTTTTGACAGCCATCACACTTCCGGACCAAATCCTCTGCATCTTTGTGAGCTCTCAACCAGAAGAACCTGTGCCGGAAAGCCTTGGCCACCAAAGATTTCGAGCCGGTATGGTGTCCACAATCACCAGCGTGGATTTCACTCAAGATCTGTCGGCCCTCTTCTGGCGAAACACAACGTTGAAACACCCCTATCACACTACATTTATGCAACTCACCGTTAACTATTGTCAAGGACTTAGAACAATGGATAATCTTTCTGGCCAGGTCTTCATCTTCTAGTAACTCGCCCCAAGTTAAATAGGTCAAGTAAGGAATAGTCCAATCTGGGATAGCATGTAGAGCCGCCACCAATTCTGCCTCCGGGTCAGGAACAGCCAAATCTTCCTCTGAAGGGATCTTGACAGTCGGATGGTATAAGACGTCCAGAAAGACATTAGGCGACACCGGTTTACATTGGGAACCTAGCCGTGATAAAGCATCAACCGCCTCATTCTTGTGACGATCAATGTGATCCACCTGATACCCTTTGAAATGACCGGCAATAATATCCACCGCCTGCCTGTAAGCCGCCATCCGTGGGTCTTTAGAGTCCCAAGTGCCAGACACCCATTGAGCCACTAGATCTGAGTCGCCCAAACACCTGACCCGACTCAAATTCATCTCTTTAGCCAATCTAAGACCATGAAGCAAGGCCTCATATTCAGCCGCATTGTTAGTGCAGGGGAACATCAGCCGGAGGACATAACAAAAATTGTCACCCTTCGGGGATGTCAGGACAACCCCTGCTCCAGACCCTTCTAACTGCTTGGATCCATCGAAGTATATAGGCCAGTATGTGTTATCCGGCTTTTCTTCGGGAGCTTGACACTCTGTCCAATCATTTATGAAATCCACCAAAGCTTGGGATTTGATCGCCGTGCGAGGAACATACCTGATATTAAGAGGTCCCAGCTCTAAGGCCCACTTGGCAATCCTCCCTGTGGCCTCTCTGTTCTGGATATTATCACCCAACGGGGCAGAACTAACCACAGTTATCTAGTGCCCTAGGAAGTAGTGTTTTAACTTGCGGTTGGCCATAAAAACTCTGTATACCAGCTTCTGCCAATGTGGATACCTCTGCTTAGATTCTGTCAAGACCTCACTGATATAATAAACCGGCCTTTGCACAGGATACTCTTTTCCTGCCTCCTTGCGTTCGACCACAATTGCAACGCTGACCGCCCTGTTGTTAGCCGCCACATAAAGGAGCAATGGTTCTTTCTCAGCCGGAGCAGCTAACACCGGCGGCTCAGTCAGCTGTTTCTTAAGCGCCTCAAGTGCTTCACCCGCTGCCTTGCTCCAGGCAAACTTGTCTGTCTTCTTCATCATCTGATACAAAGGAATAACCTTCTCTCCAAGCCGGCTTATGTACCGGCTCAACGCAGCAATCCGCCCTGCCAGGCGCTGAACATCATTAATGCAAGTCGGCTCTCCTAGAGAAGTAATAGCCTTGATTTTATCCGGGTTAGCCTCAATGCCATGCTCAGAGACCAAGAAAACTAAAAGCTTTCTTGCCCGAACACCAAAGACACATTTTGTCGGGTTAAGCATCATCTTGTAGACCCAGAGATTACCAAAGGTTTCCTTTAGATCTTCCAAGAGAGTTTCCTTTTTTCTGGATTTGGCCATGATGTCATCCACATAAGCATGAACATTACGGCCAATTTGACTGTGAAGGCTGTTCTGCACACATCATTGGTAAGTCGCCTGGGCACTCTTGAGCCCGAAAGGCATAGAAACATAACAAAATGCCCCAAAGGGTGTAATAAACACCGTCTTCTCCTGGTCTTTTACTGCCATCTTAATCTGATGATAACCTGAATAAGCATCCAGGAAGCATAAACTTTCACACCCTGCTGTAGCATCGATGATCTGATCAATACGAGGGAGGGCAAAAGGATCATCCGGACAAGCCTTGTTAAGGTCTGTGTAGTCCACACACATACGCCAGGTGCCGTTCTTCTTGAGCACTAGCACCGGGTTAGCCAACCACTCCGGGTGAAAAACTTCAACAATAAAGCCTGTGGCTAAGAGCCGGGCAACTTCTTCCCCAATAGCCTTACGTCTCTCCTCATTGAACTGTTGCAGAAACTATTTGATCGGCTTAAACTTTGGATTCACATTAAGGTTGTACTCAGCGAACTCTCTTGGTACACCCAGCATGTCAGAAGGCTTCCATGCAAAGATGTCCCGATTCTCACGGATGAATTCGATGAGCGGGCTTTCCTATTTGGGATCCATGTGAGCCCCAATGATGAACTGCTTAGATGAGTCACCGGGATTGAAATCTACTGCCTTGGTATCATCCGCTGAAAACTTGAGGGGCGGCTCAACCTCTGTGGTTGGCTTCTTCAGGGGGGTCATATCCTTCGGATCAACATTTTCCTTATAGAACTTGAGCTCCTCCTGAGCGCAACTGGACTCTGCATAAGCCGCGTCACCTTCTTCACACTCAATAGCCATGTTTCGATTACCATGAACGATGATGGTACCATTTAAGCCGGGCATCTTGAGATGCAAGTAAACATAGCAGGGCCGGGCCATGAACTTGGCGTAAGCCGGCCGTCCAAACAAGGCATGATAAGGGCTCTTGATTTTGACCACTTCAAACCATAAGTACTCCACTCTGTAGTTATATTCGTCTCCAAAAGCCACTTCCAAAGAGATCCTGCCCACCGGATGCGCCGATTTACCCGGTACCACCCCATGAAAGACGGTAGATGAAGGTTTTATGTCCTTATCAAGCAACTTCATCCGCCGAAAAGTGTCGTAGTAAAGGATATTTATGCTGCTGCTGCCATCCATGAGTACTTTATTCAACATGTATCCACCCACTTGGGGGGCCACAACCAAAGCCAGCCGCCCTGCGTCATCAATATGCGGTGGGTGATCGCTACGGCTCCATGTTATGTCATATTCAGACCACTTCAGATACTGCAGAATAGCCGGTGTGACCGCATTGACTGCCCGTTTTCGCAACTTCTGGTCCCGTTTGTTGAGACTAGTCGTGAAAACGTGGTACTGTCCGGAGCTGAGCTGCTTTGGATTACTCTGAAAGCCGGACTGATTCCGCTATTGCTGCTGCTGCTGTTGTTGATTGTTATTACCAGAGTGTTGTTGCTGTCCTCCGTGATTATCTTGACCTGGATGACCGGATGTTGAGCTGCCAGATCCAAATCCGACTCCTGACCCACCAGAATTAAATCCTGCTCCTGACCTGCCATGTCCTGGGCCGCCTGGCGGGCCGCCGCCGTGATGGTTAGGTTGTGTGACATACTGTGTGTACTTCTGCATAAAAGAACAACTCTCCCATGTATGATTCGCCAGCCGATCAGGCAAACTATGATTCGGACAAGGTCGCTTCAGCATCTCCTCCATATTCGAAAAAAATTATCCCTGCCTGAAGGTGGTCCAAATCTCCTGTTTCCCTTGGGGTGATTTTGCTGGGTGTTTGTGTTGGCCAGTAGCTCTGACCCGGCCTCTGGATTCTTACGTTTCCTCTGGTTACCATTGTTCACCGCACCTTTGCCTTGGTTGCCCTTCTTGCCTTGACCGGTCTTTTCCTCATCAAAACCCGGATCCTTTGTGCTGTCTGAGTCGGCATACTTCGTGAGGGCCGTCACGATCTCTCCCATGTCCTGACACGTACGCTTGATCCGGCCAAGTTTCTGCTTTAGAGGAATAAAGTGGCAGTTCTTCTCTAAAATCAACACCGCTTGAGCCGCCGTTATTTGTTCTGATGAGTGAATAATCGTCGAGACCCGCCGTACCCAATGATGAGCCGACTCGCTCTCCTGTTGGACACAGTGATCAAGGTCCACAATGGTCATAGGCTACTTGCATGTCCCTTGAAAGTTTTTGATGAATTGAACCCTGAGCTCTGCCCATGAGTTGATGGTATTAGGTGGTAACCCCTTTAACCAGGTACGAGCCGGGCCTTCAAGCATCATGATGAAGTACTTGGCACAAACTGCCTCGCTAACATCCAGCATCTCCATGGCCAGCTCATAGCTTTCCACCCAGGCCTCTGGGGGTAAATCAGCGGTGTAATTTGGAACCTTGCGGGGGCCTTTGAAGTCTTTCGGCAACCGCTCGCTCCGGAGAGCCGGCGATAGGCATGGCAGCCCTCCCGTCCTCGGGGTTACTCCTGCCCCTATGGAAACGGAAAGTCTGGGCTCTTGGCAAGCCGGCCTGGCGGGCGCCTACTACTTCTCGAGCGTGCGTTGGTTTTTCCCTTGAAGAGGAAAGGGTGATGCAGCAAAGTAGAGGTAAGTATTTCCCTCAGTTTGAGAACCAAGGTATCAATCCAGTTCAAGTGTCAAGATGAGGCACCAAGAAACCTGCACAAACACAAACAAACTTGCACCCAACGCGATAAAGGGGTTGTCAATCCCTTCACGATTACTTGCAAGGTGAGATCTGATAGTGATAATGAGTAAATATAAATAATTAAATAAAATTGCAGCAAGGTATTTTTGGTGTTTTTATGTTTAGATCTGAATATATAATATGTAAAATAGACCCGGGGGCCATAGTGTTCACTAGAGGCTTCTCTCATGATAGCAAGTATTACGGTGGGTGAACAAATTATTGTTGAGAAATTGATAGAATAGCGCAAAGTCATGACGATATCTAAGGCAATGATCATACATATAGGCATCACGTTCGAGACAAGTAGACTGATACTGTCTGCATCTACTACTATTACTCCACACATCGACCACTATCCAGCATGCATCTAGTGTATTAAGTTCATGACAAACAGAGTAATGCTTTAAGCAAGGTGACATGATGTAGAAGGATAAATTCATGCAATATGATATAACCCCATCTTTTTACCCTTGATGGCAACAACATGATACGTGCCTCGCTACCCCTTCTGTCACTCGGTGAGGACACCACACGGTATGAACCCAAAACCAAGCACTTCTCCCATTGCAAGAATCATAGATCAAGTTGGCCAAATGAAACCCATAACTCGAAGAGAATTACAAGGATATGAAATCATGCATATAAGAAATCGGAGGAGACTCAAATAATATTCATAGATAAGCTGATCATAAATCCACAATTCATCGGATCTCAACAAACACGCCGCAAAAGAGAATTACATCGGATAGATCACCATGAAGATCATGGAGAACTTTGTATTGAAGATCAAAGAGAGAGAAGAAGCCATCTAGCTACTAGCTATGGACCCATAGGTCTGAGGTGAACTACTCACGCATCATCGGAGAGGCAAGGATGTTGATGAAGATGGCCACCGGAGATGGATTCCCCTCCGGCAGGATGCCGAAACAGTCTCCGATTGGTTTTTGGTGGTTCTGGAGGCTTGCGGTGGCGGAACTTGCAATCTAGGTCTATTTCTGCGAGTTTGGGTATTTATAAGACCGTATGGCGGCGAGAACAAGTGGAGGTGGGCCACGAGCCCCCAAGCCACGGCCTAGGGGGGGCGCCTCCCAGGCTCGTGGCTCCCTCGGCCCACTTCTCTGGTATTTCTTCCTTCGGGTATTTTTGATATTTTTCATAAAAAATCACGGCGAAAGTTTTATTCCATTTGGACTCCGTTTGATATTCCTATCTCGAAAAAGGTCCAAAACACGGAAAAATCAGGAACTGGCACTGGGCACTGAGTTAATAAGTTAGTCCCAAAAATCATATAAAATAGCATATTCATGCATATAAAACATCCAAAGTTGATAATATAATAGCATGGAACAATCAAAAATTATAGATATGTCGGAGACGTATCAGCGCCTCTTGCGGGTATCCCGCGTGGTTTACACACGCCTGCTCATCCCTCCCCGGTCGGTGACCCGTTGGAATTTCTCTGCGATGGTTGCTGCTGGAGCCTGCTGGTGACTCGTAGCGCCGGCTAAAGCTATGGCTGGGAAGAGGGGTTGAATGGACATGGCTCAGGTTGTGAGTGTACCTCTCTTGCCGGGCCATGGCCGTCTGCAAGTACCCGATGGTGTTTCGCATGTCCTCTGCAAAGGGTGCTTCATCTGGGATTGGGATCATCTCGAGTCGGGTGGCCGCCGCCACCATATTCTCGGACGGGTTAGAATAATGACCCGCCGGTGTTGGAAAACTTCGAGGTGAAGTTTGGTTATGCTGGGCCGGATGAGTCACCGGCCGTTACGTTGGGCGGCTCTCAGGCACGCCTGCGGCTCGCCCAGCGCCAGGGGTATTAAAGAGGTTTCTCGCCTCGTAACGCTCTAGTAGACGAGACTGATGCCTCCTTCGGTGCACCGCAGCTGCTGACCTTTGCTCCAGCCCTAGATGGAAAGCATCTATCTTGATACGTTTTGCTTCTTCCTCCATCCAGATCTTCAGCTCAGCCATCCTTTATCGTTCCTCTGCGATCGGGCCCTTGATCCGTGCAACCTCTATATTTCGAGCTGCTTGATTATATGGTGTTACCTCAGTGGCCATGAGAGCTGCAAGTTCATCCATCAGCTCCACGAGAATCTGAGCTGGCGGCGGCGGGCTATCACCCGCAGCGGCGGCTCCTGTGGCTGTGTTATCAACGGCTGGGGTTGATCCCGCCATGAACACCGCCGCACGAACCGGAGGTTTTGGAGCATCCGACTCAAAGCCATCCGACTCAGAGTATGCATCATCGTAGCCCCCAAGGCCACCGTCACGAAGCTGGTACACTGATTCTGTTTCTCCACTTGAAGACTCATCCTCTGAGTAGACAAGGGTTTCCTGTGACCCGGAAGCTTCCAAATCCCTACCTTGCGTGAAGCCTATAAAGACATGTTTCTGACCCATATCGGCGCGAGTACGCCGCAGGTTACTTGCAAATTGGAGACGCCGAGCCGGCTCAACGGTGTTGGTGCAGACGTCCGGCCTGGGTGTAGATCCATCAGCCTTTCCGATGAAAACCTGGATCCCACCAAACGGAACCCGGAAACCATACTCCACGAATTCAGCATCAAGCCCCCAGCCGGCATCGTCGATGTGGAACCGGCCGCGGCGACTCTTTCTCATCCTTCCGACCACGTATCACTCGAGCCCTGGGAGAGAGCCCTTTGAGAACTCAACACCACCAAGCGCAAGCCCCATGGTGGGCGCCAACTGTCGTGGATTTATCACGGCAGATGTCCGGGTGAATGGACTTGGATTCGAGGCCATCGCTAACGTGATGGACTCAATGGGGTTGATCGGGACAAAGGACACGGGTTTACCCAGGTTCGCCCCCTCAAGTTGAGGTAATAGCCTACGTCCTACTTGTGCTTATATTGCTTGTTGTATCGATTACAAAGGGGCTAAAAGCTTGAACTAGTTCTCATTAACCTGTCCTCTAAGTCGCCCCGGGTCTGCCTTTATATAGGAGGTCAGGACCAATGTGTCTTTACAATTGCTTAACCGAGTCTCATCGTGCATCCGAGTCTCTCTCTACCTTCTTGTCCAAACTGTGTCCGGGGCGTCTTACATGCCCGGGTCTTCTCCGTCCGGGCCACCGTGTGGCCCACACCTTGAGCCATCTGTCTTCTTGGGCCACTGGTTTTACGGCTCACCCTTGGGCCGACTCACGAGCCATCACCATGACCCGGATCCTTAAGGCCGGGTCATATTGCGAGGTTATATCCCCAACACTCTACGTTCACATACAACGGGTGCAAGACAATGTTGCACATGCATAACACTCGGGTTAATCTTGACGAGCCTAGCATGTACAGGCATGGCCTCGGAACACAAGAGACTGAAAGGTCGAACATGAGTCATATAGTAGATATGATCAACATGATGATGTTCACCACTGAAACCACCTCAACTCACGTGATGATCGGACTTGAGTTGGTGAATTTGGATCATGTATCACTCGAATGACCAGAGGGATGTCAATTTGAGTGGGAGTTCTTTAGTAATATGATTAATTAAACTCATTATCATGAACATAGTCAATAGTGCATTTGAAAATTATGTTGTAGATTACTAGCTCGTGCTGTAGCTCTCTTGTATTTTTATATGTTCCTAGAGAAATAGAGTTGAAAGATGATGGTAGAAATATTGCGGACTGGGTCCGTGATATGAGGATTGTCCTCATTACTGCACAGAAGGCTTATGTCCTTAATGCACCGCTCGGTGTGCCAACCCCTCTAGCATCATCTGTAGATGTTGTGAACATCTGAAAGGCATGTTCTGATGACTACTTGATAGTTTAGTGCGTCATGCATTACGGCTTAGAATTGAGGCTCCGAAACGTTTTGAACGTCACGGAACATATGAGATGTTTCTAAGAGCTGAAATTAGGATCTCAGGCTCGTGCCCGTGTTGCGAGATATGAGATCTCTAACAAGATTCTTTGCCTGCAAGATGAAAGAGAATAGCTCAATCGTTGAGCATGTGCTCAGATTGTCTGGGTGCTACAATCGCTTGAATCAAGTGGGAGTTGATCTTATAGATAAGATAATGATTGATATAGTTCTCCAAGTTACTGTCACTAAGATACTAGAACTTGGTGATGAACTATAAAATGCCAGGGATAAGAATTAATGATCCCTGAGCTCTTCGCGATGTTTGACACCGCGAAGGTAGAAATCAAGAAGGAGCGTCAAGTGTTTATGGTTAGTAAAACATCTAGTTTCGAGAAGGGCAAGGGCAAGGAGGGAAACTTCATGGATGGCAAGTCAGTTGCTGCTCCAGTGAAGCAACCCAAAGTTGAACCCAAACCAGAGACTAAGTGCTTCGATTATGAGGAGAGCGGTCGTTGAAGCGGAACAACCCTAGATACTTGGTAGATAAGAAGGCTGGAAATGTTGACAGAAGTATATTTGATATACGTGTTATTGATGTGTACTTTGCTAGTACTCCTAGTAGCACCTGGGTATTGGATACCGGTTCAGTTGTTAAATGTTAGTAGCTCGAAATAAAAGCTACGGAATAAACGGAGAACAAGCTAAGGGTGAGGTGATGATGTGTGTTGGAAATGTTTCCAAGGTTGATGTGATCAACATTGCATGCTCTCTCTACCTTCGGGATTAGTGACAAACCTAAATAAATGTTATTTGGTGTTTTGCGTTGAGCATGAACGTGATTAGATCGTGTTTATTGCAACACGATTATTCATTTAAGTTAGAGAATAATGGTTATTCCGTTTACATGAATAATACCTTCAATGGTCATGCACCCAATGAGAATGGTTTGTTGAATCTTGATCGTAGTAATACAGATGTTCATAACATTGATGCCAAAATATACAAAGTTAGTAATGATAGTACCACATACTTGTGGCACTGCCGCTAAATGTCATATTGGTATAAATCGCATGAAGAAACTCCATGCTGATGGATTTTTGGACTCATTCGATTTCGAATCGGTTGAGACATGCGAACCATGCCTCTTGGGCAAGATGACAAAGGACCACATTTTCCAGATGGATGGAGCGAGCAAGTGATTTATTGGAAATGATACATGTTGATGTATGCAATCCAATGAGTCTTGTAGCGTGCAGTGGATATCGTTATTTTCTTACCTTCACAGATAATTTGAGTAGATATAGTGTATATTTACTTAATGAAACACAATTCTGAATCGTTTGAAAGGTTCAAGCAAATTCAGAGTGAAGTTTTAAGATCATCATGAAAAGAAGATAAAGATGTCTACGATATGATCGTGGAGGTGAATATCTGAGTTACGAGTTTGGCATACAACTTTGGACAATGTGAAAGTCATTTCAAAACTCACGCCACCTGGAACACCATAGTGTGATGGTGTGTCCAAACGTCATAGTCGTACTCTATTGGATATGGTGCTTGCTATGATGTCTCTTATCGTTTTGCTACTATAATTTTGGGGTTATGCATTAGAGACAACTACATTCACTTTAGATAGGGCACCATATAAATCCGTTGAGATGACACCATGTGAATTATGGTTTGATAGAAACCTAAGCTGTCATTTCTTAATGTTTGGGACTGCGACACTTATGTGAAAAAAGGTTTTCACCTAATGAGCTCGAACCCAAAGCAGACAAATGCATCTTCATAGAATACCCTAAGAACAGTTGGGTAAACCTTCTATCTCAGATCCAAGCATAAAGTGTTTGTTGCTAAAACCGGGTCCTTTCTCGAGAAAGAGTTTATCTCGAAAGAATTGAGTGGGAGGAAGATAGAACTTGATAAGGTTATTGAACCTTTGTTTCAACGAGAGAGTAGCACAACACAGGAAGATGTTTTTGTGAGGCCTACGTTAGTTGAAGAGGAAGTTAATGATGATGATCATGAAAGCTTCGGATCAAGTTACTATCGAACCTCGTAGGTTGACAAGGACATGTACTGCTCCTGAGTGGTACGGCAACCCTGTCTTAGAGGTCATGTTGTTGGACAACGATGATCCTACGAACTATGGAGAAGCGATGATGGGTCCGGATTCCGACAAATGGTTAGAGGCCATGAAATCCGAGATAGGATCCATGTATGAAACACAAGTATAGACTTTGGTAGACTTGCTCGTTGGACGACAGGTCGTTGAGTACAAATGGATCTTTAAAATGAAGACAGACGCTGATGGTAAATGTCACCATTTGTAAAGCTCGACTTGTTGCAAAGAAGTTTATGACAAGTTCAAGGAGTTGACTACGATGAGACTTTCTCACTCGTAGCGATGCTAAAGTCTGTTGGGATTATGTTAGCAGTTGCTGCATTTTTCAATTATGAAACCTGGCAGATGGATGTCTAAACATCGTTTCCTTAATGGTTTACTTGAGGAAAGGTTGTATGTGATACAACCAGAAGATTTTGTCAGTCCTAAGGATGCTAAAAGGTGTGCAAGCTTCAGTGATCCTTCTATGGATTGAAGCAAGCATCTGGGAGTTGGAATATAAACTTTGATGAGGTGATCAAAGTTTTTGAGTCTATACAAAGTTTATGAGAAACTTGTATTTGCAATAAAGTGAGTGGGAGCACTATAGAGTTTCTCGTAAGCATATGTGGTTGACATATTGTTGATCGGAAATGATGTAGAATTTCTGGAAAGCATAAACGGTTGTTTGAAAAGAGTTTTTCAAAGGAAGACCTAGATAAAGCTACCTAATTGTTGAGCATCAAGATCTATAGAGATAGATCAAGATGCTTGATGAGACTTTCAATGAGTACATACCTTGACAAGATTTTGAAAGAGTTCAAAATGGATCAGTCAGAGAAAGAGTTCTCGCCTGATTTGTAAGGTGTGAAGTTGAGTGAAACTCAAAGTTCGACAATGGCAGAAGAAAGAGAAAGGACGAATGTCGTCCCCTATGCTTTAGCCATAGGATCTATATTATGCCATGTTGTGTACCGCACCTGTCTGTGCCTTGCCATCAGTTTGTCAAGGGGTACAAGAGTGATCCAGGAGGGGATCACTGGATAGCGGTCAAGATTGTCCTTAGTAACTAAAGGACTAAGGAGATGTTTCTCGATTATGGAGGTGATAAAGAGTTCGTCGTAAAGAGTTACGTCGATGCAAGCTTTAACACCAATCCGGATGACTCGTAGTAGCAATCTGGATTATAGTGGAGCAGCCATTTGGAATAGTACCAAGTGGAGTGTGGTAGCAGTGTTTATAGTTTGACATAGAGATTTGCAAAGTACACACGGATATGAAAGTCGCAGACCCGTTGACTATAAGACCCCTCTCACATGCAAAGCATGATCGAACCCAGAACTCATTGGGTGTTAGATTCATAATAATGTGAATCACGTGGTGATGTGAACTAGATTATTGACTCTAGTGCAAGTGGGAGACTGTTGGAAATATTCCCTAGAGGCAATAATAAATTAGTTATTATCATATTTCCTTGTTCATGATAATCGTTTATTATCCATGCTATAATTGTGTTGATCGGAAACTCAGATACATATGTGGATACATAGACAACACCATGTCCCTAGTATGCCTCTAATAGACTAGCTCGTTGATCAAAAGATGGTTAAGGTTTCGTAGCCATGGACATGAGGTGT
Source organism: Hordeum marinum (assembly GCA_022496015.1). NCBI lineage: Eukaryota > Viridiplantae > Streptophyta > Magnoliopsida > Poales > Poaceae > Hordeum > Hordeum marinum. Next base: position 76,439,140 of record CM039674.1, read on the forward strand.
CATTTGATAACGGGATCACATCATTAGCAGAATGATGTGATGGACAAGACCCAAACTACAAACGTAGCCTATGATCATGTCAGTTTATTGCTACCGTGTTCTGCATGTCAAGTATATGTTCCTATGACCATGAGATCATGCAACTCACTGATACCGGAGGAGTTCCTTGTGTGTATCAAACGTCGCAACGTAACTGGGTGACTATAAAGGTGCTCTACAGGTATCTCCGAGGGTGTCTGTTGGGTTGGCATGGATCAAGACTGGGATTTGTTACTCCGTGTGACGGAGAGGTATCTCAGGGCCCACTCGGTAATAAAACATCACAATAAGCCTTGCAAGCAATGTGACTAAGTGTTAGTCACGGGATCTTGTATTACAGAACGAGTAAAGAGACTTGCCGGTAATAAGGTTGAACTAGGTATGGAGATACCGACGATCGAATCTCGGGCAAGTAACATACCGAAGAACAAAGGGAACATCATACGGGATTAACCAAATCCTTGACATAGAGGTTCGATCGATAAAGATCTTCGTAGAATATGTTGGAACCAATATGGACATCCAGGTCCCGCTATTGGTTATTGACCGTAGAGGTGTCTCGGTCATGTCTACGTAGTTCTCGAACCCGCAGGGTCTGCACACTTAAGGTTTGGTGATGTTTCGGTAGTATAGAGTTATGTATGGTGGTGACCGAAGGTTGTTCGGAGTCCCGGATGAGATCCCAGATGTCACGAGGAGCTCCGGAATGGTCCGGAGGTAAACATTCATATATAGGAAGTCCTGTTTTGGTCGCCGGAAAAGTTTCGGGCTCATCGGTAGTGTACCGGGAGACCATCGGGAGGGGTATTTCAACCCAAAAGGCTACATGGGCTGTGGGAGAGTGAATACCAGCCCTTAGTGGGCTGGTGGAACTTCCACACAAGGCCCATGCGGCTAGGGAAGAAAAACCCAATAGGAAAAGGCAAAAAAGGCAAAAAAGGAGGAATCCTAGTCCTACTAGGATTGGAGGAGGAGTCCTCATCTCCTCCCCACTTCGTCCGACTCCAAGGAGGCTTGGCCCTTGCGCCAAGCCTCTCCTCCTCTCCTCCTATATATACTGGTGGACTTGAGGGTTTTGCATAGGGTTTTTTCAGCCACTTGCTACTCGTTCCTCCAGTGCATAGTTTCTCCTCTAGATCGGTTTTCTATAGTGCTTAGGCGAAGCCCTGCCGGAATAGCTCCACCACCATCGCCGGAGCGTCGTCATGCTGCCAGAGAACTCTTCTACCTCTCCGCTCCCTCTTGCTGGATCAAGAAGGCGGAGATCGTCATCGAGCTGTACGTGTGCTGAACGCGGAGGTGCCGTCCGTTCGGTGCTAGATCGGAAGGACCGTGATCAAGATCGCGAGACGAATCGTGATGCGATCGCGGGACGAATCGTGATGAGTTCGCGGGACGGATCGTGATTGGATCGCGGGATGGATCGTGATGAGATCGTGGGACGCTCGGCGATTTGGATCGCGAAGACGTTCGACTACACCAACCGCGTTTCTTAACGCTTCCCGCTTAGCGATCTACAATGGTACTTAGATCTACTCTCCCTCTCGTAGATGCTCATCACCATGGATAGATCTGCGTGTGCGTAGGAAATTTTTTGTTTCCCATGTAACGTTCCCCAACACTCTCTTTATCCGAACATGTTATTTTGCCATGTCTTTTTGTAGTGTTACATGGCAACTGCATTGTGTTAATATGTGGCAACTCCTAAAGTTTTCAAATCATGGCAACTGTAGTAGACCATACCACACATGGCAACAACTGTAGTTGTCCATAAATGATACCTGGCACTTGACCTGAGATGGCAACTGCAGTTGAGTAACCATGACAACTATAGTTGTCAGACATGGCAATTGTTGTTCAGTGACATGGCAACTGCAGTTAAACGAACATGGGAGAGGGTCCGGACCATGGCAACTACGGGGACGCGTGATGACTGTCACACGGGGCGTGCGGGGCCATGAGGTAAGAGGCCGGACGTACGGGCGTGTGGGCGTTATTTATTTTGCCCACACGTAGGCGTGTGAGAGGAACCGCGAGGCAAAAAACCGGACGTGTGGGCATTACTTGTTTTTACGTGTGGACTGGTTATCTTAGATATCACACCAAACGTATGACCAGACCCCTTAACGCCCACACGTGTGAGGGTTATGGGGACCCAGTGTTTTGGTCTATGCAACTGAAGCCAGAAATTACACTCTCCAAGAGCGACGCACTGGGCGCCTGCTCGCGTAGTCCACGTCGATGGAAGGGCGCGAGGGTGTTACGGTTCTAATGATGAATTTTACTATGTCAATGAGAGAAAAAAGTGGTTTGCTACATCTCTACCGCAGATAACACCTTCCCGGGTGACGATGGCGATGGACCCTTTCCTTCCCTGCTAAGGCAAAAAATAAAGCCTCCAGGTTTGCTGCATCTCTCACGCGACCTCTCTCTCGGTTTCTCCCCCACGTATCCCTCTCCCTCGGCCTCCGTCGCCACGACCCCTCGGTGCGGCAGTCGCCACCGCCTTCTTCCCAGTCTCGCTCACCTCCCTGTTGCAAGTCGTCGCCGCTTGACCTCCTCCCCTAGCCCTGGTCGGCTTCCTGCCCCTCTAGCCGAGCTGCGCCGACAGATAAGAAGGCGCAGCAGCGACCCTCCTCTTCTCCAGGTTTCTTTTATCTTCCTCTTCTCCTTTGTTTCTCCACTGCTACAGCAGACCTTTGAGGATTTGGGATCTACTCGGTGTTGGAGCAGCAAGCCATGATGATTTAGTTTGACAAAGGGGCTTTCTCTCAAGTGAAAGATTTCATGGAAATCATGTTGGGAAAAACTGGTATGTATTATGTGAGGTGTGTTCTGATGTTCGTATATTCTGTCTTTACAAAAGCCATATCCTTTATATTGGTACTTTTCTATTGTTATGATAATGTCAAGAAGAAAAAAAAATGTAATGTAGCATAACAAACAATGCCAGAATATGTTAGCCATCAAAGATACCTTGCGCAATAATGGGCACTCGGATATTATCAATCAACCAAAGGCTCTACTATAGATCAAGGAAAAAAACAGCCTGCTATTTCGTCGCTATAGCTGCCCTATAGCTTATTTTGAAGTCAAACGCTAAGTTATACACTATGTGCTCGCTACAGCGCTAAGAGGCTAATAGCGGCGCTAAACACGCTATTTTCCAAAATGTTATAGCGGCGCTAAACATGAGAAGGGAAATAGCGGCAGGCCGGAAGCCCATCAGCCGATTCAGCCCACCAAGGCACCAACACATTCTTGTACCTAGTTAACCTGATCAATCCCTTCCCATCCCAGGTCGTCACTTCCTATTCTCCCAGGCTCCCAGCGCGACGTGATGGTGGCGGCTGCCACTCCGGCTGCACCAGTTCCGGTCGCCCCTAGCTTTGCCCCGGCCGGCCGCGCCTAGCTTCCCCTCACCTCCTTCAGCTTCGGTCGGCCACCTCCGCCCGGCACATCCAGAGCAGAAGCACCAGGAGGAAGCTCGATCTGGGAGCTCGATCTGACGCGTTCTTGGCCCCGCCGCCTCTTGCCGCCGCACACGATGGCTACCACGCCGTCGGCAAGCCAGCCAGCAGGTACGATTCGACTAGGACCACCAGATATCAATTATCATGCAAGATTAGTAGCTTAGTCAAGCATCGTGACCTCCATTTGTACTGCTAGTTTGCTATGCTGCTGCACGTATATGTTGAATTTTGTACTGTTGTAATGAACTGTTGAGTTGCTAAATCATGCAGCAGAACTTTAGATCGATCAAGTTTCAGTCAATTTTATTTTAAGTTTCAGTTCAATTAATCTCGGTAGCTCTTAATTCAGTTGAGTTTTGTACTGCTGTAATAAATTGTTGTACTGCTAGTCTGCTATACTGTTGCATGTATATGTTGTACTGAATACTGATGTATCATATGATTCATATTGTATGGTTGTCTGATTGTAGACGTTGGCGTATCAAGCACAACATCGACGGTACAAGGAGAGGTTGTTTGTGTGCCTGCTAGATCAAAAGACCTAGGATGGAAATATTGCACTTGTCCGGACACCACACAGAAGAATTCTCTGAGATGCATCTTCTGCCATAATGTGTACAAAAATGGCATTACTCGAATCAAATACCACCTTACAGGCATTCCAAATGTCGGTTGTAATCCCTACTTAAAAGTGCCAGCTGGTGCAAAAGAGGAAGTACTTCAGTATTTGACAAATAAGGGTGATAAAAGGGCAACCAAGGTCTCGGAGCAGAAGAGAGCAAGATCACAAGTGGACTTGAGCCACTCAGAGGGGGAAGAACATGGTTCAAGTGATGAAGATGGCAGAATCACTTCTGTTTTTGTGCTTAAGTCATCGAGACGCGCAAGATCTAAATCCTCAAGTGGTCCTATGGACAAGTACTGTGAATTAACACCCGAAGAGGCTATAGCTGCAAGGAAGGAAAAACGTGTTGAGAAGCTCCAATCAAAGCTGACAACTGAGAAGAGGGAACAGAAGAGGAATCGTGCTTGTGAGTATATCAACCAGTGGTTCTATGAAGCTTGCATTCCATTTAACGCAGTCACCCTTCCAAGCTTTAACCTTATGCTTCAGTCAGTTGGACAATATGGCGAGGACTTGGAAGGTCCTAGTCCTTATGAAATGGGTGGCCCAATCTTGAAGAAGAGGAAGAAGAGAGTCGAGGAATCCTTCAAACCACACCGGAAAACTTGGGAGCTCAGTGGATGTACAATCATGACAGATGCATGGACAGACATAAGAGGGAGATGAGTAATGAATCTTGTAGTTCATAGTGCCTATGGTGTGTTTTTTCTTAAATCTGTGGACTGTTCAGCTGTGAAGAAAGATGGGAAATACATCTTTGAGCTTATTGATGGTTGTATAGATGAGGTTGGTGAGAAGAATGTTGTTCAAGTGGTGACTGATAATGCAAGTGTTAATCAAGCGGCATCAACATTCTTAAGAGCAAAGCGCCCAAACATTTTTTGGAATGGTTGTGCTGCCCACTCCATCGATCTGATGCTAGAGGACATTGGAAAGTTGCTAGCAGTTGACTGTACAATTACAAAAGCTAAAGGTGTGACTGTTTTCCTTTATGCACACACTCAGGTTTTGGCTCTAATGCGGGAATTCCTTGGGAAAGATTTGGTTAGGTCTGGTATTACTAGATTTGCTACATCATACTTGAACTTGAAGAGCATGCTGGACAACAAGAAAGAACTCCAGAAATTGTTTAGATCAGATCAGATGGATGAAATGGGTTACATAAAAAAGGTGAAAGGAAGTGTAGCTAACAAAACTGTGCGCTCTGAAAATTTCTGGAATGGAGTAGATACCGCTGTGAAGTTCTTTGAGCCGTTGGCTAACTTGCTACGGCGAACGGATAGCAATGTACCGGCCATGGGATTCATATATGGCGCCTTTTTGGATGCAAAGCGAGAGATCACAGCCAAGTTTGAAAATCAGGAAACTTGTTTTCAAGAAGTGTTGGATACTGTGGACAAAAGATGGGACCAAAAATTGAAGGGGCCACTAAATAGGGCTGGGTACTTCTTAAATCCGTACTATTATTATGAAAACAAATTGGAAATTGAGTTAGATGGATCATTTAAAGATGGGCTTGTTGCCTGCATGGAGAAAATGGTTAGAGATGCTCGCAAGGAAGACATAATCATGCAAGAGATTCAGGCATATGAAAATGAAGAGGGCTCATTTGGAAGAGATAGTGCTAAAAGACAGCGGAGAAACAAAAGCTTTGATCGAGGTGACTATTTACCTTGTTCTCAACTTCCAAAACAGATCTTAGAATATTTCTTAACTTGTGTTTTCTACTTTGTAATGAAGCTAAATGGTGGTCCAATCATGGGTCAAGTGCACCAAATCTCAGGGTATTGGCAATGCGGATTTTGAGTTTAACATGCAGCTCCTCGGCTTGTGAGAGAAACTTTAGTGTTTTTCAGCAAGTAAGAAAGAAGTACAATTATATTTATACTGTTCTTGTACAACTAACTTAATAGTTCTATATACTGGTACCTTGTAGCCTGGTAGTAGTGTAGTACCAATATAATATAGTAGCTACAAACAATTGTCCATTTCAAGTTCACGTTGATGTCATGTGAGCTCTTAGTTAACTTGCATAACATACAATTGCATTTTCTTTCTATTGCAATCAGGTTTATGAGATTATACTTTACACTAGCATTTTATTTTACTTGCAATCAGGTTCAAACAAAGAGACGCAACAGACTACTTCATGACAAAATGCGAGACCTTGTGTTTATCAAGGCCAACTCCCAACTTGAACAAAAGAGAGGGATGAAAGAAAGGGATCCGATTGAGGCAAAAACGTTTGCAGATGTTGTAGAAGATGAAGATAATGAGTGGATCACAGGAATAGTGCCAGTTGTAGTTGTCCAAGCTGAAGCTGAAGCTGAAGCTGAACCTGAAGGTGCACACGTTGAGGAATCTACATAAAAAAGAAAGAGAGTTTCCAAACCAAGAAAGAAAAAGAAGTTGCTTCCTGTTTATCGTGATGATGAGCTGCAATCTGCGGGTTCTTCTTCGGAATCGGAAGATGGTGCCATGCATTCTCCGTTTAGTTCATCCGATTCTGAATAATTACTTTCTACCTTTCATGTTAGACTGTTCGTTGGTTGTTGATGCTACTATGCTAGACTATCTTGAAGATGTTTGCCCTTTATGTTCTGTACTCTGCTTACAGGTTTATGCTATGTGCCTGTAGCCCTGGACTATGTTTGTGATCTGGACTATCTGAGTTATCTACTTATCTCGTGTGATCTGGAGTTCTAAACTTGTCATTTTAGCTGCTGAAATCATTATATACATATATTTTTTGCAAACGCTATTTTGTAAAATAGCACGCTATTAGCACGCTATAACTTCCATAGCCTTTGGAGAAGGGCCACGCTATTTTAAATAGCCCGCTATTTTTTTCCTTGCTATAGATGGATGTGATGATCTAAATTAATACGTTGGGGTAACATACATGAGATTAATTTGATTTGTGAATTATGGTTGTTCAATACCTCAAAGTCTGAAACAATTAGTGATTAGCATTTATAATCCATTCATTGTAATTTGTAGCCTGATGGATCAATTCGTGATTTAAACAGTGGAAAGACGTGCAGTGGTGTCATGACACAATGGTGATTTGCGGTACAATGGGAATTTCTTTCGTAGGTAAGCACTTCCTAATAAAAATATAGACTGTTATTTCTGCAATTACAGTGTTCAAATTGCTATATGATCAGATTCCATTTGCAGATTAAACTCTATACCAGCAAATCATTCTCTATAAGTATCTCTTCGTGGTTCTCCATTTAGGATATTAAAGTTCACCATTGGTGCTTTATTTCAGGATAATTGGAGGAGTTGTTTGCGCTGCTGTTCAAGTAGGATCCTGTATTGCAGCCTAGGCGGGTCATATGATTTGGTATGATTACATAGAATTTTTGCTGCTTTAGTTCTTTTGCATTGTCATTCACAGTGGAAATGGATTGTTCTGTCTGTTTGAAAAATAGGAACACAGATCCAAAATCTGAAAAGAAGGAACATATAGACCACATTCAGGAGATAGTCCAGTGGAAGGGATGGGAGCCCTACAAAGTCTTTGCCTTTCTTTACCATGGTAGTATGACAACAAATTCGAATAGAGGAGATAGGCATGTATATCGAGTGCAACTAAACTCCTAGTGGTAGATCCAATAAAGCAGTTGTGTTTCAACTGTAGCAAATGTCATAGGAAAAAAGAAACAAGTAAATCGTTGAGAACATAATATTCAGCAAAAAGCAAAAGACCATTGCTATGTAATAGAAATACTATAGTAACTGTCAGTGAGTTTCTTAGCTAACAGTTGTTATCTGTCAAGGCTGCAAGCGTCGTATTCGCTTTATTCATAACACTGTTTTGATGTGCATGTCTCGGATTAACCTGCTGCTCTGTTAACTTAATTTTTCAAAGTAATACGGGTGTTCCATCTCCGGATTGGTGTCCTGTGATTCCAAGTTATTGTGCGCGCGTGCGTGTGTGTGTCATAATCATGAAGGTGTCTGGGTATGTGCCTCCTGCAGATGGATCATTTGGTGCTTATAAATATAGAGTATGTCTCAAATAACGAAGTGTGGTTGCTCTTATAAATTATCTTCTGCTTCGATTCCATATATAACCTCTATATAAAACTTGGAATGGTCAATGAGGATAAGGCATTTTTTGGCAGTACCAAATCCCCCTCTTGCTGTAATAGACCCTTACCGCAAAACAAAATGTCTTTTTCTCCAGACTATAACATGTAATGTCTGAACTCAAATAATATCGTATCTATATGTTTGATCGATGTGCTACTAATAGATCCTATGGTTATAGCATGCGCCCATATTGACGTACATAAGTGAGATTGAGTACCGAACATGGCAGCCGAATGTGTCGAGATAAGATAAGTACGCACAGGTCCGTCTTTCTCAAATGATCTGGTTTTGAGGCTACAGATGTGAGCACCGGCTATTTGTAATCGTATAAATGAGAGAGGGGTGGAAAAGTTGGGACGGAGTAAGAGGAGAAGAGGAAGTCATGGAATCAAATGGTGCCTCTTTGTCATCGACACCATCACACCATTACAGAGTTGCTCTTGCCCTTCCACTCCATCTCCAGGGGTGCCCTTTCCTGGTTCTCGTCTCCACTTCTTTCATGATTTTTTCCTTTCAAATACTAATTCAGGTTGTTGTGCTAATTTAGTTGATGTAGTATTGTGCTAATTGACGTTGTTCAGGATAATGTGTTAATTTTCTCGATGCTTCATAATGTTTTACTCTTTCTAGGAGCAGTATAGTATCGATATGTGCTTTATTACTGGATTATGTTCTCCTGATTCGACATGCTTATCCCTTCTCTTTCACCTGGCCTCTAGAAATTGTTTCTTGATGCTGCTGCTCATGGATATGGAGATGATGCTGCTGATGGAGATGTAGATGCTGCAGAAGGTCATGGAGAGCAGGATGTTGATTCTCTAACTGGAGAGAGGTTACATATGACTATGTTATGAAGTTTTATAGCAAGTATGAAGTAAAGCTATACCATTTTGTCCTCAGTACATGATACTTCTATTCTCAAGGCTTTTTTGAGTAGTACATGTTCGTGATGGTTGAACCTTAGTGTCACATTGTCATTCACTATTTATGACATGTTCATATATTATGTGAAATGAGTTAGTTTTTCCGAGAGTTTGGTGCTACTAAGTGTTGTCTTATTCTTCCATTGATAGCATTATAAAGCTATCAAAGTCCATGTGGATTGCAACTCACATTTTAAAACCCGGTTGGAAGAGTTTGTGCTATTTACAACATACTTTTTTTATGTCTCCGTTTAAATGCTTTAGTCTTGATTTGCAATGGCCAATTTATCTTTATAGATGATATTTTTTAACGGTATGATTTATTAATTTTCAGGAAGATCAAAACAAAAAGGGTTACGAGGGTGAACCCGAACAAAACGTTTCGTCGTAAGACAGAAGCGGATGCAAAGAAACTGTAAGTTCCTTCAAAGTATATAGATAGGCAGGTTTCACATTCATGTGTCATCAAGCTCTCAAGAATGGTCCTCTTTTAGTTGTCTGATTACAATATTGTTTTGCAGCTTGCCAAATATATTAGAGGAGATAGCGAAAGAGGACAAGGAAAAGGAGAAAACGCACATAAGGAGAACTGTGGTTAAGCAGGAAAGACTCGAGACAGCTCCACGTTGTCTGGGTAGAGACAAGTACATTTCTAAACACATATTTGATTTGTGTGCCTTGAATAAACCTTATAAGGGCGACTATGCTACGATGAGGTTGTTTGAAAAAAAAAACTAAGATTCTGGAAATCTTAGTTTACATGATTTCACAATAGGTTATTTGTTCACATTTAGTTAGTAGGCAGATGTTTTCAGTAGACTCTTTCATTCCATAAGATGACATTTTCATTCCAGAAGCTCTCTTTCTGACATTGTAAGTTCTTTCAAATTTAATAGATAGGCATTTTCCATTTTTTTTATGAAGATGACACTTTCATTCCAGAAGCTCTCTTTCTGATATTGTGCATCCATATAATTGCTCGTCCTGCATCTTATGACAGGATAATAATTTTTACACATTTGCAAGTCTGGGCTACATATGTTTGTGATGTTATTTTCAGAACTTTTCTGTTGCGTTTGTGCTAACTGCATTCATATTTTAACAATCGTAATCCGCTGGGCTGCATATGCACGTTCACAACTACACCAACAAAATTGGTACGCAAAGGACCGCATAGGAGGCGCGCCCCAGCCACTAGTAGAAATCAAACGCCTGGTAAATAGCCAACGTGATAATGGTACCGTGATTGGCTCCAGCCTCGAGCCATTAATACTCAATCTTATTGGCTTACATCTGTACCGTGCCCAGCGCCAGCCCAGCCTTACTACTACACCTCAGCGCTTTCGTCATCTCCGCCGTATATAACAGGCGAAGCCCGTCGATGACTCGCCTCAGCCCAACCCAGCAACGACAAGACACTCTTACGCAGTACGCTCGCGCTTGCACTTGTACAGCATCGCTCGCAGGCAGCAATGCCAGCCATGGTGGCGCAGGAGGTGGAGCGCGTGGGGGAGGCGCCGCACTTCCTCGTGGTCACGTTCCCGGCGCAGGGCCACATCAACCCGGCGCGCCACCTCGCGCTGCGCCTACTCCGCGCCTCGCCGGGCGCCCGCGTCACCTTCTCTACCCCACTCTCCGCTGTCCGCAAGATGTTCCCGGACGACGAGGACGCGGAGGCGGCGGACCACGTCGACGGCGCCGGCGTCCGCTACGTGCCCTTCTCCGACGGTTTCGACGACGGCTTCGACTGGTCGGCGCACGACAGCACGGACTACATGTCCAACCTCAAGGTCGTGGGGGCCCGCACGCTGGGCGGCGTGCTCGCGCGCCTCCGCGACGCCGGCACCCCCGTCACGCAGGTGGTGTACACGGTGCTCCTCTCCTGGGTGGCCGGCGTCGCGCGCGCACACGGCGTTCCTGCCGCGGCATATTGGATCCAGCCGGCCACCGTGCTCGCCTCCTACTTCCACTTCTTCCGCGGCACCGACGGTCTCGACCAGGCCGTCGCCGCCGCGGCGAGCGACCCGTGGGCGGACGTCTGCGTCCGGGGGCTCCCGCCGATGCGCGTGCGCGACCTGCCGTCGTTTTTCAGCATCACCTCCGACGACCACCCCCACGCCTTCGTCCTCACCGCGTTCCGCGAGCTCCTCGACGTGCTGGGCGGCGAGGACATGCCCACCGTGCTCGTCAACACGTTCGACGCCATGGAGCCTGATGCAGTGGCGACGCTGCGCCAGCACCGCATCGACGTCGTCCCCATCGGTCCCGTGCTCTCCTTCCTGGACGCATCGTCGGCGTCGGCCAACAACAACAACGACCTGTTCAAGCAAGACGACAAGGGGTACCTGGAGTGGCTGGACGCGCAGGAAGCTGGGTCGGTCGTCTACATCTCCTTCGGGAGCCTGTCGACGATGAGCAAGCGGCAGATCGCGGAGGTGTCGCGCGGCATGGCGGAGAGCGGCCGGCCGTTCCTGTGGGTGCTGAGGAAGGACAACCGTGGCGAGGTCAACGGCGACGGCTTGTGCACCGGCGGGGGCATGGTGGTGGAATGGTGCGACCAGGGGAAGGTTCTCTCGCACCCGGCGGTGCGGTGCTTCGTGACGCACTGCGGTTGGAACTCGACGCTGGAGAGCGTGGCGTGCGGCGTGCCGATCGTGGGCGTGCCGCAGTGGACGGACCAGGGCACCAACGCGTGGCTGGTGGAGCGGAAGCTCGGCACCGGGGTCAGGGCCGCCGTGAGTGAGAAGGACGGCTTGCTGGAGGCCGACGAGCTACGGAGGTGCATCGGCTTCGCCACGTCGGATGTGGTGCGCGCCAAGGCGGCGCTGTGGAGGGAGAAGGCGCGGGCGGCGGCGGCCGTGGGCGGCTCATCCGAGAGGAACCTCAGGGCGTTCGTTGCCGGCAACCGGTAGGCCGGCTTGCATGCGCTGTGGACAGCAAATAAGACGAGTGACGAGACGACTCGTTCAGTACTGCATCAGTTTTTTTTTTTTTTTTGCAAAAGATTCTTTTTACCAAGTTTGGCTTGCAAACCACGTGTTTCATGTGGTGCGAAAAACTGTGTAAACCTTGCGGAATGCGAAGTTGTGATCCACGTCAACGTTGATGAATATACATTCGAAAAAAAATTCGCATCTATTCATAGACAGGGGATTAATATATGCATACGGATAAGGAGACGGTCCTTATCCAACGCTGTCCGCATATATCTGGTATATTTACTTATATTTTATGTCCACACGTTTAAATAGCCGCACACATAGAGTTTAGACATTCAAAGCCGCATACATAGAGTAGACACGTTCAAATAGCCCCATGCACCAGTGGTTTAAACTTGAAAAAGTTCAAATATTACCTGCCGATATTGTTGTTCCTTTTAACCATCCGCATATGCTCAATCAGATTTTGTTTTAGTTGTTTGTGAGTTGGCCGATGCCGAAGTTATTGATGCATTTGAATAAACTCCTTAAGTGTGGCCTGATTCTAGCCTGCAAGTTTGATAGCATGACCTATGTTCTCAAATTCTAGAGTTGGAGCAACATCCTCACTCTTATCATCCACGATTATGTGGTGCATGATCACGTGACATGTCATCATTTTCCATAGGGTCTCCGAATCACATTGTTTAGCAGGTCCACGGACAACTGCAAAATGGGTGTGCAAAACTCCAAATGCCTTCTTGACATTCTTACTAGCTGCTTCTTGTCTTTGGGCAAAGTGAGAGGTTTTCTGGCCAACTAGGTAGAGATGGTGCTCAAAGATAGTCCACGGAGGATAGATACTATCAACCAGATAGTAGCTCATGTTGTACTCATCTCCATTGATAGTATATGGACGAGGAGGGGCTTTTTTTGAGTCGACCAACAATGGTGATCGCTGCAACACACTGTGTAATCGTGAGACCAGCATGCCAAAGAAACTTTGCCATATTCAAAGATCATGTGATGTAACTGTTTCGGGAATGGTGGTGGGCTTCTTAATATGACCATGATATTGATCTTAAAAAGCCTTCAAGTCATTCTTCTATTTTCAATGCATACAGTTAAGAGATCCAAGCAAATCTGGCCACCCTTTTCTTTCTAAGATTGTCAATAGCCTCTCGATGTCTGCCACAGTTGATTCTCTCAGATACCAGGTCCAAACACCCCGCCCATGATAGTTGCAAACCTGACCATGACATTCCTGCATGTGCTTTCAGACATCTGTAGGTACTCGTCACATGAATCAGTGGTCGTGTCATATGCAAGCATCTGGAGTGCGGCCATGCACTTCTCGTGAGTGGTAACCAAAGAAATCAAGTTACCATGGCATCCTTCTTCAAGACAAAGTCGTCATCATAGGACCAGATGTCATGGTGGCAAAAATGGTCAGTGAAGAGTGCATCAGCGAAACAAATACTAGGCCATCAGTGTCAAATGGACACACACCCTGTTGCGGTTGAGCACTCGATGACCCTTGATCGATCCCTTGAAACTGAGATCAAGCTCCTCCGCACTCTCCGCGTCTTCAAGGACCGCTGCACTATCGATGTCTCATCTGTGTAGTCCTCCTCGTCGGACGAGCCGTTGAACGACTCAACATAGTGGTCGAATATGTACTCCAAATCGGAATCCATTGCTTGAAACAAGAAGGGCGATTTTTTTAGCTGTGTCAATTCATCCAATAGTTGTCAGGCATGAAGAGTATAGCACTAGCAGATGGTACCTCGCTAGGCGGTCAGAGGAGAGGGGTTGAACGTCAAAGGAGGAGAAGCGGGGATGGAGCCCGACTAGAATGCTTGAGGTGACGGATACGTAGAGTTCCGATAGGGCTATGGCATGGCAGCAAAGGCAAGGGAGAAAGACGGAAGGAGAAAAAAATGAGGGGGATGGAGGCACGAGGTACAAGAAGGGGTTCGGGTGGGCCGGGCTATCGAAGGCCTACGTGGCATCTGTCCAGACTCCCGCAAAGCCTTCCCCTCACGTTTATCTTGAGTTTGTCAAAATATATATTTCCAGACCACCTGACAGACCGATGCATGCCCAAGTTGAATGGTTTCTTCAATCCAAATGAATGCGAACTGGTTGGGTTTGTGTTGGAGATGCCTTTAGAACAACTCTAATCGGGCGACCCATTTCGTCCGCCTATGTCATTTTGGGTCGTCGCGGATAAAAATGGTATCCCAATGTAGAGACCCAAACCCAAATCGTGTCCGCTTCGTGTCCATGCCGAGCTATTTCAGGCCTAAATTTGGGCCAGATTTGTGTCCTCGAGGACACGAAACAGATGCGCCCCGTGTCCCTTCCGTGTCTGCCATGGGCCCATTAGTAGGTTGCTCAGCCACCGCCCGTGTCTTATTAAATGCCAACACCTACCTCGAGGCCTTCCTGGCAATGGGTGAAAGGTCCGCATGCCCATCCTTTTAATGGAAGCGTGCGGTGGGGCCGACGTCATCGACTTCCAAAAACCCGTCCATATCTGGCCACACAGTGCTCCCTCGTCGGCGACCAGAAACCCTAGCAAGCCCTAGCCACCATTGGGTTCTTCAACGGGAAGGGGAAGGGGAAGGGGAAGCTCAGCGCTGGCGCGAGCACTTCCAGCGGGCTTCCTCCGCCGACACCGCCAACTAGACGTGGGTCGCCATTGGCGCGGGACCAGCTGTACACACCAGTCCACCACGGGTGATGGCATTAGAAGTACCATCGTCCACTGCAGTATCTAGATGTCAACCTACGCATGGTTGGCATCTGGATCCACAGCGGATCCAGTTCCGGCAGTGCTGCGCTCAGCGCGGGTGCATGCGAAGGAGGTTCGCCGGTGTTGCGAGGCCCTCATTCCGGAGCAGCGAGCATTGCGTTCCTACGTGCCAGACTCCCCCAACTAGGAGTGCTGGTTCGCTCTAGAGCACAAGGAGGAGCGCCATCGAGGGCATCCACGTCGACCATGTCGTCCCTCCTTTGCCGCCCGAGGTTCTTCCTGAGGACGAGGACGAAGAGGCGGCGTACCAAGACGCCCTCGAGCTGGCTTTGCAACACGCGCTAGAGGTGAGCAGGATTGAGGAGGATGCGTCGTGGGATGGGCTGAAGCAAGCCCTCGCCTTGTCGTTGCGGGGGACTCTGTCCACGGCCCGATCTTTGTCCCGCCTCCGCCACCGCTTCCGCTGCCCATCGTCGAGCCCAAGGCGGAGCAGGAGCCCACGTCGACGTGGAAGTGCTCACCCCCTCCACCCACTTTACCGCAGGAGGAGTACAAGTGGATCGACGTTGTCCGCGAGTGGGTGAACGCGCCTACGGTCTACTACGACACAATGCCGGAGGAGGAGCCGACCCACCTTGAGCGCTGGAAGGCATACTGGCTCGCCAAGGAGGCCGTCGAGGGCCAGCGGCAGATGTAGTGGGAGAAGAAGGCGGCGACGCTGCGCGTGGAGGAGAAGGAGGAGCGCGCCCGACGAGCCGCATCGCCGCCGCCGCAACAAAAGCCGGAGGAGGCTATCCTTGCAGCCTACCAAGCGGCGTTCGGGTGGGCTGGGCCGCCTTCCGCCTTCATCGACCTCACCGGTGCCGATGACGACGACAAGGTGAAGGACTGGGGCAGCGCTTGGGCACGAACTTTTTTATTTTGTTTTTAATTAATGTTTAATTATGTTTTAAGTCGACTTTGATCGGCGGTTAACCGGCCATTTATGTTTAATTAAGTATTTATTATTTTTATCCATGTCACGTGTTTTTTATTTTTATTTTTATATGAATTAATTTAAGTCTGCTTTTTGTTGGACGTATGAATTGACGCAAATAAAAAAACGAACGAATCCATTCGCATGACCGACCCAAACGAACGAGATCGAACAAACCGAAGTATGTTTGGGTTACCCGATACCACAAATACCCAGCCAGCTATGCATCGGGATGCCACCATGTTAGTTCTCTCCCTTCCCTGACAGCCCGTGTCGGCTCTACCAGCGCGCGATACGTGGTGGGTAGGGGCACTAACCGTATCGTGTTGGCACACATGTTTATCTTCTGCCCCATGCTGTTTTCTTGGGCACCTTGAGTTGACCGTATAAAATGATGGGATGTGGGGCCAAATTCCAATAGCATTTTGCATGTCCAGACATGACAACATCAAGATAGCTTATTATTTATTCAAGGTCCATCGGCGTCACATTGATCATGTGACTAACTAGTCCATTGCCTTCCTCGTGGGTTGCTATTAAAAGAACATGAGCAATTATCCAAATATCAGATTTTGGATCGAATAATCAAAATCAGGTTAGACATTGCTTTCATTCTTGCTCGTTAATTAAAAGGTGCTTTGCATTTTACTTTTAATTTGAAACTAGCACAATGATGCTCGCAAATGTGCAGACACCCCCTTAATATCTACGTATATTACTTCTACAAATTACAGTGGTATATGACCAGTTAATAACTTGATATCTCTACTACATTTACAAAAATATTGATAAAGTCTCATAAGAAATACTTGTTCATACCATTACATTTCCATTCTTCTCCGAATTTAATATAACCGTACCAGAGAAAAATACTTGCTATTAGCCCCAGAGTTATATGGGTTCACTTGATATCTCCAGGAGATATAGCACGGAGAAAATTATAAAGAGAAACAGTTCACTACAGTAGTCTGATGTGAAGCAATCGTCAGACCTGCCGTATGCCATGGATTTATATTTTGATCTCACGGCTGCCATGAGCCCAATACTAACCATTCGATTTTTTTAGCCCACCTTTCCATAATCTCTCCCTGAATCAATCTCCCGAACAAACTGTCTCCGTCTCCCTTGATCGCCGGTGTTTGGCGCCGAGCTCGGCATGCTCCTCGCCGCCACAACTCTCTCCCTAGCACGAGTTCCTGACCCGTCCATCAACGGCCTCCACCCCATCTCGCCGGTGCGCCGCGCGGGAACTGGCCAACACCTACTCACCGACGACCTCGTAACCTCCCTCATCGTCGTGCTCAAATCCATCAGGATCGGACCCTACTCCACCTGTAGTTTCGGTCCGGTCTTGATTCAGGAATGAGCCCAGCACGAGTGGAGTAACGCAAGTTTCCCCACCCCATTCTAGTATGATCTAGGGTTTGGATCATCTCGTTTTCATGCTTTTTAATTACTTCATTGCTAGTTGATTCCAAACATAATTTTGTTCTTAGATTCGTGTGATATCTCTATGTCAATATTTTGGTTTGTTCCCAGTTTGTTGGTGTGAATTTGTGTCAGACATTATCTATTGGATCACTAAATATGTATTCCAACTTTTGTGAAATTTTTATGTACAACGCACTCACATATGCCTCCCTAGTTGGCGGCAGGAGGTTCCCAGTACCACAAATGATTTTAGTGCACTGTTTTGTGCTTCCTACCTTATATTCGGATGCATCATGGGTAAATTTTTATGCTTCAAAGGTGCTCAAACGATCGCTAGCACTGCCCTGGTGACATGCTGGCCAGCGGGATCGTGGAGCTCAAGGATCGGGGGCACTAGTGGCATGCAGACGAGTCACGACGGCAAGCACACGAATCAGCAATGGGAAGTGGTGGCAAAAATCCCGTTGGCGATGGAGACCTGCACCATTACAACCTAGCTCAAGATGATTGGCATTCCTGCTTCCTAATACAAGGAAATATCATGCGACACAACTGCGTCATCAAGCTTCATGAAGCAAGTAGGAAGCATATGCTTCTTAGAAAAAGGAAACGACATGGCTATTTTTCAATGTTTACGAAAGCCTTCAAGAAGCTAGTAGGAAGCATGTGGCAAAACCAATAGGAATATTTGTGATTACGGACCTTACAAAAAATTGTTGTAATTATAATTTGATTTGTTTTTTCCTATAGAAGCAATCTCATCTTAGGCCGAAGCAAAATTTTATTTCTCTAGATGCACATCCCCAGTGAAAATAATTGTTTTTTTTTATGGAAACAAAGTCTTCACATTGGAAGCAATACTACGGTTGGTCGGAACAGTATTGTGAACTATTTTTACCAAATTGAAGCAACTTGAATTCACCCTGGAAGCTAATTCCTTGATCATCAAAAACACAATTTTATTGTTATGGAAGCAAACCATTGTATTACCAATATTTGGTATGTGAAAGAAACATGGATTATTTTCCTAAAATAGGGCACTAAATCAAGAACGTAATTAATTGTTTCCGTGCATCACGAACAATGTTTCCTTGGTATTATACTTCTGTGCATCAAAGAACAATGCTTCCATGGTATTTAGAAAGAACGTAATTGGTTGCAGATTTAGCCGTGAGAAATATCTGTACTTCTAAAGTTATTTGCAGAAAAAATGGGATTTGACATAATCAGGGGAAGCCATTTTGGAAGCAAATCGACTATGTGTGATAGGTGAATAGGAACCATGTGACAGTCCGGACGTTCCAGAAGATTTCAGAAGATTCCCCTTTCATTTCCGTTCACGTCATGTGTTCGTCTGGTTGTCGCATTCATCATCGCATCATTCGCATCATCTGCATTGCATCGTCACCCGTTTTCGAAAGCTCGCATCCATTCGTAGTTGCCGGTTCTTTCCGTTCTACCGTTGCCCGTCTCGAGACCAGCCACACACGCACGCGCCCGCGGCACCGTTAAAATAAAACCGTTTTTAAGTGCGCGCAAAAATATTCTTGGATCGGGTCGAAACTTGTTACGTTGTAGGTAGACCGCCTGTCGGATTTCGTCGCGATCCGAGTTCGTGTGATATCCCGTCGTTCGTTCGTAGTAGTGCGGTTATCGGTATTTTTTCGGACGTGTCTGTGTTTTGAAACCTTCGTGTCACGGGCCGCACTTCTCTCTCTTCCCCACTTAGCCCCTCTGCACAGTCGCCGTAACCCCCTCCGCTTCCGGACGTCGACTCGACACCCGACAGTCCGAAAACGGACAGCGACGCTAACCCTAGCCCCCATTTCCTATTTAAGCCCCCTAGCTCCACCTCGTTCCACGTGCCAAACCACCAGCCCCTCCTTCTCCCTCCTCCAGCCAGGCCCACCCGAGCCCATCTGGGCCCGTTCGAGCCCATCCGGGCCCGGATCCCCCCGTTCCGGAGCTCTCCCGAGCTTGCCCGTGCCTCCCATGGCTGCCAAGCTCCCATGGCCGCTCCTGCCGCAGTCGGCCTCGCCGGAGCCGCCCCTGGCCGGAGCCGCCGTCGCCGCCCCCTGGCCGTCGCCGCCGCCGACCGGACCGCCTCTCCTTCCTCCCTTCTCCTTCCCTCTCCTCTCCTCTCCCCTCTCACCCTGCTCTCTGTCCCGCAGGTCGAGCCACCGTGGAGGACTCGAGCTCGCCGGCCTTCTTCCGCCGTCGCCGTTCCAGATCCGACGAGGAGCCGCCGAATCCCAAGCCCCTGGCCCGGATCCGCCCGGTCCCGGCCTCCCCTGGCCTTCCGCTGCGCCGATGACGCCCGCCGTCGTGACCGTCGCTGCTCTGCTCGGGAGGACGAGCGAGAGCGAGCGCCTCCGCTGCGGGTTGACCGAGCGCAACCCCGCGCGGGCCGGCTCCCTCGGCCCAGCTCCCAGCGCCAGCCAGGCCCAGTCGCCCCCAAGCTGGCCCAAGTGGCTTGGTGAGCCCAACCAGTCCCCGTGTTTTTTTTCAGGCATTGCATATTCAATTGCGATTATAAAATTAACCGTGCGTCGGATTTAAATAATTTTAACATGTAAAATGTGTAGAATTTCATCTAGGTTCACAATAACCAATTTTCATGCATGTTTAAAATATTTAAACATGCTGTTTGCATCGATTTGCGTGATGACCATTTAATATGGCTTAATTCATCATTATTAACCGTGCATCAAAATTAATAATATCACATATTAAAAATGTCCATCTCTTTTGCATCGCATTTTGATGCATGAGATAATTGTCGGTATCATGTTTGCATATTATTTGCATTATCGAATTACTTTAACGTGATTAGGCCTAATACCCGCATATTTAATTGTGATTGATTTTCTACATAAACCTAAGCATATTATATATGTTTCCGGGGTAGAAAAACCCATAGAAATTATCTATGCATTTAGTTTTGCCATTTGAACATGTTTGTGTGCATGTCATTTATGCCGTGATGCCCTTTTGTCTTTTTCGTAGGATTTAATCCGGCATGATATGAATTAAGTTTCAATATGAAAGTTGCTCTTTGATATGTGTCCTAGCCCATGGAAATTTTGCTTGCCATAGATATGCATGTTTATGTGTTGTTTTGTTGTTGTCAACTTGCTATAAATATCTGCTATTTTGAGGGTCCAAAATATTTCTAAGTCTGGTATCTGTTATATTTTGTTGCTGTCTTGCCATGTGAATTGCTAGTGATCTAGAACTCTCTTGTGGTAGGTGTAATGGGGTTATTTGTAGTTGATATTGTCCTTTAGCATGCTGTTAAGTTTCATGCCATAATATGACTTGTATCATATAGTTTTCGATGATTTCGTGTGGAGATTCTCAGGAGTTTCATTTCAAGATCGATCCTCATATTCCTTGTTCTCGTTGCTATTCTTCTCCGGTGATTCTTTATGAAGATGCTCAATGCTCAAGTTATCATTTATTAGTATTCATCCTTGTTTTCTTTTCCGATGGATTCAATTCAAGTTCTTGGTGTTCATCATATCATTTTCATTCTCTATTTGCTCTCCCATGTTGGAATTCCTTATCAAGCCTCTCTTGCTTATTCTTATCTGTATTCTATCCGGAGTGCTGAAGATATCTCAGAGATTCGTGGTTTCTTTCATTCCTTCCAATTATTTTGAGGGTCTCATATCATCAAGTTCTTAATTTATACCGGTGCAATCTCTCTTTTAATCAATTGTCTCAACGATGGTTTCTTTTGAGTGGGACCATAACCCACAGGTCTTTTCCCAGGATCCTACCTGACTCTTCTAATCTTTCCAGAGATGCCCTCAAGTTCTTTTCAATATGATGTAAGAATGATTTTCATCAGTCAGATTCCGCTTCCATGATCTCTTCTAAATCATTTTCATTGTTGGCTCAACCTTTCCTTATTCATTATTCCGGAGTATCTTAGTAATTTGTGGTGTTGGTTCTCGTCATCTTTCTTTGCATTGAAGATCGAAGGAGAGTTTCTCTTAAATCGTTGGTCATTCTTTCAAGATTTTTGGATTCAGCTTGTTGTTATCATCTCAATTGTTTTAATCATGAGTTAGTTCCTCCCATATCTATCCGGTGCATTTCATAGTTGTTTTTATTTCTTGATCCTCCGAAGGCCATCATTTCAGAAGATTTCTTCGTTCTCACCTTTCAGCTTTCGTTCTCAAATTCTTCTCAATTGTTGTCCCTTCGTTCGTATCTCAGTTATTCTGGTGCCTTGTTCAGTTTCTATTAGGCAAATCTTGATCTCTTCATTCTCATGTGTCCTCGTTTGTTTCTAATTCTTTCCGGTGCCTTGTTGAAGTTTTCTTTTAGGTGGATCATGCTCTCTTTGTTCTCATGTTATATCATTCATTTGTATTATCCTCTTTTGTTTTGAATTCTAACCGGTGTTCTCGTGCAAGACTTCTTCAAGTTTGTGCTCTACGTATCTTTCCTATCTTTTCCAAAAGAATAAGTGATGTGTGAAATCCGTTGCTTGTCATCAATTTAACTTGATGAAGGATAGTCATATCATATTTTTTATTCTTGTTTCATCCAAGTGATCTCAATCCTTCTTTCAGAGTTGTTCATGATATCAATTCCTTATCCCAAGTGGTCATCTTTCTTTTCCAGAGTTCCTAGTCTTTTCTCAAATATCTTGTTGCTAAGCTTCATCTAATTCATAGCAAGGCCTCAATCTTGTTCTTTTTGCATCCTTCAATTCTTTCTATTATCCTTTCATTTCAGAGTTCTTCCGGAGGTTCTTCATGGTGGTTCATCAAGATTTCTTTCTTTTTAAATTGTTCTTAAGATTCTTTTTGGACGTGCTCAAGTGTTCTTTATCTTGGATTTCTAAGTTCAATTCCTTCTTCATTGTCTTTTGAGGTGGTGTTATTAATTCTTCACTATGAAGAGTCTCGAAGGAAAATTGTCAAGAATAAGATAAGTAAACCCATCATTCATTTCTCGGAGTTATCTTGGGTTTCATTTCACCTAAAGCATTTCCTAAGGATTGTTTCCATCATGGTGTGATAAATAATCCAAGTTTTCTCCTTCTCCTCTTGGTGTAAGAAGTTTTGCATATCTTGTTGCGCTCAAGCAATCATTTGTTTTGTTGTGGTAGGTTGTCACCTCATAATTTTGAGATGTTTTCCATAAGTCCACAATAAGCTTGTTCTTTTCGTTGTTGGTGTTCCAACAACTCCGTTCAATCTCTTCTTCCTATATATGCTTTCAAATCCATTTGTGCTGGAAGTTGTCATTTTTCTTCTCAGTTCTCTTCTCTCCAAAGATCAAGCTTCTATTCTTTTGTTCCGGAGGCCTTGTGATGTTGCTCTATTCAATCTATCATCTTGTTGTATCAAGATCATGTTCTTCTTTGCCTATTCTTTTATCCGGAGTGTTGTGAAATCTGTTCATGATCCTTGCCTCTTATGAAGTTTGATTCTTTTCTAACCAAAGTTTGGTGTATCTCTTTCAATTTCTTTCCATCATATCAAAATTTTCCTCTCTTTCCTACCGAAGTGCTGCCGAAATTTCTTGTGAATTCTTGCTTGTTCTTCATTCTTCATCTCTTGCATCCTTTAAGATTCATTGGTTTCATTCGTTTGTCAAAGAAGCAACTAAGTTTTACCTTTTGTTCTTTCTCTTCCACTTTTCATTCTAGATCTCGGGACGAGATCCTCGTGTAGTGGAGGAGAGTTGTGACAGCCCGGGACCGACGTTCCAGAAGATTCCCCTTTTATTTCCGTTCTCGTCATGTGTTCGTCTGGTTGTCCCATTCATCATCGCGTCATTCGCATCATCTGCATTGCATCGTCACCCGTTTTCAAAAGCTCGCATCCGTTCGTAGTTGCCGGTTCTTTCCGTTCTGCTGTTGCCCGTCTCGAGACCAGCCACACACGCACGCGCCAGCGACACCGTTAAAATAAAACCGTTGTTAAGTGCGCGCAAAATATTCTTGTATCGGGTCGAAACTTGACGTGCTGTTTTGTTATGTTGTAGGTAGACCGCCTGTCGGATTTCGTCACGATCCGAGTTCGTGTGATATCCCGTCTCTTGGCCCGGATCCCCCCGTTCCGGAGCTCTCCCGAGCTTGCCCGTGCCTCCCATAGCTGCTTCTGCCGCAGCCGGCCTCGTCGGAGCCGCCCCTGGCCGGAGCCGCCGTCGCCGCCCCCTGGCCGTCGCCGCCGCCGGCCGGACCGCCTCTCCTTCCTCCCTTCTCCTTCCCTCTCCTCTCCTCTCCCCTCTCACCCTGCTCTCTGTCCCGTAGGTCGAGCCGCCGTGGAGGACTCGAGCTCGCCGGCCTTCTTCCGCCGCCGCTGTTCCAGATCCGGCGAGGAGCCGCCGAATCCCAAGCCCCTGGCCCGGATCCGCCCGGTCCCGGCCTCCCCTGGCCTTCCGCCGCGCCGGTGACGCCCGCCGTCGTGACCGCCGCTGCTCTGCTCGGGAGGACGAGCGAGAGCGAGCGCCTCCGCTGCGTGTTGACCGAGCGCAGCCCCGCGCGGGCCGGCTCCCTCGGCCCAGCTCCCAGCGCCAGCCAGGCCCAGTCGCCCCTGAGCTGGCCCAAGTGGCCTGGTGAGCCCAACCAGTCCCCGTGTTTTTTTTTTCAGGCATTGCATATTCAATTGCGATTATAAAATTAACCGTGCGTCAGATTTAAATAATTTTAACATGTAAAATGTGTAGAATTTCATCTAGGTTCACAATAACCAATTTTCATGCATGTTTAAAATATTTAAACCTGCTGTTTGCATCGATTTGCGTGATGACCATTTAATATGGCTTAATTCATCATTATTAACCGTGCATCGAAATTAATAATATCACATATTAAAAATGTCCATATCTTTTGCATCGCATTTTGATGCATGAGATAATTGTCGGTATCATGTTTGCATATTATTTGCATTATCGAATTACTTTAACGTGATTAGGCCTAATACCCGCATATTTAATTGTGATTAATTTTCTACATAAACCTAAGCATATTATATATGTTTCCGGGGTAGAAAAACCCATAGAAATTATCTATGCATTTAGTTTTGCCATTTGAGCATGTTTGTGTGCATGTTATTTATGCCGTGATGCCCTTTTGTCTTTTTCGTAGGATTTAATCCGGACATGATATGAATTAAGTTTTAACATGAAAGTTGCTCTTTGATATGTGTCCTAGCCCATGGACATTTTGCTTGCCATAGATATGCATGTTTAGGTATTGTTTTGTTGTTGTCAACTTGCTATAAAAATCTGCTATTTTGAGGGTCCAAAATATTTCTAAGTCTGGTATCTGTTATATTTTGTTGCTGTCTTTTCATGTGAATTGCTAGTGATCTAGGACTCTCTTGTGGTTGGTGTAATGGAGTTATTTGTAGTTGATATTGTCCTCTAGCATGCTGTTAAGTTTCATGCCATAATATGACTTGTAGAATATATTTTCACTGCTGTCAATATGCCTTCGTGATAAAAACTGCACTGTCTAAAACTGCTATTTTCACCAAGTCGGAAACTGTTATTAGGTAGCCATCTTGAGAGCTTCCTACCAAGTGATCCATGCATGTTTTGGTTATGATTTGTGAAGATGAAATGAAGTGGATGTTATATGATTTTGCCCCATGCTTATTTTGTGCATTTTAGAACCTTGTAACCTGTTGTTTTCATGTGTGCAAAATGCTAAGTTGCTGTTTTTGGCAGATTTCAACTAAAACTTGTTTTGTTGATTGTGGTTGAACCGTAGCTCCGTTTTGGACATTCCATATATGAAACTTGATTAGAATCTCATGTAGTATCATAATAACTTATTGCATTCATGATTTGAAATGGTTGTGGAGGTTTTTCCCATGCATTTTCATTCATGGCATGTGCATCTTGTGTTGCTCATATCTTTTAGACCGTACCTCCGTTTGAGGTGTTCCATATATGTAAATCGACTAGAATGACGTGTAAAATAACGTGGTGAAATTTATTTTTCTGTTTAAAAAATATAAAATATGTTCAGTTCAGATCTGGATCAATTTCGAAATTAACATATGGGGTCATTTCGGAAATACTATAAGTTGTTTCCGACCTCATTTAAGATGCCTAGATAGATAGTTTACTTATGCTTCACCTCTTGCCATGTTTAATAATATTTAATATTGTCGTGTACCTAACAAGAGTGAACTAAATAAGTCGAACATGGAGTTTCGTCAATATGTAACTCGTTGCATATTGAGCTTCACTTTAATGTGTAGGAGTTGATTGTTGTGAATTGTCATGCCTTGCATATTAAACCGGACATGCATCATATTATTTGCGCATCGTGTCATGCATATGTTGTGGTGTATCTTGTGTTGATTGTTTGTTTCGGATTGTTCCTTCTCGATAGAGTTCCGAAAGCGTTCGGAGTGTGAGGATTCGTTCGACTACGTTGGTTCGTCTTCTTCATGGACTCGTTCTTCTTCCGAGCGGGATCTCAGGAAAGATGACACATTTCCATGGATACCATTACTATCATTGCCATGCTAGTTGTCTCGTCTTTTATCGTTATTTCTCGCTACCTACCACATGTTCGACAAGCCTCTCAACATTGCCATGATAAGCCTCTAACCCTTCCACATCCCAGCACAACATTGTTTGGCTATGTTACCGCTTGCTCAGCCCCTCTTATAGCGTTGCTAGCTGCAGGTGCATTTGCTTCCATGTGTCAACATGGACCTTCTTTTGTTATATCACAATATTGCTGCTATTTAATTTAATGCACATATATACTTGGTAAAGGTGGATGGCTTGACCTTTTGCTTGGTGTTTTGTTCCACTCTTGCCACCCCTAGTTACTTGTGAGCCGGTGTTATGTTCCATAAATGAGCGCTCCTAACATGCTCGGGGTTGTTATGGGGACCCCCTTGATTTTTGGGTTAGATTAAAACTTGTCTGGCAAGGCCCAACTTTGGTACTACATTTGCCCATCATAATAAAACCGATCACCTTATTAAAGCATAGAGGGTCGCCCCCTCGTGGATTAATTTAACATAATACAGGGGGGACAATGGTGTTGGTGCTGGTCCAAACTAGAGCACCATGCGGGCTACCTGGGGCAACCCGGGACTTTAGTTACTGTACGCTTAGCTCATCCGCCGTGTCCTGAGAACGAGATACGCGGCTCCTATCGGGATTGTCGACATGTCGGGAGGCCTTGCTGGAGTTGTTTTACCTTTCTTGAACGTCTTGAGTGAGGAACTCTGATCTTCTTCGGGCTATCTCGAGGTGACAGATTTTCTTTGGAATTGCCTAGGATGATCACGAGATCCGTGGTCAGGGTTATTCCCGCTGCTTGTGGTTAGTTTGTGATGGATAAGTTGGAGCACCCCTGCAGGGTTTAATCTTTTCGAGAAGCCATGCCCGCGGTTATGTGGCAAACTTGGATACTTGTTTAGCACCCGGTCATAGCAAACTTGGAGTAAACTCTAATAAAATACACCAACTATGTGCGTAACCGTGACTTTCTCTTCTCGGGAGTCTTATCCGGAAGAGAACATGGTGGGGTTATGATTGACGTAAGTAGGTGTTCAGGATCAGTTAGTGATCATTACTAGTTCACGTCCGTTATGCGTAGACCACCATACTTTACTTTCTGTACTCGTAAGTTAGCCACTCAAATAAATGCTTAGTCGCTTGCTGCAGCCTCACCACTTAACCATACCTTACCCATTAAGCTTTAATAGTCTTGATGCCCTTGGAAATGAGATTGCTGAGTCCTTGTGGCTCACAGATTACTACAACAACAGTTGCAGATACCGGTAATGCGATGGTTTGACGTGAACGCGTTGCTTGAATTGACTTGGAGTTCTTCTTCTTCTTCTTCTTCTTCTTCTTCTTCAATCTTGGATGGGTTCTAGGCGGCAGCCTAGGATAGCAAGGGTGGATGTCATTTTATCATTTGATATCGTTCGTAGCCGGACCCTGCTCTTCTATATGATGCTTGAGTATGTTATTGTATTGATGTGACTCTGATGTAGCTTGTGGTGAGTGTAAGCCAATTCCATATACTCATCTCTTCTGTACATGTACTTGTAATGATATCCATTCTTGCGAACACATCGAGATGCGCTTCTATCCCTGTCGAGGCCCTCGTGCCCAAATAAGGATAGGACCGCATCTTGGGCGTGACAGGATCCATGTATGAAAACCAAGTATAGACTTTGGTAGACTTGCTCATTGGACGACAGGTCGTTGAGTACAAATGGATCTTTAAAATGAAGACAGACACTGATGGTAAATGTCACCATTTGTAAAGCTCGACTTGTTGCAAAGATGTTTGTGACAAGTTCAAGGAGTTGACTGCGATGAGACTTTCTCACTCGTAGCGATGCTAAAGTCTATTGGAATTATGTTAGCAGTTGCTGCATTTTTCAATTATGAAATCTGGCAGATGGATGTCAACACATCATTTCCTTAATGGTTTACTTAAGGAAAGGTTGTATGTGATACAACCAGAAGGTTTTGTCAGTCCTAAGGATGCTAAAAGGTGAGCAAGCTTTAGTGATCCTTCTATGGACTGAAGCAAGCATCTCTGAGTTGGAATATATACTTTGATGAGGTGATCAAAGTTTTTTGAGTTTATACAAAGTTTACGAGAAACTTGTATTTACAGTAAAGTGAGTGGGAGCACTATAGAATTTCTGATAAGTATATGTGGATGACATATTGTTGATCGGAAATAATGTAGAATTTCTGGAAAGCATAAAAGGTTGTTTGAAAAGTGTTTTTCAAAGGAAGACCTGGATAGAGCTATCTAATTGTTGAGCATCAAGATCTATAGAGATAGATCAAGATGCTTGATGAGACTTTCAATGAGTACATACCTTGACAAGATTTTGAAAGAGTTCAAAATGGATCAGTCAGAGAAAGAGTTCTCACCTGATTTGTAAGGTGTGAAGTTGAGTGAGACTCAAATCTTGACAATGACAGAAGAAAGAGAAAGGACGAACGTCGTCCCCAATGCCTTAGCCATAGGCTCTGTATAGTATGCCATGCTATGTACCGCACCTGTGTGTGCCTTGCCATGAGTCCGTCAAGGGGCACAAGAGTGATCCAGGAGTGGATCACTGGACAACGGTCAAGATTATCCTTAGTAACTAAAAGACTAAGGAGATGTTTCTCGATTATGGAGGTGATAAAGAGTTCGTCGTAAAGAGTTACGTCGATTTAAGCTTTAACACCAATCTGGATGACTCATAGTAGCAATCTGGATACGTATATTGGAGCAGCCATTTGGAATAGTACCAAGTGAAGTGTGGTAGCAGTGTTTACAGTTTGACATAGAGATTTGCAAAGTGCACACGGATCTAAACGCAGACCCATTGACTATAAGACCTCTCTCACATGCAAAGCATGATTGAGCCCCATAACTCACTGGTGTTAGATTCATAACAATCCGAATCACATGGTGATGTGAACTAGATTATTGACTCTAGTGCAAGTGGGAGACTGTTGGAAATATGCCCTAGATGCAATAATAAATTAGTTATTATCATATTTCCTTGTTGGTGATAATCGTTTATTATCCATGCTATAATTGTGTTGATCGGAAACTAACATACATGTGTGGATACATAGACAACACCATGTCCCTAGTATGACTCTAGTAGACTAGCTCGTTGATCAAAAGGTGGTTAAGGTTTCCTAGCCATGGACATGAGATGTCATTTGATAACGGGATCACATCATTAGGAGAATAATGTGATGGACAAGACCCGAACAACAAACGTAGCATATGATCGTGTCAGTTTATTGCTACTGTTTTCTGCATGTCAAGTATATGTTCCTATGACCATGAGATCATGCAACTCACAGACATCGGAGGAGTACCTTGTGTGTATCAAACGTCGCAACGTAACTGGGTGACTATAAAGGTGCTCTATAGGTATCTCCGAGGGTGTCTGTTGAGTTGGCATGGATCAAGACTAGGATTTGTTACTCCGTGTGATGAAGAGGTATCTTAGGGCCCACTCGGTAATACAATATCACAATAAGCCTTGCAAGAAATGTGTCTAAGTATTAGTCACGGGATCTTGTATTGCGGAACGAGTAAAGAGACTTGCCGGTAACGAGATTGAACTAGGTATGGAGATACCGACGATCGAATCTCGGGCAAGTAACATACCGAAGAACAAAGGGAACATCATACGGGATTAACTGAATCCTTGACATAAAGGTTCGACCGATAAAGATCTAACCAATATGGGAATCCAGGTCCTGCTATTGGTTATTGACCGTAGAGGTGTCTCGGTCATGTCTACATAGTTCTCGAACCCGCAGGGTCTGCACACTTAATTTTTGGTGATGTTTCGGTAGTATAGAGTTATGTATGGTGGTGACCGAAGGTTGTTCGGAGTCCCGGATGAGATCCCGGACATCACAAGGAGCTCTGGAATGGTCCGGACGTAAAGATTCATATATAGGAAGTCCTGTTTTGGTCGCCAGAAAAGTTTTGGACTCATCGGTAGTGTACCGGGAGTGTCGGTAGTGTACCGGGGGACCTCTGGGAGGGGGTATTTCGACCCAAGAGGCTTCATGGGCTGTGGGAGAGTGAATACCAGCCCTTGGTGGTCTGGTGGAAACTCCCACACAAGGCCCATGTAGCTAGAGAAGAAAATATAAAGAGAAAAAGTGGAAAAAGGCAAAAATAGGGTGAATCCTAGTCCTACTAGGATTGGAGGTGGATTCCACCTGCACCCCTTGGTTCGACCGACTCCTCTAGGATTGGCCCTTGGGAAAAGCCTCCTCCTCTATTCCTCCTATATATATTGGTGGTTATTAGGGTTTTGGCACTAGAATTTCAGCCACGTGCTACCCGTTCCACCAGTGCATAGTTTCTCCTTTAGATTGGATTTCTGCAGTGCTTAGGCGAAGCCCTGCCGGAATTACTCCACCACCATCGTCGGAGCTACGTCACGCTGCCGGAGAACTCTTCTTACTCTCCGCTTTCTCTTTCTGGATCAAGGCGGCGGAGATCGTCATCAAGCTGTACGTGTGCTGAACGCGGAGGTGCCGTCCGTTCGGCGCTAGATCGGAAGGACCGTGATCAAGATCGTGAGAAGGATCGTGATGAGATCGCGGGACGGATCATGATAAGATCGTGGGACGGATCGTGATGAGTTCGCAGGACAGATCGTCATTGGATCGCGGGACGGATCGTGATGAGATCGCGGGACGCTCGACGATTTGGATCACAAAGACGTTTGACTACACCAACCGCGTTTCTTAACGCTTCCCGCTTAGCGATCTACAAGGGTATGTAGATCCACTCTCCCTCTCATAGATGCTCATGACCATGGATAGATCTGCGTGTGCGTAGGAATTTTTTTGTTTCCCATGCAACGTTCCCCAACAGTTAGTATATAATATATTTACTTTTTGCAAAAATAGATTGAAAAAATGAATAAATCATGGGGTACAAGCATCAGTTATATGATATGGATAATTTGTACTGCTTCATAAGAACTAATGATAATCTAAGCACAATTTGCCTTCTAATTTCCATCACATATACTAATTGGCGCTTGAAATCCCAAATTTCGGAAAAAGGGTAGGGATTACATTTCGTAGGTAGTATCATATAGTAGGAATTATTTTAATTAAGGAACCGCATAATTGACAACAAGGATTAACAAATATACTGCTTGCCAGCAACATGCATGGTCCATTGGTAGCCAAGGGATATTACATGCCCTGGCCCATTATTTATCGGGGTTGGGAGTCTTTTTTGCAATGGAATTTGAGAGCTTTATTAAAAAAAGCATTCGCCGAATAGTCAGCCAACATGCTGCTAATCAGGAAGCTAGGAGTGCGGTTGATCCAACTCTCGGTGACTGCAATTGTGCAAGCATGCTTAGCACATATATGAGCCGGTCCTGTTGGGGAACGTTGCATGGGAAACAAAAAATTTCCTACACACACGCAGATCTATCCATGTTGATGAGCATCTACGAGGGAAGAGTGGATCTACGTACCCTTGTAGATCGCTAAGCGGGAAGCGAGAAGAAACGCGGTTGGTGTAGTCGAACGTCTTCGCGATCCAAATCACCGACCGTCCCGCGATCCAATCACGATCCTTCCCCCAGTCTAATCACGATCCGTCCCACGAACTTGATCACGATCTGTCCCACGAACTTGATCACGATCCTTCCGATCTAGCGCCGAACGGATGGCACCTCCGCGTTCAGCACACGTACAGCTTGATGACGATCTCCACCGTCTTGATCCATCAAGAGAGAGCGGAGAGGAGGAAGAGTTTTCCGGCAGCGTGACGGCGCTCCGGCAATGGTGGTGGAGCAATTCCGGCAGGGCTTCGCCTAAGCACTGCAGAAATTTGATCTAGAGGAGAAACTATGCACACGAGGAACGGGTAGCACGTGGCTGAAAATTCTGTGCCAAAACCCTAAAAACCACCAGTATATATAGGAGGAAGAGAGGAGGCCAGGGAGTCGGCCGAACCAAGGGTGGAGGTGGAATCCACCTCCAATCCTAGTAGGACTAGGATTCGCCCTATTTTCCCCCCTTTTCCACTTTTTCTCTTTGTATTTTCTTCTCTAGCCTCATGGGACTTGTGTGAAAGTTTCCACCAGCCCACTAAGGCCTGGTATTCACTCTCCCACAGCCCTTGAAGTCTCTTGGGTCGAAATACCCCTCCCGGAGATCTCCCGGTACACTACCGACACTCTAGGTACACTACCGATGAGCCCGAAACTTTTCCGGTGACCAAAACAGGACTTCCTATATATGAATCTTTACCTCCGGACCATTCCGGAGCTCCTCGTGACGTCTGGGATCTCATCCGGGACTACGAACAACCTTCTGTCAACACCATACATAACTCTATACTACCGAAATGTCACCAAACCTTAAGTGTGCAGACCCTGCGGGTTCGAGAACTATGTAGACATGACCGAGACACCTCTACGGTCAATAACCAATAGTGGTACCAGGATGCCCATATTGGTTCCTACATATTCTACGAAGATGTTTATCGGTCGAACCTCTATGTCAAGGATTCAGTTAATCCCGTATGATGTTCCCTTTGTTCTTTGGCATGTTACTTGCCCGAGATTCGATCGTCAGTATCTCCATACCTAGTTCAACCTTGTTACCGACAAGTATCTTTACTCATTACGTAACACAAGATCCCGTGACTAACACTTAGTCACATTGCTTGCAAGGCCCATTGTGATGTTGTATTACCGAGTGGGCCCTGAGATACCTCTCCGTCACACGGAGTAACAAATCCCAGTCTTGATCCATGCCAACTCAACAAACACCCTCGGAGATACCTGTAGAGCACCTTTATAGTCACCCAGTTACGTTGCGATGTTTGATACACACAAGGCACTCCTCTGATGTTCGTGAGTTGCATGATCTCATGGTCATAGGAACACATACTTGACATGTAGAAAACAGTAGCAATAAACTGAGACGATCATATGCTATGTTTGTAGTTTGGGTCTTGTCCATCACATCATTCTCCTAATGATGTGATCTCGTTATCAAATGACATCACATGTCAATGGTTATGAAACATTGACCATCTTTGATCAACGAGCTAGTTCACTAGAGGCATACTAGGGACAGAGTGTTGTCTATTAACCCACACATGTAATGTGTTTCCAATCAATACAATTATAGCATGGACAATAAACAATTATCATAAACAAGGAAATATAATAATAAACACTTTATTTATTGCCTCTAGGGCATATTTCCAACAGTCTCCCACTTGCACTAGAGTCAATAATCTAGTTCACATCACTATGTGATTTACATTATAATGAATCGAACACCCATGCAGTTCTGGTGTTGATCATGTTTAGCCCTTGGAAGAGGTTTAGTCAACGGGTCTGCAACATTTAGATCCGTGTGCACTTTGCAAATATTTATGTCCTTCTCCTCAATGTAATACCGGATGGAGTTGAAGCGTCACTTTATGTGTCTGGTCCTTTTGTGAAACCTTGGTTCCTTGGCTAGAGCAATGGCACCAGTGTTGTCACAGAACATGTTCATTGTATTCAGTGCACCGGGCACTACTCCAAGATCTGTCATGAACTGCTTCATCCAGACACCTTCCTTCGCCGCCTCCGAGGCTGCGATGTACTCCACTTCGCACGTAGAATCAGCTACCACGCTTTGCTTGGAACTGCACCAGCTTACCGCTCCCCCGTTAAGAATAAATACGTATCCGGTTTGCGACTTAGTGTCGTTCGGATCACTGTCAAAGCTTGCATCGACGTAACCCTTTACGAAGAGCTCTTCATCACCTCCATAAACGAGAAACATTTCCTTAGTCCTTTTTAGGTACTTAAGGATATTCTTGACCACTGCCCAGTGCTCCATTCCAGAATCACTTTGAAACCTTCCGTCCATACTTATGGCAAGGCTGACATCGGGTCTTGTGCACAGCATTGCATACATGATAGAGCCTATGGCTGAAGCATAGGGGATGACACTCATCTTTTCTCTATCTTCTGCAGTCACTGGACATTGAGTCTTACTCAACTTCACACCTTGTAACACAGGCAAGAACCCCTTCTTGGACAGATCCATTTTGAACTTCTTCAAAACTTTATCAAGGTATGTGTTGTGTGAAAGTGCTATTAAGCGTCTCGATCTATCTCTATAGATCTTAATGCCTAATATGTAAGCAGCTTCTCCTAGGTCCTACATTGAAAAACTTTTATTCAAATATTCCTTCACTCTTTCCAGCATTTCTATATTGTTTCCAATCAGCAATATGTCATCCACATATAATATTAGAAATGCTATAGAGCTCCCACTCACTTTCTTGTAAATACAAGCTTCTCCATCAACTTGTATAAACCCAAACGCTTTGATCACCTCAGCAAAGCGCTTATTCCAACTCCGAGATGCTTGCACCAGTCCATAAATGGATCGCTGGAGTTTGCAAACTTTGTCAGCATTCTTTGGATCGACAAAACCTTCGGGTTGCATCATATACAACTCTTCCTCCAGGAAACCGTTGAGGAACGCCGTTTTGACATCCATCTGCCAAATTTCATAGTCGAAATAAGCAGCTATTGCCAACATGATTCTGACAGACTTAAGCAGCTATTGCCAACTTGTTCCGTTCTAAGCGACAAACACTTTGCCTTCGGATCTGAGATAGAAGGTATACCCGACTGTCTCTTTCGGGTATCCTATGAAGACGCATTTCTCCGCTTTGGGTTCGAGCTTTTCAGGCTGAAGCTTTTTGACATAAGCATCACATCCCCAAACTTTAAGAAACGATAACTTTGGCCTTTTGCCAAACCATAGTTCATATGGCGTGGTCTCAACGGATTTCGATGGTGCCCTATTTAAAGTGAATGCAGCTGTCTCTAATGCATAACCCCAAAACGATAGTGGCAAATCAGCAAGAGACATCATAGAACGCACCATATCTAATAAGGTTCGATTACGATGTTCGGACACACCATTACGCTGTGGTGTTCTGGGCGGTGTCAACCACTGTTCAAAAAATCTTCTGATTCACCGATTTATCGTCCGATTTATCGCTACTCATGGGGTGACCGATAAGATTATGCCTTATCTTCACCGTTTATCTTTTGGGCCGATTTATCGCTCTGACAAACGATTTATGGGGAATTTTCCGATAAATGAGACCTATTCCTAGCACTATGTTTGGAAAAAATATGTTTATTTGTGTATTTGTGGACTTTGTTATGCAATATGTACTATTTTGCTATTTTGTTTGTCATTATACAAGGATTCAGAGGCTAGGAATCAAGGTAACACTTCTGTCCAATATATTTTTGGTGTTAAATATAGCATATTTTAGTGTTGGGAGCCTGGGATTTGCAAAAAATGACCGATAAATAATCGATCGATAAAATCGATTAATCGGTCGATTTTCGGTTAATCTCTAATCCCTAGCTCATCGAGACGATAACGATAAGCGATATCCTCAACATTGGTGTCAACTATGAAAAAATTCCACATTGTCTTAAGTGACTACCAAACTCATAACTCAGATATTCACCTCCTCGATCAGATCGTAGGAACTTAATCTTCTTGTTACGATGATTCTCAACTTCACTCTGAAATTGCTTGAACTTTTCAAACGTTTCAGACTTGTGTTTCATTAAGTAAATATGCCCATATCTTCTTAAGTCATCAGTGAAGGTGAGAAAATAACGATATCCACCGCGTGCTGTAACATTCATTGGACCGCACATATCAGTATGTATGATTTCCAATAAGTCACTTGCCCGTTCCATTGTTCCAGAGAACGGCGTTTTAGTAATCTTGCCCATGAGGCATGGTTCACATGTGTCAAGTGATTCAAAATCAAGTGACTCCAAAAGTCCATCAGCATGGAGCTTCCTCATGCGTTTTACACCAATATGACCTAAATGGCAGTGCCACAAGAAAGTGGTACTATCATTATCGACTCTACATCTTTTGGCATCAATGTTATGAACATGTGTGTCATCACTATCAAGATTCAATATGAATAAACCCCTAACATTAGGTGCATGACCATAAAAGATATTACTCATATAAATAGAACAACCTTTATTCTCTAATTTAAATGAGTAACCGTCTCGCAATAAACAAGATCCAGATATAATGTTCATGCTT
This sequence comes from Hordeum marinum, assembly GCA_022496015.1. Lineage (NCBI taxonomy): Eukaryota > Viridiplantae > Streptophyta > Magnoliopsida > Poales > Poaceae > Hordeum > Hordeum marinum. The sequence continues at coordinate 76,475,017 of CM039674.1, forward strand.
AATGCATGCATTAAATAACAATTATTCAGGTTCATCACTAATCCCGATGGTAATCGAAGAGACAGCGTGCCGATGGCGATCACATCAACCTTGGAACCATTTCCCACGCGCATCGTCACTTCGTCCTTCGCCAACCTTCATTTATTCCGTAGTTCCTGCTTTGAGTTGCAAATGTGAGCAACCGAACCGGTATCAAATACCCAGGCACTACTACGAGAGCTAGTAACGTACACATCAATAACATGTATATCATATATACCTTGTTTGTCATTGGCCGCCTTCTTGTCAGCCAGGTACTTGGGGCAGTTCCGCTTCCAATGACCAGTTCCTTTGCAATGAAAGCACTCAGTTTCTGGCTTAGGTGCATGCTTAGGCTTCTTTGCAGGAGTAGCAACTGCTTTGCATCCTTCTTGGTTTTACTCTTCTTGCGTTTGCCCTTGCCATTTTTCTTGAAACTAGTGGTTTTATTGACCATCAACACTTGATGTTCTTTTTGGATTTCAGACTCAGCGACTTTTAGCATCGCAAACAGCTCGGCAACTGACTTGTTCATCCCGTGCATGTTATAGTTCATTACAAAGCTCTTGTAACTAGGTGGCAGTGATTGAAGAACTCTGTCAGTGATTGCCTCTGGCGGAAGGGTAATTCCCAACTCTGCTAGACGATTTGAATATACATACATTCTGAGTATATGCTCAATGATAGACCCGTTCTCCTTCATCTTGCAAGCATAGAATTATCGGAGGTCTCATACCTCTCGATCCGGGCATTCTTTTGAAAGATAAACTTCAACTCCTGGAACATCTCATATGTTCCATGACGTTCAAAACGTCTTTGAAGTCCCGGTTCTAAGCCATACAATATTGCACACTGAACTATTGAGTAGTCCCCAACACGTGCCTCCCAAGCGTTCTTAACGACTTCGGAGGTCATGTCTTCTGGTTGGTAACCAAGCGGTGCATCAAGGACATATGATTTATAGGAAGCCGTGAGGATAATCCTCAGATTACGGGCCCAGTCAACAAAGTTACTTCCATCATCTTTCAACTTAGCTTTCTCTAGGAACGCATTAAAATTCAGGGGTGCTACTGCGCGAGCCATTGATCTACAATATAAATATGCAAAGGTTACTTAGACTATTGTTCAAGATATAGAGTTTAGTTAATCAAATTACTAAAGCTCCCACTCAAATTGACATCCCTTGGGTCATCTGAGTGTCACATGATCCAAATTCACCAACTCAAGTCCGATCATCACGTGAGTTAAGGTGGCTTCAATGGTGAACATCATTATGTTGATCATATCTACTATATGACTCATGTTTGACCTTTTGGTCTCTTGTGTTCCGAGGCCATGTCTGTACATGCTAGGCTCATCAAGTCTAACCCGAGTGTTCTGCACGTGCAACACTGGCTTGCACCCGTTGTATGTGAACGTAGAGTCTATCACACCCGATCATCACGTGGTGTCTTGACAGGACGAACTTTTGCAACGGTGCACACTCGGGGAGAACACAATTTATCTTGAAATTAAGTGAGGGATCACCTTATAATGCTACCGTCGTCCTAAGCAAAACAAGGTGCATAAAAGGATTAACATCACATGCAAATCATAAGTGACATGATATGGCCATGAACTTGTGCTTTTGATCTCCATCATGAAAGCACCGGTATGATCTCCATCGTCACCGGTATGACACCATGATCTCCATCATCTTGATCTCCATCAACGTGTCGCCATCGGGGTTGTCATGCCCAACATGCTTCTACTACTATTGCTACCGTAGCGATAAAGTAAAGCATTACATAGCGCTTAATGATTGACACACACGTCATACAATAATTAAAGACAACCCTATGGCTCCTGCCGGTTGCCGTACTCATCGACATGCAAGTCGTGATAATCTATACATCACATGATCATCTCATACATCACATATATCACATCATGTAATTGGCCATATCATATCACAACATACCCTACAAAAACAAGTTAGACGTCCTCTAATTGTTGTTGCATGTTTTACGTGGCTGCTACGGGTATCTAGCAAGAACAATTCTCATCTACGCAAAAAACCACAACGGTGATACCTAGTTGCTTTTCAACCTTCTCAAGGACCGCCTTTGTCGAATCCGATCCAACTAAAGTGAGAGAAACTGTCACCCGCAAGCCATCTATGCAACAAGTTGCGGTTGAGGGAACCGGTCTCTCGTAAGCGTACGAGTAATGTTGGTCCGGGCCACTTCATTTCACAATACCGCTGAACCAAAATCCGACCAAGGGAGGAAGCAATCTAAGCATCAACGCCCACAAACCTTTTATGTTCTACTCGAGATCTCATCTACACATAGACCTAGCTCATGATGCCACTGTTGGGGAACATTGCATGGGAATGTTTTTTTCCTATGCACACGCAGATCTATCCATGGTGATGAGCATCTACGAGAGGGAGAGTGGATCTACGTACCCTTGTAGATCGCTAAGCGGGAAGCGTTAAGAAACGCGGTTGGTGTAGTCGAACGTCTTCGCGATCCAAATCGCCGAGCATCCCGCGATCCAATCACGATCCTTCCCGCGATCTAATCACGATCCGTCCCACGAACTTGATCACGATCCGTCCCACGAACTTGATCACGATCCTTCCGATCTAGCGCCAAACGGACGACACCTCCGCGTTCAGCACACGTACAGCTTGATGACGATCTCCACCGTCTTGATCCAGCAAGAGAGAGCAGAGAGGAGGAAGAGTTCTCCGGCAGCATGACGGCTCTCCGGCGATGGTGGTGGAGCAATTCCGGCAGTGCTTCGCCTAAGCACTGCAGAAATCCGGTCTAGAGGAGAAATTATGCACTGGAGGAACGGGTAGCACGTGGCTGAAAATTCTGTGCCAAAACCCTAAAAACCAGTAGTATATATAGGAGGAAGAGAGGAGGTGGCTTGGACCAAGGGCCAAGACACCAGGGAGTCGGCCGAACCAAGGGTGGAGGTGGAATCCACCTCCAATCCTAGTAGGACTAGGATTCGCCCTATTTTTGCCTTTTTCCACTTTTTCTCTTTGGATTTTCTTCTCTAGGCTCATGGGCCCTGTGTGGAAGCTTCCACCAGCCCACTAAGGGCTGGTATTCACTCTCCCACAGAGCATGAAGCCTCTTGGGTCGAAATACCCCTCCCGGAGGTCTCCCGGTACACTACCAGCACTCCCGGTACACTACCGATAAGCCCGAAACTTTTCCGGTGACCAAAACAGGACTTCCTATATATGAATCTTTACCTCCAGACCATTCCAGAGATCCTCGTGACGTCCGGGATCTCATCCGGGAATCCGAACAACCTTTGGTCACCACCATACATAACTCTATACTACCAAAACGTCACCAAACCTTAAGTGTGCAGACCTTGCGGGTCCGAGAACTATGTAGACATGACCGAGACACCTCTACGGTTAATAACCAATAGCAGGACCTGGATGCCCATATTGGTTCCTACATATTCTACAAAGATGTTTATCGGTCGAACCTCTATGTCAAGGATTCAGTTAATCCCGTATGATGTTCCCTTTGTTCTTCGGCATGTTACTTGCCCGAGATTTGACCGTCGGTATCTCTATACCTAGTTCAATCTCGTTATCGGCAAATCTCTTTACTCGTTTCGTAATACAAGATCCTGTGGCTAACACTTAGTCACTTTGCTTGCAAGGCTTTGTTGTGATGTTGTATTACCGAGTGGGCCCTGAGATACCTCTCCGTCACACGGAGTAACAAATCCCAGTCTTGATCCATGCCAACTCAACAGACACCCTCGGAGATACCTGTAGAGCACCTTTATAGTCACCCAGTTACGTTGCGACGTTTGATACACACAAGGCACTCCTCCATTGTCCGTGAGTTGCATGATCTCATGGTCATAGGAACACATACTTGACATGCAGAAAACAGTAGCAATAAACTGACACGATCATATGCTATGTTTGTAGTTTGGGTCTTGTCCATCACATCATTCTCCTAATGATGTGATCCCGTTATCAAATGACATCACATGTCAATGGTTAGGAAACCTTGACCATCTTTGATCAACAAGCTAGTTCACTAGAGGCATACTAGGGACAGAGTGTTGTCTATTTACCCACACATGTAATGTGTTTCCAATCAATACAATTATAGCATGGAATATAAACAATTATCATGAAGAAGGAAATATAATAATAAACACTTTATTTATTGCCTCTAGGGCATATTTCCAACAGGTCCGTTAGCTGATCTTATTACATGTCGAATAACAAAATAATCAAAACTACTAGCAAGCTCTCCAACTTCTACGAAAATAGGTGCCACAATCGAGCGAGAATCATGGCGAGTGTTCCAAAGGTTAACAACCTCCAGACAATCCGTCTCAAGAACAACATTCTTGAAAGCTCTCAACTTGGCAAAAATTACTCCATCACAACAGCCATAGCTTCAGCAATCATGGGGCCTGACATCCCTTCATTGGGTTTGCTCCATGCACCTAGAAAAGAGGCATGCGATCTCGCAACACCGCCGCCTCCCCCTCGGCCATCTCCACGACTAATAGCAACATCAGTATTGAGCTTGATAAATTTTCTTCCGGTGGGCACCACCCATGTCCCAGCACCATTAGGGCTTGCTGCAATGGAATGTCCAACAGAGGAAGTTGCTCCCTAATGACACGCACAAAATACTTTGGATCCATGCATTCTTTACCATGCGTTAGCTTGTTTCGTGCATGCCAAATTGACCACATAACAGAGACAATGATCGAGCGAACTTTCCCACTGAATTTGTTGTCGCATAGGATATCTCTTGCCCACGTATGTTGGTGTAACCATAGAAACCTGAAGTTAAACAATGACTCCGCCTCGTCCTAGAAATGGCGGGCATGTTGGCATTTCAGTAGTGCATGCTCCAGGTCCTCTTCCGTTGCTTGGCAGATTTTGCAAGTATTGTCTTCCTTGATATGTCGGTGCTTCAAGGTGCACTCATCAGGGATAATCCCTTTGATAACATGCCACCAGAAGACCCTCACCTTTGGGGCCACAGTTAACTTCCATATGACGTTCCACATCTGTTGATTGTCATTGGAGGATCCAGTAGCCTGCCCTTCTTCTTGAGCTGAACGCTCTTTGCGAATCATTAGAGCTCGGTACGCCGACTTTACAGAATAGATGCCAGAATTCTCATGTGTCCATGCAAAGAAATCATCTCCACCTCCAGAACGGATGGGAATATTCAAAATAGCTTCAGCATCGAACATGATAAAAGTGTTTTGAACTAGTTCCCGCTTCCACGACCAGTTTTCCATGTCAATCAAATCACTGACCATATGAAGATTTGTAACTGGTGGCCGCATCACTGGAACCATCGTAGTAGTTGACGGAATCCAACGATCTTCCCAAACAGAGATCGTGCTACCGTCGCCCACCCTCTTGACCAGTCCTACCTCCAGGGCTGCACGCCTGGCAAGAATAGCACGCCAAGTGGCAGAAGAAGATTTTGGCATTGTAGCATGCATAAAATTTGTGTCCAGAAAGTATCTTCCCTTCATCACTCGTGCACACAGAGAATTAGGGTTCATCGTGAATCTCCAACCATGCTTCCCCAGTAGTGCCAAGTGGAACAAGTGCAAGTCATGAAATCCCATTCCACCTTGACTGTTAGTTGTAGCTAGCTTCTGCCATGAGATCCAATGGAGCGAGCGTTTGTCAATAAAACTACTCCAACAAAACTTGGCCATGCATGATGTCAAGCCCTTGCACACCTTCTTGGTAAGTAAGAAACAACTCATACTAAATGTAGGTATCGCTTGTACAGTTGATTTTACGAGGATCTCCCGCTCTGCACAAGCAAATACTTGTTCTGACCATCCTTGCATCTTACTTCTCCAGCGCTCCCCTATGTGAGCAAAAGTACCACTCGCTTTTTTCTTCTTCGAGAGCACGCAAACTGCGTGTCTTAATTTTATAGAAGAGAGCAAGACAATATGCAAGAGTTTATTGGGTTACAAGTAGCCCAAGAGCGCACCCACACCACTCCGAAAGCCTAAAGCTACTCTCTCACAAAATGTTGTAACCCTCCTCTACCGTTGATAGCTAGCATCCAATCCTTGATTTTGTCTAGGATTTTTCCCACTAGGGCTTCGACGCCGATCTGCTGCTCCGTTCTATTGAACACACGGACGTTCCTTTGTTTCCACAGGGACCACACCGTGCATATGACTAGGGTGTCGAAGCCTCTTTTGTCCTCCTTCCTATATCCTTGACGCTGAGCCATCCACCACTCCGGGAACGTCTCCGTACCTGATGCTATCTGCGAAGGCAAATGTAGTGCATCGAAACATTCAAACCAAGTGCCTCGTGCGTACCCACATTGCACAAGAATGTGATCCACCGTGTCTTCCTCCTGAAGGCAAGTGTAGCAAGCCGAAGTGAGTTCTTGTAATCCGTGACGGGCTCGACGATCCGCCGTCAAGAGTCTGTATTGCGCAGCTAGCCAGGCGAATATCTTGCACTTCAAGGGCGCTCAACTTCTCCATATCGGCTTAGCATAAGCACAAATCGGGAGGTCGATGCAAAGCCGCTCGTAAGTAGCTTTCGCTGAATACTTTCGAGATGGTGCACATGGCCAGGTAAAAGTATTGGCGGCCTTAGGATCCCTTAGGACATATGCGATGTCCTGCCTCAAGTGCATTAGCTGCATGAGCACCGTCATGGAGGGAGTGTCCGAGATGTCGGCGTGCCAACGCTCCTCCTCCAGCGCCTGTTGCACCGTCCTGGAGTTGGTCACCCATGTGCAAACCAGAATCGAAATGAGAGGGGCTATATCTTGCACCGAGAGTCCATGTATCCAGCTATCTCTCCAGAATAGGACTTTGTCACCTCGCCCAACAGATATATGAACCAAACTGTCGAAAACTTCCCTTGCTACAGTGTCAACCATGAGCGCCAGCCCTTGCCAAGGCCTCTCTGGTTCAGTGCGCCGGAGCCATTCCCATCGGACTCGCAGAGCCAAGGCATGGATGTTTAGGTTTTTAATACTAAGACCTCCGCACTTCAGGGGCCTACAGATGTTGTTCCAAGCAACCAGACATTGGCCACCGTTTATCCTATCCTTACCAGCCCAGAAGAATGAACGCATCCAGCTATTAATGTCATCAAGCACCCATACCGGCGGCTGGAGGACTGGGAGTTGATGCACAAGTCTGGCCGCGACCATCGATTTAACAAGGATCAATCTTCCAGGCCTCTGAATGAACCCACGTTGCCAGGATGGAATGATCTTCCGGACCATATCGAGCATAGGTTCCCAGTCAGATTTTGTGAGCCTTTTGGTCGCTAGTTGGAGCCCCAAATAACGGGTGGGGAACTCCATGAAGTTGCACTGAAGCAGCTCGCTCACTCTATCCTTGTCTTCTTGATCGCCATGAATGATGGTGGCCGTTGACTTCAAGTAGTTCACTCGAAGGCCAGATGCTTCCCCAAATAAATCTAAGGCTTGCCGGATGAAGCTTAGATCGTTATGCGATGGGTGAAGGAACATGGCCACATCGTCGGCATAGATGGACAATCTCTGCCGGGCTGTCACCCCTCTGTAGGCCGAAATCACATTCTCCTCGAGGGCCTTGCCGAAGATGGCCATGAGGGCGTCCATTGCGATGACGAAGAGCAGCGGCGAGACCGGGTCCCCTTGCCGCAAGCCACAAGTGTGACCAATAGTTCTGCCGGGAACACCACTAACAATGACCTTCATAGTAGCCGTTTGAAGTAGAATCGAGATCCACTTGATCCATTTAGGGCCGAACCCTTTTGCCCTTAGAACTTCCATCAGGAACGGCCAAGATAGTGAATCAAATGCCCTAGAGATGTAGAGTTTGAGGAAGACACCTTTATTTTTACGCGTTGCGATCTTCCTGGCCACTTGCCGCACCAAGAGAAAGTTGTCGTGTAGGCTCCGCCCTTTGATAAAGGCCGATTGCCCACTGCAGTCGGAAGTCTGAATAAGGCTCACTGAATGCCTCTACATGTACATAAAGTATATCTTTGATATTCTGTTTGCAGGCAACTGTTGTATTCGGCCTGAAATATATGGAGCTTTTGTCACGATTTACTCTTTGGCCTGAAGCTTCCCCGTAAATATGCAAGATTTCATTCAGCCTGGCTGCACTTTGCGCACTAGCCTTGAGAAAAATGAGGCTATCGTCCGCGAACAATAGATGATTGATCCACGGAGCTCTAAAACTTGCTCTTATGCCTCTATCAATGTGCCCATAATATTTTAGCAGAGAAGAAAACCCCTCAACACACATCAAGAACAAAAAGGGTGATATGGGATCACACTGCCGAAGACCCTTGGAAGGTGTAAAAAAGGGTAATAATTCACCATTCACACGCACTGAGAACCGTACCGAAATGACACACTTCATGACCAGTCTCACAAGAGAGATGCTAAAACCTAAGCGTAGCAAAATAGCTTCAAGGTAGCTCAATTCTACTTTATCATAGGCTTTCATCATGTCTAATTTAACAGCACATGAAAAGTTATTTCCTTTTTTCCTTCTCCTCATACATGCACACTGTCAAAAGCAACAAATACATTATCGCGTCCTGGCACAAATACGCTCTGCTCCTCACTAATAATCTCATCCGTGAATATCCTCAGCCGATTAGTAATTGCCTTGACAGCCAACTTGTAAAGCACCGAGCATAAGGAAATAGGACAATATTGTGTGATCAATTGTGGGCTCCGTACCTTAGGTATCAACATGATGGACGTGTCGTTCAGGCCAGTAGGAAGCCCCCCACCATTCAAAAATCCCAGAATAGCATTAGTCACATGATCTTTCAAAATATCACAATGTCGTTGGAAAAAACCCGCCATAAAACCATCGACACCTGGAGCTTTGGATGGAGACATTTGAAACAATGACGTGCGTATTTCTTCCGGTTCGAACGGTTTATCCAACAGAACATTCATCTCTGGTGTCACGCGTACAGGAACATGTGCCAACAGATGACTCGGATCCAAGAAGCCCTCCGATGTATACAGCGCCTGATAAAACGCGTGGACTTCCATTTTATCCTCTGCAGCATCATGACAAACAGAACCATCCTGTCTTGTAAGGCGTTCGATTTTATTCATGCGTTGCCTCTGTCTTGCCTGACCTTGGAAATAATTAGTGTTGCGATCGCCGGTTCGGAGCCAAAGTACCCTCGACCTCTGCCGCAACCAAACTTCCTCCTGCCGAAGTGCTTCTCTAAGCTTATTAATAGTGTTTTTCTCTTCGTCAGATGGACCCCGACCAACTGAGCAAGCCCGCAGCCTCTCCAGTTTTTTCTTCAGTTTGCGAACAGTACGAGCAAGGCAGCCAAATTCTTTCTTTCCCAATGGCTCGAATTCCTGCTGTAACTCGCCAAGTGATTTGCACACCCCTGAGAGATCTGGATTACGTTGCTGACGCTGCCACCATACAACCACCAACCGGTCATAATCTCTATGGGATTGCCATACGTTCTCATAACGGAACTGCCGTGATCTCACACATCTTTGCAGCTGCGTTCGAAACTCAAGCTTCACAAAGCAATGATCAGATTCGATAGTACTTATGTGGCTCACACGTGTGTATTGAAACCTCCGTCTAAACTCCTCATTTGCAAATACACGACCAATCCGAGCCTTGACATTAGCTTCACCAAACTGTCTATTATCCCACGTAAAAGGGTACACCCGTCCACCCCAGATCCTGAAGCGAACACTCATCGGTGACTTCTCTGAAAGCTCTCATCTGCCATTCTGTCTTGTTGCTCGACTAAAATGTTCTTCCCCATAAAGCGTTTCATTAAAGTCACCCGTACAAATCCATGCACCATGAGGTAGCGCATGTAAGACTAGTCACAATGGAAAGTAACATAGATTACTAACATGCATATGTTATTAGTCTAAGTTACTACCTTCATAATGGATAGTAACATAGGGATAGTAACATAGAGCCTTTCATTTATTAGCTTATAGACTCATTTTGCCTTGGTATGCGCTATGTTATTCATAGAGGTAGTAACATGCTAAGTTACTCAATTTCTCTCTCTTCTCATTAATTAGCTGCCACATCATATTTTTTGCTTAGGTGGCATCTATGTTACTACCTATGTTACTCCCATTGTGACTAGTCTAAGGTTCCGAGAAACCTCCAGCTCTGATGTCTGTCCTCAACCCTTGGCGCACCATAAAAACCTTTGTATCTCCACTCTCCCGAGTTTTGATCGGCCGTCCGCACCATAACATCAATATGGCCGGCACTGTAAATTTTGAACTCAACGGTCACATCATTAGACCAAAAAAGTCCAATGCCACCACTTAAACCCTGACTATCCACCGCAAAGCAACCTCCAAATCCCAATAGGTTCTTCAGATTTTCCACTCTCGTAGCCCTAATCTTCGTCTCCATAACGAAGAGGAGGGTGGGCCCTTCCTGCTTCACAACACTGCGAAACTTCCAAACTGCCTTGGGGATCCGAAGCCCCCGGCAGTTCCAGCTTATTAGAAAATTCATTGCTCTCGTCAGGGCTGCTCCGCAGCCGCTGCCGAACTTTCCGACGAGGTAGGTGTAATCCTTGACTTCTTATTAGAATGATCAGTCTGCCCATCTTCACCATCCTTTTCCGTTTCTACAAGACCAAGCTCATTCGCTGCATGCATGCTGTTTTGCCCATCATTCTGCATTGAGTATGTGAGCAAACTCAGTGTCACTTTCCTATAAACTTGCTTTGGTGCCTCCTTCCTCTTATTTCCTTTACCTCTATTCTTGTGTGGGGAGTTTACCTCAGCATTCCGATCATCAGTAGGTTGCGGTGGAGTGCCCGCAAATTTCTTGCTATTCTGGTTTGAACTCTGCTCCTTCGCCGCATTCTCACTTGACGTTGCCTTTTTCCGATCATTTGGTGCACGGAGGCTAGTTTTAAAAGGAAGATCTCCATTCTCGTCTCTCGTGCCCGGTGTCATACAGAACAAATCCGAATGTCCCAACTGCCCGCAAGAGAAACAGAAGTTTGGCACATGCTCATACTAAATGTCGTACCAATCTCGTGAGCCTCTTGCTGCAGAATCAATTAGAATCCATCGCCTCAAGGGTTTATGCACATCTAAAGTAACCGAGCCCGCAGGTAGCCACGCACAGGATCAAACTGCACAGATGAAGCACTCACATCAATTTGCTGTGCCACTGCTTTCCCCCCTAGTGTCGTTCCTCAAATTGAAAGGCGGGTTTAGCACCCTAGCCCACAACTGAAGTCTGTCGAATTTCAGTTCAGACGGCTGCATCCACTCATAAAATTCAACTAAAATCACTGCATGCCTGTTCACATGCCACGGCGACCCGTCCCAGATGCGATCGCGGTCCCGTTTGTTCTCGAACTCAGCAACAAAGACGTTCTCTCCCACTGAGCAAAAAATCAGTCCCCGAGGGTTGCCCCAGGCCGGACGTAGGGCACTAGTGATGGTCTGAACATGATAGGTATGACGATGCAAGACCTTACCCACCAGCGCCCACTTCTGCGGCTCTCCTTCCTCCAGATCTTCAAGGACGAGTGGTGTAGCTTCCTCTGTGAGATCATGTTTTCCCATGGCTTCCTCCAATCCCGCCCTAGATGACCGTGGAGATGGAGACCCCTCCTTCCCCTTGCTTGCGCCTGATGTTGCCATCACCGACTGAGTCTTTCGATCGCGCCCCGCCGATGAACTCGAGCGGATGACGTAAAACCCCTCGAAACCCTAGTCAAGATGTGTAAGACAAGATGAACTCTTATCTACGGATGTACAAGAAACCGCTTACGCCGACGGCCATCCAGGCAATTCGTGCATTGGTGGAGGTCAATGGTTGATTTCATTTTTTCAAAAGGTTAGGTGCGACTGGACATCTAGTTGCAGGCATGTTCTTAAGGTTGCAGAGGTTGTCTTGGTCGGGTATGTTGTGTTGATGATGATCCTGGGCCTCGGCACCCTTGTACCTGGCTCGGACGATGTCCCTTGAGTGTTAGTCTAATGTGTGTGGTCTTCGTCGATTTCCCTTAATTAACCGATGCCATGTATGGTTTTTGGGTCCGGTTTTCCTTATTAACCGGACCAACTCTCTTCTTCTTAATGCAATGCGGGAGCGCCCGTCCTTTGACGAGGTTCCGTCAAAAAAGAAACCCTAGTCGCCCCGAGCAGAGCGTATTAAGTTTTCGGGGTAAAGAAAATACCCTGTAACGGGTGTTGGGATTTGTTTGAGTAGCTAGATTCTGTACACAAAGGTGTAGCTTTCGGTCCGAATACACGGAGGTTCGGAGCACTGTCGTGGGACAGCTAGCGAGAATACTGGGATGGCGTGGATCCGCACTGCATGTAAACGAGGTTAAGTCTTATGAGACGCTCATACACAAGTACACATTTTGAAACCTTGCCTTTTTTCATTTCAAAAAAGAAAAACAAACCTTCCTTCTATTTAGAGATTTGCTACATCAATAGGCAATTTACAAGGGATCTACGGGTTGGGCGCCCTGCCCACAAGTGTGAGATGTATTACCTGTTGGGCCAGAGTAGCAGACAAGGCTGAGAGAGAATGGCTTCGAGAAAAATGATGAAACTTGGGGGTTAAGAGTCTCCTAGGAAGGTAGTCATGTGGTAAAAATTTCATCTCAAGTGGATCAAGGAAAAATGTACTTGCTTCACAAACTGCCATTTCTGACCAGGAGCAAAAATATTTTCCTTAGCTAAAATTCTCTAAATGACTATGGCATATTTTTGCATGGGGAGGTGAGGCATGATCAAAAAAATATTTGGGAATTTATTTGGAATTTTCTGAGCAAGGAAAATGAGGGTTGCTTCATAGCTTAGAGGGAACATATTTATTTTCAGGGAGAAAATGAGTATTCTCCAATTGAAGAAAATCATGTCATGACAAGTTTTGGGAGACAGATGAGGTTATGAAAGGTGTTCAAGATGCTGGGGTTCACATGGAAGAAAATAAAAAACAATTCCATGTGATGAGTACAAAAGAGCTGACAGAAAATCCAAATTAAAATTAAAATATTCAATAAATCCAAATAAAAAGGAAATAGAAAAACCAGGGTGTCACAATATAGTAGCATGGAACAACTAAAAATTATAGATATGTTGGAGCCGTATCAACATCCCCAAACTTAATGCCTGCTTGTTCTCGAATAGGTAAATGATAAATACATAATTTTTGATGTGACATGCTACCTAATATGTAATCTTATTCATGTATGATTACTGAGAAACCATGAATTATTAAACATCAACATAGAAATATCCATAAACATTAGTAACACTATCATCAACTTTCAAAATAGATGATCCCTAAAGATTGTTACTCGCTGTTCATTTTATCATATTAGCATGGGATAAGAAAGTTTCGCATCAACTAGGTGGATCAACATGCTATGGATATGCCCATCAATCGATATCAATGCGAGGAGTAGGGATTTCCACGAACGGATGCACTAGAGTTATAAGTGTATGAAAGCTCAACGGAAGCTAAGTGGGTGTGCATCGAACTTGCTTGTGTTGGGCAACGTTGCATGGAAAACAAAAAATTTCCTAGGCACACGCAAGATCTATCAATGGTGATGAGCATCTACGAGAGGGAGAGTGGATCTACATACCCTTGTAGATTGCTAAGCGGAAGCGTTAAGAAACGCGATTGATGTAGTCGAACGTCTTCGTGATTCAAATCGCCGAGCGTCCCATGATCCCATCATGATCCGTCTCGCGATCCAATCACGTTTCGTCCCGCGATCCCATCATGACCCGTCCCGCGATCAAATCACGAACCGTCTCGCGATCCCGATTGCGGTCCTTTCGATCTAGCGCCAAACAGACGGCACCTCTGCGTTCAACACACGAACAGCTTGATGATGCCCTCACCCTCTTGATCCAGTAAGATGGGCGAAGTAGTAGACGAGTTCCGGCAGCACAACGACGTGGTGACGGTGGTGGTGAAGAACAATCTTCGCAGGGCTTCGCCAGGCACAACGGAAACTATGACGGATGATAAACTAGAGGGGCTGGGTTGCCAGCACACGGCTTGGGGAATTCTTGATGTGTTCTGGGTGATAGCCCTGCCCCTCTATTTATATGTTGAGCCTTGGGGTCGAAACTTGGAGAAAGAGCCTCCTCAAAGTCAGTTTGGCCCGCAAGGCAAGAGTCCTCCTCGGACTCCAGGACCAGACGCAAGGGTCCTCTACGTCTGGCCCTAGACACCAAGGTCCCTGGCGTCTGCCCCCAGGCCTCCGCAAAACTCCTTTTGCACCTTCCTAAAGCCTCATGGGCCTTACCCCTTGGCCCAAATAATGTGTTCTTGTACCCCGAACATTTCAGGAAACATCCGAAACTCTTTCCGGTGAATTCCGGAACCCTTCCGGAGACCAAACACTATTATCACATATATCAATCTTTACCTCCGGACTATTCCGGAGCTCCTCGTCATGTCCGAGATCTTATCTGGAACTTCGAACAACTTTCAGTCACCAACATAACAACTCAACTATACTTATATCGTCACCAAACGTTAAGTGTGTAGACCCTGCGGATTCGAGAACTATGCAGACATGACCGAGACACCTCTACGGTCAATAACCAATAGTGAGACCTGGATGCCTGATGACCCACAAGTATAGGGAATCTATCATATTCCTTTTGATATGTAAGAGTGTCGAACCCAACAAGGAGCAGAAGGAAATGATAAGCGGTTCTCAGTAAGGTATTCTCTGTAAGCACTGAAATTATCGGTAACAGATAGTTTTGTGATAAGATAATTCGTAACGGGTAGCAAGTAACAATGGTAATAAAGGTGAAGCAAGATGGCCCAATCCTTTTTATAGCAAAGGACAAGCCTGAACAAACTCTTATATAAAGCAAAGCGCTCCCGAGGACACATGGGAATTTATGTCAAGCTAGTTTTCATCATGCTCATTTGATTCGCGTTTGCTACTTTGATAATTTGATATGTGGGTGGACCGGTGCTTGGGTGCTGTCCTTACTTGGACAAGCCTCCCACTTATGATTAACCCCTCCCTCAAGCATCCGCAACTATGAAAGAAGAATTAAGATAAATCTAACCATAGCATGAAACGTGTGGATCCAAATCAGCCCCTTACGAAGCAACACATAAACTAGGGTTTAAGCTTCTATCACTCTAGCAACCCATCATCTACTTATTACTTCCCAATGCCTTCCTCTAGGCCCAAACAGTGGTGAAGTGCTATATAGTCGATGTTCACATAACACCACTAGAGGAGAGACAACATACATCTCATCAAAATATCGAACGAATACCAAATTCACATGATTACTTATAACAAGACTTATCCCATGTCCCTAGGAACAAACGTAACCACTCACAAAACATATTCATGTTCATAATCAGAGGAGTATAAGTGATGATCAAGGATCTGAACATATAATCTTCCACCAAGTAAACCAACTAGCATCAACTACAAGGAGTAATCAACACTACTAGCAACCCACAGGTACAAATTTGAGGTTTTGAGACAAAGATCGGATACAAGAGATGAACTAGGGTTTGGAGAGGAGATGGTGCTGATGAATAAGTTGATGGAGATTGACCCCCCCTCGATGATAGGATCTTTGGTGATGATGATGGCTTCGATTTCCCCCTCCCGAAGGGAAGTTTCACCGGTAGGATCGCCCTGCCGAAGCTCTAGATTGGTTCTGCCCAAGTTCCGCCTCAAGACGATGGCGCTTCATCTTGAAAGGTTTCTTATGATTTTTTCCTCGACGAAACCCTACATATAGGAGAAGATGAGGACCGAAGGGCTGCCAGGTGGGCCACAAGCTCGCTAGCCGCGACCAGGGGGGTGGCCGCGATCAGCAGGCTTGTGGCTCCCTGGTGGGCCTCCTGATGTATTTCTTTTGCCCAGTATTTTTTATATATTCCAAAATAATTCTCCATATATTTTTAGGACTTTTGGAGTTGTGCAGAATAGGTATCTCAGATTTGCTCCTTTTCTAGTCTAGAACTCCAGCTGCCGGCATTCTCCCTCTTCATGTAAACCTTGTAAAATAAGAGAGAAAAGGCATAAGTATTGTACCAAAATGTGTAATAACAGACAATAATGCAACAAATATCAATATAAAATCATGATGCAAAATGGACGTATCAATGCCCATATTGGTTTCTACATATTCTACGAAGATCTTTATCGGTTGAACCTCTATGTCAAGGATTCAGTTAACCCCGTATGTTGTTCCCTTTGTTCGTCGGTATGTTACTTGCCCGAGATTCGATCGTCGATATCTTTATACTTAGTTCAATCTCATTACCGGCAAGTCTCTTTACTCGTTTCGTAATACAAGATCCTGTGGCTAACACATTAGTCACTTTGCTTGCAAGGCTTGTTATGATGTTGTATTACCGAGTGGGCCCTGAGATACCTCTCCGTCACACGGAGTAACAAATCCCAGTCTTGATCCATGCCCACTCAACAGACACCCTCATAGATACCTATAGAGAATGTTTGATACACACAAGGTACCCCTCTAGTGTTAGTGAGTTGCATGATCTCATGATCATAGCAACATATACTTGACATGCAGAAAACTATAACAATAAACTGACACGATCAAATGCTATGTTTATAGTTTGGGTCTTGTCCATCACATCATTCTCCTAATGATGTGATCCCGTTATCAAATGACATATCATGTCCATGGCTAGGAAACCTTAACCATCTTTGATCAACGAGCTAGTCTATTAGAGGCATAGTAGGGACATGGTGTTGTCTATGTATCCACACATGTATTTGAGTTTTCGATCAATACAATTCTAGCATGGATAATAAACGATTATCATGAACAAGGAAATATGATAATGACTAATTTATTATTGCCTCTAGGGCATATTTCCAACTATCTCCCACTTGCACTAGAGTCCGTAATAAAGTTCACATGACCATGTGATTTACATTGTTATGAATCTAACACCCAACGAGTTCTGGGGTTCGATCATGCTTTGCATGTGAGAGAGGTCTTTAGTCCATGGGTGTGTGACATTAAGATTCGTGTGTACTTTGCAAATCTCTATGTCATACTGTAGACACTGCTACCACACTCCACTTGGAGCTATTCCAAATGGCTACTCCATTATACGTATACGGATTGCTACTAAGAGTCATCGGAATTGGTGTTAAAGCTTGCATCCATGTAACCCTTTACGACGGACTCTTTATCACCTCCATAATAGAGAAATATTTCCTTAGTCCTCTAGTTACTAAGGATAATCTTGACCGCTAACCAGTGATCCACTCCTGGATCACTCTTGTACCCCTTGACAGACTCATGACAAGGCACACACAGGTGCAGTACACATCATGGCACACTATACAGAGCCTATGGACAAGGCACAGGGGACGACCTTCGTCCTTTCTCTTTCTTCTGCCGTTATCGAGCTTTGAGTCTCACTCAACTCCACACCTCACAAATCAGGCAAGAACTCCTTCTTTGACTGATCCATTTTGAACTCTTTCAAGATCTTGTCTAGGTATGTACTCATTGAAAGTCTCATCAAGCATCTTGATCTATCTCTATAGATCTTGATGCCCAACAATTAAGTAGCTTCATTCCAGGTTTTCCTTTGGAAAACTCCTTTTCAAACAACTCTTTATGCTTTCCAAAAATTCTACATCATTTCCGATCAACAATATGTCATCCACATATACTTATCAGAAATTCTATAGTGCTCCCACTCACTTTATTGTAAATACAAGTTTCTCATAAACTTTGTACAGACCACAAAAAAACTTTGATCACCTCATTGAAGTGTATATTCCAACTTCGAGATGCTTGCTCCAGTTCATAGAAGGATCACTGGAGCTTGCATACATTTTAGCATCCTTAGGACTGACAAAACCTTCGGGTTGTATCACATACAACCTTTCCTCAAGGAAACCGTTAAGGACACGATGTTTTGACATCCATCTACCAGATTCCACTATCAAAAAATGTGGCAACTACTAACATAATTCTAACAGACTTCAGCATCGCTACGGGTGAGAAGTCTCATCGTAGTCAACTCCTTGAACTTGTGAAAAACCCTTTGTCACAAGTCGAGCTTTATAGACGGTGACATTATCGTCCGCGCCCGTTTTCCTTTTAAAGATCCATTTGTTCTGAATGGCCTTTCGCCTTTCAGGTAATACTTCCAAAGCCCATACTTTGATTTCATACATGGATCCCATCTCAGATTTCATGGCCTCTAACCATTTCTCGAAATCCAGGCCCATCATCGCTTCTCCATAGCTCGTAGGTTCATCGTTGTCCAACAACATGACCTCTAAGACAGGGTTGCCGTACCACTCAGGAGCAGTACGTGTCCTTGTCGACCTACGAGGTTTGATAGTAACTTAATCTGAAGCTTCATGATCATCATCATTAACTTCCTCTTCAACTAGCGTAGGCATCACAGAAACAACTTTCTGCACTACGCTACTCTCTGTTTGAAACAAAGGTTCAAAAACCTCATCAAATTCTATCTTCCTCCTACTCAATTCTTTCGAGAGAAACTCTTTCTCGAGAAAGGACACGTTTTAGCAAAAAATACTTTGTGCTTGGATCTGAGATAGAAGGTTTACCCAACTATTACGTTAGGGTATTCTGTGAAGATGCATTTGTTCGCTTTGGGTTCGAGCTCATTAGGTGAAAACCTTTTTTTTTCACATAAGCGTCGCAGCCCCAAACATTAAGAAATGACAGCTTAGGTTTCTGCCAAACCAAAATTCATATGGTGTCATCTCAATGGACTTAGATGGTGCCCCTTTGAAAGTGGATGTATTTGTCTCTAATGTATAACCCCAAAACAATAGTGGCAAATCGATAAGAGAAATCATAGTTTGCACCATATCCAATAGAGCACGACTACGATGTTCGGACACACCATCACACTATGGTGTTCCAGGCGGCGTGAGTTTTGAAATAACTTCCAGATTGTCTTAAGTTGCATACCAAACTCGTAACTCAAATATTCACCTCCATGATCATATAGTAGACTCTTTATCTTCTTGTCATGATGATCTCCAACTTCACTTTGAATTTGTTTGAACCTTTCAAATGCTTCAGACTTGTGTTTCATTAAGTAAATATACACATATATACTCAAATCATCAGTGAAGCTAAGAAAACAACGATATCCACCGCACGCTACAACACTCATGGATCGCGTACATCAACATGTATCATTTCCAATAAGTTACCTACCCGCTCCACCATATTGAAAACGGGTTCTTTGTCATCTTGCCCAAGAGGCATGGTTCACATGTCTCAACCGATTCGAAATCGAATGAGTCCAAAGATCCATTAGCATGGAGTTTCTTGATGTGCTTTACAGCAATATGACATTTAGCGGCAGTGCCACAAGTATGTGGTACTATCATTATTAACTTTGTATCTTTTGGCATCAATGTTATGAACATGTGTATTACTACCATCAAGATTCAATAAACCATTCTCATTGGGTGCATGACCATTGAAGGTATTATTTATGTAAGCAGAATAACCATTATTCTATAACTTAAATGAATGATTGTATTGCAATAAACATGATCTAATCATGTTCATGCTCAATGCAAACACCAAATAACATTTATTTAGGTTCATCACTAATCCCGAGGGTAGAGAGAGTGTGCGATGCTAATCAGATCAGCCTTGAAAACACTTCCAACACATATCATCACCTCACCCTTAGCTAGCCTCTGTTTATTCTGTAGCTTTTATTTCGAGTAACTAACA
Source organism: Hordeum marinum (assembly GCA_022496015.1). Classification (NCBI taxonomy): domain Eukaryota; kingdom Viridiplantae; phylum Streptophyta; class Magnoliopsida; order Poales; family Poaceae; genus Hordeum; species Hordeum marinum. Next base: position 76,494,825 of record CM039674.1, read on the forward strand.
TTTAACAACCAAACTGGTATCTAATACCCAGGTGCTACTAGGAGTAATTGCAAGGTACATAACACGTATATCAAATATACTTCTGTTGTTGTTGCCAGCCTTCTTATCTACCAAGTATCTAGGGTTGTTCCGCTTTCGCAACCGTTCTCCTCATAATAGAAGCACTTAGTCTCGGGTTTAGGTTCAACCTTGGGTTTCTTCACTAGAGCGGCAACTGGCTTGCCATTCCTGAAGTTTTTCCCTTCTTGCCCTTGCCCTTCTTGAAACTAGTGGTTTTACTTAACCATCAACACTTGATGCTCCTTCTTGATTTCTACCTTCGCGAAGTCAAACATCGTGAACAACTTGGGGATCATTATTTCCATTCTTGTCATTTTATAGTTCATCACGAAGCTCTAGTAGCCTAGTGACAGTGACTTGGAGAACTATATCAATCACTATCTTATCTAGAAGATCAACTCCCACTCGATTCAAGCGATCGTAGTACCCAGATAATCTGAGTACATGCTCACTGATTGCGCTATTCTCCTTCATCTTGCAGGCAAATAATTTTGTTGGAGGTCTCATACCTCTCAACACGGGCACGAGCCCGAGAACCAATTTCAGCTCTTGAAGCATCAACTTTCAAAATAGATGATCCCTAAAGAATGTTACTCGCCATTAATTTTATCATATTAGCATGGGATAAGAAAGTATCACATCAACTAGGTGGATCAACAGGCTATGGATATGCATATCAATCGATATCAATGCGAGGAGTAGGGATTTTCATGAACGGATGCACTAGACTTATAAGTGTATGAAAGCTCAACGGAAGCTAAGTGGGTGTGCATCGAACTTGCTTGTGTTGGGGAGCATTGCATGGGAAACAAAAACTTTCCTACGCATACGCAAGATCAATCCATGGTGATGAGCATCTACGAGAGGGAGAGTGGATCTACATACCCTTGTAGATCGCTAAGCGGAAGCGTTATGAAATGCGGTTGATGTAGTCGAACGTCTTCGCAATATAAATCGCCGAGCGTCCCGCGATCCCATCACGATCCAATCACGATCCATCCCGCGACCCCATCATGACCCGTCCCACGATCTAATCACGAACCGTCTCGCGATCCTGGTCATGGTCCTTCCGATATAGCGCCGAATGGACGGCACCTTCGCGTTCAACACATGTACAACTTGATGACATCCTCGCCTTCTTGATCCAGCAAGAGGGGCGAAGTAGTAGACGAGTTCCGATAGCACGACGACGTGGTGATGGTGGTGGTGAAGAACAATCTCCGCAGGGCTTTGCCAAGCACAACAGGAACTATGACGGAGGATAAACTAGAGGGGTTGGGTTGTCGGCACCCGACTCGGGGAATTCTTGATGTGTTCCGGGTGCTAGCCCTGCCCCTCTATTTATATGCTGATCCTTGGGGTCGAAACTTGGAGAAAGAGCCTCCTCAAAGTCAGTTTGGCCCGCAAGGCAAGAGTCCTCCTCGGACTCCAGGATCAGATGCAAGGGTCCTCGGCGTCTCGCCCCAGAAGCCTGGATCCCTGGCGTCTGGCCCCTGGCCTCTGCAAAACTCCTTTTGCGCCTTCCTAAAGTCTCGTTGACTTTACCCCTTGGCCCAAATATAGTGTTATCATACCCCAAACATTTCGGGAAACATTCGAGACCAAACACTATTATCCCATATATCAATCTTTACCGCCGGACTATTCCGGAGCTCCTCGTCATGTCCAGGATCTCATCCGAGACTCCGAACAACTCACCAACATAACAACTCAACTATACTTATATCGTCACCAAACGTTAAGTGTGGAGACCCTGCGGCTTCGAGAACTATGCAGACATGACCGAGACACCTCTATGGTCAAGAACAAATAGTGGGACCTAGACGCCCATATTGGTTCTTACATATTCTATGAAGATCTTTATCGGTGAACCTCTATGTCAAGGATTCAATTAATCTCGTATGATGTTCCCTTTGTTCTTCAGTATGTTACTTGACTGAGATTCGATCGTCGGTATCGTTATACTTAGTTCAATCTCGTTACCGGCAAGTCTGTTTTCTCGTTCCGTAATACAAGATCCTGTGGCTAACACATTAGTCACTTTGCTTGCAAGGCTTGTTGTGATGTTGTATTACCGAGTGGACCCTGAGACACCTCTCCGTCACACGGAGTAACAAATCCCAGTCTTGATCGATGCCCACGCAACAGACACCCTTGGAGATACCTGTAAAGCACCTTTATATAGTTACCCAGTTATGTTGTGACGTTTGATACACACAAGGTACTCCTCCGGTGTTAGTGAGTTGCATGATCTCATGGTCATAGGAACATATACTTGACATGCAGAAAACTATAGCAATAAACTGACATGATCAAATGGTATGGTTATAGTTTAGGTCTTGTCCATCACATCATTCTCCTAATGATGTGATCCTGTTATCAAATGACATCTCATGTCAATGTCTAGGAAACCTTAACCATGTTTGATCAATGAGCTAGTCTATTAGAGGCATACTAGGGACATGGTGTTGTCTATGTATCCACACATGTATCTGAGTTTCCGATCAATACAATTCTAGCATGGATAATAAACGATTATCATGAACAAGGAAATATGATAATAACTAATTTATATTGCCTCTCGGGCATATTTCCAATAGCTTGCTCATGAAGACTTCGGGCATTTGAGGAAGCCCGTCATCGGAGTATGCAAGCCAAGTTCTATAATGAAACATGTCCACTAGCATATGAAAAAGAAAAATCATGGGACTCTATATGCACAAGTGTGGAAAAAGAGGTAGTAGCACTGTCCCTTCTCTCGTTTCTCTCATTTATTTCTTGTATTTCTTTTTTTCCTTTTATCTTTTCTATCTTTCTTTCTTTTTCTTTTTTCCTTTTCCTTTTTTTCCTGGAGTCTCATCCCGACTTGTGGGGGAATCATAGTCTCCATCATCCTTTCCTCACCGAGACAATGCTCTAATAATGATGAACATCGCACTTCTATCTACTTAAACTCGATATAACGACTCAATGATGATGAAAGAAACGACTCTATATGAATGCCTCTGGCAGTGTACCAGGATGTGCAATGATCTAGCATAGCAACAATATCAAAAAATGGACAATCTGTGGAAATATCATGCTAGCTATCAGACGATTATGGAAATCAATATGATGATGAACACATATGTCATGTGTGTATTAGTGGAAGTTGCATGGGAATCTATCTCAGAATGGCTATAGAAGTGCCATGATAGGTAGGTATGATGGCTGGTTTGAGGAAGATATAATTTGGCTTATATGCAATGGATCATATCATATCTTGAAGTTTGGATGCACCGGCGAAGGTTGCACCGATCATGGAGGTGAGCATGGGCAATGCATGGTACCGAAGAGGCTAGCAAATATGGAAAGGTGAGTGTGCTTACATCCATGGATTCATATTAGTCATAAAGAACTCATACACTTATTGCAAAGCCTTATTATCTATCTCGAAGCAAAGTACTACTCACATGCCCCTAGGGAGGAGGATGGTAGGAGTTAACCATTACGCTCCCCGACCTAAACAACACCAGGATTTCAACAAGGAATAAGAATGTTCACACATCATCACCATGCCATAACCAATATTTAGATGAATGACAAGCCCATTTTGCATCATGATTTCCTACTATTATTTACAATGTTTTTATGCATAATAATGCTTTATGGAGTAATTCTAATGCCTTTTCTCTCATATCATGCAAGGTTTACACAAAGAGGGAGAATGCCGATAGCTGGAATCCTGGACCTAAAAAAGCATATCAGAGACACCTATTCTTCAAATCTCCAAATAAGCTGAAATTTCACGAAGAGTTATTTTAGAATATAAAAAAAATACCGGAGCAAATAACTACTGGAGGGGGCCACCTGGTGACCACAAGACACCAGGGCACGCCAGCCCCCCCAGGCGCACCCTAGTGGATTGTGGCCAGCCCGGCCCACCTCCGATACCCATCTTCTACTACTTAAGGTCTTTTGAACTAGAAAAAATCAAGAGGGGACTTTCGGGACGAAACGCCGCTGTCTCAAGGCGGAACTTGGCAGGAGCACTTTTGCCCTCCGGCAGAGCGATTCCGCAGAGGGAACTTCCCTTCCGGAGGGGAAAATTGAAGCCATTGTCAGCACCAACAACCCTCTCATATTTGGGAGGAAAATCTTCATCAACATCTTCAACAACATCATCTCCTCTCAAAACCTAGTTCATCTCTTGTACCCAATCTTTGTACCGGAACCTCAGATTGGTACCTGTGGGTGACTAGTAGTGTTGATTACTATATGGTTTATTTGGTGGAAGATTATATGTTCATATCCATTATGCTATTTAATACCCCTATGATCTTGAGCATGCATATCATTTGTGAGTAGTTACCTTTGTTCTTGAGGTCATGGTAGAAGTCATGTTGCAAGTAATCATGTGAAGTTGATATGCGTTCGATATTTTGATGATATGAATGTTGTGATTCCCTTAGTGTGTCATGTGAACATCGACTACATGGCACTTGACCATCTGTAGGCCTAATGGAATGCATTGTGGAGTATTTATTGGATGATGGGTTGCTAGAGTGACAAAAGCTTAAACCCTAGTTTATGCGCTATTTCGTAAGGTGATGATTCGGATCCACATGTTTAATGCTATGGTTAGATTTTATCTTAATACTTTTGTCATAGTTGCAGATGCTTACGAGAGAGTTAATCATAAGTGTGAGGTTTGTTCAAGTAATAACAGCACCCAAGCACCGGTCCACCCACATATCAAATTATCAAAGTAGTGAACACAAATCAAACTAACATGATGAAAATGACTAGATGAAATTCCCGTGTAACCTCAGGAATGCTTGCTTATTATAAGAAATCGCTTTGGCATGTCCTTTGAAACAAAAGGATTGGGCTATATTCCTGCACTTTATTTACCATTACCATTACTTGCTCGATACCAATCACTTGCTATCAAACTACCTGTTACCTACAATTTTAGTGCTTGCAGAAATTACCTTGCTAAAAACCGCTTGCCATTTCCTTATGCTCCTCGCTGGGTTGGACACTCTTGCTTATCGAAAGTACTACGATTGCCCCCTATACTTGTGGGTCATCAAGACTCTTTTTTGGTGCTATGCCGGGGAGTGAAGAGCTCTTGGTAAGTGGAAATCGGTAAGGAAAAAATTATACTATGTGCTGAAATTTATTGTCACTTGCTACTATGGAAAACAATCCTGTGAGGGGTTTGTTCAGGGTATCTTCATCTCGACCGGAACCACAATTAGTTTCCCCTAAACCTAATAAACCTATTGAAGGTATTGGTTATTAAATTCCTTCAGGTATGATAGAACAACTGCTAGCTAATCGTTATGCAGGAGACGGAACTGAACATCCTGATATGCATCTAATACATATGGATGAAATTTGTGGATTATTTAAGCTTGTAGATTTACCCAGAGATGAAGTTAAGAAGAAAGTTTTCCCTTTATCACTGAAGGTAAAGTCATTGACATGGTATAGGTTATGTGATGATATTAGATCATGGAACTGGAATCGATTGAAATTGGAATTCTACCAAATCGTGATCGGAATTATATATATATATATATAATTTTTGGCCTCGTGAAGGAGAAAGCATCTCTCTAGCTTGGGGGAGGTTTAAGTCAATGTTATATTAATACCCCAATCATGATATGTTAAGAGAATTTATTATTCAAAAAATTTATGCTCGACTTTCTCATAATGATCGATCCATGCTTGATACTTCTTGTACTGGTTCTTTTATGAAGAAGACTATTGAATTCAAGTGGGATATCTTAGAAATAAATAAATGCAACTCTAAATATTGGGAACTTGAGAAGGTAATGAGTCATGCATTAAGCTTGAGTTTGATTGTGTTAAGTCTTTTATGAATACCGATGCTTTTCACAAGTTTAGCACTAAATATGGACTTGACTCTGAGATAGTAGCCTCTTCTTGTGAATAATTTGCTACTCATGTTGATCTACCTAAGGAGAAGTGGTTTAAATATCACCCCCTCTTAAATAAGAAATTAAAGAACCCATAAAAGCTAAAGATGAAATTATCATTCACAATGTTGATCCAGTTGTGCCTACTGCTTATATTGAAAAACCACCTTTCCATGTTAGGATGAAGGAACATGCTATCAAATGTGGTTCGCAGAAGTAATATTAAAGCACCTAAACCCTTTGAACGAATTAATTTAAAACCTAGTGTTTCTATGGTTAAAGATCTCTTGGTAGAAAATATTGATGGGCATGTTATTTACTTGTGTGATGAAGTTGATAGAATTGCCAAACCCGATGACAAAGATAAACATAGACCCATAGTTGGCATGCGTGTTGTCTCAGTTAAAATAGGAGATCATTATTATCATGGTATATGTGATATGGGTGATAGTGTGAGTGCTATAACTTTTACTTTATACCAAGAAATTATGAATGACATAACACCTGCTGAAATAGAAGACATTGATGTTACTATTAAACTTCCTAATAGAGACACCATCACACCACTTGGGATTGTAAGAGATGTTGAAATCTTGTGTGGTAAGATAAAATATCCTACTGATTTTCTAGTTCCTGGTTCCCCACAAGATGACTTTTGTCCCATTATCTTTGGTAGACCTTTCTTGAGCACTGTTAATGCTAAGATAGATCACAAGAGAGAAACCGCCAGTTTTAATTTTGGTGATGTGTCTCCTGAGTTTAAGTTTTCCAAGTTTAGTAGAAAACCCAGTAATAAAGAATTATCTAGTAAGGATCAAATAATTGGTCTTGCTTCTATTGCCGTTCCTCCTAGTGATCCACTAGAACAATATTTGCTACACCATGAAAATGATATGCACTTGCATGAAAGAAATGAAATAGATAAATTTTCTTCGAACAACAACCTCTCCTAAAACACAATTTGCTTATTGAAACTTTAGGAGGTCCTCCTCCACCTAAAGGAGATCCTGTGTTTGAATTAAAACAATTGTCTAACACTTTGAAGTATGCTTATCTTGATGAGAAAAAGATATATCCTGTTATTATTAGTGCTAACCTTTCAGAACATGAAGAAGAAAGATTATGAAAAATTCCGAGGAAGCACCGGGGTGCTATGGGATATATTCTTGATGATCTTAAGGGCATAAGTCCCACTTTATGTCAACACAAGATTAATATGGAACCTGATGCTAAACCCGTTGTTGATCACCAATGCCGATTGAATCTTAAGATGAAAGAAGTGGGAAGAACCAAAATATTAAAGCTTCTGGAAGTAGGTATAATTTATCCCGTAGCTGATAGTAGATGGACATGTGAACAAACTATCTCATCCTGTATTGGGAGAAGTGCCACTTTATGGTTAATGAAGGTATTGTCTTGGGGCATAAAATATCTGAACGAGGTATTGGGGTGGATAAAGCTAAAGTAGATTCTATTGAGAAAATGCCTTGTCCCAAAGATATTAAAGGCATTTGGGGTTTCTTTGGTCATGCTAGTGAGGTTTATTAAAAACTTTTCTAAAATTTCTAGGCCTCTTACTAATCTTTTACAAAAGGATATTCTATTTGTTTTTATGATGATGGTGTAGAAGCCTTTGAAACCCTTAAGAAAGCCTTAACTTCTGCACCTATTGTTCAACCACCTGATTTGAACTTGCCTATTGAAATTATGTGTGATGCTAGTGATTATGCTGTTGGTGCTATTCTAGGACAAAGAGTTGATAAGAAATTAAGTGTTATCCATTATGCTAGCAAATCTCTAGAAAGTTCCCAAATAAATTATGCTACTACTGAAAAGGAATTTTTAGCAGTTGCGTTTGCTTGTGAGAAATTTAGATCTTACATTCTTGATTTCAAAGTTATTATTCACATTGATCATGCTGCTATTTAATTTCTCATTGAAAAGAAGGATGCTAAAGCTAAACTCATTATGTGGGTTCTCTTGTTTCAAGAATTTGATTTAGATATCACTGGTAGGAAAGGAGCTGAGAACCCCGTAGTTGATAACTTTCCTAGGTTAGGAAATATTCTTGATGACCCACTACCTATTGATGATAGTTTTCCTGATGAACAATTAGCCACAATAAATGTTTCTCAAAACATTCCTTGGTATGCTGATTATGCTAACTACATTGTTGCTAAATATATACCACCTAGTTTTACATACCAACAAAAGAAAAAAATCGTCTATGATTTAAGACATTACTTTTGGGATGATCCACATCTTTATAAAGAAGGAGTAGATGGTATTATTAGAAGTTGTGTACCTGAGCATGAACATGAACAAATCCTACGGAAATGTCATTCTGAAGCTTATGGAGGGCATCATGCGGGAGATAGAGCTGCTCACAAGGTATTGCAATCTGTTTTTTATTGGCCTAGTCTCTTCAAGGATGCCCGTAAGTTTGTCTTGTCTTGTGATGAATATCAAAGAATTACAAATATCGGTAAGCGTCAGGAAATGCCTATGAATAATTCACTTGTTGTTGAACCATTTGATGTTTGGGGTTTTGACTATATGGGACCTTTTCCTTCCTCTAATGGCTATACTCATATTTTGGTTGCTGTTGATTATGTTACTAAGTGGGTAGAAGCTATTCCAACTAGTAGTGTTGATCATAGCACCTCCAGTAAAATGCTTGAATACGTTATTTTCCCGAGGTTTGGAGTCCCTAGATATTTAATGACTGATGGTGGTTCACACTTTATTCATGGTGCTTTCCATAAAATTCTTGCTAAATATGATGTTAACCATAGAATTGCATCACTCTATCATCCTCAATGTAGTGGTCAAGTTGAACTTAGCAATAGTGAAATAAATTTAATATTACAAAAAACTATTAACAGTTCCCGAAAGAGTTGGTCTAAGAAACTAGATGATGCACTTTGGGCCTATAGAACATCTTATAAAAATCCTATGGGTATGTCTCCATACAAAATGGTATATGGAAAAGCTTGTCATTTGCCTCTAGAGTTGGAACATAAAGCATTTTGGGCAATTAAAGAACTCAACTATGATTTCAAACTTGCCGGTGAAAAGAGGTTAGTTGATATTAGCTCACTCAATGAATGGAGAACCTGAGCTTATGAAAATGCCAAACTATTCAAAGAAAAAGTGAAAAGATGGCATGGCAAAAGAATCCAAAAGAGGGAATTCAAAGTTGCAGAATATGTTCTTTTGTACAACTCCCATTATAGCTTTTTGCAGAAAAACTTCTTTCCAAATGGGAAGGACCATATGTTATCAAAGAAGTTTACTGCTCTGGAGCTATCAAGATTAATAATGGTGAAGGCACTAACCTGAAGGTGGTCAATGGACAAATAATTAAACACTATACCTCAGGTATGCCTATTAATGTTGAAAGCAACATTATCCAAACCATGACACCGGAGGAACACATAAAATAAACCTTCCAGAACACTCCAGAATCCTAAAAAAGAGGAGGTACATGATACAGTAAGTAAACAGACCCCGAAAAATCCGCAATTTTTTTCTATTAGTTTTAGAATATTACAAAAATTAGGAAAATAAGAAATAAACAGGAAAGCAACTGAGATGAGCATGATACACTAGGGCGCGCTTGCCCTACCTGGCGTGCCCTGGTGGGTTGTGCCCTCCTCGGGCACCTTCCCGACTCCGTTTTCCTTCCTTATTCTTGTTTCCCAAGATAAAAAAATCTCTATATATACCCCCGAATATTTTGGCCATCGCATCGTTGAAAATTTCCATGTTCTTGTTTCATGTTGTTTTCCTAACAGGTCTAAAAATAGGTCGTCTCAAGATTCAGAGGGGGAGAGCTTTGTTTTTGACTACATTACAAACCCAAGGTTCAATTTATTCCATCTCATTTTCTACAGGAGAGCAAGGAGGCATTATGCAAAAATATATTAAAGCTCAACTTAGAGAATGACGATCTAAGGGAGGAAAATTTTATGCTCAAGTATAAGCTGAAGAAGAAGGCTATCTCAACACCACCACCTTCAGCATCTTCACCACCAAAGGAGACTTGAGTACACGGGTATGGGCACTCCCCTGGGCTTGAGCCAAGCTTGGGGGAGATGGCCCAGTATCGTATCACCATCAGTTTTATTACCTTTACTTATTTTATTTTGATTCTTAACTATTTCGTGATTTAGTTGAATAAAAGTTTAGTATGATCTATTTTTGAGTGGTAATTTCATGATCTATCTATCTTTGTAATCGAGTGAGAGTTATATAATAAAGTTTAGTTTGAGCTTTTGATTCTTTACTTTCTTGTTGCAATCAATAAAAAAATGAAAGGATCATATGCTAATCTTGTGGTAAGTAATTACATCACATAAGGTAAAGTATAAGTGGTAAAATTTATTGGAGATTGACAAACATAGCATTGGTCAATGATGCAATTCATGAAAGAATTAATTAGGAAAGAGAAGATTCACATGCAAATACACTATATTGGACATCTTTTATGATTGTGAGCCCCCATTAAATATTATATGCCAAAATTGTTGAAGTTGGACAAGGAAGACAACGTAATGATTTATGTTTGTTCATATTCACATAGAAGTTATATCTTCATAGATCCTTCAACATGTGGTGCTTGCTCAATATCTTTGCTAGCCAAAAAAAATTCCGCACTAAGTAGTGGTACTACCTGTGCATCCAAAAATCCTAAACCCTCATGTTTTGAGAGTCCACCATACCTACCTATGGATTGAGTAAGATCCTTCAAGTAAGTTGTCATCGATGCACTAAGGCAATAAAAATTGCTTCTAAATGTGTTTGATCAATTAGTGTAAGGGAAAATTGAGTGTTGTATGAACTTGTGACTACAAAGTAATATAAGCGCGGACTGCATAATAAAGGTTTCTATCACAAGGGGCAATACAACGTGATGTTCTTTTGCATTAAGTAGTTTGGCATACAAACAAAAAAAGCGCATGACAACCTCTGCTTCCCTCTACGAAGGGCCTATCTTTTAGTTTTATGTACTTACTTTCATGCAAGAGTCAAACTATTCTTCACTATTCCTTTTTATTTTATCATTTTGCAAGCATCATGTGGTGAGAAAAGATCTAGGCATATATATCCAGTTGGATATGAGTGAACATGAGTTATTATTGTTGACATCACCCTTGATGTGAATACATTGGGAGGCGAAACTATAAGCTCCTATCTTTCTATGTGTCCGGTTGAAACTTTTTTACTCATGGGTATGCTGTGAGTGTTAGAGATCATAGAAGATGAAATGATGGTTGAGCATGTGACTTGTTAAAAGGCTTCGACATGAGAACCTTCTTGAAAATATGATGAACTGTAGTTGCAAAGTTTACTGAGAACATAGTTTGTTGGTTTTCAATAAGTTTTATGCTTTATACTTCTATGTTGTGATGAAATGTTACTTGTTCATGAGAAGTTATATGATTATGTTATAGAATAAAAGTTATATGAAAGGATCCTATGATAAAGTTTTTTGCTACTATGATAATAAGCATGATGCTACTATGTCTGTATTTTGTTTTTATTGACACCTCTCTGTCAAACCATGTGGACATGTTTTTTGATATCGGCTTTCGCTTGAGGACAAGCGGGGTCTATGATTTGGAGAGTTGATACGTCCATTTTGCATCATGATTTCCTACTGTTATTTATAATGTTTTTATGCATAATAATGCTTTATGGAGTAATTATAATGCCTTTTCTCTCATAATATGCAAGGTTTACACAAAGAGGGGGAATGCCAACAGCTGGAATCCTGGACCTGAAAAAGCATATCAGAGACACCTATTCTGCACATCTCCAAATAAGTTGAGACTTCACGGCGAATTATTTTGGAATATATAACAAATACTGGAGCAAATAACTACCCAAGGGGGGCCACGTGGTGATCACAAGACACCAGGGTGCACCAGGCCCCCTGGTGGGTTGTGGCTAGCCCGGCCCACCTATGGTTCCCATCTTCTGGTACTTAAGGTATTTTGACCTAGAAAAATCTAGAGGGGACTTTTGGGATGGAACACCGCCATCTCGAGGCAGAACTTGGACAGGAGCACTTTTTCCCTCCGGCGAACAAATTCCGTCGGGGGAACTTCCCTCCTGGAAGGGGAAATCAAAGCCATCGTCATCACCAACAACCCTCTCATCTTTGGGAGGCCAATCTTCATAAACGTCTTCAACAACACCATCTACTCTCAAACACTAGTTAATCTCTTGTGTTCAATCTTTGTACCGGAACCTCAGATTGGTACCTGTGGGTTACTAGTAATGTTGATTACATTACGTAGTTGATTACTATATGGTTTACTTGGTGGAAGATTATATGTTCAGATCCATTGTGCCATTTAATACCCCTCTAATCTTGAGCATGAATATCATTTGTGAGTAGTTACCTTTGTTCTTGAGATCACGGGAGAAGTCATGTTGCAAGTAATCATGTGAAGTTGATATGTGTTCGATATTTTGATGATATGAATGTTGTGATTCCCTTAGTGGTGTCATGTGAACGACTACTGCATGACACTTCACCATCTCTGGGCTGAAGGCGATGCATTGTGGAGTAGTTATTCGATGATGGGTTGCTAGAGTGATAGAAGCTTAAACCCTAGTTTATGCGCTATTTCGTAAGGGAATAATTTGGATCGACATGTTTAATGCTATGGTTAGATTTTATCTTAATACTTTTCTCGTAGTTGCAAATGCTCGCGAGGGGGTTAATCATAAGTGGGAGGTTTGTTCGAGTAAGAACAACACCCAAGCATCGGTACACCCACATATCAAATTATGAAAGTAGCAAACGCGAATCAAACCAACATGATGAAAGTGACTAGATGAAATTCCCGTGTACCCTCAAGAACGCTTGCTAATTATAATAGATTGTTTTGACATGTCCTTGGCCACAAAAGGATTGGGCTATCTTGTTGCACTTTATTAACCATTACCGTTACTTTCTCGTTACCAATTATCATGTATCAAATTACTTGTTACCTACAATTTTAGTGCTTGTAGAAATTACCTTGCTGAAAACCGCTTGTCATTTCCTTCTGCTGCTCATTGGGTTCGACAGTCTTACTTATCGAAAGGGCAATGATTGACCCTATACTTGTGGGTCATCAATGAATAAAAAGTTAACAACCTTTAACTATCTCTATTTCTACTAACTAACAACCATGTACTCACGCCCTTTCATATTACAACATCAATATCATTAACTCACAATTTCTCTTTTATGTGCTACATGAATGTTTTTATTATATCCTCCTTGAATACCTATCATTTTTGAACTGGTCTTATAACCCATGCAAGTTACTGTTACCCCCTATTAGACTCTCAAGCAAATATTACTGAAGAATGAGAGTGCAATTATTTATACCAAATCTACACACCATCATGATCTAAAAGATACTCCCTCCGTTTGTTTATATAAGGTGTATTTGTTTTTTCAAAAGTCAAACGATGTCATGCTTGACCAAGTTTTAAGAAAAAAATATCAACATCCACAATAAATTTTTTATACCATTTGATCTATCATGAAAAGTAGTTTCATATTTTATCTACTTGATACTATAGATGTTGTTAGTTTATTCTATAATCTTGGTCAAACATTCAAATGGCTGACTTGCACGGAACACAATACACCTTATAATCTAGAACAGAGGGAGTATATGTGAAGCACTAGAGCAAGTGCTTAGCTCAAAGATATAAGTGAAGCACATAGAGTATTCTAATAAATAATGATGAACATGTGGCTTTGTTAAATAGGTGTGTCCAACAAACAATGATTGTATAAAACTAAAACAAAAGTAAACTATAATATATGATGCTCCAAGAAAAACACATATCGTGTGAAGAATAAAAATTTAGCTTGAAGTGACATACCCATGGAATGGAGACGGAAGAGGGGATGGCTTCCGGGGCATCCCCAAGCTTAGATGCTTGAGTGTTCTTAGGATATTATGTTGGGTGCCTTGGGCATCCCTAATCTTAGGGTCTTGCCACTCCTTATTCCTTCATCCATCGTGATCACACCCAAAACTTAAAATCTTCAGCACACAAACCTCAACAGAAACCTCGCGAGATTCGTTAGTATAATAGGCAAACCTAAATTTAGGTACTGTTATAAATTGATTCATATTTAACTATTGCACAAGGTACTGTATTCTAACTTCTCCATGTCTTATACCCCTCGATACAATCCATAGCATCATCAAAACAAGCAAACTATGCAATCAAAAGTAGAATCTATCAAAATCAGAATGGTCTATAATGATCAACACTAAGACAATACTTCTGTAGCTCTGCAAATTCAGAAAAAAATAGGACATCCTGGGGAATTTGTATACAAATACCGTGTAAGAAATTCTGATCTAAAAGACGTTACAGCAAAATCACAAAAATTCTGCATTGGATGTGTGATACGTCCATTTTGCATCATTATTTTTTGTTAGTATTTATATGATTCTTGGTCATTATTCCACTTTATGATACAATTCTTATGATTATTGGTCATTACACCATACTTCTCTCTCTGAATTTACAAGGTACATCACAAAGCAGGAAATTGTCGGACCGTGGAATTCTGGACATGAAAATCAAGAAAAGGGCTGAAAATTCACTGGAATTCAAATGACATGAAACTTCACGAGCAATCTTTATGGAATATATATGAATTTATGGAGCAAAAATACACCAGAAGGCGAGGGGCACCTATTGGTGCCAAGCCAACAGGGCGCGACCTGATGGCTTAGGGCAACCTCCCAGGTGCTCCGGACTCCCTATAGTGCTATAAGTTGGGTTTTGACCTAGAAAAATATAAGAAGACTTTCATGATAAATCATCGCTGTCTTGAGGTGGAAACCTGGGTATATGCCCTTTTGCTCTCCGACAGAGCAATTCTGCTGGGGAAACTTCCATACGGGAGGGGAAAATCGACACCATCGTCATCACCAACAATTTCTTCTTCATGAGAGGACCAATCTTCATCAATATTCACCAAGACCATCTCATCTCAAACCCTAGTTAATCTCTTGTATTCAATCTTTGTTTCAAAACCTCAGATTGGTACTTGTGGGTTACTAGTAGTGTTGATTACATCTTGTAGTTGATGCTAGTTGGTTTATTTGGTGGAAGATAATATGTTTAGATCCTTATTCATAATTATCACACCTATGATCTTGAACATGGTGATGATTTGTGAGTAGTTACTTTTGTTCCCGAGGATATGGGAGAATTCTTGTTATAAGTAATCATGTGAAGTAGGTATTCGTTTGATATTTTGACGATATGTAATGTTGTTGCTTCTCTTAGTGGTGCTGTGTGAATGTCGACTACAGGACACTTCAACATATTATGGTCCTAAGGGAAGTCATTGTGGAGTGATAAGTAGATTATGGGTTGCTAGAGTGATCGAAGCTTAAACCCTAGTTTATGTGTTATTTCATAAGGGGCTGATTTGGATCCACATGTTTCATGCTATGGTTAGTTGTGGATGCTTGATAGAGGGGTAATCATAAGTGGGTTGCTTGTTCAATTAAGAACATCACCTTAGCACCGGTCCACCCACATATCAAATTATCAAAGTAAAGAACGCAAATCAACTCAACACGATGAACATGACTAGATGGAAACTCCCGTGTGTCCTCGGGAGCGCTTTGCTTCATATAAGAGTACTTTTACGCATGTCCTGTGCTACAAAAAGTATTGGGCTATCTTGCCGCATATGCTACTATTGTTACTTGTCACTTGTTATGAATTATCTTGATACAAAACTGTCCATCACTGTTACTTACAACATTTGCAGAGAATACCTTGCTGAAAACTGCTTGTCATTACTCCTCGTTGGGTCCGACACTCTTACTTATCAAAAGGACTCTGATTGATACCCTATACTCGTGGGCCATCCATACTCTTTCATAGTGCCGTTGTCGGGGAGGTGAAGCACCTTTGGTGAGTGGAATTTGGTTAGGAAACATTTTCAGTATGTGCTGAGATTTACTGTTGCTTGTTACTATGGATAGTAATCCTATGAATGGCCTATTTGGGGGTATCTTCACCCCAATGAGAAGTGAATTTTTTTTCCCATCAACCTACTGAACTTTCTGAAAATATTTATTATGAGATTCCTATGGGTATGTTAGAGAAACTGCTAGCTAATCCTTATACAGGAGACGGTACAACTCATCCTCATTGCCACTTGATATATGTAGATGAGATTTGTGGATTTTTTAAGCTTGTAGGTTTATCCGAAGACAAAGTCAAGAAGAAGGTTTTCCCACTAGTCGCGCGTCCTTCATAAATTACGTTCCGTCCGTCTATATGAATTTGTGCTGCCAGCCAACGAAACGAAAATCAATTGAATTGATGAGGGAAATAGTGTCGTAGGCTGCCCTGGCCGGCTGGTCCGCTGATTCCCCTCCTAATTCTAGTCCACGTGTATTCGATGCCCGTCTGCTTTCTTTTTTCTAGTGAACCTAGGTGTTCTTTGCTGCTGCCTGCTGATACCTCTCCAACATATCTATAATTTATGAAGTATTCATGCCATGTTTACAATAATTATACATGATTTTGGTATGGTTTTATTGGAGCTAACCCAGACTGACGCTGTTTTCAGCACAACTACCGTGGTGTTTTTTTTATGCAGAAATAAAAGTTCTCATAATGGGCTGAAAATTTACGGAGAATATTTTTGGAATAAAAAATAATGGAGCGAAAAGATACCGGAGAAGAGTCCCGAGGGAGTCACAAGCCTGCAAGGTGCGGCCACGCCTAGCGAGCTTGTGACCTCCTCGGGAACCTTCTCGATGTGGGACCAACACGAAATACTCCTATATATATACAGAAATCTCTGAGAAGAAACGTAGATCAGGAGTTCCACCGCCGCAAGCCTCCATAGCCACGAAAAACCAATCGGGAGCCCATTCCGGCACCCTGCCGGAGGGGGAAACCATCACCAGAGGCCATCTTTATCATCCCGGCGGTCTCCATGATGAGGAGGGAGTAGTTCACCCTCGGGGCTGAGGGTATGTACCAGTAGCTATGTGTTTGATCTCTCTCTCATGTTCTTGAGATGACACGATCTTGATGTACCGCGAGCTTTATTGATATAGATGAATCATATGGAGTTTTCCCTCTCTATCTTCTTGTGATGAATTGAGTTTTCCCTTTGAAGTTTTCTTATCGGATTGAGTCTTTAAGGATTTGAGGACACTTGATGTATTTCTTGCGATGGGACATCCCTGGTGACAATTGGATGTTCTATTGATCCACTTGATGTATGTTTTGGTGATCAACTTGCGGGTTCCGTGACCTTGGGAACCTATGCATAGGGGTTGGCACATGTTTTCGTCTTGAATGTCCGGTAGAAACTTTGGGGCACTATTTGAAGTAATTTGTGTTGGATTGAACATGATGAATCTGAAATTGTGTGATGCATATCGTATAATCAAGCCCATGGGTACTCGTGGTGACATTGGAGTATCTAGGTGACATTAGCGTTTGGTTTATGTGTGTTTTAAGGTGTTAGTTTAGTACGAATTCTAGGGCTGTGCATGACACTTATAGGGATAGCTCATAAGATTGATCGGAAAAGATAACTTTGAGATGGTTTCATAAACTATAATAATTTCTTCGTTAGTTCTCTGCTATTTGTGACTTTGGAGTGAACTATTTGTCGCGCGAGAGCTATTTACATATGATTCAACTATGTTAGTATTGTTGAGAGAAATTGCACTAGTGAAAGCCTTGTTTTCAAGCATTGCAATACCATTTTGCTCACTTTTGTTACTTGTTACCTTTCTGTTTTTATATTTTCAGATTACAAAAACCTATATCTATCATCCATATTAAACTTGTATAATAATCTCTTCGCCGAACTAGTTCACCTATACAATTTTCCATTGTATTGGGTGTGTTGGGGACACAAGAGATTTTTTGTATTTGATTGCAGGGTTATTTGAGAGAGACCATCTTCATCCTACACCTCCCATGGATTAATAAACCTTAGGTCACGCACTTGAGGGAAAATTGTCACTGTCCTACAAAACTCCGCGCTAGGAGGCCCAACACGAGTCTACAACAAGAAGGTTGCGTAGTAGACATCAAGCTATTTTCTGGCGCCGTTGTCGGGGAGGTGAGTGCTTGAAGGTATATCTTTAGATCTTGCAATCAAATATTTTCGTTTATTGTTTTTCACTAGTCTTGTTTTTATAAAACAAAACTACAAAAAAATGGAATTGAGGTTGCCTAATATGCTTCATCTTTTTAATGTCTTTCGTGAAAATGACGGAAAGGAAAATTCCGCTCAAGTGTTAGAAGAAGAAGTTATTAAAATGTTTGGAACTAAATCTTTGAGTGATGAGCATGATTGTGATATTGTTAGTATGAATTGTTTGAATATCTGTGATGCTAATGATATGCAAAGCCACAAGCTTGGGGATGCTATGTTTGATGAAGATGATATTTTTAGTGTCCCAAGTTTTGATGAGCAAAACTATTATGATTATGGCATGCCTCCTATATATGATGATTATGATGATGACATGTATGCTATAAAGAGTGATAGTAACCATGAAACCTGTCATCATGGTTTTAATATTTAATGTGGTTATGCCAATCAAGTATCTCATGATAGTTAGTTTGTTGAGTTTATGTGGAGAGTGAAAAAAATTCTATGCTTGTGGGTCGTGAAGAGAATGCTTGCTGGTTATATTATGGAATTCCTTCATGATGCTACTGAAAATTATTATGAGGGAGGAACTTATGCAGGTAGAAATTGCAATAATATCAACTTTCCTCTCTACGTGTTCAAGGTTTTGAAGTTATGCTTGTTTTGCCTTCCTATGGTAGTTGATTCTTGCTCCCATAAATTGTTTGCTCACAAAATCCCTATGCATAGGAAGTGGGTTAGACTTAAATGTGATTGTCATGAGATTCATGATGCTCTTTTTGCATGTTTCAATTATTATTCCTACACGAGCATCATTGAAATCATCATGCCTAGCTAAAAGGCATTAAAGAAAAGCACTTGTTGGGTGACAACCTAACACTTTTACACTCTATTTTTATATGTTCACATGATTAAGATACTATAGTAATCATGTTTTGTGTCTTTTATTTCTATATTGTGACAAGTAAATCCTTTGGAATAGTGTGGATACTTGCTTGTCTGATTCTGTGCAAAAACAGAAAGTTTTGCGTCTAGTATATGAATTATATGATTTTACTGGAGCGTCAAAAAATTCTGCAATCTTTACACACCATTTATATGTAAACTTCTTGAATTTTCCTAATTTTTAAGAATTTATAGAGTCACGAAAGTATGGTGATCATTCAGATCTTTACAGACTGTTCTGTTTTTGACAGATTCTGTTGTGCATGCATAGTTTGCTTGTTTCATCTGTTCCTATAGCTTATATTGAGTAATATTGTAACAGACCAAGAGCATACCTTGCCATATTTGTAATATTAGTCTTGGGTGAACCTTCATGTTATGCTTGTGATTTGAGCAACATATTTTGGCCTCATGCGTTTTTGGCATCATGGCATCATATTCATCATGGCATCTTAATTGCATCATGCTTCCTCATGTTGGTGGTGTGTGTTGAGTGTGTGTCTTGTGATGTTTGTGTGTTGGTGGCACATGTGTGTTTGGGTGTGTAAAACCTCTCCACTATTTTCTCTCAAAAACCCCTCACAATTTCTCTAGAACCATGCCCAACTCTCTCTCTTTATTAATATTTGCAACTGTGATGATTTTACTTGCGGGTTCACCTCTTGAAAAATGTTGCCCCTCTTCTAAATATTCTGTTCAGAATAGTAGTTATTCTCTTGATCATGTTTGTGGCTGTTGCCTATTTAATCCCTTGCAAAACAGTTTGCTTTTTAATTAAAACATGAATTAATTTGTTTGTCCTAAAAATGCCAAGTCCATTTTTATTAAATAGGGCATTATTTAATGAGTCCCAATCTATTTTTGTTTTCACAAGATCTTTTTCCTAACTGTCTGGTTTTGTTTGTGTTGCTGTTGTTTTATAAATATAGAAAAGCCGTTTGTGAGAGGGAACCAGCTCCTCCTCGGCCTTCCTCTTGCTCCTCCCTGGCCTAGCATGCCCTTTCGCAAGCCCAGAGCCAACGCAGCCTAGCAGAGCCCCGTAGCGTCAATCGTCGTTCTCCTGTTGACGACAACGCATCGGCAACAACCACGTCGTCCTCTGGTTCGATTTTACGAATGACATCGGTCCCTAGCGCCTATAAAGTCCCTAACCTATCCCTAGATCTCCTCGATTGATTCCTCTCTCCTCCTCGCCTCGCCGCCGCCAAGTAAGGTTGCCCCGCTCCTTACCGCCGCCATGGTCCCGATGCTCCGACCGAGCCTCTGCTCGCGCACGGGGTGATCTTCCTGCTGCCCCCAGCCACACTCCGGTGCCGTGGGGTCGTCGCCCCGGAGAGCCTCTTCTTCGTGGAAAGCTCGAGGGAGCGCCAAGGCCAGCCAGTCGCCATCGACACTCGGTCTCTTTCCTCGTTGTTCCGTTCAGATTCGTGCCGGAGTTTGTCATCTCGGGGCACCGTCTTCCTCGATCCCCAGCCGTCATCTGCGTGTCCTAGGTAAGGAGGTACGGCTCCTCCTTCCTTTTCCCCTCGCCGTCGCGGTGTTATCTGCGTGTACGCGTAGATCGGGACGCACCATGCCTATACTCTCCTTGCTCCTGCAGAAGCTGTGTTTTTTGCTCTATCTTCAGTAGTTGAGTGGTGTGGTGGCCTCCCACGCCCAACCAGCCGAGCCCCAGCATGCTGGCGCTCCCGCGTCGTCGCCCCGCACGCTCCCGCATCCCCACAGGCGGTATGCTGCAGCTGCGGTGGCCGCTTTGCCCGCCGACGACGTCCTCCTCTCCCCCGTCTGGAGGTAGAAGGAGCCCCCACACTTTTACCTGTTCAAGAGGAGTAAGCACCCCTCTAGTGTAGAAGCCCCTCGGTAGCCCAGTGGTAGCCACCCCGCGCACCACCCAGGAGTCCTCGGGTTTGAACCCTCGCTTCTCCCCCCTTTTATTTTTTGCTCATGTGTGTTGCTCTTTGTGTATGACAGTGGGTCCAAGGCCCCCGCTCTTTGCCAGGTGGACCCTCCTTTTTTTAATTGTTTCTGTGAGTTTGATTTATTACAAGTTTAGTAAATAATCCAAATCTGGACATGGCCAGACCTGGCAACTGTCATTTCTAGTAAGTTTTGACTTATAAGAGAATAGGTGTTATTTTTGAATTGAGTTTTGGGCAGCTTATTAACATGAACATCGGGGTGTGATATATGGAATTGGGGTAGAAAAATCCTAGGAATCTAGTGGTGCCATTAGTTTTGCCATTTGAGCAACTTGGCGAAATGTAATTTTTGTGATGGGGCGGCCTTTTGTGTTTTTTGTAGGATTTATTCCATGCATGCTATGATGATCTTGTCAACATGAATGTGCTAGTGTTTTGTGGTAACAAGGCCCTGTTATTTTCCTTTGCCATGATAAGCTTGTATATTGGTGGGTGTCTTGCTAATTTCAACATGCTAAATATTTACAAGTTTGAGATGCTGTAATTATTTTTATGCCATGTTTAGTGGATGTTATCAAGTGGTATGTTGTGTTCTAGGTCATGCTCAGTACAACTCTAATTACAATGTGTGCTAGTGTTTTGTAGAATATGTTGCCCTCTACCATCCTGTTAATTTTCATGCGATGAGGTGCTCTCTAGCATCATTGTTTTCTACTGTCAAATTGCTATCAGGATAACTCAAATTCTAGAAAACTGTGCTTTTCACTAAGTCCCTAGAATCTGTTTCATTATGCCATCTTGTGAGCTTCATGCTTAGTGATCCTTGCTTCCTATAAAGTTTTTGTAGTTGGATGATTTGTTAATCATGTTATGTAGTTTCTGTACATACTATGTTTGTGGTTGGAAACATCCTGCAGCTCTAGATATTTGCTGTGCAAGTTGCTATGTTGCTGTTTTGGACAGGATGTGTGTGGTTTTGTGTTGTGGCTTGTGGGAGCTATGCTCCATTTTTTGCTTGATCTTTGGATCTATTAGGTTAGTTTTTCATTTCCTAACTAGTGGCTACCTTGGAATAGCCCATGGCCTTCCTTGTCTTGTATTCTTGCCATGAGCGTAGCGTGAGAACCGTTACTCCGTTTTCTATGTTTTACATATGCATTTGCATCAATTTGGCATGAAGCATCCATATTGCCATGATCATGCATGTTCAAACAACTTAACATGAGGTTCTGTCCAGAATTCTAAATAACTTAACTATTGCATGAGAAACATGACTAGCTTAGGATTGCCATGTTAAATACTTCAAATGAATCATGGATCATCTTGTTTGTGCATTGCACCTTGGTTGTTTGTGTATTTCATGTTGTTTCTCTTTGGGTAGACACGAGTGTTGAACCTGAGCACGAGGATCCAGGAGAGTACAACTACGAGGACCCAGCTCTTTGTCCCTCCGAAGAACCAACATGTAAGATGATCGTACCCGGATCCCAACACTATTTTTGCTTTGCTAGATGTCTCTCTCTTATTGTTACACTTGCGTTACCTACCACTTTAATTTCAAGACTCCTACATTACCATGATAGCATCTAACCTCTCCACTACCTAGCTTACCTTGTTTCGCTAAGTTACCGCTGCTCAGCCCCTCTTATAGTGATCTTAGATGTAGGTGCATGTTATTTCCATGTGATAACATGGATATCTGGAGATATCACAATATTTTCTGCTATATAATTTAATGCACATATATATCTTGGTGAGGTGGAAGGCTTGAACTCTTGCTCGGTGTTTTGCTCCACTTTTACCGCCATAGTTACTTGTTATTGGTGTTATGTTCCATATTTTGCGCTCCTAACATGCTCGGGGTTGTTATTGCGACCCCCTTGATTATTCGCTTGAGATTAAAGCTTGTCTGGCAAGACCCAACATTGTTACTATTTTCTTAACAACTTAATAAAAATGCATAGGGCTTTGCAACCTGTGGATAATTAATCAACAACCCGGGCCAGTGCTCCTCTTGAGTGTTGGTCCAAACTAGAGCACTGTGCGGGGCCAACCCGGGGCAACTCGGGAGATTTCTATCAGGCCACTATACACTAGCTTATCCGGTCGTGTCCTGAGAATGAGATATGCGGCTCTTATCGGGTTCGTCGACACGTCGGGCGGTCTTGCTGGAGTTGTTTTACCTTTGTTGAATGTCTTGCGTGAGGAACTCCGATCTTCTTCATGCTATCTCAAGGTATCGGATTTCCTTTGGAATTTCCTAGGTAGATCACGAGATCCGTGGTCGAGGTTATTCCTGCGGTGTGTGGTTAATTTGTGATGGATTAGTTTGAGCACCCCTATAGGGTTAAATCTTTTGAAAAGTCGTGCCTGTGGTTATGTGGCAACTTGGATATTTTGTTTAACACCCGATTATAGTTAACTTGAAGTAAACTCAAATAAAATACACCAAGTGCGTGCGTAACCGTGATCGTCTCTTCTCGTGAACATGAACCGAGAGAGAACATAGTGGGGTTATGTTTGACGTAAGTAGGTGTTCAGGATCACTTAGTGATCATGGTAGTTCTCGATCGTCTTACCTGCTATCTTTCCACTTCTATCGGCTCACAACTTTTGGATCAATTCTTCGATAAGGCTGGATGGCCAAGGCGCCCTTTCGAGACTAGGACTCTCAGGTGGGTAAGATTCGGAAAACAGAAAAGCTAACCTGAATTCCTGCTTATCCCTAGGCTGCTGCTCTGTACTGCCCCACCAATAGAATAGAGACAATGAAACAAAGGAAAGATCACCATATTTACATTCATGTCCTCGTAAGATAGCCACCAATACATGCTTAGTGCTTGCTGTAACCTCACCACTTACCCCTTCCAAACCCAAAAGCTTACATAGTTTCGGTACCCGAGTTACATGATTGTTGAGTCCCTATGGCTCCACAGATTACAAGAATACACGTGCAGGTGTCGATGAGTATTTTCCAGAAAATGTGACTCAACTACAGTGGATGCTTGAATAATTGTGTGAACTTGTAATTTAGCTTGTGGCGAGTGTAAGCCAACTCATATACTCATCTCTTCATACATGTATGCAATGTTTACTGCACTTGCAAAACAACGAGATGCGCTTCTATCCCTGTCGAGGCCCCTGTGTCTAAATAAGGATTGGATCGCATTTTGGGCATTACAAGTTGGTATTCAGAGTCGTACGACCATAGGTGGCCGGGTCGAGTCTAGTAAAAACTATTTTGAGTCTAGTTATATCGGAGAGTAGGTTTCTTTTACTCCTCTTCTCGCTCAAATGTTTTTTAGGATAACACGGATATTTTGGAAACTATATGATGACGATGTGACGGAGTTCTGTCTTGGTGCCTCCTGTATGACTTGATTTCTTTCGGGGAGTTGAGCTCCAGGGGATTCTTGGCACATCGTTATCATTCAGTTTCCTTAGTATCTCAGGACGGAGGGTGTTCGAAATTGCTTCCATACTTATCATGGCAAGATAAGGTTGGAGTCACCCAGTACTGGGGAGGCGTCTGGGGTACTGCCATGTTTGGCATCATTGTGTTTTTTAGGATCCGAGATATATGGAGTTCCGAAGCCTCTGGTTATGTGTTGATGGATGGATACAGTTGGAGTGTAGGGCTTGTTAGTTGTGTGAGATATTTTGCCTCCCTGTATCCCCAACACCCGATTGCATAACCAAAGAGTTTCGAAGTTCTTAGGTGGGAATTAAAGTAGCTACCTAGGATCATCTTCTTCAGATGTATGAGGGTCTATACATTGTTCCAAGCAACCTTAGCTCAATACTTTTGTGTTATTGCAAGTGGCTTCAAGATCTGTTGATGTTATTCTGAACCTGAAGTATGCGTTCATACTAAATTTTCTGTTCGAATGCATGTGATGAGATTCATTGCAATTTCTTTCAAGCCATTTGATTCAGCTTATTGCTTCATCTTTGTCAATGGTGTGTTGATGTTCTTGTCCATCTCCAGGATGGCTCCACCAACTTGCGGGAATCCGGGTCGTGATGGGGAGTAGTCTAACCCTCCACCACCCCTCCGCCTCCTCCTCCAGAATCTTGGCAAGCTGTGATGGCCGCAACTAATGCGAATACTCAGATGTTTCTCAGGCTATTGCAAGAGAGATCAAGGACAACAAGGTTATCAAGGGAATTTTGAGAATCACGCTCAGCTCGCGACACTCAACCAGTTCCTTGCCAACCAGGCCAAGTCTTTCACCTATTGTGAGAAGCCTTTTGATGTGGATGATTGGCTTTGCGACATGAGCAAGAATTTCGAACGCATCAATGTCAAGCGAGATGACTATGTCAGGTTCGACATGTTTCAGCTCAAGGGTTAGGTAGCAGATTGGTGTTAGCAATACAAGGACTCCAGGGGTGATCTTGTTATCAGCTGGGATGATTTCTGTCGTGACTTCAGGGCCCATTACATTCCGATGAGCTTTGTTGAGGAGATGCATGAGAAGTTCAGGTACCTAAAGCAGGGAAGCAAGTCTGTCTATCTGTACAACGTCGAGTTCCAGAATCTGGCCCGCTATGCTAAACAAGATGTTCCTGACGACAAGTCCATGATTTATCTGTTCAGAGGTGGTCTCAAGGATGAACTTATGCCGGGTCTAGTCTTGCAAGAGCCTCGTGACTTTGATTAGTTCTACAACATGGCTTTGAAGGTCGAGGCAACTCAGCTCAAGTTGGATAACTCAAGGAAGCGTTCCAGGGAGTCCTACTCTTCTTCTTCCAGCTCTCAGATGGTTCCTAAGCAGCAGAAGTATTGGGTTCCTCCTCCTCCTCCTTAGTTTCATTCCCCTCAGCAGCAAAAGCGGTTTGGTGGTCGTGCTTCTTCCCACCCACCCAACCCAGGTTATCAGCAGAGGCCCTAGGCACCCAAGTCAGCTTATGTTCCTCCTCGAGGCAACTTCCATTCCCTCTCAAAGGTTACTTGTCACAAGTGTGGTCAGAAGGGTCACTACTCAAACAAGTGCAAGCAGCGACATCTTCCGCCTCCTCCTCTAGTCAGACCTCCAAGCAGTGCTATGGTGAAGCATAATCCCAAATCAGCAAGAGTGAACATGGTGAACGCAGCCGAGGTAGAGGATTCTTATAAAGTGATCATGGATAATCTCTTGGTTAATTCTATTCCTGCAAAAGTTTTGTTTGATACTGGTGCATCGCCATTCATTCATGTCTAGACCATTTGATATCAAGAATTATTCCTATTCCGAGATGTTGATTAGACCTTTGGGTGTCGTTTCTCCAGGTGTGGCCATGAAAACCACCTCTGTGGTTCCGGATGTTTCTATCAAGATGGGCAATTATTCCTTCTTGGCTTCTCCTTATGTTCTCGGCAATTACGATATTGATCTCATTCTTGGCATGGATTTTCTAGCTATGAACAAGGCGTATGTTGATTATCAAACCAAAGAAGTCAAATTGACTCATCCTTCCGAAGACGTGATCATTTTCACAGCTCGCGATGACACGATTCGTCTCTTTGCTCTTAATGAGAAGGGTGAAATCTCAACCATTTCTTAGATTCCGGTGGTTTGCGACTATGAAGAAGTCTTTCCAGAAGAATTGCAAGGAATGCCTCCGCACTGGCCAGTTGAGTTTGTGATTGACCTTGAGCCTGGAATTGAACCGGTTTGCAAGCATACTTATAAGCTTGGCCCCGAAGAGCTGAAAGAATTGAAGAAACAAATAGATGAACAAGAGCATGTGGGTTTGATCATACCAAGTTCTTCACCGTGGGGTTGTGGTGTTCTGTTTGTCAAGAATAAGGACGGCACGGACTGACTTTGTGTCGATTACCGTCCATTGAATAAGAAGACAAGCAAAAACAAGTACCCACTTCCCAACATCAATGAGTTGTTTAAGCAATTGAAAGGTGCCAAGGTTTTCTCGAAGCTAGATCTTCACAGGGGCTATCATCAGATTCACATTCATGAAGAAGATATTACAAATACTGCTTTCAGGACGAGTTTTGGCTCTTATGAGTACACAATCATGTCCTTTGGTCTCTCCAATGCTCCTTCAACCTTCTCCAGGATGATGAACTTCATATTCTGTCTTTTTGAAAATTGAGTTCGGCTTGGTGTATTTGGATGATATTCTCGTGTTCTCGGAGATTGAAGAAGAACATGCAGAGCACCTCCGGCTTGTGCTTGACAAGCTAAGAGAGCATTGATTCTATGCTAAGTTTTCCAAGTGTGAGTTTTGGATCAATGAAGTGGTGTACCTTGGGCATGTGATCTCTACCGAGGGCATTAAAGTGCACCCTGAGAAAGTTGAGGCAATCTTGAAGTGGAACCTCCTCAGAATGTCAAGCACCTTCGTAGCTTCCTCGGGCTTGCAAGTTACTGCAGAAGATTCATGGAGAACTTCTCTCAAATTGCTAAGCCTCCGTCCAACCTCCTCCAAAAGAATGTCAAGTATGTTTGGTCTCCTGAGTGTGATGTGGCGTTCAATACGCTCAAGGAGAAGCTGACTTCAGCTCCAGTTCTTGTTCCTCCCGATCAATCAAAGCCTTTCCAAGTGTTTTGTGATGCTTCCCTCCAAGGTCTTGGTGGTGTTCTCATGCAAGATAAAAAGATTGTTGGTTATGCCTTGCGACCAACTGAAGCCTAGCAAGAAGAACTACCTCACTCATGATCTTGAGCTGGCGGTAGTTGTGCATGCTCTAATGACTTGGAGACATTTGTTGTTGGGTACACCAGTTGAGGTGTACACTGACCACAAGAGCTTGAAGTACATTTTCACTCAACCCAATCTCAATCTTCGGCAGTCTCGTTGGGTGGAAATGATGGAGGACTTCAATCCAAGCATTGAGTATACTCCTGGAAAAGCAAATGTCATTGTAGACACGCTTAGCCGAAAGGCGTACTGCAACACTCTTATCCTGAAGCCTCTTCAACCCGAGCTTTGTGAAGCCTTCCGGAAGCTCAACCTCCAGATGATTCTGCAGGGATTACTTGCAAATCTTCAAGTCTCTCCGACTCTGGAAGATCAAGTTCACCAAGCTTAACTTCTTGATGCTATGGCAAAGAAAGTGAAGAAAGGTGTGGCCAAGTGTATTCCGAAGTATAAGTGCTTCCGCATTGATGACAAAGATACCTTGTTATTTGAGGACCGTCTAGTGGTTCCAAAAGGTGATCTCAGAAAGGACGAAGCACACAATTCTCTCCTATCCATTCATCCAGGCAGTTCCAAGATGTATCAGGACCTCAAGCAAACCTTCTGGTGGACTCACATGAAGCATGAAATTTCTCAGTTCGTGAACGAGTGTGATGTTTGTCGCAGAGTGAAGGCAGAACATCAACGTCCAGGAGGTCTCCTTTAACCTTTGCCTATTCCAGAGTGGAAATTCAATCATGTGGAGATGGATTTCGTCACTGGATTTCCTAAGTCCAAGCAGGGCAATGATGCCATCTTTGTGGTAATCGACAAGCTGACCAAGGTTACCCATTTCCTTCCGGTCAAAGAGTCTATCTTGGCAGCTCAACTGGCAGAGTTGTATACGTCAAGGATAGTTTCTTTACACGGTATTCCTCATCTCATTTCTTCAGATCGTGGAAGCCTCTTCACTTCCAAGTTTTGGGACTCCTTCCGAACTGCTGTGGGTACCAAGATCCGTTTCAGCACGACCTTTCACGCGTAGTCAAGTGGCCAAGTTGAGAGAGTCAATCAAATCCTCGAAGACATGCGCAAAGCCTGTGTGATTTCTTTCTGCATGAAGTGGGAAGAATGCCTTCCATACACTAAATTTTCATACAACAACAGCTTCCAGGCTAGGTCAGGCAAGGCCCAATTGGAGATTCTCTACGGTAGGAAGTGTCGTACCCCGCTCAATTGGTCTGAAAACGGTGAGCATCAAATTCTGGGCAATGACATGATCACTAAAGCAGAAGAGATGTGCCGTGTCATTCATGAGAATCTTAAAGCAGCCCAATCCCGCCAGAAGAGTTATTATGATAACAAACATCGGGATGTCTCCTTCCAAATCGATGATTTTGTCTATCTTAGAGTTTCTCCCATGAAGGGCACTCATCGTTTTGGAATCAAAGGGAATCTAGCTCCTTGCTTTGTGGGCCCTTTCAGAGTTTTGGGCAAGGGAGGTGACCTTGCCTATCAACTCGAGCTTCGTCCAAATTTCGAAAATGTGCATGATGTCTTCCATGTCTCTTAGCTCCGGAGGTGCTTCAAGACTCCCGAGCGTACCATTGACCTCCAGGACATTGATCTCCAAGAAGACCTATCCTATCGTGAGCATCAAGTTGCTATTCTGGAAGAAACTGAGCGTAAGACTTGCAACAAGTCAATAAAGTTTCTCAAGGTGAAGTGGTCTCATCATTCCGACAAAGAAGCTACTTGGGAACGTGAAGATCTTCTTCGTTCTGAACCAGAGTCCTTTCGTTCTTAGATCTCAGGTCGAGATCCTCTTGTAGTGTGGGAGAGTTGTAACAGCACAAGAGCATCCCTTACCATATTTGTTATATTAGTGTTGGGTGAACCTTCATGTTGTGCTTGTGAATTGAGTAACATATTTTGGCCGCATGAGTTTTTGGCATCATGGCATCTTAATTGCATCATGCTTCCTCATGTTGGTGGTGTGTGTTGAGTGTGTGTCTTGTGATGTTTGTGTGTTGGTGGCACATGTGTGTTTGGGTGTGTAAAACCTCTCCACTATTTTTTCTCAAAACACCCTTACAATTTCTCTAGAACCATGCCCAACTCTCTCTTTATTAATATTTGCAACTGTGATCATTTTACTTGCGGGTTCATCTCTTGAAAAATGTTGCCGCTCTTCTAGATATTCTGTTTAGAAAAGTAGTTATTCTCTTGATCATGTTTGTGGTTGTTGCCTATTTAATCCCTTGCAAAACAGTTTGCTTTTTTACTAAAACATGAATTAATTTGTTTGTCCTAAAAATGCCAAGTCCATTTTTGTTAAATAGGGCATTATTTAGTGAGCCCCAATCTATTTTTGTTTTCACAAGATCTTTTTCCTAGCTGTCTGGTTTTGTTTGTGTTGCTGTTGTTTTATAAATATAGACATCCTCCTGGGCCTTCCACCTCCTCCTCCCTAGCCAAGCGTGCCCTTCCGCAAGCCCAGAGGCCAGCGCACCTAGCAGAGCCCCGTAGCGTCAGTCATCGTTCTCCTCTGTACGGCAGCACATATGCAGCAGCCACGTCGTCTTCTGGTTCGATTTGATGGCCGGGTCCGTCCCTAGCGCCTATAAAGCCTATCCCTAATCTAGCCCTAGCTCCCCTTGATCCATTCCTCCCTCCTTCTCGCCTTGCCGCCACCAGGGAAGGTAGCCCCGCTCCTTGCTGCCGCCATGGTCCCGATGCTCCGGCCGAGCCTCTGCTCGCGCACGGGGTGATCTTTTCTGCTGGCCCCAGCCGCGCTCTGATGCCATGGGATCGTCACCCCAGAGAGCCTCTTCTTCCTCGAGAGCTCGAGGGAGCACCAAGGCCAGCCAGTCGCCGTCGATGCCCGGTCTCCTTCCTCGTCATTCTATTCAGATTCACGCCGGAGTTTGTCGTCCCGCGACGCCGTCTTCGTCGAGGCCCAACCATCGTCTGCGTGTCCTAGGTAACGAGGTGCTGCCCCTCCTTCCTTTCCCTCTCGCTGTCGCGTCATTATCCCCGTGTATGTGTAAATCGGGACGCGCCATACCTGTGCTCTCCTTGCTCCGGTAGAAGCTGCGTTTTTTTTCTCTGTCTTCAGTAGTTGAGTGGTGTGGTGGCCTCCCGCGCCCACCAGCCGAGCCCCAGCATGCTGGCGCTCTAGCGTCGCTGCCCTGCGTGCCCTCCCTCGTCCCCGCTGGCAGTCTTCTGCAGCTGCGATGGCCGATTTTCTCGCCGGCAACGTCCTCCTCTCCACCATCTGGAGGTAGAAGGAGCCCTGTGCTTTTACCTGTTCAAGAGGAGTTAGCTCCCCTCTAGTGTAGAAGCCCCTCACTAGCCCAGTGGTAGCCACCTCGCGTACCACCCAGGAGGTCTCGGGTTCGGACCCTGGATCCTCCCCCCTTTTATTTTCTGCTCATGTGTGTTTCTCTATGTGTATGATAGTGGGTCCAGGCCCCCTGCTCTCTGCCAGGTGGACCCTCCTTTTAATTTTTGTTTTAATTGTTTATGTGAGTTTGAGTTATTACCATTTTAGGAAATAATCCAAATCTGGACATGGCCAGATCTGGCAACTGTCATTTCTAGTAAGTTTTGACCTATAAGAGAATAGGTGCTATTTTCGAATTGAGTTTTGGGCTGTTTATTAATATGAACATAGGGGTGTGATATATGGATTTGGGGTAGACAAATCCCAGGAATTCAGTGGTGCCATTAGTGTCGCCATTTGAGCAACTTGGTGAAATGTAATTTTTGTGATGAGGTGGCCTTTTGTGATTTTTGTAGGATTTATTCCATGCATGCTATGATGATCTTGTCAACATGAATGTGCTAGTGTTTTGTGGTAACTAGGCCCTGGTATTTTCTTATGCCATGATAAGCTTCTATATTGGTGGGTATCTTGCTATAAAGGAGCTAAGAAATGTTGCTGATTTCAACATGCTAAATATTTCTAAGTTCGAGATGCTTTAATTATTTTTATGGCATGTTTATTACTCTCTCCGTCCCAAAATAAGTGAATCAAAAATGACTCAAGTTTGTACTAACTTTAATACAAAGTTGAGTCATTTTTGAGTCACTTATTTTGAGACGGAGGGAGTAGATGTTACCAAGTGTTCTGTTGTGTTCTAGCTCTTGCTGAGTGCTAGTGGTTTGTAGTAGATGTTTCCCTCTACCATAATGTTAATTTTCATGCCATGAGGTGGTCTGTAGCATCATTGTTTTCTGCTGTCAAATTAATATTAGGATAACTCAGATTCTAGAAAACCATGCTTTTCACTAAGTCCCTAGAATCTGTTTCATTATGCCATCTTGTGAGCTTCATGCTTAGTGATCCTTGCTTCCTATAAAGTTTGTGTAGTTGGATGATTTGTTAATCATGTTATGTAGTTTCTGTATATACTATGTTTGTGGTTGGAAACATCCTGCAGCTCTAGATATTTACTGTGCAAGTTGCTATGTTGCTATTTTGGACAGGATGTGTGTGGTTTTGTGTTGTGGCTTGTGGGAGCTATGCTCCATTGTTTTGCTTGATATTTGGATCTATTGTGGTTAGTTTTTCATTTCTAAACCAGTGGCTACCTTGGATTACCAAGGAATAGCCCATGGCGTTCCTTTTCTTTTATTTTGTGTTCGTACCTTGTCGTGAGCGTACCGTGAGAACCGTTATTCCGTTTCCTACGTTTTACATATGCATTTGCATCGATTTTGCATGAAGAATCCATATTGCCATGATGATGCATGTTCAAAAAACTTAACCTAAGGTTCTGTCTAGAATTCTAAATAACTTAACTATTGCATGAGAAACATGACTAGCTAGGATTGCCATGTTAAATACTTCAAATGAATAATGCATCATCTTGTTTGTGCATTGCACCTTGGTTGTTTGTTTATTTGGTGATGTTTCTCTTTGGGTAGACGCGAGTGTTGAACCTGAGTATGAGGATCTAGGAGAGTACAACTACGAGGACCTAGCTCTTGGTCCCTATGAAGAACCAACATGCAAGATGA
Organism: Hordeum marinum; assembly: GCA_022496015.1. Taxonomy (NCBI): domain Eukaryota; kingdom Viridiplantae; phylum Streptophyta; class Magnoliopsida; order Poales; family Poaceae; genus Hordeum; species Hordeum marinum. The sequence goes on from CM039674.1 coordinate 76,527,506, forward strand.
TCGTACCCGGATCCTGACACTATTTTTTCTTTGCTAGATGTCTCGCTCTTATCGTTTCACTTGCATGACCTACCACTTTAATGTCAAGCCTCCTACATTGCCATGATAGCCTCTAACCCATCCACTACCTAGAAAACCTTGTTTGGCTAAGTTACTGTTGCTTGGCCCCTCTTATATTGTTCTTAGATGCAGGTGCAGGTTGTTTCCATGTGATAACATGGATATCTGGAGATATCACAATATTTTCTGCTTTTTAATTTAATGCACATATATATCTTGGTGAGGTGGAAGGCTTGGCCTTTTGCTTGGTGTTTTGGTCCACTTTTACCGTCATAGTTACTTGTTACTAGTGTTATGTTCCATATTTCGCGCTCCTAACATGCTCGAGGTTGTTATGGGGACCCTCTTGATTATTCGTTTGAGATTAAAGCTTGTCTGGCATGACCCAACATTGGTAATATTTGCTTAACAACTTAATAAAAATGCATAGGGCTTTGCAACCCCGTGGATAATTAATCAACAACCCAGGACAGTGCTCCTCATGAGTGTTGGTCCAAAATAGAGCACTCTGCGGGGCCAACCCGGGGAAATTCAGGAGATTTTGTTTAGGCCACCGTACACTAGCTTATCCGGGTGTGTCCTGGGAACGAGATACGCGGCTCTTATCGGGTTCGTCGACACGGCGGGCGGTCTTGCTGGACTTGTTTTACCTTTCTCGGATGTCTTGCGTGAGGAACTCCGATCTTCTTTGGTCTATCTCGAGGTGTTGGTTTTCCATTGGAATTGCCTAGGAAGATCACGAGATCCATGGTCGAGGTTATTCCCATGGCGTGTGGTTAATTTGTGATGGATTAGTTGGAGCACCCCTGTAGGGTTAAATCTTTCGGAAAGCCGTGCCCGTAGTTATGTGGCAACTTGGATACCGGTTATAGTTAACTTGAAGTAAACTCAAATAAAATACACCAACTGTGTGTGTAACCGTGATCGTCTCTGCTCGTGAACATGAACCGAGAGAGAACACAGTGGGGTTATGTTTGACATAAGTAGGTATTCAACATCACTTAGTTATCATGGTAGTTCTCGATCGTCTTCCGTAGATCACCATATTTACATTCATGTTCTCGTAATATAGCCACCAAATACATGCTTAGTGCTTGCTGAAGCCTCACCACTTACCCCTTCCAAACCCGAGAGCTTACATACTTTCGGTACCTGGGTTACATGATTGCTGAGTCCTTGTGACTCACATATTACAACAATATAGGTGCAGGTTTGATGAGTATGTGCCAGAAGATGTGACTCAGCTCTAGTGGGAGTACGATGAAGAACATGGGCGGATGTATGTCACGTACCCCAATGAGTAGATAGGCCTTGGTCGTGATCTTGGGGATAGCAAGGCAGCTTTACATTGCTTCTTTTCTTCTTTTGATTTTATCCATAGATGGAAACTGTCTTTGATAGGATGCTTGAATAATTGTGTGAACTTGTAATTTAGCTTGTGGCGAGTGTAAGCCAACTCATATACTCATCTCTTCATACATGTATGCAATGTTTACTACACTTGCGGAACGACGAGATGCGCCTCTATCCCTGTCGAGGCCCCTGTGCCTAAATAAGGATAGGAGCGCATCTTGGGCGTTACAAATATAAATTGTGGGAATGATGGAATACAGTAGGTATCACGTGGGAATAATTATGAATCTTGTCTTGACAGTACCTAAGTGAATGATCTATGTTTATTACACTAACCCTTCTCACAAAGTTCCGTTAAGTTTTGTGTGATTGAAGTTTTCAAGTTTTGGGTGAGACACCTATATGAGGAGAATAAGGAGTGACAAGAACCTAATCTTGGGGATTCCCAAGGCACCCCAAGGTAATATCCAAGGAATACTCAAGCGTCTAAGCTTGGGGATGCCCCGGAAGGCATCCCCTCTTTTGTCTTCAACACTATCGGTATATCTTCCGTGGAGCTATATTTTTATTCGTCACATAATATGAGTTTTACTTGGAGCCTAACTTTTTGTTTTGTTTTATATTAGGTGATATTTATAATCTTATTTTTCAATAAAAAGTTCCAAGAATTGCCTTGAGGATGCTTGCATTACATGTTTGATGTGTGCTTTGTAGAAAACATAAACTTTTGCTATAGTGTTTTAATTTTCATAATTTACTGGAACATGGAAAGTTTCTGAAAATTTTACACAAAATTTTCATAGAAATTATTTAGCATGTACTAAATTTTCATAATGTTTTGAGTTACAACAATACACTTGTTTAATAGATTTCTACATACTGTTCTGATTGGACAGATTGTTGTCATAGTTTTGTTATCTACTTATCCTATAGTTTCCATAGCCTATATTGGTAAATATAAATTGTGGAAATGATAGTATAGAGTACCTAATGTTTGAAAATTATTGTGCAACTTGTCTTGGAAGTACATAAAGAGTTGATTTATTATTATGTGTATTAAACTATCTCACGAGTTCTTTTCGAGTTTTGTGTGGATGAAGTTTTTGAGAATAGGTGAAACCATGATATGAGATGATTGAACGAGACACTACAGGAATCAGCTACTTTGCCGTCAGCCATCCCAGACGGCAAAGGCATGCATGCCGGACGACAAAGGCTTTGCCGTCGGCCAGCAGACGGCGAATAGTCCGGCTAAATAAGCCACGATAAAGGGTGCTTTGCCGTCTGCTGGCGGACAACAAAGACCTAAGGATCTTTGTCGTCTGCCAGTAGACGGCAAAAACCGTGGACGGTACACCTACCAGCTTCCGGCCGTTAAGGGGTTAACGATGTGCTTTGCCGTCCGCCAGCGGATGACAAAGCACCTGTTTCTTTGCCGGCTTAGGTGGTTTCTTTGCTGTCCGCTGGCAGATGACAAATAACCTTAGGTCTTTCCCGTCCGCCAACAGACGGCAAAGAAACCACCTAAGCCAGCCTAGTGCTACCCCAGGTTGCACCGGTAGCTGCCATGTGGCAGCTTTGCCGTCTGCGAGCTGACAGCAAAGACCTTTGTCGTCTGCCAACAGACGGCAAAGTTACTATATAGCCCCTGTTTTTTCTGTTTTTTCTTAAATTCATTCAGTTTGACAGAATTTCACATATATATCCAACATATCAACAATAGAAGTTTCCAACAAGCATACCAACAATAAGTTTGAACAAGCATACCAAAAAAAAGTTTCCAACAACATATCCAACATACAAGTTTCCAACAACATATCCAACATACAATGGTTTCCAACAACATATCCATACATACATATCCAAAACAAGTTTCCAACAAGTTTCCATAAACAAAAAGGAAGCACAAGTAGAGGAGTACACTCCATCAATGCAAGCTTCCTCATCTATAGCAAATCTGCAAATTAGGAAAGATGAAAGTTACAACAAGAATAATACTAGCTAGAAGAAAAAGAAGAAGAAGAATTTATCTTCTCTTTCTTTTTCTCCTCTCCTCTTCTTTATCTTCTTCTTCTTCTAACTAAGGTAGGTAAAAATGCCATTTTTAGCTAAGGTAGGTAAAAATGCTAAGTGTGTAGGTCATTTTAGAGCTAAGATAGGTAAATAGGTCATTTTGGAGCTAACCTAGGTAGTTATGCTTTTTTAGCCAACTAAGCATATTTATTCACTTTGGAGGACAAAATGGTAAGTGTAGGTCATTTTAGAGCTATCCTAGTTAAAATCGGTCATTTTGGACCTAGGTAAGGTTATTTTGTCATTTTGGAGGAAAATAAACTAATTGTATGATAGTTTGGAGCTAAACCAAGGTTATTATAACATTTTTTACCTAAGTAAGCTAATTATGTCATAAATGAACTAGGTAAGCTAAGTATAGATTATTATTTAGCTATCCAAGGCAGTTATGACATTTTTTAGCTAACTAAGCATATTAAGTCAGTTAGGAGGAAAAAATGTTAAGTATAGGTAATTTTATATCTATCCTAGGTAAAGTGTGTCAGTTCGGAGCTAAGTAAGGTTATTATGTTATTTTTGCGGAAAATAAGCTAAGTACAGGTCATTTTGGAGCTAAACTAAGGTTATTATGCCATTTTTTTTACCTAAGTGAGCGAATTATGTCATAAATGAACCAGCTAAGCTAATTATAGATCATTATTGAGCTATCCTAGGTAGGTATGCCATTTTGTACCTAAGTGAGCTAATTATGTCATAAATGAACTAGCTAAGCTAGCCATAGATCATTATTGAGCTATCCTAGGTAGTTATGATTTCTAGCTAACTAAGCATATCAAGTCATTTTGGAGGAAAAAATGCTAAGTATAGGTCATTTTATAGCTATCCTAGGTAGAATATATCATTTTGGAGGTAAGTAAGGTTATTATGTCATTTTTGAGGAAAATAAGCTAAGTATAGGTCATTTTGGAGCTAAGTAGGTCATTCTTAAGCTAAGTATGCATTTGTTAAGCAAAACACTTGGGAAAACTTACCATCATCATGGAGGTGAAGGACCGGCCAGGTTTGCGCCGGGGTGAGATGTAGAAGGACCGGTCGGGGTTGCGGTGGACGCAGAAGGATCGATTGATGCTTGTCGGGAGGCACGCTGCACCAAAGATCATTTGCAATGTCTCCTTAGCATGATGCAACTCAAATGTGAATACTAGTAACTAATGAGCATTCAAATGAAACTCACCGTGGGTGCTATAGCAATATGGGGCATCGACGGAAGGGTCTGACCATTGTTCTGGGACACGGTCTTCACATTCTGTTTTCATGAGTCATTCATATTAGTTAGTGATGAAACGGACATTATGTGCATTATTTGGATAATATGCAGGAGAAACTTACCACGAGGAGCTCGTATAGGGCCCGGTGAGATGCGTAATTCCGGTTCCTCTCCTCCTCCAACAGCCTAGCCGTCCTCTCCTCCATGTCCCTCTCCCTTTGCGCCGCCTGCCTGTTTGCCTCCGCCAGAAGATCCTGGGCCCTAGCCTCAATGGCGAGCTCCATTGGCAGTGGACGAGGCCTTATCTTAGGATCAGAACTCGTCTGGCGCTTCTTGATCTCTGGGAGAGTTCTAGGATAACGTAGCAGTCCATCCCCAATGGCTATTGGGCCATGGGGCCTCCCACCACCAGATATCATCACAATCTCTGGATAAAAAGGACTCTGGCTCGTGTTGAAGTCCTCCCCTTTCCTCGCCTTCCCGTCATCTCTGTACCTCACGAGCTTGTTGTGGGAGGAGATGTTGCTGAAGCTCTCTAGATGATCGAGGTCATCCTGAGGGAATGCCTTGGCCTTCTTGTATGAGGCAGTATGGGCCATGGCATAGAGGTCGAACAGAGGTGCCACCTCCTTCTTGTTTTCTCGCGCCTAAAAGAGAGGAACAAAATATTAGTTAAGGGCTCAAGCTAGCATGAAGAATGAAATTGCATGAATCATGAAGCAAACCACATACCCAGTTATCCCCGTACTCAAACAGGTTGGAGCTCCCTTGATGGCGTGGCACACCTCTCATTTGGGCACGCTTATCCTTGGGCTTGTTGTGTTCGGCTAGCCATTCGGGACAGCACCACTCATCCACCAATGCCTCCCAACAGTCCATCCGATCTGCACACCATCTCGGGGCCACCTAAGTTAGACAAGAGAAATTTCAGCACTATGCCTACGAATCAAATCAAAGAAACTAAGTACAAGGCCTTAAGAATAGATAATTACCTTCATTAACTTCTCCTTACTCAGATAATTTTTGCGGCACTTCTTCTTGGCCCTCTTAATGTTAGTCGAGGTGTAGTAGTCTCGAATAGCCTACACCTGAGCCTCGTGGCGTAAGTTCTGAAGTAGGTGCTTGCACTCGGCTTTGAGAACAACAGCCGCTTTCGCCTCGTGGTCCTCAAGACACCTGTAGAAGGTCTGCAATCAAACAATACAACACGGATTAGTATAATCACTAGGTGCTGTTGATTTTTCATTCTGTAAAGGAGAAATTACCCAAAAGTGACGGATCACAATGTCATCCACCGTCTCGCACAAGACACCGTCGACCATCTCCTCCAGCGGGGTGGGGCAACATGTACAACTCACAGGTTAGTGCTACCTATGGCGAATCACCCTCACCGGGAAACTGGACCTTCCCCGGGAAGTGGTGCCGAAGAAGCACACCAAGAACCTGGTTGGGCCTGCGTAAACCACGCTCATGTTCCCAACCCCTGCAGTATGACAAGGCCAACACATTAGATACTAATTTGAAGAAACATGAAGGCAAAAGGTTAAAAAAGAGTAAATGCACTTACTTCTCCGCATTAGGCGCAATGAACCACCTCTGATCGCGGGTCGTCGGCACGGGTGGGAGCTTTGTACAACCATGCTGGTAGACCTTCTTGCCCTCCTCAACCAGCTCGCCCTCGCTATAGGTGTCGTCAGACAAGCTGTCCTCCCCCCATCAGCATGTCCTTACCACCTTTGAAGTTCTTTTTGGTAGCGGCATCGTATGTCTTGATCCCATTATCCCAGGCTTCTTGCAATTCATCCTTAAGCGGATGCATGTACACATTCATATTCTTCCCCGGATATTTGGGCCATGGAATTATCAACGTCAGGAAAATGTTCTTTCTTTTCATAATCTCTCCGGGGGAGATTGAGTGGAATGACAAATACAGGCCAACAACTGTATTGTGCTGCCATCATACCATACACATTGAACCCATCCATGTTGATGTCAACTCGAGGATGCCTTGGATATGCCGCTTTATCCTTATGTAAAGCATCGAAGTGCTTCCACGCAAAAGCGTCTGAAGTGTGTCCCAACATCGGATTCCCATCTGCATCTAGTTCTGTTCTTTTGCCCAATTTATGCCACGTCATCTATTTGGCCATCTCTTCGACCATGAAAAGACGTTGAAGTCTTGGTATGATTGGCAGATACCGAAGAACATTAATGGGGATTTTGGTCTGAATCTTCTCACCCATACTGTTGTCGACCAGAACATACCTGGAAGCATTGCAAATGGGGAAATAGTGCAAGCCCGCATACTCAAGCCTAAATAAGTCACATCCATTCTCACACGCATATTTCTTCTCATAGGGCATCTTAAGCGCACGTAGGTTTTTGTCCGACTGGTACAGGTTTGCTGGCAATACATGGCCTTTGGGTAGAAAGCGTCCAAATATCATCATCATCGCATTGTAGCATTCTCTGCCCAGGTTGAACTGAGCCTTGAGAGCCATTACTTGTGCGATGGCATCCAGTTGACAAAGCTCAGTGTGCTGGTGGAGAGGACATTTTTAAGACTCCAATCTACACATACTCGGGCTGTCGATGGATAAAGTTGGACAATTCGAAAGAATCATGGTTATAAATATGCTAATGAATGCATATTTATAGATGTAACCCTTTTGAACGAGAGACACATAGTGGTCACGCATACTGATGATTGAAGGCACCTATAGCTAGCAAGTTTCATCGACACGAAGACCGAAACAGAGGAAATGAAGGGGCAGGAGGAGATGTCATTTGTGCTCACCCAGGAACGCAGGGGCGGAGCTCGTCGAATGCACGGGGAGGTCGTCGAACACCAGACCATCGCAGCGACGAAACAACTACACATTTAAATCCACCTCATCAACATAAATATGATGTTTTGTATAACAAAATTGAAAAATATGTATGACCTAACTCATAATTCACAAATATATGACCCGTGTCGTGTCGGGGTCGGGGTGTCGGGGGTGTTAGGTCGGGTCGGGGTGTCGGGGGTGTCGTGTCGGGGTAGGGGTGCTGTGTCGTGATCGGGGGTGCCGTGTCATGATGTCGGGGTGTCGTGTCGGGGGTCGGGGTGTCGTGTCGGGGTCGGGGTGTCGGGGGTGTCGTGTCAGGGTCGGGATGTCGGGGGTGTCGTGTCGAGGTGTTGGTGGTGTCATGTCGGGGTCGACCCTCAACTCCTTTTCCCCTCGATCCTCGACCCCCGACAACCTAAATAAATCTAAACTAAATCTAGGGGTGTCGGAGTCTCGGGCGTGTCGTGTCGGGATCGGGTTGTCGGGGGTGTCGTGTCGGGGTAGGGGTGCCGTGTCATGGTCCGGGGTGCCATGTCGGGGTGTCGGGTCAGGGGTCGGGGTGTCGTGTAGGGGTCGGGGTGTCGGGGGTGTCGTGTCGGGGTCGGAGTGTCGGGGGTGTCGTGTCGAGGTCGAGGGTGCCGTGTCGGGGCGTCAGGGTGTCGTGTCGGGTGTCGGGGTGTCTGTGGTGTCATGTCGGGGTCAACCCTCGACTCGTTTTCCCCTCGATCCTCGACCCCCAACAATCTGAATAAACCTAGCTAAACTAAATCTAAATAAACCTAGCTAAACTAAACCTAAATTAACCTAACTAAACTAAGTCTAAATAAACAGCAAAAACAGAAAAAATCACCTTTTTAGGCGACGGTGCGGCTCCGGCGGCAGGGCGGGGCTAGGCGGTGCGGCGCCGGTGGCGACAGGGGGGGGGGGGCGGCGCGGCGCGGCTCCGGCGGTGGGGCAGGGCAGCGTGGTGGCCGCGGCCTGCGTCCGCTGGGAGGGGCGGCCGGGGCGGGGTGGGCGGGCGGCCGGCTACGAGGCGGGCACCGGTGGGCGGGGCTGGCCGGTGGCGGCGGGGGCTCCGGGAGGCGGGGCCAGGGGCTGCGGCTTGGGCACGAGGCGGCGCGTGCTGATGAGGTGAGGGGAAAGAGAGAGGGGTGGGGTGATGGGGCGGGCGGCGAGGGGCGGGGCTGGCCGGCGGCGGCGGGGGCTTCGGGAGGGGGGGTAGCACGGGGGCGGCGGCGGCTCGGGCACGGGGGACGGCGCGGGTGAGGTGAAGGAGAGAGAGAGAGAGGGAAGAGATGGGTGGGGCACGGGGGTTAGGTAGGTTAATCTCTTTGCCGTCTGCTAGCAGACGGCAAAGAGACTAGCTAGTGGGGTGTGGCTGGGGGGAATGGACGTTAATTCTTTGCCATCCGCTACTAGCGGAGAGCAAAGAAACTGTCCGTTGCTGATACCCGTTACTGGGCCACCCTTCATCTTTGCCGTCTGCTAGCTGACGGCAAAGCTAGTTTGCCGTTCGCTGGCAGACGACAAAGAACTAGCTGATGGCAAAGAGCTCTTTGCCGTCAGCTAGTTCTTTGCCGTCCGTTTTCTGGAAACTGATGGCAAATAGCTGCTTTGCCGTCTGCCAGCTGACGGCAAAGAACTGGCAGACGACAAATTTGTTGTTTCAGTAGTGAGATACAAAAGCTCATGCTTTGGGATTCCCAAGGCACCCCAAGTAAATATTTCAAGAAGTATCAAGCATCTAAGCTTGGGGATGCCACACATCCCATCTCTCTTCATCAACTATCGGTTAGCCTACATTGAGCCTAAAGTTTTATTCGTTCACATGATGCGTCCTATTCTTGGAGTGCCATTTTGTTTTGCTTGATGTTTAAATAAAATACTCAGATATGAAAATATTTATTGAGAGAGAGAGAAAGTCCTCACATAGCTACTTAATTGTTTGACTACTCATTGATCTTCACTTATATGTTTTGGAGTAGTTTTGTCATTTACTCTCGTGCTTCACTTATATCCTATGAGTAAATGGTTGAATGAATTGAATATCATAAATCTGATATTATATATGTTTTATATGATTATCCCATGGGGAGTAATGGCTTCACATATAAGAAGTATAGATGGTGAAATTTATTGAAAGTTAGCAAACACCGCATTGGTCATCTTCTATGATTGTGAATACCCATTAATTATTTTCAAACTTGAGAAAATTAGTTGAAGTTGGACAAGGAAGACAACGTAATGAGTTATGTTTGGGTATATTTGTATAGAAGTTATATTGTTATGGATCCTCCAACATGTGGTGCTTGCTTCCACCTCATAATAGCCAAAACTCCCGTACCAAGTAGAAATACTACTTGTGCATCCAAACACCCTTAAACCCAAAGTTGTTCCATATGAGTCCACCATACCTACCTATATGCAGTATTTACCTGTCATTCCAAGTAAATTTGCATGTGCCAAACTCTAAACCATCAAATAATATTCCGTTTTGTATGCTCGAATCGCTCATATAGTGACTAGGGGCTGTCAGTATCTTCCATGCTAGGTGGGTTATTCTCACGATATGTGTTGATTGACTATCGTTCATGAGAAAGTGGCTGGTATTCGGGATGCCCAGTTCCATGCTCAAAAAACGAAATCAAAACATAATGAAACAAAACTCCCCCAGGATTGTTGTTTGTATGGATGGTACCCGTGGATTTGGCTCGCCGTGGAGTGTGATTGATTGGTGGAGAGGGAGTAAAAACTTTACCATTCTGTTTGGGTACCGCCTATAATGTATCTAGCATGGAAGATACCGAGATCTCTCAGTTGTTATGTTGGCAATGAAAGCATACCGCTGAAAATTATTACTCATCTCTGTTTTAAAAGCTCGAGCTCTGGCACCTCTGCAAATCAATGCTTCCCTCTGCAAAGGGCCTATCTTTTACTTTCTAGTACTTAGCTTTATACAAGAGTCATGGTGATCTTCACCACTTCCTATATTTTGTCTTTTTCTCTTGACAAGAATCATGTGGTGGGGAAAGATCCAAGCATATGTGGCCATTCAAATATATCTGACCATGAATTATTATTGTTGATAATTATCTACTCCCTCCATCCCAAAATAACTGTCTCAAGCTTAGTACAACTTTGTACTAGAGCTTGTACAAAGTTGAGACAATTATTTTTGGACAGAGGGAGTATATGATAAGTATGTTGGGCGGCGAAATATTAAGCACCTATGTTTCCATGTGTTCGACGGATGCCATTTACTCTAAAAATATGCTTTGAGTGTTAGCAATCATGGAAGACTATATGATGGTTAAGTATGTGGAATTTGCTAAATCAAAGCTCTTACATAGACCCTTCGTGAAAATAAGATGAATTGCAATTGCTTGGTGACTGAAAGCAGAGTTTGTTAGTTTTCAAGAAACTTTATGGTCTATACTTTAACATGTGAATAGCTTGTTACTTCATCATGAAAATTTTTATGAGATGAGCTACTGTTTATGATATTTAATGATGCTAGAGAAGGTGTTTGTAACTATCATTGATCAAACTTGTGCACTTGCTAGCATTCACACTTCATAAATTATTTCTTTTATCATTTACCTACTCGAGGACGAGCAGGAATTAAGCTTGGGGATGCTGATACGTCTCCAACGTATCTATAATTTATGAAGTATTCATGCCATGTTTACAATAATTCTACATGATTTTGGTATGATTTTATTAGTTTTGGGTTATACCATAGGTGCATTGCATGCAAAACAAAATTTTCCTATACGCAGAATAACCAAGAACATTCTACGGAGATGGATCACAGTTCGTTACCACTAGACGTGCAGTGCAGTGCAACGGAAGTAGAGTTGGGGCAGTGCATTCGTATGGTCCGTCTCCTCCTTGTCTGTTCTCCGTCGAACAGCCGGCCGATCTCCCTCGAACAACCGGTCGTCAGATCCCACGTACAGGTTCGCCGGAGCGGCGCAAGTGGACTGCCTCTAACAGTAACCGCGCGTGCAGGAGGAACACCTTGCGGCGAACTGCTATGTCCGGTCAGACAGTTGGCGGCTGCGAGTGGACGTGGCTAGTTGCAACTCATGCAAATCCCTAATGACGGCGCCGAAGGGATCAACCAGATGGGTGTGCCACACCTCCACTATATATAGGCACTCGACGCGGGCTCAACTCTTGGGCCTCGCACAGATCATAGAGCCCACATGTTCCTTCCCTTAAGCGCGCGACCCTTCAGGTTCTCGTCCACTTGGTCGCGAGTCAGATCACATCTGACTAGACCAATCGGTAGCAGCCTCTAGCAAGGCGTGCCGACACCAAGTGTGTGATGAAGCTGGTTAGGCGAACATGTACTTCACATTTCTATTCCCTTTGCCACACGATATATGTTGTCGTGCACAAGGCGACATGGTCATCCTTGTTGCAGCAAGACCTCTTTCTCGTTCTGGTGAATCCGACCAACAATTCGGATTATCTCATAATCCTCATTGCATGGCCATGCTTATCCAGGTCGGATCACCCGAGGGGCTTGGAGTATATCTCTCCTGATCGGAGGGGCAAATCCCATCTTGCTCAACCATGTCTCGCAACATGGGTTTGGACAAGCCCGAAACCTACCTTTGTAAGTACCCAGTCATGGAGTAGCGTTTGGTAGTCCCAAAACAAGTCTGTCACCATCCCGAGTACATGCGCCAGCTCAGGTCTTAGGACATAGAACGTATATTGTACTAGAGACTCACAGATGACCTATAGTTGCGTCTCATAGTTGGGTCTATCGAACTCAGACCTTATCTCAACATGGATCCGACTATGTTGAATCCGACCAGACCTTTATGAGTGAACATTATACGGCTAGCATCCAATGCTACATGGTCAGTGAAACCGAACCATCCACCGTGTCATATGCTAGTCTGATTAGTTGTGCGTCCACACAACCCTTTCGACTAGGGACCATTTAGGACAGTTATCATACAATGCATAGTCTCACAAACAAGTCACATACTTATTAATACACATCACTAATAATGTCCAAGGACTATATTTATTCATAAACTCATAGGAAATATGATCATTCATGATTGCCTGTAGGGCATATCTCCAACAATTAGAACTAACTCGGACTAACGTTGTTTTCAGCAGAACTACCGTGGTGTTGTTTTTGTGCAGAAATAGAAGTTCTCGGAATGGGATGAAAATTTACAGAGAATTCTTTTGGAAAATATAAAAAATACTAGAGCGAAAAGATACCAGAGAAGAGTCCTGAGGGAGTGACAAGCCTGCCAGGCACGATTACCCCATCTCGTCGTGCCTAGTGAGCTTGTGACCTCCTCGGGAACCTTTTGGACGTGGGACCAATGCCAAATACTCCTATAAATACAGAAACCTCCAAAAACAAACCTAGATCGGGAGTTCCGTCGCCGCAAGCCTCCAGAGCCATGAAACCATCACTGGAGGCCATCTTCATCATCTCGGCGGTCTCGATGATGAGGATGGAGTAGTTCACCCTCGGGGCTGAGGGTATGTACCAGTAGCTATGTGATTGATCTCTCTCTCTCTCTCGTGTTCTTGAGATGACACGATCTTGATGTACCACGAGCTTTATTGATATAGATGAATCATATGGAGTTTTCCCCTCTCTATCTTCTTGTGATGAATTGAGTTTTCCCTTTGAAGTTTTCTTATCGAATTGAGTCTTTATGGATTTGAGAACACTTGATGTATGTCTTGTGATGGGACATCCGTGGGGACAATGGGATGTTCTATTGATCCACTTGATGTATGTTTTGGTGATCAACTTGCGGGTTCCGTGACCTTGGGAATATATGCATAGGGGTTGGCACATGTTTTCGTCTTGAATCTTTGGTAGAAACTTTGGGGCACTCTTTGAAGTTCTTTGTGTTGGATTGAACATGATGAATCTGAAATTGTGTGATGCATATCGTATAATCAATCCCATGGGTACTCGTGGTGACATCAGGGTTTTGGTTGATATGTGTCTTAAGGTGTTATTTTAGTACAAACTCTAGGGCTGTTCATGACACTTATAGGGGTAGCTCATAAGATTGATCGGAAAAGATAACTTTGAGGTGGTTTCGTACCCTACAATAATTTGTTCGTTAGTTCTCTACTATTTGTGACTTTGGAGTGAACTCTTTGTCGCACGAGAGGTATTTACATATGATTAAACTATGTTAGTATTGTTGAGAGAAATTGCACTAGTGAAAGTATGAACCCTAGGCCTTGTTTTCAAGCATTGCAATACCATTTTTGCCTACTTTTGTTACTTGTTACCTTGCTTTTTTATATTTTCGGATTACAAAAACCTATATCTACCATCCATATTACACTTGTATCACCATCTCTTTGCCGAACTAGTGCACCTATACAAAATTTGCCATTGTAATGGGTGTGTTGGGGACACAAGAGATTATTTGTATTTGATTGTAGGGTTGTTTGAGAGAGACCATCTTTATCCTACACCTCTAATGGATGGACAAACCTTAGGTAATCCACTTGAGGGGAAATTGCCACTATCCTACAAAACTCTGCGCTTGGAGGCCCAACATGAGTCTACAAGAAGAAGGTTGTGTAGTAGACATCACTTGCTGTCTTGCTCACCTCCTGTTACCTGTTTTCTTTTATTTGTGCATAACACATGTTGTTATCTAGCCCACACAAACAAAAGTTCTTAGCCCAGCTGAGACAAACAAGTATAGTAGCAACCATCCCATCCGGCCATCCCAAACCAGTAGCGTGGCCTGGCCCCAACTTTTCGGTGTGTTTGGAGAGAAACCGAGTACCGAACTGATCAATGAGAGCACCGAACGCTCGGTTTCATCTATTGCCAGAGGCTGACCAGTGGGTGTTTTCTAGGAACCAATAAAACTAAAACACCAAAGCACCAAACCATTCGGTTTGGGGGAACTGATTGCCCACCCTGAATGATAGGCATATGGATGTGAGAAATGAGATAGATGAGATTTTCTGTAGCCAAACACCTATTCTTAAACACAACTTGCCTGTTGACATTTTATGCGATCCTCCTCGACCAAAATACATTAGTCCTACTCTATGTTAGCACAAGAATAATATGGAACTGGATGCTAAACCTGTCTTTGATCATCAATGCCGCTTGAATCCTAAAATGAAGGAAGTGGTAAGAACTGAAATACTAAAGCTTCTCGAGGCACGTATAATTTATCCTATTGCTGATTATAGATGGGTAAGTCATGTTCATTATGTTCCTAAGAAAGGAGGTATAGTTGTTTTTACTAATAATAAAAATGAACTTATTCCACAAAGAATTATAACTGGTTATAAGATGGCAATTGATTTGAAGAAATTAAACAAAGATACTAGAAAAGATCATTACCCCTCCCATTTATTGATTAAATGTTAGAAAGGTTATCTAAGCACACACACTTTTTCTTTCTTGATGGATATTCTAGTTTTTGTCAAATACTCGTGTCAAAAGAAGACCAAGAGAAAACTAATTTCACATGCCCATTTGGAACCTATGCTTATAGACATATGCCTTTTGGTTTATGCAATGCACCTCCTACCTTTCAAAGATGTATGAAAACTATATTCTCTGACTTCTGTGAAAAGATTGTTGAGATATTCATGGATTTTCCGTTTACGGGACTAATGACCCACAAGTATAGGGGATCTATCGTAGTCCTTTCAATAAGTAAGAGTGTCAAACCCAACGAGGAGCAGAAGGAAATGACAAGCGGTTTTCAGTAAGGTATTCTCTGCAAGCACTGAAATTATCGGTAACAGATAGTTTTGTGATAATATAATTCGTAATGGGTAGAAAGTAACAATTGTAACAAAGGTACATCAAGGTGGCCCAATCCTTTTTATAGCAATGGACAAGCCTGGAGAAACTCTTATATAAAGCAAGGTGCTCCCAAGGACACATGGGAATTTCTCTCAAGCTAGTTTTCATCATGCTCATATGATTCGCGTTCGTTACTTTGATAATTTGATATGTGGGTGGACCGGTGCTTATGTGCTGCCCTTACTTGGAAAAGCCTCCCACTTATGATTAACCCCTCTCGCAAGCATCCGCAACTATGAAAGAAGACTTAAGATAAATCTAACCATATCATGAAACATGTGGATCCAAATCAGCCCCTTACGAAGCAACGCATAAACTAGGGTTTAAGCTTCTGTCACTCTAGCAACCCATCATCTACTTATTACTTCCCAATGCCTTCATCTAGGCCCAAATAATGGCGAAGCCTCATGTAGTCGACGTTCACATAACACCACTAGAGGAGAGACAACATACATCTCATCAAAATATCGAACGAATACCAAATTCACATGGTTACTTATAACAAGACATATCCCATGTCCCCAGGAACAAACCTAACTACTCCCAAAGCATATTCATGTTCATACTCAGAGGAGTATTAATGATGATGAAGGATCTGAACATATGATCTTCCACCAAGTAAACCAATTAGCATCAACTACAAGGAGTAATCAACACTACTAGCAACCCACAGGTACCAATCTGAGGTTTTGAGACAAACATAGGATAGAAGAGGTGAACTACGGTTTGGAGAGGCGATAGTGCTGATGAAGATGTTGATGGATATTGACCCCCTCTTGATGAGAGGCTCGTTGGTGATGACGATGGCTTTGATTTCCCCCTTCGAGAGGGAAGTTTCCCCGACAGAACAGCTCCGCCGGAGCCCTAGATTGGTTCTGCCCAAGTTCCGCCTCGAGACGGCGACGCTTCGCCCCGAAAGCTCTATTATGATTTTTCCAGGTGAAAAGCCTCAATATAGCAGAAGATGGGCATCAGAGGGCTGCCAGGTGGGCCACAAGCCATAGGGGAGCGCCTAGGGGGCTAGGGCACGCCCCTTGGCTTGTGACTGCCTGGTGGCCCCCCTGGTGTATTTCTTTCTCCCAATAATTTTTATATATTCCAAAATAATTCTTCGTAGATTTTCTGGACTTTTGGAGTTGTGCGGAATAGGTATCGCAGATTTTCTCCTTTTCCAGTCCAGAATTCCAGTTGTCGGCATTCTCCCTCTTCATGTAAACCTTATAAAATAAGAGAGAAAAGGCAGAAATATTGTACGAAAATGTGTAGTAACAGCTCATAATGCAATAAATATCAAAATAAAAGCATGATGCAAAATGGACGTATCAACTCCCTCAAGCTTAGACCTCGCTTGTTCTCAAGAGAAAGCCGAAATCGATAAATGTGCCCACATGTTTAGAGATAGAGGTGTTGATAAAATAAAATATGGACATGAAGACATCATGATCATCTTTAGAACAACAACATATATTGACATATAATTTCTTATCCTAAGGTAAGAGTTCATTCACAATGGTAAAGTATGAATCAAGAACTCTACTGAGAACCGACAAACAACGATCTTAGTCATCGAAGCAATTCCAATTTATCATAATGTAAGAAAGAGTCAATATAAGAGTCTGTAAAGCAAATACGCATACTCAATCATCTTTTAGTCTTTCACAATTGCTAACACTCACGAGGTACCTCTGAGGTCAAAGCTTCAATCGGACACAGAGAAAGATAGGGGCTTATAGTGTTGCCTCCCAACTATTCACCTCAAGGGTAATGTCAACAGTATTAACTCATGATCGTCCACTTCCGAGTGGATATATGTGTCTAGATCATTCCCCAACACTTGACGCTTGCCAGAAGATAAAGGCAAAATAAAGAAATTGATGGAGATCACCACGACTCTTGCAAAAAGGTAAGTAAAAAAATAAAAGTAAAAGATAGGCTCTTCGCAGAGGGAAGCAGAGGTTGTCATGCGCTTTTATAGTTGGATGCACAATCCCTTAATGCAAAAGAATGTCACTTTATATTGCCCCTTGTGATAGAGAACTTTATTATGCAGTCCGTCGCTTTTATTTCTTCCCTATCACAAGTTCGTATAAAGTTTATTTTCCTCAGACTAATAGATCACACATATTTAGAGAGGAATTTTTATTGCTTGCACCGATTACAACTTACTTAAAGGATCTTACTCAATCCATAGGTAGGTATGGTGGACTCTCATGCCAAAACTGGGTTAAGGGTGTTTGGATGCACAAGCAATATCTTTACTTGGTGCGGAAGTTTTGGCTGATATGAGGTGGAAGCAAGCGACACATGTTGAGGGATCTATAAGAATATAACTTCTATTTAGAAATAAGCAAGCATAAACCATTATGTTGTCTTTCTTGTCCAACATCAACTTCTTAACATACAATATTTTAATGAGTGCTCACAATCATAAAAGATGTCCAAGATAATATATTTATATGTGAACCTCTCTTTCTTTATTACTTCCTTTTAATTGCCACAATGACCAACAACTATGTTTGTCAACCCACAACAGGTTTCAATCGACATACATCTTATATGTGAAGTCATCACTCCCCATAAGATCATCATATATACTCTTTGCTTTTATTCTATACTTCTTTCTATTTCATCTTTCTCAAGATCAAGATCATACCAAACAAGCAAAGCCCTCAACTCAAAAGTACTTTTTATTATATAACTCTCAGACTTTCTTACATAAGAGGAATCATAAATAAAAAACTCAAAACTAGATTACACGAGAACTTTATTCTACTAGATCAAGATATAACCAAAAGGATTGAACTAAGAAAAATGATAAGAGTAAAAATAAAAGATGTGATGGTGATACGATGCTGGGGCACCTCCCCCAAGCTTGGCACAAGCCAAGGGGAGTGCCCATACCCATGTGTTTAGTTGTGTTGCTTCGGAGGTGGTGATATGAGAGTTGTTGCTGAGTTTGGAAGCTTGTCATCCATCTTCCAAGGCATAGGATCACCATCGTAAAAGGATGAATGAGTCTCCAGGATCCACAAATCTACAACCAAACTCATTTTCTTAAATCTGTATTCAAACTCAGAGTTTTGGTTCTGTAGGTCATAGATCTGGGCTTGGAGATGCTCAATTTTCTCGTAAATCTTAAAGATGTGCCCCCGACTTCCTTGGCGTTCGGCTTGTGCTTGTTGGTAAACTCCGCAATCATCATGTGATTGGCATTCCACCATACCTTGGCACTTGAAGACCTGTTGCTCCATTCCTTCGAGCCTTGTCTCCATGCTTCCGGTCTTCTTTGGCCCCTCAACATCACGGATGTGCAGCACCCCCTCATGCATCTCAATGGTTTGAGGGTGTTGCAACACCTCTAAAAGGTAGGGGTTGATGACCTTCTCGAGGAACTTGTCCTTCGAAGCACTTGGAGACGTCATGTTGATCTAAAACTGCTGCAGAAACATCTTAAAACAAAAATAGGAGATATTGTCGTGATTCGAGAGTCAAAACCTTCGGGAGATTATATAATGAATTTTTACCGACCGAAGGAGTATACCACAAGAAAACGGGATCTGGAAGGTACACGAGGTGACCACAAACCATAGGGGCGCACCTAGGGGGTAGGGCGCACCCCCTGGCTTGTCGCCTCCTCGTGCACTATTTGGACTACTTTAAATTTTCAATTTTTTTAAATATTCCAAAACAAATAAAAATTGCCATTGAAAAAGTTATGGAGTCTATTTACTTACCGTACCACATACCTATTCCTTTTCGGAGTTTGAAACATTCTGGTAAGTCTCCCTAATGTACTCCTCCAGAGTTATGGTATTGATGATATTGGTTTCAACATTTAAGGGAGTACCTGAGATATAATGTTTGATTCTTTGACCGTTCACCACCTTTGGTTTGTGCCTTCGGCGTTGTTAATCTTGATGGCACCGGAACGGTATACCTCCTCTATAACGTAAGGACCTTCTCATTTAGAGAGAAGTTTTCCTGCAAAAAATCTTAAATGATAATTGTATAGCAAGACATGATCACCTACATTAAATTCACGCTTTTGTATCCTTCTATCATGCCATCTCTTAATCTTTTCTTTAAACAACTTGGCATTCTCATAGGCTTGGGTTCTCCATTCGTCAAGTGATCTAATGTCAAATAACCTCTTCTCACCAGCAAGCTTGAAATCATAATTGAGCTCTTTGATTTCCCAATAAGCTTAATGTTCTAGCTCTAGAGGTAAGTGACATGCTTTACCATAAACCATATTATACGGAGACATACCCATACGGTTTTTGTAAGCAGATCTATAAGCCCACAATGCATCATCAAGTTTCTTAGAGCAATTCTTCCTAGATCTATTAACAGACTTTTGCGAAATCAATTTAATTTCTCTATTGCTCAATTCTACTTGACCACTAGACTGAAGATGATAAGGAGATGCAATTCTATGATTAACATCATATTTAGCGAGCAATTTACGGAAAGCATCATGAATAAAGTGTGAACCACCATCAGTCATCAAATATCTAGGGACTCCAAATCTAGGGAAAATAGCTTCTTTAAGCATTTTAATAGAAGTGTTATGATCAACGCTACTAGTTGGAATAGCTTCTACCCACTTAGTAACATAATCAACAACAAATAGAATATGAGTATACTAGTTAGATTGTGGAGAAGGACCCATATAATCAAAACCCCAAACATCAAATTGTCCAATAACAAGAGAGTAATTCATAGGCATTTCGTGACGTCTACTAATATTACCAATTCTTTGATATTCATCACAAGCCAAGACAAACTTATGAGCATCCTCGAAGAGAGTAGGCAAATAAAACCCATATTGTAGTACCTTATGTGCAGTTCTATCTCCAGCGTGGTGTCCTCCGTAGGCTTTGGAGTGACTCTTGTGTAAGATTTGTTCCTGTTCATGCTCAGGTACACAACGTCTAATAATACCATCTAGTCCTTCTTTATAAAGGTGCAGATCATCCCAAAATTAATGCCTAAAATCATAGAAGAAGTTTTTCTTTTGTTGGTGTGTGAAAGTAGGCAGTATAAATTTAGCAAGAATGTAATTCGCATAATCATCATACCATGGAGCATTGTGTGAATCATTTACGACATCTAATTATTCATCAGGAAAGATATCATCAATAGGTAGTGGGTCATCAAGAACATTTTCGAACCTAGACAAGTTATCTGCCACAGGGTTATCAGCACCCTTTCTATCAATAATATGCAAATCAAATTCTTGTAGCTGAAGGACCCACCTAATAAGTCTAGGTTTAGCATCTTTCTTTTCCATAAGGTACTTAATAGCAGCATGATCGGTGTGTACAGTTACTTTGGAATCAACAATATAAGGTCTAAAATTATCACAAGTAAACACGACTGCTAAAAATTCCTTTTCAGTAGTAGCATAGTTTCTTTGAGCATTGTCTAGAGTTTTACTAGAATAATGGATGACATGTGGGGACCCCGACTCATAAGTCGCGATCTCCAAATATATGTGCATAGTGATCCCAGAGATCAATGCTCACTAAACACACAGAAACTGAATAAGATGAGTCTTACATCCATTACATACCGGTTTACTCAAATATGGCCTTCATGGCCAAGCCTTCACATGATTGCAGCGGAAATCTTCAACGATAGCGTGAACCCATGCCATCTGCCTTAACCCTACACCCATTTTGGTTGGGAAGCGTCCTAGCTCGCATGTCCGTCACCGAAGTAATCTTCATCATAATGAGTACTTTGAATGTACTCTCAAGCAACCCATGTTTGGAATAAGGCATTAACAATGCATGGTATAGCTCTAATAGGTAAGTTTTGCAAAAAGCTAATTTTGAGTGCAATGACATGATCAAGTAATTTAAGTAAGCATGCATCAACCATAGACAGG
Source organism: Hordeum marinum (assembly GCA_022496015.1). Lineage (NCBI taxonomy): Eukaryota > Viridiplantae > Streptophyta > Magnoliopsida > Poales > Poaceae > Hordeum > Hordeum marinum. The sequence continues at coordinate 76,548,769 of CM039674.1, forward strand.
TGTTCATAAGAACATGCCATAGTCATCATCATAAGAAGGGGTTGGACATCTCCTATTCAACCATCACACAAAGTTCTCAGACTTGTCTCATGTACCGTCTAAACACCTCCTGTTCAATCATCATGCCAAGTTATCTGACTTGACTCAAGTATCATCCTTGTCACCACACACCCTCACCAAGTTTTGAGGAAACCACTGGACGTAGCACAAGAGCGGTCAGCCAACTGTCCTTGACCATGGACACGGCTATTTGAATAGTTTTACACTCTGCAGAGGTTGCACACTTTACCCACAAGACTCGGGGAACTTCCGTGTCATCCACGACTCGCGGTATATAACATACCCGAGGTAAGCACCCTAATAATGCCTTTCCCCTAGCGATACTAAACAAAGAGTCCAGTCGATTGGTACCCAACCCTCATGATGTATATCACACGAGCCTCGCTCTAACCGTACCATTCATGAGGGGACCAACGGTGTGCCCGGTGCCTGTGAAGACAACACACGATTGTACATACCGGTACGACCCCGTATCGAGAGTGACCACGCCACTCCCGCCACTAGTAATGCGCGGTCCTTGCCAAGACCCACCAAGGTAATCAACAAAGCCCCGTCCCATAAGGGGTATCGTGGTTGTGCATGTAAGGTTGGAGTAATGATCGCAACTTACACCAATCCGTTTTCGGAAACCACATCACTCTCTTGTTCGGCACACCACCTCTTTCTCAAGTGGTCACCCATCTCATCATCATCTCCCTCGGGGATTAGTGGCACCCAATGGGGTGAAAAATTCTTTGAAATCATTTCTTTTCTTGCCATCACTATGCATAAGTCCCATCCCATTTGCGTAACATCTATTAGCAACCTAACTACTCCCACCCGCACAACCCTCATAAGGTAGTAGGGTCATGCACGATGCAAGTGTCAATGGAGAAGTATCGGAGGCATCCCACCGAAAGGGGAGCACCGCATCACATGATCAATTATGATGAAAGTAAAGTGCTATATGACATGGAATAAAAATGGTTTCTCATCATGGTCAAAGGGCTGCTTGCCTGGCTCGGCAAAGTCTTCGAGGTCTTGACACGCTTCTTGTCCACTCCGAGCAGTTCATCTACTTGGTCAACTATTGCCGGAAACAACCATAATGAGCAACACATCAAGCAGACAATAAAAGTTCTCTATAAATAGGAGTTTTATTTTTCTTGGACACCCTAGATCACAAGAAAAATAACCAGGAAGGTTTCATTGGATGTGGATCAAGGAGAAGTTTCAGAATGGAGGAGAAGATGGAAATGATAATCCTTTAAGATGTCAACATAAAATATTTTTATAAAAATGAGTGCATTGACCCAACAAATAGGGCATGATTTTTAGAAACATGGGGAAATTGGTTTCACTGGATTTGGAGTTGGCATGATTTTCCTATGGATTTTCAACGTGGGTCACATATGAATAAATGACCCACTAATTGACATGGCAGAATAAGTGACAGGAAAAATACTCACCACTTAGTGCATGAATTTAGATACACCTAGGATTTTGAATCACTCCAATTGGAGCTATAATGAATGCTCTAGGGATTTAACAATGTGGCCTCTAATAGTTCAACTTTAAATTTAAATTTCAACTTGATAGAAAAAGGTGGTGAAAAAATTATGGAGGTGCCACCATTAAATAGGTTGTATTTTTAGGAGAATGTAGGCATTTTAATCATTCAATTTGATGTGGAAATGAATTTATTATGAATTTAACAATACTCTGAAAAAAAGGCTAAAGAAATTACCAAAAAACTGAGCTAAAATGCGCTCGGGCGCAAGATAGCCTATGGGCTTGCCTAGTGGCTCGGCCTGGAGGGGAGGAGGCCACGTCGAAGGCGTACTTGATGAGTACACCTTCTGTGTAGGGAGGCGCCACCTGAGGAGGGCGTCTCCACTTAAATGGGGGGCCCAGCCGGGTGTGGCTAACAGGCGGGCCCCGACCGTCAGGTCTTCCTCCCACCTCCCACCAAAGCTGGGGAGAGGTAGGGGAGCCTGGACGAGCATGCGTCGGCGCCCGTCCCGGCGGCTCCGGCCACCTCCGGTGGCGCTTCGGCCACCGGGGTGCTCGGGGCGCCCCACCGCACTCGCCTGGGTGGTCAAACAACCTCGGCGAGGCAGTTCCCGGCCGCGGTTTTGTCCATGGCGGAGGGGCACCGTCAGCGATGACGGGCAGGTGCGGCTGTGGTGGTGGGGGAAGAAATGGCGAGTAGAGGGGGGGGGGGGTGGCGGCGCTGGGAGTACTCGGAGGCCGTCCGGAGGAGAGGAGAGAGGCGGGACAACTCGAACTCGCCAAAGGCCGAGACGACACCATGGCGTTCGAGGGTGAAGGAGGAGGGCACGGGGGCCAGGGGCTTGGTCTGGGGAGGTCCAAGGGAGGGAGAGGGAGCTAGGGGGGGACAAGAAGGGGCTCGGGAAGAGGTCTTAAGGACGGGGGCGGCTGGAGAGAGAGCTCAGGAGCGCCTTGAATGCCCTCAGGCAGGGAGAGCACGCACTCTGGTGCTGCCTTGGAGGGGAGATGCCTGGCGTGCGTAGACACCCTTCCACATCCGGCCCTGAGCTACAGGACAACACCTTTTGGCAGAGCGCCGGTTTTGCATGCTAGATGCGTGGTCACCACGCCTACTCATGTCTGGAGGAATCTTTTGGTCGGGTAACTATGTCTGGCATGCAAGGCATGCATGCAGTAGAGTGGTGGTAAAATCTTATGGTAAATGGAGCTGGGTAGAAGGGTTTTCCATAGAGGGTAAGTTTGAAGCAATAAACTTGGGGCTGATCTACTAGGAGTTACTGTAGGGAAGTATGGATAAAACCTTGTCTAGAAGCCCTAGCTATGGAGGGAGTACATGCATAACAATTTTCAGATCATGGAGATGAGAGGGCAAGGTACTTGTAGTACAAAGCTACACTTACTACCATAAACTAGATTCAGATGGTTTGCTCATATTTTCCACATGAGAATGCCATATATGGGTTTGGTTTGATGCATAGGATGCTTGGGAAAGTTTTGGGGGCATTATTACGAACACAATAATGGGAGAGGGGAAAGAATAGGTCTTGCCATTGTAAAAGAGAGGGAGATTGAGGGAGTTACCCCACAAATAACTTGCAAGAGGCCATGGCAAGGTTAGTGGAGGTAGAAGAGGGATATAATATGTTGTGGTAAAAAGTTGGGGGCACGGGGAATCTTTTTGGGCCCACTTTGCTTGTCCACAATTTTATGGCTGAAGGTGTTTGTGCTGTGATTGAGCTAGTCAGGGGAATCCTATGACCTTGAGATTTACCAGGGGTAAATGGTAAGTTCATTTGGTCCTGATCACAAGTTTTGAGATGGTTTGAAGAAAGTTGATAATGTAAACTTGGTAAACCCTAGAAATGGATAGAAATTGATTTCTATGGATCTGATCATGAAATTCTATTCCCCTTGGTGAACCACTTGATGTAGCATCATCATTTGGGTAATAGAGAATGCCCACAAAGTTTGGGATCAATAGGAGATACTTCACAATGTAAAGTTGATCAAATTTGGCTTTGGATAGGAATGGCTTTAGGATATTTTGGTGAAACAAAACAATTGGGATTGAGATGAAACTTGGCAAGATTACCACATATATCATATGTGACATGCTAGGATTTTCCTGGATTTATTCGGGAATATTTCTTATAGAAATATTTCAAATGCTTGAAATAGGCAGCAATGGCTTTGATGGGTTTTGCCCAATATTTTGAACATGACCATGTGTTTAAACTCTTATATATGGACAATACATGTCTACTGAGTTTTCCTAAATTTTCTCAATTATTTTTAAAGCATATAAATAATTTTTCCCTATAAAAGACCATTTCCAGCCTTAAGAAAAAGCCTTTAAATAAAATATGAAAATAGTCTTTTAAAATAACATTTTTTGGTTTTAGGAAGTTATATATATATATAGTAGGTTTCAAATAAAGCATTTCGGGAAAAGGATCCACCCAATTTGGGGACTTGCAGTGCAAATCTAAAATTAGGGGGGTTTTGCAAACCTAATTTGAATAAAACCTTTTTGGCCAAAATAATATTTTGTAAAAATATAAATAATTAAGTCCTATTCACAATCATTAGACAAGAGTTGGGATCAAGGAAAAGAGTTTTGAGAGTAGGAGTTTTTTTTGAATATAGAGCACTAGCAAGGAATCAGGCAATCAACAATCAAGTCAAGCATAATAAGCACACAAAAGTTTTAATTGGCCCTGAATTTTGAGTCATGATAACTTAGTCATGAGGCAAATCACAGGGTGTGACAGACCTACCCCCCTTACAAGAATCCCGTCCCCGAGATTCCTAGGCTATGCGTAAGAAGGATGTGGAATTCAGACGTGTGGTAGTCTTCTCGTTCCATGTTGCTTCTACTCCGGCATGGTTGTCCTCCTGGGTCTTGAAGTGCTTGATGATATGCCTTCGAGTGCTCTGTTGACTTCGTCTCAGGGTGAACGGGGTTCCAGCAACCTGCTAGGCTTGCCTAATGGTTAATGGTTTGGTGGACGAGGTTCTAGCAAGGGTCTGGCTTGCGTGTGTATCCCAAGTCGGAATACCTGGCCCGTAGTGTGTCTGTGTGCTGGTCGTGGGACTTCTCACATTGGTTAATGACATCTAGATGTCTCACGTTAGAATAGAAGGGCTGAGTCTTGGTGTAGCTCCTCGTTGACAGGGAAGTCTTTATCTTCCTTAACGCAGGAGGTCTTCAGTCGTAGGTGGTCACCATCCTTGAGAGTGATGAGGCATGTCGTTGTGGGCTTCTTGTTGAGATCTTCTGCTTGAGTAAGCTTCCTAGGTAGATTCTTCATTCTTCTTTGGTCGTTTGCCTTCATCGTCATGAACGCACGTTTCTGGAGGGTCTTCGAGTGTTTGGTCTATCTGTCTCTCCGTGGCAAAGTCTGCACTGAGTCTAGCCCCTAAGACTGAGCTTAGAGACTTGGTGTGAAAATGGGTTCTACTATCTGGGAAGGTTCTGAGGGGTCCTAGATGAGCTGGCTACCCAAAATTATAGACCAACAATCCAATCCTCAAGGTCTAAGGCTTGGCAGGCGGGGTGAACTACCTTTGACAGGTGGCCTACCATGGTTGAGTCACGGTTTATGCCCCAGATTGAACCAAAAAGGGGCTAGCAATGAGGCCAGGACAATCTTTCTACTCCGTTCCAGGCATCTGAAGGGAGCAGGGACGTCATGCTCAACATACACCATCAACGTGGTGGAGTAAGGGGGGGTGCCATCAACTTCTCAGTTCCATCCTAGTCCGGATCTGATAGATGACCATTTAAACTGAGGGGATCTCTAATCCTCTTGATGCCCAAGGGCTTCATTGGGCTGGAGTGTCGGTGCTTCGAGATGTAGTCTAGTTGATGTAGCTAGAATATGAGTGGTGATTGCCTTCTCTTGCTTCTTCTTCGTCATTGTCGTGGCTTCGCGATCGCAGTGGTCCTTCATCTTTCTTGGGAAAGAAAGTCTTCTCCTATAGGGAGGGTGCTTCGTGGAGTCCAACTTCTTCAAGGTGAGACCTTATACTTGAGAGGCATGGTAGTTAGTGTTCCTGGGGCTGGTCCAGATAGGACTAAGGTGTTCCTTCCTCTCATTGGGTAAATAAGCACGTTATCCGTGAGGATAACACCATATTCCCCCAATACCACATAAACACATTGCTCATGGGATGTGTGAGAGAGGCGGTTGTCTGTTCCGGGTGGTCACTGGTATCAAGGGTTTGTAGTCCAACCTAATAAAGGTCTTCGTGGCCACCTTCCTTATGGGAAGGGTGGGGGTGGTCATGATGGGGTATCTACCATGGTCTTTTGACTTAGAACAAGAGCCTATGGCCTTAGACCGACCGCGTCATGGTCCGCTAAAGCTTTGGGTTTCAAGGAGCTTAGGATGTGAGTGAGCGTCTAACACCTTATCCTGAGCACAACTTTTAGATGCCAACAGTACTGCCTATTACTCCAAACAAAATCACCCTATATCCTCGAAGGTATCATCTGATATGAGTCAAATCCAATATTGCATATGCTACTAATATCTCCAAGGTTTCGAGAGAAGGACTATGCTGAAAATCTCATATGTATACTATAACTAACTCACATATATCCCTATAGAGGAATCCTCAGGATAATTTACAAGCCGCTAAGCTTGATCATGTCACTACCAATCCAATTGTCCTTGTAACCTGTCTAGGGTCTCAGGTACTACATTACTATGCTAAGGAAACACGTAATAAACCAATCCAAGATCTTGTTTCCTTCCTACGAATCCAATTAACCGATCCTCAATTATCATCCACTATTACCTGATCCATTACTACTACAAATCCAGCATCGATGGTGTCCAACATAATCTCCTCGAGTTCACATAATCCACATATAATTGCAAGGACTATTGTCATGAACTTCCAACCTCATGGCCAACTACACTCCAAGGTTGAGCTTATATAGATCCCTAAACTATCCCTAACACCATCCAATTCCTTCTACTATCATCCACCGAGAAACATGGTATCATGATCAAGATCATTGGAATAAATCCAATTTACTCCGAACCATGTGGTTTAATAGATCTTGAGCACCTGGTAGGATTACCTATTTAAATCCAAGTTTTACATCTAGTAAGAGCCCCCTACTAATCCAAATTGCTCAAAGGACAAGTAAGTTATGCTACTCTATCAATCTTGATCCACCAAGTTCATCTACCAACATTAAGCCTCGTATTCCACCAAAGGGTCTAAACCGCTTGCTCAAGGCATCTATTATGCCTAAATCAAATCATTGTCCACAAATCAAATCATTGTCCACAAATCAAATCATTGTCCACAAATAAAATCATCTATTATACCCTTAGAACGATCCTTCCTATGGCATCAAGGTTCTTGTGATAGAGTAAGAATGAAGGATGTTTGTTCACTATGATCACTAGCTCCATAATGAACCCAGTGCAAAGTCTCATTGAAGCTCAATAAGTGCTCTGGTAAATCTGTGTACTAGACACGTGATCAGAGACTTGTGCTGGGGAGCTTGTGAGGTCTGAGCTGGGCAAAGGAAGGCTTCCAACCTTAAGGGAAAAGCATAACTCCACGGGGTTGTGTCTTATTGAGTTCGTTGTAGTCGAAGTCTTCGGTGTCAGTTGCTCGTCGAGGTGGATCCTTGGTGCATCTTGTCTTGCCGGTCTTCAGTTGACGAGACTGGGGAGAGAAAGTAGCATTGAGAGGAGTGCCTAAGGGGGTGGTATAGGGCAAGTGGAATCAAGCAAGTGCCGAAAAGGCCGAACACAAAACATCAAGGTAAGGTAGGTGATATAGTTGCGCACTTGTTGCCTAGGGCAAAAATGTGCCTTACACCAAAACACAAACAGGAAAAACAAGCAACACACATCATGGTTCCATTTGAACCATCATACGGACTCGACTTCGCATGGGGGACACATGACCTATCCTACCCTAGGTGTTCTCGGACTTATCAGTCGTGCTTGCTTCATGTCTTGGAGAGGAGTCCGCTTAGCCTCCTGGGTCTTCTTCAGGTGCCGCTAAGTCTCTGGTTGTTGTTCATCAAAATGATCCTGGTTGCGCCTGAAGAGTCCTTGACGACTTCGGGTCTATTGAGTTGACGATGAAGGTAATTCTTCACAGCTGTTGTAGACAGGGTCTTCTAGTGTTCTTGTGTTCGTGACAATGCCTTCTTGTCTTCTGAGATGTCGAACCTTCCAGGTAGGCAATATTTTATGCAATCACATTAACCAGGCATGGTAGAGTTGTATCCTGCCGGTCATGTTGATGATATTATCGGCACCAAGAGCGGGGGATGATGAGGACCGTTTTCTTGCTCACTATAGTGAGGCGTACCAAATGGCGAGGTCCTCATCCATTGGTGGTTACCGATATCACAACGAAAAGGACATGATTGCTCTACTAGCGATGCATATCATGACATTGCATGTCTTGTGCCTTAGTCATCGAAGGCTAGGGTGGCATCATCCTGGGGCTGTGTCGAGGGTGCCACCATCATCTAAGTCTTGACGTCCTCATCCTTCGAGAAGGTGTCTTCTGTTGGTAGCTCCTTGTCTAGTGTCGCCAACTTGGGTCCAAGATATGTCAGAAATCATCTGGCAAGGTGGCCTCCTAGGTTACCCACGAGGGTTACAAGGAATCTCGTGGTCAGGGGCACGAGGGTAGTAGCGACCATTTGTAAGTTTTGGAAAAGCAGACGAGGAGAGCTAAGAGAAAAGTGGTGGAAGTGCTAAGGCAAAAACCTTGCTTCCCTTGGAATTTTAGGAGAGGCAAGAAATATAGAGGTTTTGCAGGTGATTTTGAAGGGTTTGGGAAAATGGTTTTGTCCTAACTAACGTCCATGCTAACTAAGGGCTTCCTACAGTCACGATGGCTCTGATACCAGCTCTGTGGGGACCCTGACTCATAAGTCGTGATCTTCGAATGTACGTGCATAGTGATCCCAGAGATCAATGCTCACTGAACACACAAAAACTGAATAACATGAGTCTTACATCCATTACATACCGGTTTACTCAAATAGGGCCTTCATGGCCAAGCCTTCGCATGATTGCAGCGGAAATCTTCAACGATAGCATGAACCCATGCCATCTGCCTTAACCCTACAGGAATTCTTGCTAGAAAGCATCCTAGCTTTCATGCCCGTCATTGAAGTAATCTTCATCATAACCTGATCTTTCATGCCTGGCCAATAAAATAACCAGTGGCAAGCCAATGAGTACTTTGAATGTACTCGGAAGCAACCCATGTTTGGAATAAGGCATTAATAATGCATGATATAGCTATAATAGGTAAGTTTTGCAGAAAGCTAATTTTGAGTGCAATGACATGATCAAGTAATTTAAGTAAGCATGCATCAACCATAGATAGGTGTTCATAAGAACACGCAATAGTCATCATCATAAGCAGGGGGTTGGACATCTCCTGGTCAACCATCACACCAAGTCCTCAAACTTTTCTCATGTACCGTCTGAACATCTCATGTTCAATCATCATGCCAAGTCATCTGACTCAACTAAAGTATCATCCTTGTCACCACACACCCTCACCAATTTTTGAGGACACAACTGGACGTAGAACAAGAGCGGTCATCCAACTGTCCTTGATCGTGGACACGGCTATTCGAATAGTTTTACACTCTGCAGAGGTTGCACACTTTACCCACAAGACTCGGGGAACTTTCGTGTCATCCACGACTTGCGGTATATAACACACCCGAGGTAAGCACCCGTATAATTCCTTTCCCCTAGTGATACTAAACAAAGAGTCCAGTCGATTGGTACGCAACCCTCATGATGTATATCACACGAGCCTCGCTCTAACCGTACCATCCATGAGGGGACCAACGGTGTGCCCGGTGCCTGTGTAGACAGTGCATGATCGTACATACTGGTACGACCCTGTATCGAGAGTGACCATGCCACTCCCACCACTAGTAATGCGGGCTCCTTGCCAGTACCCACCAAGTTAATCAACAAAGCCCCGTCCCATAAGGGGTATCGTGGTTGTGCATGTAAGGTTGGAGTAATGATCGCAACTTACACCAATCCGTTTTCGAAAACCACATCACTCTCTTGTTCGGCACACCACTTCTTTCTCAAGTGGTCACTCATCTCATCATCATCTCCCTCGGGGATTAGTGGCACCCAACGGGGTGAAAAAAATCTTTGAAATCATTTCTTTTCTTGCCATCACTATGCGTAAGTCCCATCCCATTTGCATAGCATATATTAGCAACCTAAGTACTCCCACCCACATAACCCTCATAAGGTGGTAGGGTCATGCACGATGCAAGTGTCAATGGAGAAGTATCGGAGGCATCCCACCGAAAGGGGAACACCACATCACATGATCAATTATGATGAAAGTAAAGTGCTATATGACATGGAATAAAAATGGTTTCTCATCATGGTCAAAGGGCTGCTTGCCTGGCTGGGCAAAGTCTTCGAGGTCTTGACACGCTTCTTGTCCACTCCGAGCACTTCGTCTACTTCGTCAACTATCGCCGAAAACAACCGTAATGAGCAACACATCAAGCAGACAATAAAAGTGCTCTATAAATAGGAGATTTATTTTTCTTGGACACCCTGGGTCAGAAGAAAAATAACCAGGAAGGTTTCATTGGATGTGGATCAAGGAGAAGTTTCGGAATGGAGGAGAAGATGGAAATGATAATCCTTTAATATGTCAACAAAAAATATTTTTCTAAAAATTAGTGGATGGACCCAACAAATAGGGCATGATTTTAGAAACATGGGGAAATTGGTTTCACTGGATTTGGAGTTGGCATGATTTTCCTATGGATTTTCAAAGTGGGTCACATATGAAGAAATGGCCCACTAATTGACATGGCAAAATAAGTGTAAGTTAAATTGCTCACCACTTAGTGCATGAATTTAGATACACCTAGGATTTTGAATCACTCCAATTGGAGCTATACTGAATGCTCTAGGGATTGAACAATGTGGCCTCTAATAGTTCAAACATAAATTTAAATTTGAACTTGACAGAAAAAGGTGGTGAAAAAATTATGGAGTTGCCACCATTAAATAGGTTGTATTTTTAGGAGAATGTAGGAATTTGAATCATTCAATTTGGTGTTGAAATGAATTTATTATGAATTTAACAATACTCTGAAAAAAGGCTAAAGAAATTACCAAAAAAATGAGCTAAAATGCGCTCGGGATGCAAGATAGCCTCTGGGCCGGCCCGATGGCTTGGCCTGGAGGGGAGGAGGCCATGTCGAAGGCATACTTGGGGAGTACGCCTTTTGCGCAAGGAGGCGCCACCTAAGGAGGGCGTCTCCACTTAAACGGGGGGCCCGACTAGGTGTGGCTTACAGGCGGGCCCCGACCGTCAAGTCTTCCTCCCACCTCGTGCCAAAGCAGGGGAGAGGCAGGGAAGCCTAGCCGAGCATGCATCAGAGCCCGTTCCGGCGGCTCCGACCACCTCCTGCGGCGCTCCGGCCACCTCCGGTGGCGCTCCGGCCACCGGGGTGCTCGGGGCGCCCCACCGCACCCGCCTGGGGTGGTCAAACAGCCTCGGGGAGGCCGTTCCCGGGCGCGGTTTCAGCTATGGCGGAGGGGCACTGTCGGCGACAATGGGCAGGTGCGGCCGTGGCGGCAGGGGAAGAAATGGCGAGCAGAGGGGGGGGGGTTTCGGGGGTGCTCGGAGTACTCAGAGGCCATCCGGAGGAGAGGTGAGAGGTGGGACAACTCGAACTCGCCGGAGGCCAAGGCGGCGCCATGGCGTTCGAGGGCGAAGGAGGAGGACACGGGGGCTAGGTTCTTTGTTTGGGGGAGGTCCAAGGGAGGGAGAGGGAGCTAGGGGGACAATAAGGGGCTCAGGGAGAGGTCTTAAGGACGGGAGCGGCTGGAGAGAGCTCGAGAGCTCCTTGGATGCTCTCGGGCGGGGAGAGCACGTGCACCGGTGCTGCCTTGGAGGGAGATGGCATGGGATGCCGAGGGGAGATGCCTGGCGTGCGTAGACACCCTTCCACAGCCGGCCACGAGCTACAGGATAGCTCCCGTTGGCAGAGCATCGGTTTTGCATGCCAGATGTGTGGTCACCACACCAACTCATGTCTGGAGGAATCCTTTGGTCGGATAACTATGTCTGGCATGCAAGGCATGCATGTAGTATAGTGGTGGTAAAATCTTATGGTAAACGGAGCTGGGTAGAGGGTTTTTCCACAGAGGGTAAGTTTGAAGCAGCAAACTTGGGGCTGATCTATTGGGAGTTACTATAGGGAACTATGGATAAAACCTTGTCTAGAAGCCCTAGCTATGGAGGGAGTACATGCACACCAATTTTCAGATCATGGAGATGAGAGGGCAAGGTACTTGTAGTACAAAGCTACACTTACTGCCATAAACTAGATTCACATGGTTTGCTCATATTTTCCACATGAGAATGACATATATGGGTTTGGTTTGATGCATAGGATGCTTGGGAAAGTTTTGGCGGCATTATTAGGAACAGAATAATGGGAGAGGGGAAAGAAGAGGTCTTGCCATGGTAAACGAGAGGGAGATTGAGGGAGTTACCCCACAAATAACTTACCAGAGGCCATGGCAAGGTTACTAGAGGTAGAAGAGGGATATAATATGTTGTGGGAAAAAGTTGGGGACAAGGGGAATCTTTTGGGTCCACTTTGCGTGTCCACAAGTTTATGGCTGAAGGTGTTTGTGTTGTGATTGGGCTAGTCAGGGGAATCCTATGACCTTGAGATTTACTAGGGGTAAATGGTAAGTCCATTTGGTCCTGATCACAAGTTTTGAGATGATTTGAAGAAAGTTGATAATGTAAACTTGGTAAACCCTAGAAATGGGCATAAATTGATTGCTATAGATCTGATCATGAAATTCTATTCCCCTTGATGAACCACTTGATGTAGCATCATCATTTAGGTAATAGAGAATGCCCACAAAGTTTGGGATCTATAGGAGATACTTCACAATGTAAAGTTGATCAAATTTGGCTTTGGACAGTAATGACTTTAGGATATTTTGGTGAACCAAAACAATTGGGATTGAGATGAAACTTGGAAAGATGACCACATATATCATATGTGACATGCTAGGATTTTCCTGGATTTATTTGGGAATATTTCTTATAGAAATATTTCAAATGCTTGAAATAGATAGAAATGGTTTTGATGAGTTTTGCCCAATATTTTGAACATGACCATGTGTTTAAACTCTTATATAGTGACAATACATGTCTACTGAGTTTTCCTAAATTTTCTCAAAGATTTTTAAAGCATATAAATAATTTTTCCCTATAAAAGACCATTTCTGGACTGAAGAAAAAGCCTTGAAATAAAATATGAAAATAGTCTTTTAAAACAACATTTTGTGGTCCTGGGAAGTTATATATAGTAGGTTTGAAATAAAGCATTTGGGGAAAAAGGATCCACCCAATTTGGGGACTTGGAGTGCAAATCTCAAATGAGGGGGTTTTACAAACCTAATTTGAATAAAACATTTTTGGCCAAAATAATATTTTGTAAAAATATAATTAAGTCATATTCACATGACATGATCATTTTACAAGAGTTGGGATCAAGGAAAAGAGTTTTGAGAGTAGGAGTGATTTTTTTCTTGAATATAGAGCACTAGCAAGCAATTAGATAATTAGCAATCAAGTCAAGCATAACAAGCACACAAAAGTTTTAATTGGCCTTGAATTTTGAGTCATGATAACTTAGTCATGAGGCAAATCACAGGGTGTGACATGACATTTAATTTCTTATCGACTCTTTGTCCTAGAACAGCTCCAACAACATAATCGCTAGCATCACACATAATTTCAAAGGGTAGGTTCCAGTTGGGTGGTTGAACAACCGGTGCGGTAATCAAGGCATTATTAAGAATTTCAAATGCTTCTACACAATCATCAAAAAAATGGAACATCTTTTTGCAAAATATTTGTGAGAGACCAAGAGATCTTAGAGAAATCTTTGATAAACCTCCTATAGAAACCAGCATGACCAAGGAAACTTCTTATACCTTTGATATCCGTAGGGCACGACATTTTTTCAATAGCATCAACTTTAGATTTATCAACTTCAATACCTCTTTCGGAGATCTTGTGCACCAAGACAATACCTTCATTAACCATAAAGTGGCACTTTTCCCAATTCAAGACAAGATTAGTTTCTTCACATCTATGCAAAACTCGGTCAAGGTTGCTCAAACAATATCAAATGAAGTTCCGGAAAAAAAAGCATCCATGAAAACCTAAAGAATCTTTTCACAACAGTTAGAGAATATAGCCATCATACTTCTTTGAAACATAGCAGGTGCACTGCATAAAACAAAAGGCATACGTCTATAAGCAAAGGTACCGAAAGGGCAAGTAAAAGTGGTTTTTTCTTGATCCTCTCTTGATACATGTATTTGAGAGAAACTAGAGTAACCATCTAGAAAGCAAAAATGAGTATGTTAGGATAGTCTTTCTAGCGTTTGATCAATAAAAGGTAAAGGGTAATGATCTTTCTTAGTAGCTTTATTTAATTTCCTAAAATCAATTACCATTCTATAACCTATAACAATTCTTTGCGGGATCAATTCATTTTTATCATTAGGAACAACGGTAATACATCCCTTCTTAGGGACACAATGAACGGGACTAACCCATCTACTCTCAGCAACAGGATAAATTATACCTGCCTCCAGAAGCTTTAGTATTTCTTTTCGTACCACTTCTTTCATCTTAGGGTTCAATCATCGTTGGTGATCGATAACTGGTTTGGCATGATGCTTCATATTAATTTTATACTGGCATAGAGTGGGACTAATGCCCTTAAGATCATCAAGAGTATAACCAATAGCAGCACGGTGCTTCCTCAAAGTTTTCAATAATCTCTTTTCTTCATGCTTTGAAAGGTTAGCACTAATAATAACAGGATATATATATATATATATATATATATATATCCTTTTCATCAAGATAAGCATATTTCAACGTATCGGGTAATTGTTTGAGCTCAAACACGGGATCACCCTTGGGTGGAGGAGGATCCCCAAGTATTGCAATAGGTAAGTTGTGTTTCAAAATAGGCTGCTGATCAAAGAAATATTTATCTATTTCATTCCTCTCATTCATATGCATATCATTTTCATGGTCTAGCAAATATTGTTCTAAAGGATTAGTAGGAGGCACAACAATAGAAGCAAGACCAATAATTTCATCTTTACTAGGCAATTCTTTGTCATGGGGTTGTCTACGAAATTTAGCGAAATTGAACTCATGAGACACATCCCCAAGACTCACAGTAACTGTTTCTTTCTCACAATCAATCCTAGCATTAACAATATTCAAGAAGGGTCTGCCAAATATAATGGGACAAAAATAATCTTGTGGGGAACCAAGAACAAGAAAATCAGTAGGATATTTTATTTTCCCACACCAGACTTCAACATATCTAACAAACCCCATTGGTGCAATAGTGTCTCTATTAGCAAGCTTAATAGTAACATCAATTTCCTCTAGTTCAACTGGTGCAATATCATGCATGATTTCTTTGTATAAGTAAAAGGTAATTGCACTTACGCTAGCACCCATATCACACAAGCCATGATAACAATGATCTCCTATTTGAACAGAAACAACAGGCATGCCAGTAACTGGTCTATGTTTACGCTTCATCACAGAAATGAATAACATGCCCATCAATATTATCAACCGAGAGATCTTTAACCATATCAATGCTAGGTTCAACTTTAATTTGTTCACGGGGTGTGGGTGTTCTAATGCAACTCTTACGAACCACAGTTGAAGCTTTAGCATGTTCCTTTATCCTAACAAGAAAGGGTGGTTTCTCAATGTAAGCAGTAGGAATAACAGGATCAACATTATAAGTAATAGTTTCCTCTTCAACTTTAATAGGTTCAACTACTTCCACTTCAATCGGAGGAAGATATTTAAACCACTTCTACTTAGGGAGATCAACATGAGTAGCAAGAGATTCACAGAAAGAAGCTACTATCTCAGAGTCAAGTTCATATTTACTGCTAAATTCACGAAAAACATCGGTGTCTATAAAGGATTTAACACAATCAAACTTAAGGTTTATACTTGACTCCTTACCTTCGCCGAGTTCTCAATCTTCAGAGTTGCATTTAATTCTTTCTAATAAGTACCATTTGAATTCAATATCTTTCTTCATAAAAGAACCGAAGCAAGAAGTATCGAGCATGGATCGATCATTATGAGAAAGTCGAGCATAAAAATTCTAAATAATAATTTGTCTTGAGATCTCATGGTTGGGGCATGAATATAACATTCACTTAAGCCTCCCCAAGCTCGAGTGATTCTTTCTCCGTCACGAGGCCAAAAATTGTAAATATAATTCCGATCACGATGAACCACATGCATGGGATGAAACTTCTGATGAAATTCCAATTTCACTCGGTTGTAGTTCCATGATCCAATATCATCACATAACTTGTACCATGCCGATGCCTTCTCCTTCAAAGATAAAGGAAAGACCTTCTTCTTGACAGCATCCTCGGGCAAACCTACAAGCTTAAATAATCCATAAACTTCATCCACATAGATTAGATGCAAATCAGTATGTAGTGTTCCATCTCCTACATAAGGATTAGCTAGCAGTTTCTCTATCATACCCAAAGGAATTTCATAATAAATATTTTTAGTAGGTGCAGCAGGTTGAGGAGCGACTCTTTGTGCTTCCGGTCGAGGTGAAGATACCCTGAACAAGCCCCTCAAAGGACTATTTTCCATAGTAACAAGTGACAGTAAATTTCACCAAAGGCGCTTCACTCCCCGGCAATGGCGCGAGAAAAGAGTCTTGATGACCTAAAAGTATAGGGGATCTATCGTAGTCCTTTTGATAAGTAAGAGTGTCGAACCCAATGAGGAGCAGAAGGAAATGACAAGCGGTTTTCAGTAAGGTATTCTCTGCAAGCACTGAAATTATCGGTAACAAATAGTTTTGTGATAAGATAATTCGTAACAGGTAGCAAGTAACAATTGTGCAGCAAGGTGGCCCAATCCTTTTTATAGCAAAGTACAAGTGAATGTGCGTTATTTCGACTAGAGGGGGGGGGGGTAAATAGGCGATTTTTACAAATTCATTACTTGAGGAATTTGAAATGTGATGAATGACTAACAGCGGATTAAGTACTCGAGTGCATGAGTGACATAGTAATAGCACAGTCTTCATGATGAAATGAAACATGCACAAACAGTGAGTAGCGTGAGACAGGATAAGCAGTGATGAACAAGGTAACTTGAAGAATTTGAGGTGAGGAATTTTTGAAAGTCTTCAGTCAAATTCTTCAAAAAGTAAAGATTAATTTCATCAACAGTTTTATGAAGAATAGGGAGGTTGAGGAAATAGAACCAGGTAGCTTGATGAAGACAATGGTTTGATGACCCAGTTCCAACTGCTGTGACAATTGTACGTCTGGTTGGAGCAGCCTGGTATTTAAACCAGAGGACACACAGTCCCAGGACACACAGTCCTTACTGTATTCTCCTTGAGCTATGGTCACATAGTCCTCGCCCAACACTCGTGGTAAGTCTTCAGGGTAGACTTCCAAAACCCTCACAAACTAGTCACCCGGCAATCCACAATTTACTGTTGGATGCTCTACACCAAGGTCACTTCGTGGTCCCTAATTGACTGCAGGAGCACTCGACCATGACGCCTAACCGTCTGGAGGATGCATAGTCCTCAAAGGTAACAAGCATCGGTTCCACACAGGAAATTCTTCAGTGATGCTCAATCACTTTGGGTTTTTGTGGTTTAGTTGTGGGTTTTTCCTCACTGATGATTTTCTCTCAAAGTCCTTGGAGGATGGGTTGCTCTCAAATGACAAGTGTCAGATCTCTCTCGGAGCAGCCAACCAACTAGTGGTTGTGGGGGTAGCTATTTATAGCCAAGGTGCAACCTGACATGATAAGACATAAATGCCCCGATCATATGACCGTTATGTGGATAGTTGTGAGTGGGGACAGCTGGCGCTAAGCACAGCAATGGTCGGATTTTTGAACTATGAAAGTCCTCAGACACATCACGTTCCTCACTTGTAGGCAATTCGCACTGGCGAAATCCTAACTCCTGAGTCAGATCAATTACCTCACTAAAGAACTTGTCTGAGCCGTAAGAGGTTTCCAAAGGCTTCACTCAAAGGATAGTGTAGGTTGAGGATTTTGGAGTTGAGCATTAGTTGGAAATATCCTTAATATTACCTCGGCCCCCTTTAATAGTGCGGTGTTTCCTATGACTCAAGAATAGAAAATGAAACTATGAAAACAAGTCTTCATGCTTCATAATCCTCGTTCATGTCTTCAAGGTCACACCGACTTTATTCATCTACAAAGTCTTCACAAAGTCTTCACCAAAGACTTCAGAAAGTCTTCAGCAAAGTCTTCACTTGAAGACATACATGTTTAGGGGTCGATAACCTCCGAATATATCAAACTCCTCATCGACTTATAGAGCGTGTGTACACTCACAAACACATTAGTACCTTAACCTATAAGTCTTCAATACACCAAAATCACTAAGGGGCACTAGATGCACTAACAAAAAGCCTGGACAAACTCTTATATAAAGCAAGGCGCTCTCGAGGACACATGGGAATTTCTGTCAAGCTAGTTTTCATCATGCTCATATGGTTCACGTTCGTTACTTTGATAATTTGATATGTGGGTGGACCGGTGCTTGGGTGCTGCCCTTACTTGGAGAAGCCTCCCACTTATGATTAACCCCTCTCGCAATCATCCGCAACTACGAAAGAAGAATTAAGATAAATTTAACCATAGCATGAAACATGTGGATCCAAATCACACCCTTACGAACAACACATAAACTAGGGTTTAAGCTTCTGTTACTCTAGCAACCCATCATCTAGTTATTACTTCCCAATGCCTTCCTCTAGGCCCAAACAATGGTGAAGTGTCATGTAGTCGACGTTCACATAACACCACTAGAGGAGAGACAACATACATCTCATCAAAATATCGAACAAATACCAAATTCACATGATTACTTATAACAATACTTATCCCATGTCCTCAGGAACAAACGTAACTACTCACAAAGCATATTCATGTTCATAATCAAAAGAGTATTAATGATGGTCAAGGATCTGAACATATGATCTTCCACCAAGTAAACCAACTAGCATCAACTACAAGGAGTAATCAACACTACTAACAACCCACAGGTACCAATCTGAGGTTTTGAGACAAACATCGGATACAAGAGATGAAATAGGCTTGGAGAGGAGATGGTGATGATGAATATGTTGATGGAGATTGACCCCCTCTCAATGAGAGGATCGTTGGTGATGATGATGGCTCCGATTTCCCCCTACGGGAGGGAAGTTTCCCCGGCAGAACAGCTTCACTGGAGCCCTACATAGGTTATGCCCAAGTTCCGCCTCGAGACGGCGGTGCTTCACCCCGAAATCTCTGTTATGATTTTTTCCAGGTCAAAAGCCTCCATATAGCAGAAGATGGGCACGGGAGTGCTGCTAGGTGGGCCACAAGCCACATGGGCGCGCCGAGGGGGTAGGGCACGCGCCCTAGCTTGTGACTTCCTGGTGGCCCCCCTAGTGTATTTCTTTCACCCAATAATTTTTATATATTCCAAAATAATTCGTTGTAGATTTTCAGGACTTTTGGAGTTGTGGAAAATAGGTATCTCAGATTTGCTCCTTTTCTAGTCCAAAATTCCAGCTGCCGGCATTCTCCCTCTTCATGTAAACCTTGTAAAATAAGAGAGAAAATACATAAATATTGTACCAAAATGTGTAGTAACAGCCCATAATGCAATAAATATCAATATAAAAGCAGGATGTAAAATGGACGTATTAGGGACTTCTTTTGATGATTGCTTAAGCAACCTTGATCGAGTTTTCCAGAGATGTGAAGAAACTAATCTTGTCTTGAACTTGGAGAAGTGCCACTTTATGGTGAATGAAGGTATAGTACTTGGGCATAAAATTTATTAACGAGCTATTGAGGTAGACAAAGCTAAAGTCGATGCAATAGAGAAAATGACATGTCCTAAAGATGTTAAAGGATAAGAAGTTTTCTTGGTCATGCTGGTTTCTATAGGCATTTAATTAAAGATTTCAAGGCAAATAACTAATCTTCTTCAAAAAGATATTCCATTTGTTTTTTATGATGATTGTGTAGAAGCCTTTGAAATACTTAAGAAAGCCTTAATGACTGTACCTATTGTTCAATCACCTGACTGGAATTTACCATTTGAAATTATGTGTGATACTACTAATTTTGTTGTTGGTGCTGTTCTAGCGCAAAGAGTAGATAAGAAATTGAATGTTATCCATTATGCTAGTAAAACTCTAGACAGTGCCCCAACAAATTATGCTAGTTCCGAGAAAGTATTTTTAGTAGTTGCCTTTGCAAGTGATAAGTTTAGACATTATATTGTTGATTCCAAAGTTATTATTCACACTGATCATTGATAATCCTAAGTGCAATGAATCATCGTAGCAATTTCCAAAGGTGGAAGTGATAATTATAGAGTGTCAAACCCACAAGGTCAATATTCTCTCAAGTCCTATCTGCCACTGATACAACTCTACGTAAGCCGAACGTTTGCTTCCAACTAGAAACAAGAAATAAATCTACGTTGTGGGTATGAAGAGAATAGCTTTGCATGAAATCGGAGAAGTAAAATATAAAAATAGGTGTTGTTATCATAATATTACAATATATTACAAATGGCGAGTGTGGAATAATGATGAGTCGGTGTGCGGAATTATCCTAGGCAATCGTTAACAAGATCGGAAATCATTATTGCAATTTTATATGAGGGAGAGGCATAAGCTAACATACTTTCTATACTTGGATCATGTGCACTTATGATTGGAACTCTAGCAAGTATCCGCAAGTACTAAAGATCATTAAGGTAAAACCCAACCATAGCGTTAAAGCATCAAGTCCCCTTTATCCCATACGCAGCAACCCCCTTACTCGGGTTTATGCTTCTATCACTCAAGCAACCCACTATAAGTGAATCATGAACGTATAGCAACACCCTACAGCGGGAATCCTTCACGTGTGCGTGGCATGGAAGGCACAATAGGGCAACACCAAAATAAACATACAACTCAAACAAATCTACTCAAAGGACAAAAAAATTCTACTCAAAACATCATAGGATGGCAACACGCCATTGGATCATAATATGTGGCATAAAGCACCATGTTCAAGTAGGGATCACATCGGGGTGCGGGAGAGTGGACCGCTTAAAGGAGATGAGGATGGTGATGAAGAAGATGATGTTGATGAAGATGATCACCGTGGCGATGGTTCTTCCTATGGCACTCCGGCACCACCGAGAGAGAGGGGGAGAGGGTCTCCCCTTTGTGGTTCCTCCTCCATTCCCCCCTAGGTTGGGAGAGGTTCTCCCTCTGTCCCTTGGCCTACATGGTGATGATGGCCCCTCCGGGATGATGAAGATGGCCTCCAGTGATGGTGACCCCCTCCCACAGGGTACCGGAGAGGGCCAAGATTGGTTTTTCGAGGCTCTGAACCTTGCGGCGGCAGAACTCCCGATCTAGGTTTCTTTTCAGACGTTTCTATATATATAGGAATTTTTGGCGTTGGTGTCACGTCAAGGGGACGCTCGAGGAGTGCACAAGCCACAGGGGCCCTAGCTAGGGGGGTGGCTGCACCTAGCAGGCTTGTGGCCTCGTCTTCCACTTCCTAGCCCAGCTCTTGTGCTTCAGGGGTCTCTTTTGGTCCATACAAAATCACCGTAAATTTTCAGCCAATTCTGAGAACTTTTATTTCTACACAAAAAATGACACCATGGTAGTTCTGCTGAAAACAGCGTCAGTCCGGGTTAGTTCTAATAAAATCATACCAAAATAATGTAGAAATATTGTAAACATGGCATGCATACTTCATAAATTATAGATACGTTGGAGACGTATCAGCATCCCCAATCTTAATTCATGCTCGTCCTCGAGTACGTGAATGATAAAAGAAATAATTTATGAAGTATGAATGCTAGCAAGTGCACAAGTTTGATCCATGATAGTTCAACCACTTTTTCTAGCATCATTAAATATCATAAATAGTAGCTCATCTCACAAAGCTTCTCATGATGATGTAACAAGCTATTCACATGTTAAAGTATATACCATAAATGTCGGTGTATGAAAGTATGGGTTTTTAGTACCGCATACTTGTGCACGGACAGTTATAGCCATACCAGTGACAAGGCCTGCCAGGGAACAACTGAGAACAAATACAGCAACATCGAGAAGGCATTCAAGTCAACACACCGAGGACCGAAGGCTGGGACCCCGACAAGATCTTGCCGGGATAGCCTACGGAGCCCCGGCAAGACCCCGCCAGTGCAATGGGCAGGTGTCGTTCCACCTGGGCACATGTCGAGGCGCCGACGATGGAGGGGCTAAGCGGTGCCGATGGGACATGGTCCTGTCCCGTCCCATGGACGATCAGAGGTACCATACGGGGCATTAAATCCACCTGTCCTACACCGTGAGAGTTAGGTATGATAGCACTGTACCATTGTACACCTCGTGTACGCACTGTACGCCACTGTTGGTGACCCCTTCGAGAGTATAAAAGGAGGCCCAGGGCGTTACGGTAGAGGACTTTTTTGGACTTTCAGACTCCTAGACTTTTGGAGCTCCTCTAGCCCATTTTGCATGAGTAGCAGCTATGTACTGTAGTGCTCCCAGAACCTGAGCTAAAACTTATCCAATACAACCAAGCAGGAGTAGGGTTTTACGCATCTTTGCGCCCAAACCTGGGTAAAATCCCTCTCGCTGCTTGTTTGTCCTGTTCTACGTGCACACCAATCTCCCTGCCAAACCGAAAGGGATCCTCCCGATCCCATAGGTGTTTGTTTCCCACGACATCTTTGGCACGCCAGGTAGGGGGGTTGGCTGCGTAAACCTGGTCCAACGACCAGCGCGTTAATTCCTTCGCCATATACATCGCCATGGCTCCCAAGAAGAAGTGTTTCACAACGAGGAAACCCTCCACGTCCGCCGTGCTCGTAGCCGCCCAAGTGAGCGACGGAGTGGGCACAGGCGGAGGCAGCGAAGACCCTGCGCCCATGTGGTGCTCCAATGATCAAGGCCAAGGAAGCGGCAATGCCCACGGCGGCGGCGGAAACCCCTGCGCCATTGGGCCTCAAGACGGGGCTGCACCGCCTGCGGGCGGTTCGGTGAACTCCGAGGACGGAAGGGAACCTTCCAAGACACCCACGCCGGCGCATACGTCGCGACCTTCCCAGGACGCGCGCGAAGAGAAGCGCCTCGATGTCGGTGGTTCCGAACATCCCCATGGAAAAGCTCCTGTGCATCGTGTTCCCAAGATGCGCGGGACCAGCATGCACGCCAGGATGCTAGTGGGAGTGGTGTGCAATCGCGGGACCGCGACGGAGCTCCTTCTGACACGGTTAGGAGCCAGAGCACCTCGCGTTCTTCGTGTCGTTCACTACCGACCACGTCGGAAGAAGCAATGGCATGGGCACAACTACTCCTGAACTTCCCTCCTATTGCGTAGAAGCTACACGAGTGGAGAGCCAGCATTCAGAGCCTCCCCAGCCTTGCTGTCAAGTTTTGGTCCACCGAGCCAGCTTGCACCAGTGGCGAGAAGGACGGAGGCGGTGCGACCATGGTGCACTCTCTTCCACGGCAACAACACCGGTCACTAACTCGACGGATCGACGCTTGCGATGGTTACTTGACGGCGTTGCCTGATCCACAGACTCACTATGATGAGCGTCAAGTTCTCCGGGAACGAAGCAAAGAGGATGCTCGAACTACGATCGAGCGGCAGCGGGAAGCACGCCATCAATCTGATAAGCGCGCGAGACCCACTGTAGCCAAATCTGCGCCAGGATATCCTGTCAGCCTACCTTATGAGGTAGGTTGTCCAACGTTTACCCATGAGCTGCGGCGGGTCCAGTGGCCCAATTCCCGCACGTTCAAGCCGGAGGTCCCGGAGAAATATGACAACAAGACTCACCCTGTCAGAGTTCGTGAGCATCTACACCACTGCAGTGCAGGCTGCTGGGGCTCGTGACGACAAGATACTCGCCAACAACTTCTCGTTGGTGCTAAAGCCAACATCAGGTCGTGGTTGATGCATTTGCTGGAAGGATCCGTTTCTTCCTGGGCAGATCTGTGCCATGAGTTTGTTGGCGTCTTTACCGGAGGTCATCAAGCTCCTAGACAGGAAAGTGATTTACATCTCGTCCCCAGGAAGGAGGGCGAGACTTTGCGCAAGTACATCTAGACGTTCAGCCGCATACACCACAACATGCCAGACGTTCATCCTGCCACTCTTATTAGTGTGTTCCATCAGAACATGCGCAACCGCATGATGTGGGAAGAGCTGGCGATGAATAAGGTCAGGGATGTTGCCGAGCTCTATGTTCTAGCAGATAAATGTGCTCGGGCTGAAGAAGGGAGGAGCCTCCTCGGTGAGGATGCTGGCGCAGGGGTCAACTCTGAGGATGAGGACACCACCGCCCCGGCAAAGAAGGGCAGGCGGCATAATAAGAAGTGCAAGGGCAAGGCCGTGTTTGCCGTCAAGGGATCCGGCAAACCTGGCAAAACTTTCTGGTTATGCAATCCAGTGTGGGGATACAAGGAGGAAATATCTCACACAACTAGCAAACCTACACCCCAACTGTATCTATCCTTCAACACATAACCAGAGGCTTTCGCAAATCCATCTAACTCAAATCCTCAAAAGCACAATGATACTAACCATGGTGGTACCCCGAACACCTCACCAGTACTGGGTGACTCTGACCTTATCTCACCACGACAAGTATTGAAGTAATTCTAAACACCCTCCGTCCTGAGATAGTAAGGAATATGAATGATAATGATGTGCCAAGAAGTCCCTGGAGCTCGACTCCTCGGAAGAAATGAAGATAGACAGGAGGCACCAAGATAGAACTCCGTCACCTCGGTATCATATAGTTTCCAAAATACCCGCGTGATGCTAATTTTTTTAGCGAGAATATGAGTAGAATCAAAATTCCTAAGTCGAATACCTCACCAGAGCATAGAAGAGAGGTAAAAATAAACCTACTCTTTGATATAACTAGAATCAAAATAGTTTTTACTAGACTCGACTCGGCCAAGTTCGATCAAGCAAAGGGCTCCTATGGTCGTATGGCTTTGATACCAACTTGTCACGCCCAAGATGCGCGCCTATCCATATTTAGCATGGGGGCTCAAAAGGGATAGAGACACATCTAGTCATTTTGCAAGTTCACTATCATTACGTACATTTATAAAGAGAAGAGTATATGCGTTGGCTTACACTCACCACATGCTAAATTATAGTTCCACACAATTTATTCAAACGTCAATCCAAAGATAGGGTCCGGACGAACGAAAACAAACGATAAAATGATGCAATGACACTCGCTTGCTAGCCCCGAAGATCACGACCAAGACCTCTCTACTCGTCTGGATATGTGATGTACATCCTGCCACGCTCCTCGTCATACTCCCACTGGAGCTGCATCACATCATTTGGCACGATCTCATCTGCACTGCACCTGTATTTGTTATAGTAATCTGTGAGCCACGTGGACTTAGCAATCTTGTGCCCGGGTACCGAGACTATTCAAGCTTATAGGTTGGATGGGGGATAAGTGTTTAGTTTGCAGCAGCACTAAGCATTTATGGTGTCTAATCGTATGAAAACATGAATGTAAATATGTGGTCTACGATAAACGGTCGAGAACTAGAATGACCTCTAAGAGATCCTGAACACCTACTTACGTCAAACATAACCCCATCGTGTTCTCTCTCGGTTCATGTTCATGAGCGGAGACGATCATGGTTACTCACACAGTTGGTGTATTTTATTAGAGTTCACTTCAAGTTAACTATAACCGGGTGTTAAACAAATATCCAAGTTGCCACATAACCGCAGGCACGGCTTTCCGAAAGTTTTAACCCTGCAGGGGTGCTCCAACTAGTCCATCATAAATTAACGACACTCCACAGGAATAACCTTGACTACGGATCTCGTGATCATCCTAAGAAACTCCAAAGGAATTCCGACACCTCGAGATAGCCCAAAGAAAATCAGAGTCCCTCACGCAAGACACTCGAGAAAGCTAAAACAAGTCCAGCAAGACCGCCCGGCAGGCCAGATCCCAATAGGAACCGCGCGTATATCTGTCTGAGGGCACTACCATATGGGTCTAGCTACAAGGAAAAACCAATCCTCAAGTTGCCTCGAGGCGGCCCCGTAGGCAACCGTTTTGGACCAACACTCATGAGGAGCACTCGTCCGACTTGTTGATTAATTATCCACGGGGTAGCTAAGCCCTATGCAATTTTATTAAGTTGTTTAAGCAATTAGTACCAATGTTGGGTCATGCCAGACAAGCTTTAATCTCAAACGAATAATCAAGAGGGTCCCCATGACAACTCCAAGTATGTTAGGAGCGCAAAATATGGAAACATAACACCAGTAACAAGAAACTATGGCGGTAAAAGTGGAATAAAACACCGAGCAAAAGGCCAAGCCTTCCACCATACCAAGATATATATATGTGCATTAAATTAAATAGAAGTTAATATTGGGATATCTCTAGATATCCATGTTATCACATGGAAACAACCTGCACCTACAACTAAGAACGCTATAAGAGGGGCTGAGCAGCGGTAACTTAGCCAAACAAGGTTTGCTAGGATGTGCAGGGGTTAGAGGCTATCATGGCAATGTAGGAGGCTTGACATTCAAGTTGTAGGTAAAGCATATGTAACGATAAGAGTGAGACATCTAGCAAAGCAAAAATAGTGTCGAGATCCAGGTACGATCATCTTGCCTGTTGGTTCTTCAAAGGGACAAAGAGCGGGGTCCTCGTAGTGGTACTCTCTTGGATCCTCGTACTCAGGTTCAAAACTCGCATCTACCCAAGATAAATAGAAACAATAAACAACTAACCAAGTTTCAATGCCCAAACAAGATGATGCATGATTCAATTGAAGTATTTAGCAAGGCAATCCTAAACTAGTCATGTTTCACATGCAATAGTTAAGTTACTTAGAATTCTGGACAGAACCTCATGTTTAGTTGTGTAAACATGCAAGATAAGGGCAAATATGAATGCTTCATCCAAAATTGATGCAAACGCATATGTGGAACGTAGGAAACGGAGTAACGGATCTCACGCTACACTCACGGTAATGTACGAAGGCAAAACACAAGGCAATGAAGGCCATGTGCTATTCCTTGGCATTCCAAGGTAGCCACTGGTTAGGCAATGAAAAACCAACCACACTGGTTTAAAAGATCAAACAATTCCATGGATCTTAGCTCCCACAAGTCACAAAACACTCAAACAAACAATCTATCACAAAACAGCAACATAGCAACTTTCACGGCAAATAACTAAAGCTACAGGAAGTCTCCAACCACAAACAAGGCATTCATAGAAACTACATAACATGCTTATCAAATCATCCTACTACACAAACTGGAAATGAAGCACATATCAGTAAGAATGAAGCTGTCAAGTTGGCATGATGAAACAGATTCTAGGGACTTAGAGAAAATCATAGTTTTCTGGAATCTGAGTTAAGCTGATAGCAAGTTGACAGCAGAAATTAATGGTGATAGAAACCACCTCATGGCATGAAAATGAACAGTATGGTAGAGAACGACATCTACTTCAAAACACTAGCACTGAGCATGAGCTAAAACACAACATATCACTTGGTAGCATCCACTCTTCATGGCATAAAAATATTCACAGATTCTCAGACTTAGAAATATTTAGCATGTTGAAAATAGCAACATTTTAATAGCCACTTTGGAGCAAGGTTCCCACTTATATGCAATATTATCACATCAAAACAAAATACCATGCATTCTACTCATCAAAGGCTACCACTTTCATGTTGACACAATTATCATAGCATGCATGAATTAATTATAACTAAAATGACAAAATGGCACTTTGAGACAAAATGAAATTTTGTCAAACTTGCTCAAATGACCAAACAAGTTTCACCAATGAATTCCTTGTGTGATTCTACCCCAAAATCATATATCACACTCATATGTTTGCATGGAGCAACATGGCAAAACACTAGCTAGAAAAATACCAACAATTCCTATAAGTTGAAACTTACTAAAAATGCTCATGTTCATATATGTACATATCGAGATTTAGCAATATTACCAAAAATGGAAAAGTCTATTTATATCACAATAAACATTAATACAATAAAGAAAACATCATGTAGGGGGGCCCACCTGGCATAGACACCAGGCCCCCCTAGTGGATGACAAGTGGGGCCAGGCTCACTTGTCACACACACACAACACCACACGCACACACACACACGCACACACACACACACACACACACACAGGCTCACACTGGATCTGTCCAGCCACACCAGACCTGGCACACATAGGCACACACACTCTAAAGGACATAGGCGCACGGGATCCGGCATGGCCACAGCGGATCTGCATAGCACACACACACAACAGTCAATGGAAAAAAGGAAAACAAAGGCGAGCAGGGGACCGAACCCATGACCTTGCGGTCTCGGCCCGATCGATTCTCCACTACGCCACTCGCATTAGTCTACACAGAGAGGATCATCGATGAATAACTACAACGCGTGCTGGCTTAACTCTGACAAAACTGAAGAATTGACACCGGCGTCAGGCGGCGGCAGAACTCCGGCGACCGAGGGGATCCGACGACGCGAACCACTAGCGAGGAGAGCGGGGGTCCTAGGAGAACCCATCCCCGCTCCAAACGATGGCCAGGCGTGATGGCAAGGGGAGGCGCTCGACAGAACGCGGGCCTACGCCACGAAGCAAGATAGGCTACAGTGATGGGGAGCTCACCTAGGGGCTGCTCGGAGTCACGGGGATGCGGGGCGATGGCGAGGAAGAAGACACAAAGAAGGCCGGCGACAGGCTCCTCTGCTATAGACGACGGCGACAACTGGGCAGCGCTGCAGGGGTCCTACTCGCCTCCTAGCATCGACAACGGGACGCAAGCGGCACCTGCGAGCACTAGGCCATCTCCGACGGCGATGAGCGGGCCACCGGAGGCGACGGCGGTGACCCGATGGCTCCGATGCTCGTACTCTCTGAAACTCACCTCTCTCAATTCCCAAGGAGAATAAGAAGGAGAAGTGGGAAGAAGGAGGGAGAAGGGGAGCGGCAGCGATGAGGGAGGAGGAACGCTGAATGAGAAGGGGCATGCATGCAGAGGGGGGTTTAAAAGGCCCGGGGAGACGGCGAAGGACGACTGAAGTTCATGGCGGCGCACACTCTCTCTGCTTTTCCACACGCGCTAACTAACGAAGGAGGACGAGTGAAGGTAGCCCTCGCTCAGCTGGCTGGGCCGCGCGTGGGATGCTACCTGGGCTGCGAGGGAAAAAGCCTAGCGCCTAGCTCTCTCTCTCACAGAAATAAAACAACAGTTTTATCCTATTTAGATAAAAGAAAACAAGTCAAAAGCCCCAAAGTAAAAGAAAAGGATTTTAGTCAAGACAAAAATACTTTGACACAGAAGGAAATATGCCTATTTAATAAAATTAAAAAGTTGATTTTTAGGGCAAGCAAATTAAATATTTTTATAAAACCAGTCCTTGTTTATTGCAAAACCCCAAGATCCCAAAAACCCCAAGAACCCATTTATAAAACCAGCCCCTGTTTATGGAATGGCAATGAGAAACATCATATCATTTAAACACATGACAACATGGGTTCACATAGGTTACATGACCATAAATGGCAAGGGGAGCGCTTGGGCTGTCACAAGAGCTCCCAGGAGCCGCCGACGAGGAAGTTGTCGGGAATGATGCTAGGCTTGCCGGTGAGCGTCACGCTCCGGCAAGGCCTCAGGCACTTGCCGTGGAAGCACATGCTCCCGCTAAGCATGCCTGGGAGTACACGCTCTCGAGCTCTGGCCGTTGAAAAAAATGCTTCCCTGGCAGAGGATATGCCTTTAGTCCTTGTTGTCGAGCCCCAGGTTCCAGCATGGGCACAGCACATCGTCCATTTCCTTCAAACGCGAGAACTCCCTGAGTAACAAGAAGAAGCAGAGAAAGTAGCCCGCCGGTCTAATATGTACCAGTTCGTGAACAACGTCCTGTATAGAAAGAGGCCGAATGGTGTGAAACTCAAGTGCATTTCTCATGAAGATGGACTGGAGCTGTTGGCAAAGATACATGAAGGCATATGTGGCTCCCACATAGGATCAAGAGCGCTTGCCGGTAAGGCATTCCGGCCAGGTTTCTTTTGGCCCACTACCCTCTAGGATGCAACTGTGCTAGTAACCAAGTGTGAAGCATGCCAATTTCATTCGAAGAAAATGCATCAACCAGCTCAAGCTCTTCAGACAATCCCTCTCTCCTTGCCATTTCCGGACTGGGGGCTCAACATCTTGGGCCCCTTTCCCCGCATTTCCGGGGGCTTTGAGTACTTGTATGTCGTGATCAGTAAGTTCACAAAGTGGCTGGAAGTGGAACCAGTGAGAAAGGTGACAACACAAGCAGCCGTCAAGTTCTTTAAAGGACTAGTCTGCCCATTTCGTGTTCCCAACATGATCTACTAACAATGGCATGCAGTTCACAAGTCGCACCTTCATACAGTATGTCCAGGACCTTGGCAGCAAAATCTATTTTGCTTCTATCGCTCACCTAAGGAGCAACGCCCAAGCAGAAAGGGCGAACATTGAAGTGCTACTAGGGCTTAAGACAAGAACTTTCGACAGGTTGCGCAAGTGCGGAAGATGCTGGATTGATGAGCTTCCATCGGTTCTTTGATCAATCAGAACGACACCAAATCGAGCCATCGGCCAGACACGCTTCTCCCTGGTATACAGGGCAGAAGCAGTTCTCCCCACAGAACCTATATACAAGTCACCTAGAGTGCTAGCTTATGATGAGCTTGAGCAAGAGCAGTTGCGGCAAGATGATGCTACGCTCCTTGAGGAAGATCGTCTTCAGGCTATTGTGCGAGCTACAGGTTACCAACAAGCTTTGTGCCACTATCATAGCCACAAGGTTCATGCCCGAAGTCTTGAGGAAGGCGACCTTGTTCTTCGGCGCGTTCAGTCCGCCAAGAATTCCAACAAGTTGACACCAAAGTGGGAAGGCCCTTATCGGGTAGTATGAGTCACAAGGTGTGGTGCAGTCCCCTGGAGACCGAGGATGGTATCCCAGTGAGAAACTCCTGGAATATCAAACATCTTCGTAAGTTCGACCCATAAGGTATGGTTGGCGGGTCTCCCGAGGACCAGTTTTTGTACAAGTATTGCCGCCAAAGCATGTAAACGTTTGTACAAATCCAGGCGCAGACCCTGTGCATAGTTGAATAAGGCTTAGTGTTCTACAAATCTTGTTGATTCTCATGTTTACTTATGTACATGTTTTTCTGAGATATTGTATTGCACTTACTTCCGGCAAGAGCGAACGGACCTCCAAGGTTCCATATCCCTATTTTCTCTTCTTTCTTTTTCTCAAAGGACAGAAGGTTACCTCGCGTGTAGCTTTGCCCGGGGGGTGGGAATGGTGGTATGGATACCGATGGACGACATTCAAGGAAAACATCTTGCCAGAAGGAGTACGAAAAAAACATCTTGCCGGAAGAAGTACGACAACAAAAAGGTAAGTTGCTAGACCCTAAGTGAATTATTTTTGTGAAGTTATTTTCCTTGGATGATTTCTACTTTTGTATGGAAAACCTACATGCTAAGGAACCTTGCCGTGATTGATGGCGCCCTTGCTCTGTTTCAAGTCCGCTCAGCGGCTTAAGTGGTTGCGCTCGCGCCTTTGTTCCATTTCGAGTCCGCTCAACGGCTCAAGTGGCTGCGCTCGCGCCCTTACTCTATTTTGAGCACACTCAAAAGCTTAAGTGGCCACGCCAAGAATGTCAAGGTATCTTGCCGGCAGTGGCACCGCCAACAAGCTGCTAAGGACCCGCTACTTTAAGTGCTCGCGGTAGGGATGTACATGCCGGCAAGGTTTTTCTGGAAAAAGCATAGGGAAAACACCATGCAAAGAGGAGTCTAACGAGGAGAATAATATGCAATCACTCAATTAGGGTGAAATTTACATGAGATGTTACCTCTTCCTAAGTACATCTTTATTTGACTTTCTCCCCTAGGGGAGATTACGAGAACAAAAAGATGGGAGGAGGAGGCGGATTACAAGAAGAAAAAGATAGGAAGAGGCCCCGAACAGAAGCCCAGCCTGACCCCACTGGACCAGCACTGCGCGGAGGGGCAGGACTTCTAGAAGGGAAGACGAGGGCCTAGCCCCTCTTGGGCGAGCATTGCACAGAGGAGAAGACCAGCGTTGCGCGGACGAGAGGAGGGGCCCCAGAAGCTGAAGTCCACGGGCCTGCCAGAAGACCCAGCTAGAGGATGAGGCAGCGCCCAAGACAAGGACCCCCGCTGGGATCGCCCTACCGGAAGGGGGAGAGGCGTGAGGCTGACGATGATGGTGCGGCTGTTGATTAGTCAGATCTCAGGTCATCGTATTCCGACTTGCCGGACTGGAGCTCGGATCATCGTCGCTTTCACCGACACAATCCTCGTCGTCGCTGTCGCTCGAGGATGAGCTTTCAATGCCACTCGAGCTCTCTTCGCAGCAACTGAGACGGATGCCTGAGCATCCATAAATCTTGACGGAGAGTAGATCGGCCTCCATCATTTTGAAATGAAGGACGTGCCCATCCTTGAGGTTGTGGGCACGGGCGAAGGTTTTCCAACCGTGCCTGAAGAACATGACACGGCTCGTCGGCCTCCATCGCCTCGGCAAAAGGGAAGGGAAGGCACAAATGGTTCCGAATGGGACCGTGCAGTTTGAGGACAAACTCCAACACCGTGCCCTCGGCATGGGTCTCTTCGAGGAAGAGGCCTGGCGTCGGAGGGAGAGATGGAGCAGCACTCCGCCTCCCCTAGCCTCGGCCTCCACGATGACCATGGCCCCTCGCACCTCTCCCGCCGCGAACACCTGGGTCACCGTCCGCTTCTGTGACGGAAGCGGTGGCATGGTCCAAACGAGAACTCCTCCTTTGTGCAGAGGATGGAGGCCGCCCTCGCCCCCTATTCATGGCTAAGGGCAGGCACCACTCAGGGTTTGGAAGAAGTGGAAAGGCGAGCTCTGGAGAATCGCACTTGATCAAAAAAGAAGGATGGATGAGCATCGCCCTCGCTACCCCTCAATTTATAGGGCGAAGCACGGGGGCTGGCCCTCCCCTCCTCCAAGATTCGCCACCCACCTCCTCCAATAGCGTCGCCCACGATCAAGGGGCGAACAACAACCGCCCAGTTTCTCCATTCCACGGTGCTGAAGTTTCTGCCACGACCAAGAATTTAGTCATAGGCACACGTTACTATCTCTCCACTATGCATGCGGCGCGCATGGCAGAAATGGCCTGATGCATCCATGGAAACAATTATTACCATTCTGCGCACGTACCCCACGTCGCACACTTATCGTGCGTTGTGGGGAGGCATAGTAAGCGGAATGGTTGCAACATTGGTTAATCCCTGCCACACATGCCCGTGCACTATTTGGGCCTAGCCCAACAAGGCCTCGCACCGTGTATGGCCTAGGCCCTGGGGCTCCTATCGGTGTACTAAAGTACGGGCTTTGTAGTATCCCGTACTTGTGCATGGATAGTTGTAGCCATACCAGCGGCAAGGCCTGCCAGGGAGCAACTGAGAGCAATTAAATCAACAACATCGAAGACCGAAGGCTGGGACCCCGGCAAGATCTTGTCGGGATAGCCTATGTAGCCCCGGCAAGGCGAAGCCCCGACAAGACCCCGCCAGCGCAGAGGCCAGGTGTCGTTCCACCTGGGCATGTGTCGAGGCACCGACGATGGAGGGGCTAAGCGGTTCCGATGGGACGGGGTCCTGTCCTATCCGACGGACGGCCAGAGGCACCAGACGGAGCATTAAATGTGCATGTCCTACACCGTTAGAGTTAGGTATGATAGCACTGTAGAAATGTACACCTCATGTACGCACTATACGCCACTGTTGGTGAGCCCTTCGAGAGTATAAAAGGAGGCACAGGGCGTTACAGTAGAGGACTTTTTTAGACTTTCGGACTCCTTGAATTTTGGAGCTCCTCTAGCCCATTCTTCATGAGCAGCAGCTGTGTACTGTAGCGCTCCCAGAACTTGAGCTAGAACTCATCCAATACAACCAATCAGGAATAGGGTTTTACGCATCTTTGTGGCCCGACACATGGGTAAAATCCCTCGCACTATTCGTTCGTCCTACTCTTCGCGCACACCAATCTCCCCGCCAAACCGAAAGGGATCCTCTCGATCCCATAGGTATTCATCCCCCATGACAATAAAGTTTATTGAGAACTAACAAACTATGCTTGTAACCAAACAATTGCAATTGTAAGAGCTTTGATTTAGCAAATACCACATACTCAACTACCATATAGTCTTCCATGATTGCTAACACTCAAAGCAAATTTTTAGAGCAAATGGCATCCATTGAACACAGAGAAAGATAGGGGCTTAAAGTTTTGCCTCCCAACTTATTTATCATATAGATAGTTGTCAACAATAATAATTCATGATCAAATATATTTGAATGGACATATATGCCTAGATCATTCCCCAACACATGACACTTGCCAAGAGAAAAAGGCGAAATATAGGAAGTGGTAAAGATCACCATGACTCTTGCAGTAAAGGTAGTTACTAGAAAGTAAAAGATAGGCCCTCCGCAGAGGGAACAAGAGGTCACTACTAGGGAAAAGCCTAGCAGTAGCGTGGGTTTTACGTATATCAGGAGTGCGGGGCACCCGCGCTACTGATACAATGCTACAACTAACCTTTAGCAGTAGCGCTTGTTGGCCCATGCTGCTACTATACATACGTAGAAGCAGCAAGCTGCAAATAAGAGCGCTACTGCTAATATCTGCAGCGCCTTGTATTATACCGCGCTACTGGTAACAGCACGCTACTGCTAACTTTACTCCACGTGCTATTGCTAACTTTATTAGTTTCTGATTTTTTTCTGCATATTTGTTTTCTATTTGAACACGCTTTGTACAAGAATCTCTAGCACATACAAATGTGATCATCATACACATACAAATGACTGCGAGACCATGGATGTAATCATAGCATATACATACAAATAGTCTCTTCAAATCATGTCATCATCATAATCATCATCCAACACAAAGTGGTATCTCGTCATCATCTCGAAAATAGAGATACAAGTCTCGAATACTTCTAACTACATTGTCATCCACCTAAACAATGATATACGCGAGAAGAGCTATCACTATGAGTGAGAGCAAAACTATGTAGTACATGAGGCGGTGGTTATGAGCCCTCTCTCGCGCTAGCGGGAGCCTCCTCACGTAACTAGCTTCTGCTTCTTGTCTGCTTTTGAAGCCTTTATGGCTGGCGCCCGAGACCCCCTCCACTTGCGCCTGACACTTGGACCACTCGCCATATACTCCCGGAACCTTTCCTTTGTACACAACATGGCACTGGTACTTCGCCATCAAGAATCTAGGTACCTGTTAGAGATGCATCTTCATCAAGAGAATGTACAATCAAATGCAACAAAATATAATTGAGCAACACAAAAAAGAAAGGGTTATCAACTAGATGCAACATATAGTAAACATAAATAATCAACACAGTTTCATTGTACACGAACTAATTAAATAGAGGTACGCAGGTCATCGTACCCAAACTAACAAAGTATTGCTACGAAAGTTTGGTAGGGACCAAGGACATCACAAAGTTTCATCGCTACAAAAACTATATACAAGTTCAACTGACACATATCATCATCGGCATCGTAAATCACTAGAACTTCCATCCTTCCATATCATCGAGGATGGACCCTAGCTTCTTGAATGACGTGAGGTCCTGACATTGCATGCCTATGATAGTTCGGATGTCAGCTCG
The DNA here is from genome assembly GCA_022496015.1 of Hordeum marinum. Lineage (NCBI taxonomy): Eukaryota > Viridiplantae > Streptophyta > Magnoliopsida > Poales > Poaceae > Hordeum > Hordeum marinum. The sequence goes on from CM039674.1 coordinate 76,584,304, forward strand.
CGATATAGGGCCATGGTGGAACATCCCCTTCACTTCGACGACTTCTTTCATGATGATCGTGGCAATGTCCCTCTGGATGCGAAAGAAGTCATCTTTAAGTTCATAATCCGCTTCTCCTTGAGATTCTACCCACTTGTGGATATGATCATCATTTCTGGTTGTCATGCGAAGCTTTTGGTGATCCGTTCCGAACTCCATCATGAGATGGAGGAGGTAGAATCCATCGTTCATACTTGATTTCAAAACATTGATGCAACAGAAGTTGGTTTTCTGCGAGAAACTCGTCTTGCGGTTCCTTTGTTTCCTGATCTGCATGTCGCCACTCCTGAAGCTAAAGCCTCGAAGAGCATCATCTAGAATATTCATTACGTGGGTGTAGTCCTTCTTCTCGTTGTTTCTTGTAGAGTCGAAATACATGGTGTGGGAGACTCGCGGGTAAAGAACGATAAGGATGGCGTGACCGTTGCTGCGGGGAGAAAACACCTCAAATTATTCTGCATATGAGCGAGAAGGAATGATTCAAATGTAGAAAAAGGGTTGTCTGCACTGATTTACTTTGGATGATAAGGCAAGAGGACAGTTTCCTGGTCCTTCTTCTGTACCATGAAGTTTTCGAGGTACTCCCTAGCAGTTTTACGCTCAAAGTCGCCGAGATTCAAGAAGGACCCGTGCATGTAGTATGGATCCGCCACACAGATTTGCGAGACTTCTTCTCTCTTCATGACGGAGCTCATATGTAGCGGAAAAAGGCGGAGAATTGTACAATCGAGCCGCCTTGTCAGAAACATCTTGAAGATATGATCAAACTACAGGAAGAACACCTCCGCGGGCTGTGTGTCGACGTAGCACTTCCCCTTAGGCACATGAGCCATGTATGTCGGATATCCTGGATCCTTTGAGGCTAGTAGGATTTTCTTAGTCGACAGCACATGGTCGTGCAGTCTCCTGAGATCCCCTGATATTGCCTCCATCGGTTTCGGCAGTAGCATCGGCTGGCCCGTGACATGGAACATGGCCGCACCTTTGATGGGTACATGCTCTTCAAAATACGCCGTCTGGCTGCTATGTGCTTTGGCTTGTTTGTAGGCAACTGAGCCTTTCTTCCCCGGTCTCTTCCCCTTTATCTTGGGCTGACCTTCCAGCCCCTTGCTTAAACCCTGCCCCAGTGTTGTCGGGCTAAGAACTATACGCCCTGCTAGTTTAGCCTGTGTTGAGGCGGCATCTTCAGGTGTGTCCTATGAGGATTGCATGAAGAGAGACTTCTTGCAATCCCTGCTAGGACGTTCCTGCCTGGGCAGATCATCCATATCCTCATTAGCATGCGGATAGCCCGAGTCGTCATACGGCTGACTCATCATATCTAAGTCACCATCACAGGCGCCTGTATTGAGGAACCGAAGAGGGTCCTCCTCCATCTCATCATCCATTGTTTGTTCTACGGGGGCAATTACATCAGCCACTATTGGACCCCCTTCATCACGTCGTCCGTCACTCTCACCCGGCACTACATGCGCTGGTAATTGCGTAGGCGGGGTGGTGGTGTCCACACCTGCTTGTTGATGTGTGGTTATTGGTGTACGCTCAACCGGCTCCAGACGAAGAAGATTCTTCGGCCATAGCAGCACCCAACCATTGCAGCTTCAAATCTGCGATGGGGTCTCGACGTCCTCTCCCCCTAGCGATACTGGAGGACGCAAATCCTCGTGCGCCGATTTCACACTCGACAAGGTAACCCTGAAGTGCCCACCGGGCATCGGCTGGCCATGGAACGTGCGTTCCAAGGGCTTCATTATCACCCCCTTTCCCACGTCCACCATCTGGCCTTTGATCAAGTAGAGTACGATGCACGAGGTTTCGTCGGCCTGCAAACACATGTCTATGGTGTAAAATATCCAAAAGGAAACAAAAATGGAATATTCTAGATATATGTTGGTGTCGCATGTAATTACTGTGAGGTCGTCAAGCTCAGCCAAAGACGAAGGCCCGCCTAGCGTGCCAGAGACTGAGGACAGGCCGCTATGAGTGGGTGCGAGAGTAGGCCCAGTTGTGTGAGCAGGTGATGGTGCGGTTGTGTTGTTCACCGAGTTGCTCCCGACGAAACTAGGCATGGGGAAATCATCTACCGTCTTGTCTGGATTGTCCCTCGTCCAATTGATGATAGTCGGGATCAAGTTAGTAGCGAAATCATTTCTTCAGGCATGTATGACTGCATCGACTGCCTGCTGTAGCAACTCATTTTTCTCATCGGTTGCTTTTTCTGTGTCCTTAGTTGCTTTTTTCTCGAACGCAAGCTTCACCTTCTCATCGATGTTCGTCTGACTAAACTTCTTTTTCTGCTTCTTGGCCTACGGGCCCTCGTTGTAAAACACCTTCCACGTGGCACCGTCTCTAGCGCTGTGCACACGTCCATATTGCGGCCGCTGGCCCAAAGGGAGTCCCTTAAGTTTGTTCAAGGCCCGGTTGACAGGGGTGTCCCACTTGGGCCTCATCGGCGAAGTAGGGCTTTCGGCTACAAGCTGGTGTTGCTTCTCTTGCAGAAGGAACGTGAACCATTTATGAATGTCTAGTCGACTTGATCATAAGATAAATTTAAGGTGGTAAAGGAATAATTACCAGTATTCTAATCAATTTCCTCGTGATTTGGTCTATGTAAAAAACCTTCTTTTCCTTGTCCCACTTGTAGCGGGCCCTGATGAAGTCATGCTCATAGGGGTTGGTGAACTTCACGAAGGGGTCTGGGAGACCCTCTAGTTCACGTTACGCGTCCTGCTTATCCCATATGGGCCTTTTGCCAAGGTAGCCACGGCTTCTGAGGCGATGCTTCCCCGTGTTCCTTTGCTAAAGGCTCTTGAATTTCGCAGCCTTAGCCTTGGCTGCCTTGGTAGCGCAAGTGTTCTTGAACTTTTCTAACTCCTCTTCCATAAGTGTCGGATTTTCCTCCAGTATCTTGGACATGGATTTCTCAGACTCAATAGCTCGTTTCACCCTCTCTTTCCAGGAGGCCAAATCATTGCTGAACATGCCCATGGCGTGATTGTTAATCTTTGTCATCTTCGGATCATCCCACGGTTTTTCTGTGCGATCATCCTAGTCGGTTAACTTGAATCTCTTGTGCAACTTCGTCAGGAGCAACTGCCTCAAATATTCTTTACTCCTTATGTCAGCGTTGTTGATGCTCGCGCATTCCCGTAGGATGCATCCTACTTGGTTCTCATATCACTTGCAAAGTTCTTCCGGCTCTAATGGCTCAAACTTGCCAGGGGCCATCTTTGTGATCACCAGTTGTCCGATGCCGAGTTTGTTAGGTTTTCGTATCCTCTGCTTCTTCTGCTTCTTCTTTTTGATAGCGATATGAACACCATTACCTTCCCTGCCGGTATCTTCCCCACCGGTACCTTCCCCGCCTGTACCTTCCCCGCCGGTCTCGGCACCGCCATCGGTGTCGGCGTCGTCAGTGTTGATGTCGGTGTTAGTACCATCATCGAGGCCGACCTGCAAACCTTGACTGTGCTTGGCACACAAAAAGTCGAGGTGCTGTTGTTCACCCTCATAATCCATCTTGTGTGCATCTTGGTCAGAAGGCCCGGTTTCTTCGTTGTTCGACATGTTTCCTATGATTAGGTCTCCTCGTTTAATTCTAAAACTATAAAAAATGAGAAATGACATAAAAAAGATCTATGTTTTCCGGAATGTCGTTTCCCAGCAAATCCCGGCACTCGATATATCTACTTTCTAGCACAATTCACGGAAAATTTTGGCATGAGCTTTGCTAAAAAGCGGACATATCGAGCGCCTAAAATTCATCGGAACAGAAATGAATCAACATTCCGGCGAAACATAGGCCACTCCGATCATTTACCCTGCACATAATCATCATTTTCCAAATATGACTTGTCCTAAACATCACATGTCCAAAGATGACATGTCCAAATTCCAAATATGACATGTCCAAATCACATGTCCACATATGACATGTCCGCTTAAAATTTGGATATAAAAGGAAGAAAAAATATAGAACTTGAAGAAAAATGCAAGAAGTCATTTTTTTCACAATATTTGAAACTAAATTCAGCCTACCAAAATTTGAAACTAAAAAATAGCAACAATTGCTTTAACTAAAAACTTTAAATAGCAACAGTTGCTTTAACTAATTTGTCCACTTCAAATTCTATTTTTTAAATAGCAACAGTTGCTTTAACTAATCTGTCCTAGGTTTCATACTAATTCTAATTAACCAACTATCACTATAAAATTTAAATAGCAACAATTGATTAAAATAAAAAAATGCAAGAAAACTACATAATCAATTTTGTTTTTTGTCCTAATTTGACGAAGAACCTAATTAACCTACTGCCCTAACTAACTAGGGTTCATACTAACTAGGGTTCATAATATAGCCAAATTAACCTACTAGTTTGATAACTAGGGTCCATAAATAAATAGATAACCTAATTAACATACTTCCCTAACTAAAGCCTAAGTAAATTAATAGAAGAACCCTAGCTAGCAGAGACATGAGGAGTGGTGGGGGGCTTACAGAGGTGTAGCGGTGAGGAGGCAGCCCCGACGACGGACAAGGTTGGAAGGTGAGGAAGCATAGGAGGGAGGTGTGGCGTGTCGGGGCCGGGGTCGGGAGAGAGGGAGAGGTTGCCGGGGTTGGGGGCTCAGGGGCGAGTGCCGGGTCGGGGCGAGCGCCGGGGTCGGGGCGAGGGCAGGGCTCCGGCACGGCGAGGGCGAGGGAAGGGCTCCGACGCTGCGAGGTCGAGGGCGAGGGCACGGGCTCCGGCGCAACGAGGGGGAGAAGAGAGAGTGGGGATTTGGGGGAAGAAGCAGAGGTGAGAAGCAGATTTGGGGGTTAAGTCAACATAGTAGTAGCGCGTTTCCTAAAAACGCGCTATAGCTATCACATGTAGCTATTGTGTGTTTACCCAAGAAGCGCTACTACTATCACAGGTAGCTACAGCGCATTTCTACAAACTGCGCTACTGCTATTTCGACTAGCTATAGCTCTTTTTTGGAAAAGCGCTACTGCGATAACGAGTACCTATAGCAGTTTTCCTGCTTTTTTCTTCTATTGTCTTTTCCCTTATTTTCTCTTCCTTTTCTTCTCTTCTTTTTCTTTTACTTTCTTTTCCTTTTTTGCAAGAGCAGGAATGAAGGGAGGGTGATACAATGTATATAACTAAGGCGACATATATTGCATCATTTGACGGTCAAGTATGTATACAAAATAGGAGCATATAGATTACATCAGTTGACCCATGCATAATGGTTAAGTGTGTACACAAAATAAGAACATATATGTTACATCATTTGACCGATAACGGTTCCTCAGTGTCGACCTTTTCGTTTTGAGTGAGCTTCTTTCCTTTCTTGTTTGTTGAAGAATAATTGAGCCCCTCGTGGTGACTTTTCCTTTTCCATGGAGTATGATCTTTCTTAGGTAATGTAGTATTGATTCTTCTTTTGACGTATACTTCATCGTCGTCTTCATCTTCCCCCATTGGGTTGCCATACTGGTCATAGTCTTCCTCGATGGCGACTCCATCCATTCCAATGATGTTGCTTTTGCCTCTCCACACGACAACACGGTTGGGATTGCACTGGTCGGTTATGAAGAAGCATTGTGTCATGTGCTTAGCGTGTACCCATGGATCATTTTTGTGATAGCGTTCACGGTACCGCTCTTGGCGTCAAATATAGTGATGGTAGTGAAATACCAGTTTTCTCTTTCCAGATTCTTAGCCCATTTGACACGGAAAATCGTCGCATTGTGCAATCCAGAGTAGTCAAGCTCCCAGATCTCCTCGACCCTTCCGTAAAATCTCTCAGTTGCGTTGTTGTCGCTGTTGGTCATGCATTCCATCGTCACCCCTGAGTTCTGATCATCACTATCCATATCTTTGGCCTCCTTGTAGAACGTGTATCTGTTAATATCGTATGCCTGATAGGTGACGAGGTTGGGCGAGGGGCCATGTGCTAAGGCGTATATGAGCAATACGTCCTTAGAGCCCTGTTGGGGGGATTAGCAATAATATGCTCTTTGAACCAATGCAGGAAAGTGAAGTCGTGCTCTCTAGTAACTTTGGCGTCCGTCCTGCATACCCCCCGATCACGATACTTCTTTGCGATAGTTTCTTTGTGCAGTGTCGCGAAAGGATCTACCTGGTGTAGGTGTTGTAGCACTACCAAGTTTTCTCTATCAAAGTTGTTGCGTCGATCTGAGTAGGCCACATGCAGTTCCCTGTGACTGTTGGAGTGACCTTCTTCTTCGAGCCTCCCATCATGCTTGTTAACGGGAAAACCAACACCAGGCGGCCGGTCTGCACCATATAGAAAATTCTCGCAAAAAGAGATGCACTCTTGTGTTAGATATTCCTGGACGATGCTTCCATCCAGACGAGACATGTTATGAACGAATCCTTTGATGATTCAATTCATCCTCTCAAACGACATCATGTTGTGCAGGAATGATGGCCCTAGGTCTATTATGTCGTCCACAATATGGACACACAGATGCACCATGACATCAAAGAATGTGGGCGGGAAGTACATCTCAAGATCATTTAGCATGACAACGATCTCTTCATGTAGCCTTTGGAGTTGCTTCACACCGATCGACTTTCGAGAGATTACATCGAAAACGTTGCAGAGACCAATAAGCGTGTCACAGACGTGCTTGCCCATTATCCCTCTAAGGGCAACAGGTAGTATATGCGTCATCACCACATGACAGTCATGGGACTTCATCCCGCTGAACCTTTTATTATTTGTGTCTAGATATCTGCTTATCTTGCCACAGTAACTGGAACTAACTTTGATTCCGGTAAGGCACTTGAAGAATTGATCGATTTCAGTTGGACTTAAGGTGAAGCAAGAAGGGGGGCAATAATCCTCTTCCTTTACTTTTTTCCCTTCTTCTCCCACGCCTCTGTCACCGTCTCTGTCTCCTATGAATTTTTACGGGGCGGCATGTGCAGATGTGCCCTGATCTCCAAATCTTGCAAGTCTTTTCTTGCCTTCAGACCATCCTTGGTCTTATCCGGCATGTTCATCAGTGTCGCAAGCAAGATCTCAAGGACATTCTTACAGATATGCATTGATCAAGGCAATGAGGTGTGTCGAGTTTGTGCCAGTACTCCAAGTCCTAGAAAACAGACCTCGTCATCCATACCTTCAGCAGCGGCTCCGGCGCCTTTTTCATCGTCTTTCCCGGCGTGGGGCACTTTTCCCAGTTTTCAATAGCTCATCGATTTCAGCGCTGCCCCTCTTACATGGAGGTCCTCGATGCTCAACCTCACCATTGAATATATCTCCATGGTTTCTCCACGGGTCGTCTTTCTCGAGCCATCTTCAATGCCCCATGTACACGATTTTCCCAGACCCACCATCTTTCCTTGACGTTAGCTGATGAGACGTTGTATCATCCATGCACCACGTGCATCCATGGCACACTTGTCCTGCGAGATATCCGTAACTGAGATAGTCATGCACCATCGTGATCAACGCGGCTCTCATATAGAAATACTCGCCTTTGCTGGCGTCCCATGTCTTGGCCAGTGTTCTCCATAATGTGTCTAACTCCTCTTGAAGTAGCCCAAAATACATATTAATATTATTTCCCGGTTGTTTCGGCCCTTGAATCAGCATGCTCATGTGTATGTACTTCGACCTCATGCACAACCAGGGGGAGGTTGTACATTAATACAAACACGGGCCATGTGCTATGGTTGGTGTTCTGGTTGCCAAACAGATTCATGCCATCGGTACACGCGCCGAGCATGGTGTTCCTTGCATCCCATGCGAAATACCGATATTCGCCATTGAACGCTCTCCACTGGCTTCCATCCATGATGTGTCTCAGCTTCGAATCAGCTCCGTCATCGGACTTCTTACTCCCCGCGTGCCAACGCATGAGCTTTGCTTCCTTGGGATCTATGAAATACCGCTGGAGACTGGGAGTGATCGGTAAGTACCATACAACTTTCTGGGGAGACTTCTTCCTAGCCTTCTTGTATTGAGAAGAATTGCACACCGGAGAGCTTGTTTTTTCCGCGTGCTCCTTCCGATAAATTATGCAATTGTTGATGCATGCATGGTATCTAATATGCGGCAGATCAAGAGGGCACATGATCTTCTTGGCCTCATCCACACTAGTAGGACATAGATTCCCCGTGGGAAGAAAATCCTTTAGGTACTTGAGAAGCTCATCGAGACTAGTGTCGGTCCATTTGTTTTTAGCCTTTGTCTTCAGGAGTTCTAGCGTGCAACTCAAGAGGGTCACCTCGAGATTGCAACCATGATACAATGGAGTGTTTGAGTCTATTACCAATTGTTGCAGCTTGGCCTCCTCTCTAGAAGCATCTCTCTCAGTACTCTCCTCCTTACGAAGCAGTGCTTGAACATGAGGGTGCTGCACGACTGAACTTAGTACCGACGAATTCTGCAGCGTGGAGTCCATGTTTTCTCCGCCGCTATGTCCGACCCCTTCTCCACCGCCATGTCCGACCTCTTCCCCGCTGCCATGTCCGGCCCCTTCTCCGCCGCCATGTCCGACCTCTTTCCCGCCACCATGTTCGGCCCCTTCTCTGCCGCCATTATTTATCATCTCTTCGTCTTGCCCCGTGTCGTCATTGCCTGCCCCGTCGGCGTCCTCAACATCATCATCCTCATCTTCAATTATTTACCGAGTATAGCCATCCATGAAACCAGTCCTGAGCAGGTGCACCATCACACGACCATCGTCATAGTTATCGAGCCAAGTTCGTCCTTTGCATCTTCGACACGGACATAAAACCTCTGTGAGGTTATTTTCTTTCATGTCCTGCACTACCGACCGCAACCACCTGTCCACCTCCGTTCCACTGACCATCATGAACGCCTGAACGGTAATAATAAACAAATTGATTATAAAAATGCATGCATGCATCAAAGTCATACAAAAATTCGGCATGACCTTGCCTAAAAATAGGAAATATAGAGTTTGCCCGGAATTTGCCGAAACGGAAATAAATCGACATTTCGGCAAAACATAGGAAACTCACAAGCACAATTCCGCGGCAACTCATGCCACACACACAATTTCCATCATATCGCCCGTTTATGTCATATCGCGAACATACACATATTTTCATTTTTGCAAAAGCATAAACTTTTAATCACCTATCTCGGGATCGAGCACAGTGATGATGATGTCGATAGGTGTCGCCACACACACCTATTGAATGATCAAAAGTGGACAAAGCTCTTCTTGACAAGGCTATAGATCTAGTTAGGGAGGTACATTGGTCACTTCACTAAATGCTAGCTAGATTTACCTAGCTTGCTAGTTTTGGAGGAGACAAGTTCAACTAGTGGATGGGGAAGGAAAAAGAGAAAGGAGATGCATTAATGGAGGTTGGTGTAGTTAGCTAGGAGTAATAAAGAGAGAGAAAGATAGGTAGAAGAAGGATAGTAATGAGGGAGAAGTAGTGAGGAAGAAGCAAAGTGAGGGAGAGAGGAGGTGGGAGCTGGAGGAAAGTGAGGAAGAGAGGAGGGGAGGGGGAGGGAAAAGGTGGAATGGCTGCGGCTTAGTAGTAGCGCTGGGCTCAAAATGCGCAGCTGCTAATAAGATAGCAGTAGCGCTTCGCTGGCACACGCGCTACTGCTAAGCGGGGCCCTCCATGTGGCCAGTTTCAGAATTAGCAGTAGCGACATGAAAGCAAAGCGCACTACTACTATTACATTAGCAGTAGCGTCGTTATTCGAGGCGTGCTACTGCTAAACCTAGTGTGGCGGGAATGATTTGTCAATTTTAGTAGCAGCGCTGTTCTACCGAGTCGTGCTACTGTTAAGTTTGTAGCAGCAGCGCGTGTCCGCGGACCGCGCTCCTGCTAATTAGCAGTAGCGCCTCTTCCTGTCCCGCGCTGCTGCTAAGATTATGTGTGTAAGGTTTTCCCTAGTAGTGAGTTGTCATGCGCTTTTTGTTTTTGGATGTGCAAACCCTTAATGCAAAGGAACGTCACGTTGTATTGCCCTTTGTGATAGCAACCTTTATCATGCAGTTCGTCACTTTTATTTCTTTACCATCACAAGTTCGCACAACGCTTATTTCCCCTTACAATAAAAGATCATACAAATTTAGGAGCGATTTTTATTGCATTTTGAACCAATGACAACTTACTTGAGGGATCTTACTCAATCCATAGGTAGGTATAGTGGACTCTCATGGCAAAACTAGTTTAAGGGTGTTTAGATGCACAAGTAGTATTTCTACTTGGTGCAGAAGTTTTGGCTAGTATGAGGTGGAAGCAAGCACCACATTTTGGAGGATCCAAAACAATATAACTTCTACACAAATATACCCAAACATAACTCATTACGTTGTCTTACAGGTACAACTTCAACTAATTTTCTCAAGTTTGAAAATAATTAATGGGGCACACAATCATAGAAGATGTCCAAGATCGTATATTTATATGTGAAATCTCACTTCCTTCAATATTCTTTCATGAATTGTTCAAGTGAGCAATGCGGTGTTTGCTAAATTTCAATAAATTTTATAACCTATACTTCTTATATATGAAGACATTACTCCCCATGGTATAAGCATATAAAACATATATAATTTCAGATTTATGATATTCAATTCATTCAACCATTTACTCATAGGATATAAGTGAAGCACGAGAGTAAATGACAAAACTACTCCAAAACATATAAGTGAAGATCAATGAGTAGCCAACAATTAAATAACTATGTGAGGACTCTCTCATCCAAGGAATTCAGATCCAATGATTTTATTCAAATAGCAAAACAAAATAAACAAAGCACTCCAAGAATAGCATGCATCATGTGAACGAATACAAATTGAGGCTCAACATAGGCTAACCGATAATTGTTGATGAAGAGAGGTGGGATGCACAGGATCCCCAAGCTTAGATACTTACTTTGGGTGCCTTTGGTATACCCTAGGCTTGAGCTTTTGTATCTCGTTCAATCTTCTCATATCATGGTTTTACCTATTCTTAAACTTTTCATCCACACGAAACTCAAAAAGAACTCGTAAGATAGGTTAGTAAACATAAGAACAAATCAACACTTCATGTACTGCCAAGACAAGTTGCACAATAATTTTCAAACATCATCTACTGTTTACTATCGTTTAAACAATTGATATCTACCAATATAGGCTATGGAACCTAGAGTATAAGTAGATAACAAAATTATGACGGCAATCTGTCCAAAAAGAATAGTCTGTAGCAATTTAAAACAATAGTGTACTTACGTAACTTATTTTTTTAAAATTTTAGGACATGATAAGTAATTTATATAAAAAGTGTAAAAATTTCAGAAACTTTCCACGTTCTAGTAAAATATGAAAATTCAAACACTACAGCAAAAGTTTCTGTTTTGATTTACACAACACACATCAAACCTGTAATGCAAGCATCCTAAGGCAATTCTTGGAACTTTTGATTGAAAAAATATTATAAATAATACCTAACAGAAAATAAAAAAATATAATGACGATCCAAGAAAATCACATATTATGTGATGAATAAAAATATAGCTCCAAGTGAGGTTACCGATAATGTTGAAGACGAAAGAGGGGATGCCTTCCGGGGCATCCCCAAGCTTAGTTTCTTGGATATTCCTTGGATATTACCTTGGGTGTGCCTTGGAAATCCCCAATCTTATGTTATTTTCACTCCTTATTTTTCTCATATCGGTGTCTCACTCAAAACTTGAAAACTTCAATCACACAAAACTTAACGCAACTTCGTGAGAAGGGTTAGTGTAATAAAGATAAATCATTCAGTTAGGTACTGTAAAGACAAGATTAATGGTTGTTACCACATGATACCTATTGTATTCTATCATTTCCATAATTTCTACCACTTAATATAAGCTACGGAAACACTAAAACAAGCAAACTATGCATGCAAAACAGAATTTGTCAAACACAGAACAGCCTCTGAAGATCTGTAATATAGGCACACTGTCTGTAAAAATTCTTAAAAATTAGTAAAATCTAGGAAATTTGTATATAAATCATATTTAAAAATCATATCAAAAGCACGTGCTAGTGAATTTAAAAAATTCCTGGACTGGGCACCAAAGTTTTTATTTTTGCACAGAATCAAGTCAACTATCAACCACATCATCCCAAAGGCATTACTTGGCCCTTTATTGAAACAAAAGATATAAAAAATGATTATACAGTGGATTAATCATGTGTACAAAAAAATAGTTGGGGTAAATATTGGGTTGTCTCCCAACAAGCGCTTTTCTTTAATGCCTTTTTGGCTAGGCATGACATTTTAACGATACTCCTCCAAGCCTAATTCCGATGATAATTTTACTCATACTCTAACAGTTATAAGTTGATTTCATATATCATTCTACAATTAGAAAATATTAACCAATAACCAAGCTCAAAATATATAAGTGAAGCACACGAAGCATTCTATAATCGCATACTCAAAAGATTTAAGTGAAGCACAAAGAGCATTCTACAAAGCCATACTCAAAAGATATAAGTGAAGCTCAAAGAGCATTATATAAATAATTCAAGGACTAACTCATACTATAAGGGTGCATAAAAGTAAAATAAAAACTCTAAAGATGCATAACATGTGAACAAAACAAAAAACCAAGGTATACAGATAATTGTTGAAGAAGAAAGATGGGATGCCTTACGGGGCATCCCCAAGCCTAGATGCTTGAGTTTCCTTGAAATATTTACTTGGGGTTACTTAGGCATCCCCAAGCTTGAATTCTTGTCTCTCCGTATTCTTCTTATATCGGTACCTCCTCGATCTTTGAACACTTCATTCACACAAAACTTAAGAAAACACTCGTGAGATCCGTTAGTATAATAAATCAAAATACTACTATCAGTACTGTTGTGACCTCATTCTAAATTCATATTAGCATTATATATACTTTAGTCCAACTTCACCATGGTTTATACCCCCCGATACTACCCATAGTTTCATCAAAATGAGAGAACGATGCATGGGAAACACAATCTGTCAAAAACATGACAGTTTGTAGCAATCTGGTAACTTCAAATACTTTTGTAACTCAAACAATTCTGAATAATTATGAATTTTTTTTTTGCATATAAGTACTGTGTAAAAAATTCAGAAACTTTTGACATTCCAGTGAAAAATGTAAATTCACGTACTACGTCCAAAGTTTCTGTTTTTTAACCTGCACACACCAAACAAGCAATCTAATCCTCCTAAAAGAAAATCTTGACACATTATTTTTATACTACAATGGATACATAGAAGGGGATAATTATGTTTTAGAAGCTTCCATGAAAAATTATACATTTTTTCCATGAGGATGAACACAAGTGTTCAAAGTCGACGCTCACTTCTCCAATGCACAACCTTTCAGACACTTCTCTTTTTGAAAACCTTCTTAAGCATAAGAGGCAAGTAATTCTTTATGTATTTTTTATTATTCAAATTATTTTTGTTTCACCCACAACTAAATAAATTGAAAAGAGAAAACAAAATCTACTTGGTGAAGAAAGCAAACAAGCACACACGAGAATATCAACCCCACGCTATTTCTCCCTGACAACGGTGCCAGAAAAGAGCTTGATAATCCCCAAGTGCAAGGAATCATCGTAGCAATTTACAAAGGTGGAATTGATAATTATGGAGTGTCAAACCCACAAGGAGCTAAAGGTAAGATGAATATTCTCTCAAGTCCTATCTTCCACTGATACGACTCTACGTACTCTAGACGTTTGCTTCCAACTAGAAACGAGAAAAAAAACTACATTGTGGGTATGAAGGGAATAGCTTTGCATGAAATCGGAGAACTAAAATATAAAAATAGGTGCTGTTATCATAATATTACAATATATTACAAATAGGGAGTGTGGAATAATGTCACGCCCAAGATGCGCGCCTATCCATTTTAAGGCACGAGGGCCTCGCAAGGGATAGAAGCGCATCTTGCCGTTAGCAAGATAAGCATCATCACAACATACATTACAGAAAGGAAGAGTATACAAGATTGGCTTACACTCGCCACATGCTAACTTACAATATCACTCAATTCATAACATCAAGAGGAACATAGGGTCCGACTACGGACGAAATCAAATGATAAAAGCAGTTGCGACGACACTATCAAGCTGCCCCAAGATCACGACCAGGTCCTCTACTCATCCGGGTAAGTCACGTACATACGGCCTCTTTCTTCATCATACTCTCATTGCAGCTGGGTAAGATCATCCTGAACATATTCATCTGCTCCTGTACCTGGATTGTTGTAGTAAACAGTGAGCCACAGAGGACTCAGCTATCAAGTGCCCAGGTACAGGGACTATTCAAGCTTAAGGTTGGGTAGGGTGGTGTTTAGTTTGCAGCAACACTAAGCATTGTATGGTGGCTAACTTACGTAACAAGAATGTAAATGTGAGTGGTCTACATTAAGCGATCGATTCTAATATAATCTCTGTGAGATCCTGAACACCTGCTTACGTCAAACATAACCCCACCGTGTTCTCTCTCGGATCATGTTCACGAGCAGAGACAATCACGGTTACTCACACAGTTGGTGTATTTTATTAGAGTTTACTTTAAGTTTACTAGAACCGGGTGTTAAACAAATATCCAAGTTGCCACATAACAGCGGGCACGGCTTTCCGAAAGATTTAACCCTGCAGGGGTGCTCCAACTAGTCCATCACAAATAACCACACTCCGCGGGAATATCCTCGACCACGGATCTCGTGGTCTTCATCAGAAATTCCAAAGGAATTCCAACACCTCGAGAAAACCCGAAGAAAGTCAGAGTCCACACGCAAGACATTCGATAAAGGTAAAACAAATCCAGCAAGACCACCCGACGTGTTGACGAACCCGATAAGAGCCGCGTATCTCGTTCTCAGGACACGACAGATAAGCGAAGCGTACAGTGGCCTGATAGAAATCTCCCGAGTTGCCCCGGGTTGGCCCCGCACGGTGCTCTAGTTTGGACCAACACTCATGAGGAGCACTGGCCCAGGGGTTGATTAAATTATCCACAGGGTTGCAAAGCCCTATGCAAGTTTATTAAGTTATTAGAAAATGTAGTACCAATGTTGGGTCTTGCCAGACAAGTTTTAATGTCAACCAAATAAACAAGGGGGTCCCCATAACAACCCCAAGCGTGTTAGGAGCGCAAAATATGAAAACATAACACCGGTAACAAGGAACTAATGGCGGTAATAGCAGAAAAAATCACTTAGCAAAAGGCCAAGCCTTCCACCAATACCAAGATATATATGTGCATTAAATTAAATAACAGAATTTATTGTGATATCCAAATCCATGCTATGACATGGAACAACCTGCACTTGCAACTAAAATGCTATAAGAGGGGCTGAGCAGCTTTAACTTAGCCAATCAAAGTTTGCTAGGATGTGAAGGTTAGAGGCTATCATGGCAACATGGGGGCTGATATGAAGTGGTAGGTAGCATAATTGTAACGATAAGAGCGAGAAACTAGCAAGCAAAAATAGTATCGGGATCCGGGTACGATCATCTTGCCTGATGGTTCTTCAGCGGAACAAGTAGTGGGATCCTCGTAGTGGTACTCTCCAGGGTCCTCGAACTTAGTATCGACACTCGTGTCTACCCAAGAGAAACAGCAAATAAATCTCCAACCATGGTGCAATTCACAACCAATATGATGCATGATTCTTTTTATGAGGAATTTAACATGGCAATCCAAAACTAGTCAAGTTTCTCATGCAAAGTTTGTATATTAGTGAATCTGGACAGAACCTCATGTTAAGTTATTTAGTCATGCATGAACATGGAAAATATGGATGCATCATGCAAAATCGATAGAAATGCATATAAGGAACGCAACAAACGGAGCTACGGTTCTCAAGATACACTCACGACAAGGTACGGAGGCAAAACACAAGTCAACCAAGACCTGGGCTAATTCTTGGCATTCCAAGGTATCCACTGGATAGGTGATGAAAGACCAATCGCAATAGACTCAATAATAAATCAATTCCATGGATCATAGCTCCCACAAGTCACAAAACAATATAACACAAAATCTGCCACAAAACAGCAACATAGCAACTTCTAAAGCTCACAAGTTGAGCTACAGAGAGCCTACAGCCACAACCAACATATTGACAGAATCTACTCAACATATAAATCTACTTATCCAACTACACAAACAGCAAAGTAGCCACACATCAATATACATGAAGCTATCAAGTTGACATGATGAAACAGTTTTCTGGGACTTAGTGAAAATTCCAGTTTTCTAGAATCTGAGTTAATAAAGTAGCAAGTTGACAGCATTGGTAAAATATGCTAGAGATCTTATATTGGCATTAAAATTAACAGAATGGGTGATGGAAATATATACTACAAATAACTAACACTGAGCATGAGAAAATTCCAAACATATCACTAGATACAAGCCACTCTTCATGGCATAAAAATAACAGCAGATTCCCAGACTTGGTCACTTTTCAGATTGGCAGAAAACAACATCATCATAGCAACTGAACAACAAGGTAGCCACTGATCTGGTGACTTAGCATAAATAAAAAAAATACTGGGACATTACCAGCAACTTTAACTAGCATACTCATGTTGACAAGAACTCAAAATCATGCATAGATTAAATCATAATAAATCGACAAAAGGGCATCACAGCATAAAAATGCAGTTTTGTGAAGTTGCCCCAAAGTCAAATCTGACTTCACAGATGCATTTCGGGGTTGATTCTACCCCAAAATCATTACTCATACCCCTATAATTTCTTGGATAAAGTGGGAGAATTCCTAGGTCGAAATTTGACCTCCTAAGGCATGGGTGACTTATGTCACTTATGCACATTAATGAAAATGGCCCAATAGGGCATGTAACCTATTGATACTTGTTGGAAATGGTTTAATAGCATCTTAGGAACATTATAACATGGCATAACAACATTTGCAAGAATAAAACTAGCTAGAAGAGAAACTATGCTCATTATGCACATGAAGAGAACACCTACACATGGAGCTACTCATGCACATGTGTGTGTGTATGTATAACATACACACACCTCTCATTGCACCTACACACCACACACACACAAGCACACCACACTCAAGCATGTGTGTATATAGGCACACATGCACTTCTCATATATGTATGCCCACATACACATACACACACCTACACATGCACTACACATACACCTATACTCACTACCACTAACTACATCTACACATACACATGTATGTATGAAAAAGCACACACACACTCATACATACATGCATACACATGGCATCACCTACACATATGCACGTGACACCTACACTCACCTATGTGTGTGTGTGGATGCTCAACACACACATACATGTGCACCCATATATGCACAAGTGCATATATGCACATGTACATGCATGCATCACACAACACACACACACTTGCACCCATATATGCATATGCATACACACACACACTCATAATATCTACAAACACATGTGTGTATACAAAAGGACACACACACACTCTCAAGTGGGTGTATGTATAACATACACACACAACATACACACATGCACTACTCTCACATATATACATGCATACACATATATATTCAGCCACAAACACACATATGCAATGAATAATAACAAAACAAAGAAAAAAATAAAACTCAAAAGAAAGAAAAAGGAAAAGAGCAAACAAAGGGGAGGGGCTCAGGATCGAACCCGAGACCTCCTGGTCTCCACACAAGGCGCTACCACTGCGCTACGACGTCGGCTGGTAATAGAGGAGGGGTGCATTTGCTCTAGTACACACACGCACTAGCGTTTACTGACGAAACTAAACCCAACTACACTACGGCGATAGCGGCGATGGCGAGCGAAATTCCGGTGATGGCAAGCACTAGCGGAGCGGCTGGTCCTGGCGCAGCACGCGGGGTCTACGGTGATCCCATCCCTCTGCTCATCTCGCGAAGAGGGGGACGGAGACGAGCGGCCGGTGCTCGTCTTGCGGACGGCGGCGACGGAGCTACAACAAGACATGCAGACAATGGTGACAGGGGCACTAGGCTGCTCACCGAGGGGAGGGGACGACGAGCGGCTTGACATGATGGCGATGTAGGGGAAGGAGAGGCGTAGACGGCGTCATCGACGGAGGGGAAGCAGACCCGACGACACACCGCGGCGAGGAGGAAGAAGACGGCGCCCCTGGAGCCTCCCACGGCGCCCTAACGTCGGGAATGGAACGTGGGGATGATCCGCGTTCGCCACGCCATCTTGGAAGCGGAGGGGAACTACCGGAGGCGCGTCAACGGCAGAGACGACGACCGGCGACGATCTCTCTGAACCTCCCTTCACTCTGAACCTTACCTGACAGGGAGGGAAAAGAGAGGGAGGAGAGCGATGGAGGGAGAGATTGGAGCTGTGGCGGCAGCAGCGAAGGAGGAACCCTAGGCGAGGGGAGGGCACGCACGCCGAGGGGATTTAAACCCAAGAGCTGACGGCGATGGCGACGGAAAAGCGACGACAGGCACGCGCTCTCTTCTCTGAACCTGACGGAGACGGGCAACGGAGCAGGTGAGCGTCTCTTCCTTGCGGGCTGGGCCGCAGGAGAACAGGCCCATCTGCTCGCTCTCTCTCTCTCTCTCAAATTAAAAACAGAGGAGTTTTTCTATTTTATAAAACCAGCAACACAAAAATTAATCCCCAAGGTATTTCAAAATGGTTTTGAGCAAAACAAAAATACTTTTGTAAAGAAAATAATCTGCTGCATTTAAATAAAATATTAATTTAAATAATTTAGCAAGTTTCAAATTCTTAAATAAAAGGGCAGCTCCTATTTAATTAGAATTCAAAACCAAACACCCCCAAACAACAAAAGCATCACTCTCAAAATTCATAAAATGACTAGGGCTACCCATTGAACATTTTTAAACAATTTGATTTGCAAGTTAATTCTGCTATGAATAGTAACAAGCGAATAAAGGCATTATGTTGAGGTTTTAGTTGATGAAAAGAAAAGAGAGGGGAAGAAGGAGGAGTGCATGTGAATCCAAGCACACCCAAATATCAAAACCACACAACGCACACACACCACATCATATGAAGACACATGAGAACAAGCAATGCATGATGATTGATAAGATGGATGACATGATGCATGAATGCAACCAACACAAGGATGACAAGGTGCAATTCATACAAAGCTCATGACACAAGGTTCATACATGGGGTTACATGCCAAATAAGGTAGGGACATCACTTGGGATGTCACAAATAATGATGGATCGGTGTGCTGAATTATCCTAGGCAATTGTTAACAAGGTCAGAAATCATTATCGCAATTTTATATGAGGGAAAGGCATAAACTAACATACTTTCTCTACTTGGATCATATGCACTTACGATTGGAACTCTAGCAAGCATCCGCAAGTACTAAAGATCATTAAGGTATTACCCAACCATAGCATTAAAGCATCAAGTCCCCTTTATACCATACGCAACAACCCCCTTACTCGGGTTTATTATTCTATCAGTCAAGCAACCACTATAAGCGAATCATGAACGTATTGCAACATCCTACAGGGGAATCCTTCACGTGTGCGCAGAACGGAAGCATAATAGGACATCACCAAAATAAACATACAACTCAAACCTATCAAGATCATCAATCAGCCCAAAGGATAAAAGAAATCTACTCAAAACATCATAGGATGGGAACACATGATTGGATCATAATATGTGGAATAATGCACCATGTTCATGTAGGGAATTACAGGGGGGTGCGGGAGAGTGGACCGCTTAAAGGAGATGAGGATGGTGATGAAGAAGGTGATGTTGATGAAGACGATCACCGCGGCGATGGTTCCCTCGATGGCACTTTGACGCCACCTAGAGAGAGGGAGAGGGTCTCACCTTTGTGCTCCCTCCTCCATGGACTCCCCCCAAGGTGGGGAGAGGTTCTCCCTCTGGTCCTTGACCTCCATGGTGATGATGGCCCCACCGGGATGATGAAGATGGCCTCTAGTGATGGTGACCCCCTCCGGCAGGGTGCCAGAGAGGGCCAAGATTGGTTTTTCGTGGCTCTGGAAGCTTGTGGCTCCGGAGCTCCCTATCTAGGTTTCTTTTCGGAGGTTTCTGTATTTATAGGAATTTTTGGTGTCGGTCTCATAGCAAGGGGATGCTTGAGGAGTCCACAAGCCACAAGAGACCTAGCTGGGGGTGGTCGTGCCTAGCAGGCTTGTGGCCTCCTCGTCCACTTCTTGGCCCAGCTCTTTTTCTTCGGGGGTCTCTTTTGGTCCAAAAAATCACCGTAAATTTTTAACCCATTATGAGAACTTGTATTTCTGCACAAAAAATGACACCATGGTAGTTCTGCTGAAAACAGCGTTAGTCCGGGTTAGCTGCAATAAAATCATACAAAATCATAGAGAATTATTGTAAACATGGCATGAATACTTCGTAAATTATAGATATGTTGGATACATATCAATCATGCTGCTATTAAATATCTTATGGAAAAGAAAGATGCTAAGTCTAGACTGGTTAGGTGTGTGCTTTTACTTCAAGAGTTTGATTTGCATATTGTTGATAGAAAGGGAGCTGAAAACCAAGTAGCAGATAATTTTTCTAGAATGGAAAATGTTCTTGATGACCCACTGCCTATTGATGATAATTTTCCTCATGAGAAACTAGATGTTATAAATGCTTCCCATAGTACTCCTTGGTATGTACATTATGCTCATTACTTTGTTGCTAAATATGTACCACCTAGTTTCACCGACCAACAAAAGAAAAGTTCTACTATGGTTTACAACATTACTTTTGTGATGACCCACATCTTTCTAAAGAAGGAGTATATGGTGTTATTATACGTTGTGTGCGTGCGCATGAATAGGAATACATCCTTTGGAAGTGTCATTCCGAGGCCTACGGAGGGCACCACGCTGGTGAAAGAACTGCACACAAGGTATTGCTGGTTTTTATTGGCCTACTCTTTTCAAAGATGCTCGTAAGTATGTCCTCTCTTGTGACGAATGTCAAAGAATTGGTAACATTGGTAGACGTCGGGAAATTCCTATAAATTATTCACTTGCTATTGAACCATTTGATGTTTGGGGTTTTGATTATATGCGACATTTTCCTTCCTGTAATGGGTATACTCATATTTTAGTTGGTGATGATTACATTACTCAGTGGGTAGAAGCTATTCCAACTAATAGTGTTCATCACAACACTTCTATTAAAGTGCTTAAAGATGTTATTTTCCCGAGGTTTGGAGTCCCTAGAAATTTAGTGACTGATGGTGGCTCACATTTTATTCATGGTGCTTTTCGTAAACTTCTAGCTAAATATGATGTTAACCATAGAATTGCATCACCTTATCACCCTCAGACTAGTGGTAAAGTTGATTTGAGTAACCGAGAAATAAATTGATCTTGCAAAAGGCTGTTAATAGATCTAGAAAGAATTGGTCTAAGAAACTTAATGATATTATATGGGCTTATAGAACTGCTTATAAAAATCCTATGGGAACGTCCCCATATAAAATGGTCTAAGGAAAAGCATGTAATTTACCTCTTGAGTTAAACATAAATCTTATTGTGCAATTAAATAACTTAATTATGATTTCAATCTTGCCGGTGAAAAGATGTTATTTGATATTAGCTCCTAAGATGAACGAACAACACAAAGTTATGAAAATGTCAAGCTGTTTAAAGAAAAAGATAAAAGATGGCTTGACAAGAGAATCCAAAAATGAGAATTCAATATAGGAGACCTAGTTCTTTTGTACAATTCTAATTTTATATTTTTTTCCATGTAAGCTTCTCTCCAGATGGGAAGGACCTTATATCATCGAAGTCTTTATCGCTCCGGTGCTATCAAGATCAATAATGCCGAAGGCACAAATGCAAGGTAAATGGGCAAAGAGTTAAACATTATATCTGAGGTATGCCCATTAATGTGGAAACTAATATTATTCAAGTGATGGTACCGGAAGAACATATAAGAGAAACCTTCCGGAACACTCTAGAAACCTGAAAAAGGGGTAGGTATGTGATGCAGTAAGTAAACCCACGAGGATTTAAGAAAAATTGAAAAAATAAAAACTAGCTAGGGGGAACCACAAGGGAGTCCCAAGCCAACAAGGTGCGGCGACCCCCTGGGTGCACCCTGATGGCTTGGGAGCACCTCGTGTGCCTCCCGGAATCAGTTTTCTTCCTAGACTCGTATGCTTACCTAGAAAAATTGATTATACATACTCCCCTATGTTTTGAACACCGCATCACAAGTTTTTCCTTTGTTCTTGTTTTGGGATGTTTTCTCATAGATATTTCGGGGTGTTGTAGCTATGTCATCGTCCTCGTCCAACAACATTGATGAGAAGGATTGGCTTCTACATATGGAGCTCTAACAAGAGGGAACGGAGGAAGTCATCAAGAGGAACCTATGTACTCCATGGAAGTGCATCCCCCATCCACGGAACATGATATGGTAGGAGGCATCTCCATCTGTCGTAACCCCTTTTGACCGATGAGAAGGAGAGATCATCTAGGTCAAGAAACACCATTTGAATCCACTCCAAGGAGATCCCTCTGAAGGTTACATGCAAACAACTTCCAAAATTTGATTCATAATTATGGAGTTGAGAATATTTCTCGTTCGCATATACCATCCAATTAGAGCATATTCCGTCCAAGTGAAAGTGATGCAGGGAAAATCTCTTGGGGACCAGAAAAAACATATTATGGTGGAGGTGCAAAGGAACAAAAATTTAATAGTTACTTCATGAGGCGAGATAGTTAAAAGCTACTGTGTTATCCATTGCCGAGGATATGCCTACTACACCATCACCTCCATCACCCAAGAAGGACACTTGAGTACATGGGTATGGGCACCACCCTTAGCTTGTTGCAAGATTGAGGGAGGTGCCCTGGTATCGTATCACCATCACTCTTACCATTATCATCTTTCTTAGTTCAATCATTAGCTATTTCGCGATTTAGGGAAATAAAATTTTAGCATTGCTTTGCTTACAGTGCTTTCTTTGAGATCTATCTATCCTCGTAATCGAATGTAAGAGTTATGTAATAAAGATTTGTTGAGTTTGTTTGCTTTGCTGTAATGCATCAATCATCATAGCAATGAAATTAAATAAAAAGGAAATCATATGCAAATCCCATGGGGAGTAATGACTTCACATAGAAAAAGTATGATTGATAAGAGTTGTTGGGAGTTAACAAAAATAGCATTAGTCATTGATACAATCCATGCAAAATTATGATAGAGAAGAGGATATTCACATGCAAATATACTATCTTGGACATCTTTTATGATTGTGAGCCCCCATCAAATATTTTATAATGATGAAAGTGTTGATGCAGGACAAGGAAGATAGCATAATGAGTTATGTTTGTTGACATTCACATAGAATTTATATTTTGATGGATCCTCTAACATGTGGTGCTTGTCTAAGATCTTATGCTAGCCCAAAAATTTGCACTAAGTAGAGATACTACTTGTGCATCCATAACCCTTAAACTCAGTTTCTTGCCATGAGAGTCTACCATACCTACGTATGGAGTGAATAAGACCCTTCAAGTTAGTTGTCATCGGTGCATAAAGCAAAAGAATGCTCCTAAATATGTATGATCTTTTATTGTAAGGGGAAATAGTCTTTGTATGATCTTGTGATGGCAAAGAAATGAAAGCGACACAGTCCAGAATAAGGGTTGCTAGCATCAGGGGAAATATAAATTGAGGTTCCTTTACATTAAGAGATTGCACATCCTAAACTAAAAAGCACATGAAAACCTCTGCTTCCCTCTGAGAAGGGTCTATCTTTTACTTTCATGTATTTACTTTCATGCAAGGGTCAATAATGTTTATCCCCATTCCAACCTATTAATTCTTTACTTGGCCAGCATCATGTGTTGGGGAAAGATCTATTGGAAATATACCCTAGAGGCAATAATAAATTAGTTATTATCATATTTCCTTATTAATATTTTATTATCCATGCTAGAATTTGATTGATCGCAAACTTAGATACATGTGTGGATACATAGACAACACCATGTCCTTAGTATGCCTCTAATAGACTAGCTCGTTGATCAAAGATGGTCAAGGTTTCCTAGCCATAGACATGAGATGTCATTTGATAATGGGATCACATCATTAGGAGAATGATGTGATGGACAAGACCCAAACTATAAACATAGCATATGATCGTGACAGTTTATTGCTATAGTTTTCTGCATGTCAAGTATCTGTTCCTATGACCATGAGATCATGCAACTCACTGACACCGGAGGAATACCTTGTTTTTATCGAACGTCGCAAGCTAACTGGGTGACTATAAAGATGCTCTAAAGTTATCTCTGAGGGTGTCTTTGAGTGGATATGGATTAAGACTGGGATTTGGTACTACATGTGACGGAGAGGTATCTCAGGGCCCACTCGATAATACAACATCACAATGATCCTTGCAAGCAAAGTGACTAAAGAGTTAGCCACGTGATCTTTTATTACGAGAATATTAAAGAGACTTGCCGGTAACGAGATTAAACTAGGTATAGAGATATCGACGATCGAATCTCGGGCAAGTAACATACCGAAGAACAAAGGGAACAACATATGGGATTAACTGAATCCTTGACATAGAGGTTCAATCGATAAAGATCTTCATAGAATATGTAGGAACCAATATGGGCATCTAGGTCCTACCATTGGTTATTGACCGTAGAGGTGTATCGGTCATGTCGACATAGTTCTCAAACCCGAAGGGTCTGCACACTTAAGGTTCAGTGATGTTTCGATAGTATTGACTTATGTATGTTGGTGACAAAAGGTTGTTCGGAGTCCTGGATGAGTTCCTGGATGTCACTGAGATCTCCATAATTGTCCAGAGGTAAAGATTATATATAGGAAAGTGGTATTTGTGTTCCGGAAAAGTTTTGGGCACTTCCGGTAGTGTACGGGGAGTGACGAATGGGTTCCGGGGGTCCACCAAGTGGGGCCCACCCACCCAATGGGACACTTGGGCCTAGGAGGTGGAACAGCAGCCCCTCGTGGGCTGGGAAACTAGCCCCTAGGAGGGCTTGCACAAGGGGTGGAGAGGAGGCCAAGTGGGAAGGAGTCCTACTAGGATTCCACCTCCCTTGTGGGAGGTGGACTCCTCCCCTCTCTTGTGCGCAAAGCCCTTAGGGTTTCCCCTAGGGCGCCTCCCACCTACCCCCTCTCCTGCTATATATTTTGGAGGTCTTTTAGGGAAGCCCTAAACCTGATAAGCCACATGCTGCCATCCTCCCTCTAGATCGTCTCTCTCCTCTAGATCTGTTCGGTACAACTTAGCGAAGCTCTACCAGATCAGCTCCACCACCACCACCACCACGCCGTTGTGCTATCAGAGAACTCATCTAACTCTCCACCCTCGCTTGCTAGATCAAGGAGGTGGAGATCATCATCGAGCTATACATGTGCTGAACGCGGAAGTGTCGTCCGTTTGGCACTAGATCGGAAGGACCGTGATTGGGTCGCGGCACGGTTCGTGATTGGATCGCGGGACGGATCGTGATCGGATTGCGGGATGGATTGTGATCGGATCGCGGGAAGGCGAGCGAGTTGGATTGTGAAGATGTCCGACTACATCAAACGCATTTCTTAATGCTTCCCGCTCAGCGATCTACAAGGGTATGTAGATCCACTCTCCGTCTCGTAGATGCTCATCAGCATGGATAGATCTTGTGTGTGTGTAGGAATTTTTTTGTTTCCCATGCAACGTTCCCCAACAAGATCCATATATATATGTGTGTATATATATATGTATAGGGTGGGTCTATTCTACAACTGATTGTAGAATAATATTCTACAATAGGCAAGCCCATATAAAAAGGTAGTTTTTGAACCAGAACAGGCAACAGCTGCCCGAATCCCAAAACAGATCACCCGATCCCACCGCCACCTCCCCACCTGGTCCAGATCCCCCCCGCTGCGCGCACCTCCCTCCCCCGCCGGGCGGACCTCGCCGCCGCGCGCACCTCCCTTCCCCACCGCGTGCACCTCCCTCCCCAGCCGCATGCACCTCCCTCCCCAGCCGCGCGCACCTCCCTCCCCCGCCGCGCGCACCTCCCTCCCCGGCGAGCCATCCGACCCCCGCTGCGCACCTCTCCCTCCCCTGGCAAGCCATCCCACCCCGACACCCGCACCTCCCTCCCCAGTTAATGGGAAGGAGGTGAGGCTGCCCCGGGTTCCCCACCGGCGGCGAGGACAGAGCAGCGAGAGGCGCGAGATCGACGAGATCTCGACCGGTGGCGACGCCCCAGTTAACCACCTTCTATGGGTGCGGGGTTATTACGGGTTCCAACGTCGAGCACAAGCACGAGCTCCTTCTCCAGCGATAGGTGCCAAGTAAAAATGTACTTCTCTTCATTGTGGCATTCTGTGGCATTCTTTTTACTCCGGCGGGCAGCGAGGAGATTGAATGAAATTTTGACCTACTGTGTGGAGAATTGCGGGAAGTACAAAGGTAATAGTAATGGGAAGTACATACAATATTTAAGTAGAAATACAGAGCAGGACAACATGCGAGCGAGGAAGTACCTGCTGAGAATTATTCTTGCTATGGAGGCAGTACCATAGTTACACTGATAGAAGTACCGAGTAGTTTGAAGTAGCAATACAGGGTGTCCTTTATGCTAATTTGGTACTCATCTTTTGCAGCTGCTACATGGAGCTATGGAATTAGCAAGCTTAGGGAAGTGTAAAAAGGTTCTCTATAGTGAAGAGTAGCAGTACAGAATATCTTGAAGCAGCAGTGCAGAGCAACACAGAAAATCACTACAGGTGACAACTATAAATATCGATTTCGAGAAACTTCGTTGTGTCAATTTAGATGAGCTCTGACAATTAGTTTGTCATTTTGTCGTTTAGTGCGAGACATCATGCCACCCCGTGCAGCAAAAGTGCCTACTTGGTCAAGAAAAACTTCCAATGATATGAAGAATACGAGAACGTCTCCAAGATTTAAGCAAAGTTTGACTCATTTGCCAAATCGAGCAGCTGACTCAACTGCAATTGCACATGTTGTTACACATGAAAACGTTGATCCCTATGCTAGAACTAAGGTGAGGTCCTCAATCGAAAGAAAAATGTTTACAACTCATTGCTACATATCGTTACTAATTGCGATTCTGTTATAATAACTGTACTATAATACTATGCTTAATACAATTGAATTTCGGATTCTGAATACCTATTACATTTTTAAAGCAGTACAACAATATCTGTGAGAAGAAGTACAAATTTACAAAATCTTGTTTTGTGTCACTATATTCATGCTCATAGTTATCTAAAAAGAAGTATAGGCTTTGATTTCAAGGAAGTACATCTAAGGTATAGAAGCAGTACATCCATGAGAAAATCTGACAATTCCTCATCAATTTTCCGACCACTTTCAGGTTGATGATTATGGTTTGCCATTGGATGCTACTCCACTTGTCATGAATGCAGTGCCTCTGCGGTGCATAATGGAAGATCCGCCAAATTTTTATGTCATTGGATATTCACGTGATCCTAGCAGCATGGAGCCATCGCCGCAACCTCCAAGTAGTTTCGTTTTCTCTAGATCATCAATATTGCCGAAAGCTGGCCATACAAGTAAATGTGTTGGGCCACAAGTGGCACCAAGTATTGAGCGTATTGTGCGTGAGGTTTCAGGCATGCAGCATAGCGGAACAAAAATTCCTAAGATTGGGGCTTTATATCCACCATATGTGGATGTGGATTCTGCGCATGCTGATACAAGTACGCTCAACATGCATAAAGTACCTGTGGCTTGCCACACAGCTGGAAACACCATAAATCGCCGCCCTAAAATTGTTCCTGGAGTAGCAGGTTTGTGTCCTCCGAGTCCTAAGCAGCCAGGTGTGGGTGATCATACGCTGCCTCCACGTCCACCTTCATCGACTTCAAAGCAGCAACTAGTGCACAATAATACGTCAAAGAAATTGCCGGTGCACCCGAAACGTGACCCGCTACTGCACAAATCAGTGGTTACGCCTCCTTGTCCGATATAACCTGATGACTGCATAACTCCAGAGGAGAATCGAAAGTATATCCATGTGAGTATAATAAACAGATGTTATTAGTACATTTTCATAGTCAAACTACCTCTTGTTTACAAAGCAGTACAAATGAAGTTGGACAACAGTACCTTTATACTTGTATATGTAGTAACTCATATAAAATGAAAAGCAGTACTATGAACAAGTAATAAATGATTGCATCTGTACAATTTTTCTTTGTCTAATAAGGATCATTAAAACCACACATAGTGCAGGAACACACCCAAATGGTTGTTCCAACTACTTGCTCAGTGTTGTATTGGCACACGGTCGGCACGTTTTTCACACCGGCACTGTGCAGTTGATTGGAACAAAAACATTTTTTGTGCTGGTTTTCTTCACATGAAGGTGTCATAAAAGCAGTACAAGAATATTGTTACATGGCAGTGCAACAAATTCCTTTCATAGCAGTACAAGTATGTGTGTTTGTTTTGTATGGAACTCACTTCTTAGGCATCTTTATGTACATTTTGGATTTAATTTGCAGAAATCTGACCTCCCAGATTACCTTATACCAAAGATGGGGATGGTGTTCAAGGACTTCGATGCAGGCAAAGTGTTCTACAATAGATACGCTAGGCATGCTCGCTTTAGAACAATATTTGGACAGAAGAGTGGTTTCAATAGATACCTGTACTGCACACCTGAAGGGAAGCATGCGAGTTCTGTTTCTATATCTGACCGTCAGCAGCACAAGACGACAAAGCGATGTGGATGCAAGGCGAAGCTGCAATTAAAGGGGAATGAGCATGATGATACAGTAGTCATTATCGACATCAATTTTGAGCACAACCACCAACTAATACAGAGCCCTACCATGCTTGTGTTTCTTCATTCCCACAAGTCATTTAACCCCACTATATTGGATTATGTTAAGTTCCTCCAGTTCCAGAATGTTCAGCACCATACCATTATGTCTATCCTATATGGATCCCTCGGTGGCGGTTAGTTCTTGGTGTTGCATGGCCGCAATTTAATCAACAGGTAACAACAAAAATGATATACACTATCTTTTCAGCTTGTGATTTCATGACCATTAAAAAAGCTTCGGAAAGAACATGCTACTGAACAGTGTACAACCTTTTGTTTTATTGAAATATGCAGGAAGCTTCTTAACTCTAAGGAAGATAGCATCGATGACGTCAAGAAGCTGTTGGGATTCTTTTCTGAGATGAAAGCAGTAAATAATGAATTCTTCTTCGACTTCCAGATTGATGAGTTTGGTTGCACAAAGAACATCTTCTGGGCTAATGCAAGCTGCAGGGGCGCATACCAAGATTTTGGTGATGCGATGACATTTGACACCACTTATAAGACAAATCAGTACCATATGCCTTTGGGAGTATTTGTAGGAGTAAACAATCATCTGCAGTCATCAATATTCGCGTGTGCCCTTGTAAGGGATGAATGCGAAGAATCTTTTGCTTGGCTATTCAGAACCTTCTTGGCATGCAACAATGGGAAGCAACCTACAATAATTTTAACAAGTATAACACATTCAAATTTATATAGATCGTGGACATATAGACTGACATTGTAGTTAGTTTACCTAGAAGCGGTTTTTTTATATGAAATAACTATGCAAGTAATTCAGAAGTTTTTAATTTGAAAATACCAAAAGCTCAGGGACATTATGCAAAAAGAAGTTCTAATTTTACTATACAAGCAATACAAATATTATATTATCAGAAGTTCTAAATTTATAACCCTAACCATGCCCCGTCCATTTTCTAATCAGACCAGTGCCCTTAGATGACCCCCGCGATAAAACAAGTTTTCACCATGTCCCTACACAAGTTTCGCCGATGGCATATAACAAACAAGTACGCCTCGCATATTTCATACTTGTACAAGTTGCACAGCACTTTGAAGGCTGAGTTTGAGGCAATCATAAATTCCCCCCTGATGCCAACTGAATTTGAGGCAGCTTGGCACCAGCTAGTTGATAAATACAAGCTTCATGATTATCACATGATTCTACACATGTGGGCAGACATGAAGGAATGGATATCAGCTTACTTCAAAGAGGTTTTCTCTACAAGGATGACTTCGACTCAACGAAGCGAAAGTATGAACTACATACTCAAGAAAGGATTTGTCAAAGAGGACCAAAACCTGCACCAATTTGCTGAGCAAGTAAACAACTGCATATTTTCAAGGAGGCAAGTTGAAAATGCACATACATTGGCATCAATGGTAAGCTATCAATTCAAATTTCTTTTGCCTTTGTAAAAAGAAGTGGTAGATTACCGTTTTCGGGGAAGTACAGAAATAATACTGGGGAGAAGTACAGTTGTTACAGTTTACAAAAGTACAACAACTTCTTGCACTTGATATTTCCATACAACCATACTGACACACTTGCTTAAACATTTTGCAGACAGAGCCAAACATAAGAACTCATTACGGTTTTGAGAAGCAGTTCAGTGAGCACTATACAAAAGCCGTATTCATCGAGTTCAGGAGGAAACATAAAAATAGCACACTCTTCCGCATAAAAACAAGCCAGGATCCTACAGTTGACGAACATAATTATCTTGTGACCTACCATGAGCCAACGTATACGTTCTCATGGTCAAACCATGAGTTCAAAGTTGTTGCAAACGCTGAGACCGAGGAATACAGCTACGAGTGCATGTTGTTTGAGCATACAGGTAAATATAGATAGAGAACACAAATAATTTTACACGTCCAATTCCAAAATATGCAAAAAGTGAATTTAATATTTATAGTTTTTTCATGATAAAAACTAATTGTTTTTCATGCACAAAAACTACCTGCTCCTAGGTCTGTTCTGCATACACATAATTGCAATGCTCGAGCACCTGAGAGTGAAGAGTGTGCCAGATATCTACATCCTAAAGAGGTACACTACGAGAGCGAAGGCAAGGGAAACATTTGACAGGAGAGACTACAAGACTGAATCATTTGACGGGTCTTCGTTCCTGCATCAGGGCACAATGCTAGGTCGTGTCCAACAAAATTATCCAAAGATGAAAAGAAACAACTGCCTAAAAAAGCAAAAGGATATGCCATGGATGCAAGCAAATTGGGTCAGGGCACAACATTCTAAGCTATCCAGTGATCAAAGCTGCTTTAGAGATAGCAAAGAAAATAAATCAGAAATCTAAGAAGAACAATAATATGTCCACTATAGAAGATGATGATGATGATGAAGAAGAAGAATAAGAAGAACAAGAAGAATATGAAGACAATGATCAGGAAGGAGAAGAAGAGGATGATGATGAAGACAATGATATTGATGAAGAGGACACCGAAGAAGAGGAAGAACGGACACCACCTCCCCCACCCAAAAAAATCAAGATACAACAGCAATAATCAAGCAGAAAAACAACCACCAACAAGGAGTAGCTCTACATTGAAGAAATGTATTAACTTGTCATATTGCTGCATGGGTTGTATGTTACTCTCAGAACATGATGATATATACTACAACTATTGTGCTACAGCTACGGTGCCAAACAATTTTAGACTTAAAAATATGCTAATTTGGATGGATGAGTACAATTTACTTGTTATATTATTGTAAAAAGTTATATGGTAATGTGCTAATGTGAGTCATGACTGATATATAAACAAATACATTGACATTGAAAATTGATCTGATTCTATCAAACCCATAACAGACTTTGCAAGTATTATTTTAACAAACAACAAGTTTCAAAGAAGTATAGAATACATAGATAAAAGAAGTACAACTGTGACACTAAGGGAAGTACAGATTCTATTATGACATGAGTTCTATAATTTTGAAAAAGAAAGTCTGTTATATTTAAAACATCAGTTCTATTATGACATCAGTAGGGGTTCCCCCCCTACCCGAACCCCCCTTCCATAACAAGTAAAATATTCTATTATATTTTGCAAAATTAATTATTGAGTAAAAAATGCTTGCAGGACAAAATGATGCTATAAAGAATACATTTTGAGTAAAAAATCTGTGTTGAAACAGAAGTACAGTAAATACAACTGTAGGAAGTACAATAAGGAATAGTGGAAGTACAAGAATATATTTTCAATAAATTTAAAAATTGATGCCAAATGTTTCAGCATAATTCACACTAAATACACATCATCCAGCAGAGATGTTTTGCGTACTGATAAGCCGACAATATTCCCACAAATAAAGTAGTTCTTCACACGACAGATCATCTAGATTACAAAAGGACACATTGTCTAACACATATCCTAGTCGCACTAGATATTGTGCGTCATCAAATCATTCAGCTGGGAGGTGAGTTAACATCAGCAGTAGTTCTTCACCTTGTGTTGACAACGTAGAAGTAGGGGAGAGGCACTGGATTTCCTTCGGAAGGTCCTCAAGAGGCACCTTGTTATCCTCATGGAAAAGAACTCTGACCATGTACTCAGCCTTCCAGTCCTCAGAACGGTCCTGCAACAAAAAATAAAAATGTCAGCACAATGAGCGGCAAAAAAACAAATATGAAGAACATATTTTTCGCTTCATAAAACAAAAATTGGGTAGTCTGCAGGGACAAACATCGTAGTTCTTGATATGCTCGACGCATCGATCCCCATCGAACGTGCACGCAAACTTGAGACAATAGATACCACACTCATTAACTCCCTGTTGAGCAGGCATCAAGTAGTGGGGTTTATCTGCAACCTTGCTCCAGCACGGTAGATTGTTCTTCCTGCACACTTCTTTGCCATAAACAGCTTGCATAACAACATCAAACCTTTTGCCCTGTAAAAACAGAGGTGAACTCAATCCTTGAAGTGTAACAAACTATTTCCTAAAATATCAAAATGAAACAAGAAAACATTATAAACATAAAAATAAGTAGCATAAACTCACAATTTCCTTTACATCACGTTTGTGGAACTCGCTCTTTGTTACTTGAGTGCTGCTTCTTGTTGGCCAATTTAATGACTCCAAGACATCAAATATCATACGGTATTTGTTCAGAACGTACAACGAATGGTGGAAAGTATTTGAAGTACCAACAGGTTTACAGTTGGTGAGCAAGATCTGTTTTTAAAAACAACAACCAGATGTGTAAGAAGTAGTTACATATATAGATCAAACAACTGTGTACACTCAAAAACAAGCAGAAAAATAACATTATAACACTTAAATGAAAATTTTAACAAACTATACTAACCAAGTCTGCCAACAAAAGATTTTGTGAAGGCTTCACCAAATTGTGGAACGACCTAACTGCAGCCTCAAGATCAAATTTCTTGGTGTTCGTCAAATTATCCAGTCCAAGAACATACTGCACATCAAAGAAAAAGTGCTTTAAGATCATAAAATACAGGGTACACATCAAAAATACAAAAAGAAAAATAACATACACGTGAAATAAGAGAAACTTGCTAATAGAATAAAAAACATTACCACAATAAAGTACGAGCTCAAAAGTACACGCTTCCCAGAAGCAAAAACATGATTCATGGTTGCATCAAAATTAAAGCTAGAAATGACAAAGTCCATCATCTCGCCTTCGATATTCCCACATTGAGCAAAATTTCTTACGAAATCTTCACCGGTGAAAGTTTTCTCAATATCAAAACCAGTGTCATCAACACTGTGAACGAACCTAGCAAAAGTTGTTCTGCAATTGGCAAAAATGAAGATAAAATGAATTAAATTAACATAAGTTGTTAAAATGATTACATCTAAAATTCTGAAGAAGCTAATGAAGGCAGTACATGTTTAAGAAATACATGGCAGTACAGATGTTGAAATTAGGGAAGTACAAAAATACAAAACCAAGAAGTACAACAATAAAACTTTGAGAAATACTAGAATCACTATCAGAATTCAGTACAAACTTGTTTAACTAAAAGCAGGGTACTTGCTTTTAAAGCACAAAAAACATGGCAGCAAGAAAAAAAAGAAAAAAAGAAAGAATAAGAATATACTATTGCGAAGCACAAGATTAACTAAACATCTAAAATATTAGCAAAACTAGTAAGATCAAGAAGAACACACTCTTTATACTTTTGAATTGCATGCTTGCTTAGCATGAAATCCTTCAAAAGCCTAGCATTTTGGATATTACTGTACTCAACTAGCCTTAGCTGCTCAACCGGCTGACTCCACTTCTTTGCTTTCTTTGGCGCACGCTCATTGGACAATAAATTCACAGAGTCGATCCCGGGAGCTTTCTTAATCTTCTTTGTAGGAAAAATTGTCCCCTGCTTACCATGAGCTAGCCTGCCGGACCTTGTGGTTATTATTGGCCTGACAAAGTCATCGGTGTCAGTAGATTCATAACCAACAGCAATTTTGTCAAAATCTGAATCAGACTCTATAGCCGGCTTCTTCGTGCTGGATGGCGTTTTCGTAACGATGGGCTTCTCTTCCAGAACCTTGACATCTTCTTGGCTACTAATAGTAATAACTTCTTGAGAAGGCTTAACCATTTGGGTCTCAAACAGTGAAAAGCTTTCATCCCCAACGTTCATACATTCACCTGCATTAAATTGAGAAAGACAGAAATTTAAAATAAAAAAAATGAAGTACAAAATATCACGAGAGACATGTGAAACCATAAAAGAGAGTGATCTAGCACAAAACTTGCATAACAGAAGTAGAAAAAGGATGTACAGATAACATTGCTCCTATGATGGCTATATCACAGCTACAAGAAGTACAATGATGATGCAACTGGAAGTGCAGGTAAGAATTTTATATAACAGGCTGATCAGAACAAAACACAAAACTAGTAAATACTAACCTGGATGGTAGCCGAACAGCTTGTTAAAATCAATATTGAAATGACCAGACATAGCCCAACTAAAAGGCATGGTCTTCTTCACGTTGGCAATGTCAGCATGTGGAAAATTCATAAGTTCTTTATCATCCCACGACTGAATAGTCGGCATCATGAAAAACCCACAAGAACACCTTCATACACAACAAAATGAAAAAACACTAATGTGAATGAACTAAAAAAAGTGTTATCCATCTAGTAAAAAGAAGTGTGTGATAAGAAAAAATGTGCGCATGTATCACCCATCTTCTTGTTTCTTTGTGCTCATGTATCTGGTCTCAAAACTGTCAATATTGTCAGGTTTTAGATGGATATCCATTTTATTGCTAACAGCCCTCCAGAGAATCTTAACATTCTTCACCATTTTCAGGAAAATGGTCCACCCATCCTGGTCATCCTTATCGTACAGAGAATAAATATACTGGAAACACCGTCTTTTCATGTCTAGGCTGATGGTCACCCAGTGACCAATACTAGCTGACTCAACTGGATGCCTTTTGGGAGGAGGAGGATCTAACGTCGGGAACATAATCTGCGAAACAAGATAAAGCACAAGAAAAATAACAAAAAGTATGTAAAAACACAAAAAGAAAACCACACACACAAGATAACCAGAATTATAATTTACTCACAATATCCTTCTTGTCAATACGCTCGTCTCCTGGCTCTCTTTGAAAACCATTTAATCACGGAAGCAGCTATATGTCCATGATACAACTTAGACTGCAGAAAAATATTAAATAAAACAAGCATAAACAAAAGGTACGCTCACAAAAATGAAGTGGCAAGCAAAAAAAGATAGCCAAAAGATTAAAATGTAAGAAACAAACTTGCAGTGATCCAGTAGGGCACAACCAACTTTTCAGATTCTTTATACCTCTCTGATAAAATGTAGATCCCTACAGATGCTACTTTTGTGCCAAGCATGCCATCAGGGCGAAACAGTTTAGCAATATCCAATATGGTAGCTTTGTAATAGTTATTCTCAAACATAACTTCTCCACTGAAAATTATTATGTACCGCATAATAATCAAAAGGACACAGGTGAAATAACAAAATTAGAAAAGCATGAAAAAATATAGAACAAAGGAAATAAGAATACAAAACATACGCAATCTTGTCCTTTTCTTCAACATAAGTAACTGCATTCTAAAACCTTTCAACAGATTCTGGAATGTTGACCTCATCTTGTATCAAATCATCAAAATAATCAGCACCTGCAGAAAAATAAGTACATTAAAAGAAGTATAGAATATACAGGTAGAGGAAGTACACAAATAACTTTAGGAGAAGTACAGAACCTCATGACATAATGAAAAGTGTAGCTACTGTCGATACACAAGAAGTACAGATATAAAGCAGTGCAGAACTAAAAATAGTACAGAAACAACTGCAAATGCAGTTCTGAAATCAAGATGTGGTAGTCAGTTGAGCTACTGTAGCTAACAAGAAGTACAGCACTAAAAGCAGTACGCATATACCTTCAACAAGGGGAAAGGCAGTACAACATACATACACAATATAAAGCACAAAGGCATCAGGACACAAAAGTACAACATCGATTACACCGATATAAACATATTACAAGTATCACAAATGTTTCCCGAAACACATATTGTACATTTTTTTCACAAAAGAAACCCACTTCCCATAAACATACAGCACACACTCAAAGATCATCGCAATACCAAAGGTTTAAAGCTTAGAGATGGGTGTGGACATTATTTGTTCTTGCCTATGTCTTTGCCTGCAGAAGATGGCACAGCTTTAGCTACAAGATCAGGCACAACAACAGATGAGATCTCGTGTGCATCCGATACAGGAACAACTTCGCGCTCAATGCCGACATCAACAGCAGCGGGTGTCTTCTCAAGAGAAGCTGTGACCGTAGTAGAATCACTATTATCGGCAGCAACTTCAACTGGATCTTTGTAACACCCCGTTACGCCTAGTGGGATCTAGACTGGCCCCACAGACCAACACTAGTCTTTCCTGCGCACTTTGTCCTCACTCGTGCGCACCCGGGACAAACTTCCCGGTCGGTCACCCATCCTAGAATCGCTCCAAGCCAAGCACGCTTAACTTTGGAGTTCTTTTCGAGTGGGCTCCCGGAAAAGAAGGAATTCCTTGTTGATATGAGTAGTCTATTATTCCTATTAAGCCAGGCTCTCACATACACCCCACTCAAAGGAACTGACGTCCCCGTCGGCCCATCAGAAACGTTCCCTTTTGGCACACGTATGCGCGTCCAGTCCGGCACATGTGCCATGATGTATGCCATGACGGGCCACACACGCCATGCGCCACATGCCCGTGCATCTGACCCGTGCATTCCCGTGTAACCACAAGGGTCGGCTCTGATACCAATTGTAACACCCCGTTACGCCTGGCGGGATCTAAACTGGCCCCATAGACCAACACTAGTCTTTCCTGCGCATTTTGTCCTCACTCGTGCGCACTCGGGACCAACTTCCCGATCGGTCACCCATCCTAGAATCGCTCCAAGCCAAGCACGCTTAACTTTGGAGTTCTTTTCGAGTGGGCTCCCGGAAAAGAAGGAATTCCTTATTGATATGAGTAGTCTATCATTCCTATTAAGCCAGGCTCTCACAATTTTCATGAGCGGCTTCAGCAACACCAGCTTCTGGTTTCTTCGCAACTCCAAGATCACCAGTAAGTTGTACATCTGTCTCTTCATGATGATCTTCTGGCGTCGAAACATTGGATGCCACGTGATGCTCAGGGGCACAAAATTGAGATAATGTTGGCCCATCAGTACTCACCTAACAAAAACTCACAAAATTAAGAAATCATAGCAAAGCAGAAACATACTTGTACAAAAGATATCTCACCTTATCTACATGAGGAATAGTAGAATCATTGTGTTCCCCTTCCCCACCAGCACATGTATGCACTCCGGCAGCAGCAGCAGCACCAGCATCTCCGGCAGAAGTAGGACCATCTCCCTTAGCAATCTCCATGAGATAATTTTGTGTGTGCTCTTCGAAAGGCTTGCAGCGACCATCTTGCATGGTCTTGTACATTACAAAACCATACTAGATCTGGGATAAAGATTTCTCCAAGTGATCTAGGTTTAGTTCTGGTGGTTTCTCTATTTATAAGACCATATGGCGTCGAGAACAAGTCAAGAGGGGCCATGAGGAGGTCACGAGCCCCTAGGCGCGCCCTAGGGGGGCGCCTCCTAGGCTCATGACTTCCTTGGCCCTCCTCTCCGGTATATTTTCCTTCTGGTATTTTTGAAATTTTGCATAAAAAATCACGGCGAAAGTTTTATTCCGTTTGGACTCCGTTTGATATTCCTATCTGAAAAAGGTCAAAAACACGGAAAAAACAAAAACTTGCACTGGGCACTGAGTTAATAAGTTAGTTCCAAAAATAATATAAAACAACATATTCATGCATATAAAACATCCAAAGTTGATAATATAATAGCATGGAATAATCAAAAATTATAGATATGTTGGAGACATATCATAGTTGCATAAGTTATAGATGAAAAAAAGAGAAGACATGCATCAGCATATCCATACGTCTCTGAAGTTCAATGTTCAATTTGCAAGCAGTGCACCAAATGTTTATACATCAGTTATATGGAAAAAAGATAAAGAACTTTCCATAACAGATGAAGTTCAATGTTTAGTTTACAAGAAGTGCTAAAAATCAGTACATCAGTACATCAGTGCTGAACATGTACATTCATCAGTTCGACTGAAACTAAACCAGATACAAAATAGAGAACAATGTTTAATAACGCCCAGCAATGCAAGTTCAACTTGTACATTGCCTTCAGTGCATGACATGTTACCCGTAGCATGTATACGACAAAATGCAGAAAAGATTAATCCCAAAACTATTGAATGTCATTGCAGAAACATGCAAGGAGGCACATGCATCGAGGGTTTGATGAGCCAAGTAGATACGGGGCACCGCCTGGTTGGGTAACACCAGAAATAGCACTTGGATACTTCAACAATACATGCAGATTTCAAGCTACACCAGAATCATCAAAGGCACAGACAGGTTCTTCTATGCAGCAAACACCGATATCTGGGAATACAAGCTTTGCCACTGCTAGGTTGCAACAAGGTCAACAATTTCCCCCAACAACAGATGTTTTCCTTCCCTAACACATGCAGAAAGGCAAGGACACACAGGCTCCCACTAGTCTCTCCATCAACATCAATCATCCGTGCTGCAAAAGCGGTTGCCATAGGAAGACTAGGCCAAAGAGACAGAAATTTTGGCCACTCTAGCAGGGTGCAAAGTAGAAGATATGAGCCATATAGACAGGAGCAATCTCACAACGAATCTGAGGGAAGACGGCCGTACAATGAGAGACGGAGAGCTTCATCAACATTGCTCCCTCCAAGAGATGCATTGCTGCATGTGCCAAGGGTGGCACCACCCGCGCCCATACACCAGGGTGAACAGCAAATACCAGAGGCAACATAGAGCTATACACATGTAAGTATCCATTCAGAAAAAAAAACATACAAGCACAGTCCATACCCTGGTACTATGACCACCCCATCTAACATTTTCATAACTGCATTTTTGT
This sequence comes from Hordeum marinum, assembly GCA_022496015.1. NCBI lineage: Eukaryota > Viridiplantae > Streptophyta > Magnoliopsida > Poales > Poaceae > Hordeum > Hordeum marinum. The sequence goes on from CM039674.1 coordinate 76,623,766, forward strand.
TTGCTCACTGTTGCGTGCAGCCACCTAACATTGAAGCTTATTTTCTGCCAAGGCTAGAGATGCGCTTTGAAACTTTCAAAGAAGCAAAGGACTTCTACAACGTCTATCCAAAGCACGCGGGTTTTGCTGTCAGCGAAGGCTCCAAGGTTGAGACCAGAGTCTACCTTTATTGCACGTGCTATGGAGTCTATGAATCGAAGGTGTCAGAAGCAAATAGACAGCGGAACAAGACGACAGCTAGGACTAACCGTGGGGCTAAAATGAGGCTCAAGAGGGAAAAGGATGGAACACTTGTTGTAAATGAGATAGTCTGGGAACACAACCACAGGCTATAGCTCTCCCCCCAAATGCTTGTCTTCCTGCACTCCCACAAAAACTTTGACAAAACAATCTTGGAGTACGTCAAGTACCTGCAGTTCAAAGGCATGGAACACGCGCAAATCATGACCATACTGGGCGGCGATGACCCCGGTAGCTACTTCCTCGAAATGATTGCCAAAGACCTGATTAACATGTAAGTACAAACTTGTTCTCCTCCCATAAACCTCCTCCGTCATTTTTCCTCTGTTAGTACAAACATATTACGCAACGCATGACCTAACGCCAGTTCAACATGCATTTTTGAATGACTGTTCACTTTTAATATGTAGCAAAGCAAAGAATTCAAGGATGGATGATGTGGCCGATGTCCTAAAGACTGTCAACTTCTTTAGGGAGATGAAAGCTATAAACAGGGAATTCTTCTGTGACATGCCACTTGATGAGCCAGACAGAGTTAAGAACATATTCTGGGCGAACGCAAGCTGCCGAGGGGCGTATCAAGACTTTGGTGACTGCATAACGTTTGACACCACATATAAGACCAACAAGCACCATATGCCACTTGGGGTGTTTGTGGGTACTAACAACCACTTATAGACTATATTCTTTGATTTTGCACTAATAAGAGACGAGGATGCAGATTCATTCAAATGGTTGTTCAAGACATTTTTAAGGTGCATGAGAGGGAAGGCTCCTACATGCATCCTCACAGGTACAACCGCCAAAACCACCCCCAACCACCCCCCAAAAGGAAAATAACGCGGTAAAAATGTTGTGTCAGTTCTATTTGTATATGTGCACTACCATCTGCTGACCACTCCACGTCTCTTTTCTCATTACCAGACTAGTGCCCGGCAATGGCTTTGGCGATCCCAGATGTTTTCAAGAACACAATACACAAGTTGTGCCGCTGGCACATTATGAAGAAGCACATGGAACACCTCGCATACCTGTACAACCTCCACGCAGACTTTAAGGATGAATTCACATCAATCCTCAACTGGACCCTCATGCCAACTGAGTTTGAGGCTGCCTGGAAAGGACTCATGGATAAGTACAACCTCCATGATGATGCCACGATGGTGGCCATGTGGAACGAGCGTGAGAGATGGATATTAGCATACTATAAAGAAATTATCTGTGCTAACATGACATCCACGCAACAAAGTGAGAGCATGAACTATGTGCTCAAGAAGAACTTCGTAAGTGAGAGACAAAACCTCCACCGGTTTGTCAGCCAGGTAAACTCCTGCGTCAAAACCAGGAGGCAATCCAAGAACCAGGAGACAATGGGTAACCGGGTATAGCTCTATCACCTGTCATAAGACAAAATAACATGCATACTAAAGTAAAACTTTATTAGCTAAACAGGTTTTTGCTCCGAGAAAACTAATAATTTGGTCATCATTCTTGCATGGGCAGAAGGAAGAAAACACGCTGACCTTCTATGGGTTTGACACCCAGATGGCAAAGCTTTACTCACGAGTTGTGTACAGCGAGCTCAGGAAAAGGCTAAAACTGAGCACGCTCTTCACGGCGACAGAGACGGAAGAGCCCACAAAGTACCTCGTGCGCTACAACAACCCGCAAAAACTGTCTGCATGGTCTCAGCACGCATTCCAGGTGGTTGCAGACCCCGTTGGAGAAATATATGACTGCGAGTGCAAGCTATGGGACCACACAGGTGAGGACTAAAAAAAGATTTTACATACTGTACTACTTATTCGAATGAAATGACAAAAAATATGCACCTCTTCCAAAAAATACTGGTATTTTCTGCGTGCATGTCTTGTGCATGATACAGACAATTAAGGCTACCAGCATTCCAGAGAAATACATCCTCAGGAGATACACCAAACACCCGAACATCCAGCCAACATTCAATAGAAATGACTTGAGGACAGTAGCGTCAAACAAGGCCTCCCAATACTGCATTGAAAGCTCACTGCTGCAGCTGAACATGAGGGTGCACAAAAAAAGCTTGAGAAGCCAAGAGCAAATGGCGAGGTCACGGGTCGTCATGGACAAACATGAACAAGAACTCGACGCATGCATTCTGCTGAAAACGGAGGTCTCGCGGACAATGAAGCCATTGAGCTGGATATTGCTACAATCTTATCCGAGATGAACCATCTAGGAGCTATTGACCCATTCGACAATGAGGAAGAGGAGCAACAGCAACCAGAGCTTGCCCATGTACACACTCAAGAGCAGCAACATGCTCACATGCAAGATCATGAGCTTGATGGTGCTGTAGGCGAACGACATGACAACATGACATCCTACCTGCAGCAGTAGGAAAGGGTAATTAAACCACCCATATTCTCAAACACAAAGGGGAGGAAGAGTAAGACGCAAGCAGCAAAAGCAGCAGCCAAAAAGCCGCCACGCCCCATCAGGCACGTGCAATTTGGCCCGGACGGCGAACCTGTCGGGATAAGGGCATGCCGATTCTGCAATGTCGTGACCAATCATAATTACCGCACATGCCCACTCTGCACAGATGCCATTGTCAACAAGCAAAAGCCGTAGAAGCAGATTGGAGCCGCTCAGGTTTCTACCAATGGAGACGACACACGTAACAGCTACACTTGCCACAAGTGTGGGGGAACTGATGGACATAATGCCCTCACATGCAAAGTGGGCAAGGAGGTCAGTGGCGCTGAACAAAAACAAGGCAAGGTCCAGAGTTACCAAAAATCAAAATAAGAGGATGAAGAAGAGTTTGACGAGAATGACGACCAATCAGACGAAGACAATGAAGATGACAGTATTGGGGACGAGGAAACTGAAACAGACGATGAAGCTGCCAAGGCTCAACGAGGAAAGGGCGCTGACAAGGGACAACATTCGGGGCCAGTTAGAAGGAGCTCAAGACTGAAGAATCCATAGTGGTTATGCTGTTGCGTCAACTGAAAAATAAGCTTGTACTCTCAGTTGCCTCGGTACACAATGAGGAAACATATCAGAAACATTGTTGTTACCAAAACTTATTTAGCTTTATCATCGATTTCTCAAACAGTACTATAGTTAAGATATAATTTGTGATTTGTGCTCGCTGGACCAATGACATTATTATGTAAACCATTTGATAATCCTTTTGAATGCAGTCACAAATATATTTGAAAAAACTTATCTGGATTTATGTAACGCCAACACTACTGTCGACTAGTAACTCAGCAAAAATATGTTAAGGAAAATTTAAACTCTTATAGTACATCCGTACTAATAATTCTCACTTGTCAGTACAAGGCAAAGTAACCAAACACACTCGTCAAAACAAGCTATGTCTGGTTCTGCCAGTCCTAGTTCAAAAAGTCCATCAGTACAGAAAAATAATTACCTCAAGCAAATGCAAATATAATACACCTGTACTCATGAAAAAGTAATTTATCTGTAAAAATACTTTCAAAGATTATGTTGATATAAACAATCCTTTCAAAAAACCAAAAATTGTTTAAAAAAGATTAGCATGACACACATAGTCTAACTGGTATTTGGTAAGTTCAATTACACTTCAATCACCAGTCCAAGTACCAACGTAGAGGAGTACAAACCTCCATCATCACCAACCCTGACACGTGCAAGTGGGATAAGCAGCTGATAAGTACTGCTTGACAAGACGGATCGGTGAGACAGTAAAATGCCATCATCACCAACCCTGAGACGAGCAAGTGGGATAAGCAACTGATAAGTACAGCTTGACAAGACTACTCAGTGCGACTAGATTAATACCCTAGCAAAGAAATTGGCTTGGACGGTTGGTTCTTCCAAGCCACCGCCCGCGCCACCCACTGGGCGGTTGCACAAGGGACTGCAAATGGCAACCCCACGACCACTACACCCACGTCCCCGGCGAACCGCCTCCCACACATCCCTGTCCACGCACTGGAAATAACCCATTGTCTTCCATCTCTGCCCCATTCCCAGAACCACCATTGCCGCTTCCATCTCCACTACAGACAAACCAGAAGCTTCTCTCTCCCAAAGCCCACAGTCACCAGAGGAGGGCAATGGCGGAGGAACCGTCTACCAAGCGTCATCATGGCAAGACGTCTGACTAGAGCAGCAACCTTGTCGACGTTCATGTCCCCGACAAGAAGCGCGAGTACACCCGAACCCTCACAGGGGTTGAGCTCCACGACAAGGAGACGTTGGAGATTGTCTACACCAGCAAACCAGACAAGGCCGATGAGATGATCTACAGGCTCTAGATGAAGGCTGGTGGCTTGTATCGTAGGATCGTCGGCGTTGGTGTGCAGTACACCAGGGAAGACGAACCTCCCCAGATGGCAGCAGTCCTGCAGTTGTGCATGGAGGAACTCTGCCTGGTGTACCACATCGCAGCGGCCACAAAATGGTAACCCATCATACTCATTTTCCCTGTTTGGTTCATCTGTTTAATTAGTACTATATCCTAAAAATTTCATCAAACTTGTTTCCCAACTAGATGTACTAGTGTGGTTTGTGAAAGTGGATGCACTACTACATTTTCTCAAGTGCATACACTATAAAATGTATTTTTGAACGTGATGCACGGGATTACTATTTGAAAAATCTTGCAGAAGATTAATTTCTGAAGTTGATGTACTAGTGTAGTTTCTGATCTTGATCCGATAGTGTAGTTTATGTACTCGATGTATTAAGAAGATGTTTCTAAACTTGATGTAGGGAAGTAGTTTCTGAATTTGGTCTAATGTTATTTTGATAAGCAAAAAAACTAAGAACTTGGTGAAGCACTTATATATGTTGTCCTATTCAACAAAATTGAACTAAACTAGTACTAAAGCAGCACATACAACATTGAGTTAAACTATGTATACTCCAAAAAGAAAAATAACATGATGTGCTTGAATTTAATTTCAGAACTTTGTTTACTAGTTTCTGAAGTACATCGATCCATTAATTATGCTACATAAGCATCTACTTCATGGATTCATCGGTTGTAAAACAAAACAAAAAATGAAGAATTCAAACATCAAAGTAATGCTAATCTTCAAAATGTCTCTCCCCTTGCAGGCCCAAGCGCCTCCAGGAGATGCTAAAGCATGAGAAGTTATTCACATTTGCCGGTTTCAGCATTGAAGGCAACAAAGAGAAGCTGAAGATGTCTGGTTTGGAGATCAACCCCAACAAGTACATCGACATTCAGCGCATCTGGAGAGTTCCATACACCGGATAAGAGTACGACTCCTTGACTGATGTTGCAGCCAGCATCGTCCACCCATTCTACAAAGGCATGAAGAAGAAGATCGACACGCAGGAAGACCACAAACTATGGGGGATCAGCCAGCTGCCAGACAACCTCATCGAGTACGCAGGAGTAGATGCGTACGCCACGTACAAGTCATGGAAGATAATCGACAATATCACAAATGGTTGGGAAATTTCAAAAGTGCAGAAGGCTGACCCCTACTACCACTGCCACTTCACTGGATGAAGATACATCAAAGCCTGCCATTGTTTTGCTTCTGCTTGTGCTTGCCTTTTATCTTGTTGTTTCAAAATCGTAGTTTGCTCTTGCTGGGTTGAACCGGTTTGCTTATGTCGTGCTTGTCATGGTTGAACAAGTTTACTTATGTCATCAAGTACATTGTTTTGATTATCTGATTATATAAGTTTGGTAGCTTCGTATTTTGTTAATGCATCATTTGAAATTCAAAGTAGCTTCTGAATGGAACTTTGTGGCTGCTCTTCAGTACTAGTTATGAAGCAACTAATCACACAACGATGTTCCATGTGTAGTTTTGATTCAGTATAGTATAGAAAACATAACGTTGAAAACAATCAGTACAATTTGAGTTGCTTAACAATGCTTCAAAAGTTGAAACAGAAATTTTTAGTACTTCATGTACTGTTCCCATTCATATGTAGCTGCTAGAAAATTAACAAGTACTACAACAAAAAAAGTTAAGAAGCTTTAGCACACACTTATATTGGTCACTTGTAGACTAAGAATGACAGTACTAGTACACTTGATCAGACAGTACATACTTACAACAATAAAAAGTACAAAGAAGCATCAGTTCGTAATCCCCCAAAAAATGTCAGACTAAGAACATAAGTGCTACTATGAATGGATTATCAGTACAACTTAGTCTACACACAAGTACCATAGTGCTGAAAATGATACCAGAAGACCCTTGAGAATAATCACAAAGACAAATACAAAAAGAAGGCAAAAAACTCAAATGAAAAGATAACACTTCCACAAAACTCACAAGAACTAGAACAAAAAGTATCAGTCCAAGTTACTAGTGGAGTCAAGTACTAGATTCAAACCAAAAAATAAGTAAAAATTGACCGCCCAAGGACAGGCAGGCTCTAACGCTACTAGATACTTGAACTCGAGCCCACGGCGAAACCGTCGGCAAATCCCTAGTAATCCGCACAACGCAGGGCCAGGTGACTAGGGCCCACAGGTCATGAGAGAGAGAGCGCCGTGTATAAGCGCTCAGGTAAGTATTCAGAGGAGTTCGACCAGTAGGACTCGACCGCGCTTATAAACAGGTCGAGAGCCTCCTCCCTTAGCAAGGTGGGACTAAACCCAGAGCACAAGCACATCCAGCAGTCCCCAAATCACCCGCGCAGGCCATTTGGGCCGAAAAACGGCCCAATAGGTTCCATCATCTACAAACACCCCACCAATAAGGCCAGTTAAACAAAGCAGAGCACGGGGCAAATAAATATAAAATACAAAAAAATATTCAAAAACTGAAAATAGAAAAGTTCAAATACTAGTTCGCAGGCATTAATGTTAAATACAAAAAATAAAAATAAAAATAATTTTAGCTCTACACCACGGATGATAAAAAAAGGAAAAAATATGATACAAAAACAATGAAACACTAAAAAGCACAGAACTTAATAGGCTATCTGTTAAATGTACATAATTTAAAACACCGAATTAAATATTACTTTCAAGTTCAACTCCTAAAATGCAAGAAGTTCAAATAGATAATGTTTGTCAATTCTGCTAAATTTCTTATTTATATAAAATCTGACAACTTCAACTACTAAAATGCAAGAAGTTCAAATAGATAATGTTTGACAATTCTGCTAAATTTCTTATTTATATAAAATCTGACAAATTCAACTACTAAAATGCAAGAAGTTCAAATAGATATTGTTTGTCAATTCTGCTAAATTTCTTATTTGTATAAAATCTTGTTCAACTACTAAAATGCAAGAAGTTCAAATAGATTTTGTTTGTCAATTCTGCTAAATTTCTTATTTATATAAAATCTGTCTAGATCTCAATGAACGATTTCGTCATAAATAATCTCAATCCCCCCAAAAAAACTCAGTTCAAACATACATATGACATCAGTACTAAAAAAGCAGGACCAGTCAGGCCACTCACACCACTGTGACACAAAATTTCAAAACCTTACGCTGTATGTAATTACAATTCAGTTCACACAGCACTGAATAGTAAGTGCACTAAAAAGAGAATACAAAAACTATAAAGTCCTAACTTAGGTTGGGCCAGATGAAAATAAATAAGTCCGAGTTTTGAGCAACAACTCCCAGAGCACTGAAAAATGTTTTGAGATCAACTAGTGTACAAGACTTCAGTGAAAAAAAAAGACTTAACCTCCACACAGAAAAACATCACAAAACATACGTCACTTAAACAGTGCAAAATGCCATCATCACCACCCCTGAGATGTGCAAGTGGGATAAGCAGCTGATAATTACAGCTTGACAATACAGATCAGTGCGACAGTAAAAACCATTAACTTGGACGGTTGGTTCTTCCAGGCCACCGCCCGCGCCACCCAGTGGGTGGTTGCCACAAGGTACTGCAAACGACGACAACACGACCACTACATGATGAACCGCCTCTCAATCATCCCCGTTCACACACTGGAAATAACCCATTGTCTTCCATCTTTGCCTCATTCTCAGAACCATCGTTGTCGCTTCCATCTCCACTACAGACAAACCAATTGTCCAGTGGGTGGCATGGGCGGTGGCCATTCTACAAAGGCATGAAGAAGATCGACAGGGAGGAAGAACACAAATTGTGGGGGGTCAGCCCATTGCCAGACAAGCTCATCGAGTACGCAGGAATAGATGCGTATGCCACGTACAACTCATGGAAGATAATCGACAACATCACAACAGGTTGGGAAATTTCAAAAGAGCAGGAGGCTAACCCCTACTACCACTGCCACTTCGCAGGATGAAGAGACATGAAAGTCCGCCTCCGTGTTGCTTGCGCTTGTGCTTGTCCTTTATCTTGTTGTTTCAAATTTGTAGTTTGCTTTTGTTAGGTTGAACAACTTGCTTATGTCATGTGTGTCAGGGTTTGAACAAGTTTGCTTATGTCATCAAGTACATCATTCGCTTATATTGTTAAATAAGTTTGCTAGCTTCCTATTTTGTTGTCCATCATTTGAAGTTGAAGTAGATTGTGAATGAAACTTGATGGCTGCCATGCAGCACTAGTCATGGAGCAACAAATCACACACGGATATTTTCACAAAAACACTGGCAGGCTAAGGACAACAGCAAATAGTAGTCTTGGACGCTCAGTACAGCTTAGTCCTGTACATTAGTACTATCACACTAAAAAATAGTTTTTAGTTTCAGAAGAACACTAAAAAGACTAAGTTACAGCCGAGGTCAACATTCAGTACTAACAACATCATGCTAAATAGTAGTTAGAAAATTACTAAGTACAGCAACAGGAAAAACAAAGAACCATCAGTACGTATTTCCTAGTCACTAGCAATCTACGATTGAAAGTACTGCTACACTTGAACACACAGTACATCCATTCTACAAAAAAGGATGGGATGCTTCAGTTCGCATTCCCTAAAACAGTGACACACTAAGAATAACAGTAATAGTACAATTGAAATCTCAGTACAACTAAGTCTATATGGCAAGTACTATGATGATACCAAATATTGCCTTGAGAAGAACCACAACCTAGAAAAAAGAAAGCCAAAACTAAATCAAAAATATATATGACCAAGGAGAAAAATCACAAGAAAGACAACAGAAGCATCAGCCCACATTGACCAGTGAGGTACTTGTTTCAAACAACAACAAAAAATAAAATGATCAAAAGTCCTAGCACAATTGAAATCTCAGTACAACTTAGTTTATTTGGTAAGTGCTATGATGATACCAATTAATGCCTTGAGAAAGAAGGCCAATACTCAACCAAATAGATTACAGTTCAATCAAGGACAAAAATTGACAAAAACAAACAGCAGAAGCATCAGTCCGCATTGACTAGTGAAGCAATTATGAATTTAATAGGGCTATCTGTTAAGTGTAGCTAATTTAAACCAGTGCTTTAACTTTTACTATGAAGCTCAACTACTAAAATTCAAGAAGTTCAAACAAAAATTTGGCTCTCAAATTTTGCTAAATTTCTTATACTTAAATAAAATCTGGCTAGAGATCATGTAGCAATTTTGTCATAAATAATTTCAATCCCCCCAAAGAAATTTCAGTTCTAATACATTATATGACATCAGTTCTACATAACAAGGAAGCGTCACTCCACTCATGCTAGATCCACAAGTGCTATTGTGACACCAAATTTTAAAAGCCTTATGCTGAATGAGATTACAATTCAGTACTCACAAAACTATACCATAAGTACAAGAAAAGAGGGTACAGAAACTATAAAGGTCCAACTTAGGTTGGGACAGATGAAAATAAAATAAATCTCACTTTTTCAGTAACAACTCATAATGCACTTGAAAAAAGGGCTTTTCAGTTCAACTAGTTTGTAAGACTTTAGTACAAAAAATAAAACTTAACCAAAACAAATTCCCGATGAAACATACACAAGTGAAACCGCTATTCATCCACACTATCATCATGGAAAAAAAGTTTGCTAAAAATTGTGCCACACTTAAACACATCACAAAATATACCGGTTATTACATAATAGTTGACAAGACATCCAAACACTACAAAAAAAGCCTACAATACTTTCAAGAGATATATCACACAACTATCCCATTCACTACGCAAATGATGACCATTTCTTCTATGCACCAGGAGCCAAAGCCTGAACCTCCTTGGGAAGCTCCGTCACCAGAAGCTGGTTATTCTGGTTGAACACAACTGTATACAGATCCTCAGTGTTCCAATCAACAATACGAGGCTGAAAAACAATAAAACAAATTATCAAAAATCATGACACATAAAAAAAGAATACACAATAAGCCAAACAGAGAAAGTGAAAAGCTCAACTAGAACCCACGTCATTATTTCGAATGTTCTCAATGATCTTTTCACCATCATAGGTTCCCGCATACTTCAGAGTATAATGGCCACATTCATTCGGCCCTTGAAGTGGAACCTTGACAAACGTTGGTTTCTTTGCAAAAACCTCTCATTTGGGCTACTTGCTCGCATTCTACTGAGCATCACCATACACAGCCTTCGTTACTTGGACCAATCTAGAGATCTGTAGAAAAAGAAAAGAAACCACACATTTTCAGGTCCTAGAAAAGCAGAAACAAAGATGCGGAAAAGTTAATCGAGTACAGATAATAAATGTCACTCACAATCTTGTCGCGGTCTTTATGATAGGTGTTCTTTGAAGGACGATGGTTCTTCTTATAAGGTAAAGAGTCAAGCATGTCAACGCTACTTCGGTACCGATTCATGACATATAAGGAAAAGTGGTTCACTTTCCTATCCTTTGATAAAACCATAGGTTTGAATAGAGGCATCGTGATCTAAAAACAAATGACCAAAAAAGAGATATTAAATATTCAAAATAAAAACCAGCATCACAGCAAAAAAATAAAACCAAAAAATCAGCTAATAGATCTCACAAGGTCAGTAGTGAGCAAGTCTTCCGCATCTTTAACATAGCTCTTGAAATCTCTCGCTGCACTCTCCACATTAAACTCTTTATCTTCATCACCGTAAAACGTAAAGTCAAGCACAACCTGCAAAAAGACAAAAAGAAATAGACAGGGGGAAAGGATCAACAAGCAAAGTATTATTAAAACTCGTAAAACAATAGGCAGTCTTGTTTAACAGAAACAAACGATCTGATTGATTACCGTGATGAAATATGGACTCAGCAATACCCTTTTTCCAGATGCGAAATCAGCATTTCTCTTGGGATCTTGCTTCCAATCATCAATGTGGAAGTCCATTACATCACCCTCCATCATTTGCCCAGGTGCAAAAACTTCCCATATGTGTTTCCCAGTGAAGCTAGTTATGCTATCATCAGGCTGAGGTATCATTGAGAATGCAGTCCTGCAGCACACACAAGAACAAAAAAGCAGGGGAAGCAAGATAAGGCATTCATAGTAGTTCAAGTTGTATAAAAAGGAACAGTTCAGGCCATATTTATCTATTAGTTAGAAACAACAGAGGAAACATAATGAGAGATACTCACTCGACATACTTCTCACATCCTTCATCACTAAGCAACAGATTATACAACTTGCGAGTCTTGTCCGGGAGAGGGAATTTATGAGGGTGAAGCTGCTGCACAGGGGAGCAAAACTTTGTAGGAGCTCTGGGTGCACACTTCGTTCTTGTAACACTGCCAGAATCCAAAGCAGGATCCTTCCTAGCAACACCAGCTTTACGGGCCACTATTCCAGCAAGGGGGATCAACCCTTGGTAGCAGCGCTCCTGGTGAGTCTTCCCATGCCAGCAATCTTGTCAAACGCATCATCATCACTGTCTATCAATTCCACAATGGGATTCTTGGGTGTAGAGGGGCTCTCTGCACAAGCAGCCATAGAACCTTTCAGAGTTCCCAACCGCCCCTTCATAACAGCAGATCTTGTCTTTTCGAGAGAACGCCCCTGGCTAAAATCAATAGCTACACGCTCGAGCTCCGAGAACTGGCTGCCAAAGATCCTGTAGTCATGCTCACCAAGATCCAGCCACTCACCTGCAAAATAAAAAAGAAGGAGCGCATCAAGCGTAAGTTCAAATACATAATTCATGACAGTACTAATCAAGAAGTAGAAGCTGCAAAAAATTACAAAAGGTCATGCATACGTATAGGGTTCGATGCCAAACAAACCTCGGAAGTCAACATCAAACACATCACTAGTTGCGCAGGTATACATCAAAGTATTTCTAATGTCAAGAATGTCTTCGTGGCTGTAATCCAAAATTTCAATCACACCATCCTCCCGACAATGATAGGTCTTGCAGTTTTGTAGCATAAAGAAGCCACAATCATGCCTGTTAACAAAAGAAAAAATAAGATGGTACAACTCAAATTCGAAATACAGGAACACAACCAAGAATTCGAAAATACACGAACACCATCCTCCCAGCAACAAAAACAACTAATAAAAATCATTAAAAACGGATACTCACGTGCTTTGTTGTTGTGGCACCCGCACAAACTCGCAAGAGAAACCATCAATATGAGCCGGCGAGAACGGTTTGGCCCTGTCTATCATAGTCCTTAAGAATCTAACTGCATCACTCCAGGTTTCATCGCGGAGTGAATCAAGACACTCGAAACGACGGAACCTCAAATTCAGAACAATCAAGCACCAATGCCCAGATTCTTCACTAGGCTTCATGGCAGCCGCAAATGGCGGCAGATCAAAAGTAGGGAAAAGAAGCTGGCAAAAAAACCGCAGAGGAAAAAATGAATTTAACAAATCATAATGAAAAAAAATTCAGCCTCCAAACAATAAAATAAAAGAGGAAAGTTGAAATTCAGAATTACAAACAAATCAGATAATCATAAGTTCTAATTGAGTAAGCAACCCACTACAAAAATTAAATGATACTCAAGTTTATATCCACCGCCCAAACTTGCAACAAACATATCAGTTCAATTTCCTTGCGACAATAAGTGCAGCTTTAAAAAAAGAAGCACACATCATTCATAAGTACAAGTGTTAAAAAGCAGGCTACTCAAGTTCATTCCCACCTCCCAAACTTGCAAGAAAACATGAGAGTTCTAGTTCATGAGTACAATAAGTTCAAGTTCACCTACTTGGTCAAAACCATAAGCCCCTGATCTCGTGAACCACTGTAGCACATTGGCATCAATATTTCCATCATGGATCTTGGTCTGTTGTACAAAAAGAACATCGACAGTTAGAAAATTGCCAAAATAACTTATCATCCTATCTACAAAGCAAAATATTGACCGTCGCCCATCTGGGAACTATCAACTTGTCAGTGTCTCGGTACTTCTGACGTAGAGAATATAAAACAACATCAGCACTGTCTGAGTTGAGCATGCAAGTGGGGACAAACGCTTTAGCAATAGAACCAACACTGGCATCACATTCGCTATTTTGAAACATCGGCTTGTCACTAGAAAAACACAAAAGATGACATGAATTAAAACTACTACAATAACAATAATAGTCATATGAGAGAAACAAAAAGAGACGAAAATGATACGGGCAAAATCCCAAACTAACCGTTTCCCACGGTTCGTGCGCAACCTCGTAACAACGAAGAAAAACAAATCAACCTTAACAACATTAGCACCTTCTGCTTGTAGAAAATGAAGAAAATAATAAGTTCAAGCACTACAAGTGAACATGTCCCAAATGCCATAAATGAGAAGTACGCCTCATTTACAAGTCCTTACCTACACTATCAGCGTTTGACGACGGGAGTTCCTATGATGAAACCAATATGCCTCCAGTTTCAGGGTTTGACGATGGAAGATCTTGTGTGGACAACAATATGGCTGCGCTTTCAGGGTATGGAGAAAGAAAATCCTGGGATGACAGGAGTGCCTCCTACGTCAACGGGCCAGAAGAAATCAAAAGAAGTAAATCATCATCCTCAGATGGCATCTCCTCCACGCTAGAGGCATCTTGCAATGCGTCACCATAATCAAGCCCTCCGGGCGGGAAATTTTCCGACGACAAATCTTCACAATCAGAAAGATTTTCATTCCCAGCAATACCAACACCAGACGATTTGGCATCAAGTATGCTGGCAGTACCAACATCCTCATCAGCAACTTTGCTACCAACATCGTGCCCACTGCTCAATGGAACACCACAAGCATCATCTCCAACACTAACGACAGCCTCGCACTCAACATTACTCATCTGAAAAAATAAAAATTCAGAAAGAGAATAATATGAGCAAAACTAACAATCAAAAAAGGTAGCAAGAGGTGCACGGGCTAACTGTTACAGCTACAAAGAAATAGTAGCTAAAACTGCATATAAAATTAATGCAAGCACAAAAAAAAAACTTAACAGCCTTCACAGCAACATCACCGATCTTGTTGCTACTGACATTCAAAGGAATATCACCAATGGTCGAACAAGGATCATCGCCAACAACAGGACCCTGATTCATAGTAATGAAGCAAAAAAAACAATGCTATTATTAGCAACAATAAACACAAGGAATTAAACCACACTAACAAAAAGGTAGGTATCACCTACAAACTCTTAACGGTGTGGGATAGAAAAATGTGCACATTGGTGCGCACCGCTCGATGCGCGGGCTAGGATTTTATGAAGTTAAATTTTGAGAATATTTTATTTGATTTGTCGACTATAAATTGGAAGCAAATATGATGCCATTTTCAAATATTGGTATGCTTCAATATTTATTGATATATAAATATATGTGTTTTCCTTCATTCTTTGCTTGCTAAATATGCATGTCATACTAATTGTAGTTTGATGATTAACTGCATTCCTATAATTATATTTGTATCTTTTGGCTGACATTTTTATCATGTTGCTTAGATTTTCTATAAATAAAAATTTAGTACTTCTCATTATTTCCGTATACTCATAATTTAATTTGCTATTGGTATGCAAGATTGGCATATTTATTTAGTGAGTTTGTACCGAAATTGATTTTGTCTTTTTATATAGTATAGACATCCATAAAGTCTTTGTTGATAGTTATTTTCTTCCATAGTCGTGGACAGCAATACCAAGGGTGGACACTGTGAGAGCAAAATATAAGCCACCAATGGTATATATAGGCTATCATACCAGTCCCTTTTTCTTATTACCAAAAAACAACCCTTGATATATTTTGGCTCAATATATGAGACATGTGCACTCACAGTAGCAAGGTGCATGTAGAAAATGGCATTTTTTGATCGGTCCCACCAATTCTTCACTTTCCCATTTTGTAGTCTCCTTGATTTCTTTGTCGTCTTTCCCCTACTCATACTTTCACACATTGATATTTTTCATCTTCCCCGATCCCCTATCTCTTTTCCTAAATATTTCTTCTCACTGAAAAATTGATGCTGTCGGAATGCTCCCATGAGCTTCGTTTCTTGATTTGTTGCATTATGGTTGGTCGTACACACCTGGAGCTACCCCCATTCGACCACACATTGCGGCTGGTTTGTGTCCTCGCATGTTTCATTGGTCTCCTAGGCTGGTAAACAGAGGCAGTGGCGTCCGTGCATTTGCTTGGCCATTGATTTCATCCCCCGCAGACCCGTAGCCCTCTTGGATCCAACTTTTGTTGCCGCCAACGTTTTCTTTCACAAGCGCACAACTCGGACAGATCGTCTCTATTTTAGCTCGCAGTAGATGGGCACATCATCCTGATCCTCCATAGCGGCAACATTCTCCAAATTTGGACCTACAAGTCACTATTTTTCCTTTTCCGACTATGTAATATTTCCCTTGTTCTTATCGTTTTCTTGTGTTTGTGCAATTCCACAAATATAATGTAATTTATGAAATGCTATTCGTGATAATATTTCATCATGTTTCTCTCAAATCTTGAAAAAACATGTATTGTTGCTCACCATATTTTTAATGGTACATAAATGGTGAATGAGGTACGTAGTACTGCTTCTCTTGTTTTCCAAATTAAAGTCCGATTGGATACCTCACAATGATATACCTAGTATATAAGATTTGGTGACTACATGGGTTAGTTTAAATATCAATGAAGTGTATTCGGTTTAGAATGTTGTAATGATAGGTTTAAATATCAATGCATAATAGGTTTAGCTTATGAGTAAAATTTTATATTATTTTTTGTAGTTCTAGTACTCAGACAATACGTCTGTATACCATTGTAAAACCTGTCAACTATGATACATCGAGCTATTCTTATTTGTTGTGACGTGTCGATGTGGTATAATAACAAATAGGTGGTCCACCAGATTGATGACCAAATGTTTTATTTTGTGTTTGTGAATTGCTACGGTGCCCCTCTTTTCCTATTGAATTGTGGTATTAGTTGAAGATATGAGTATCTCTAGGATTAATTTTTCCAAAATTCGCTTACGAAGATCTAATGATTACAATATACTCCCCCTGTTCCTCTATATAAAGTGTATTTGCTTTTTGATAATATTTCATAATGTAAGGTACATTTCTTCTAATTCTCCATAATTCCCTTGTTAGCCCTCATAAAAAAGGAAAGTGTATCTTTTCTGATTTTCTGCATCTCTCCTGATAGCGGAAGAAGGAAACCATCTCTTTGTCGATTGCATGTCTCTCATACTTTTCTGAACTAATTGATTCACTTTCCACTAAACAATAAATTTGCCAAGGGTAATTTAGTCTTAACATGTCTATAATCATGTGTCTTGGTCACCGTATCGAAAATAATACACCTTTCATAAAGGAATGAAGGGTGTATTTTGGATGGTTCACCCGTTGATGGTCGAAACTTGACATTTCCATAGATGCAAATATTTTTAGTATGTTATTAATATGATAATTTTTAGAACCGCCTAGTGGTGCGATGATGGTGTTGTGATGGCATGACTCCTTCTAGCATGGTTCAAATGGTGGTGCTCAAATTTATGATATATGAGTCTTCCATTTATTCTTTCTATCAAGAGGGAAACAGTATGGTAATTTGTAACTACTTAGTCCCATAGTAAACCGAGTCATCTATACATATAGTCTAGAACAATGGCATACAGAACTTTCGTGCACCTCCCCTAGCTTGTAGGCGCGAGGCTTCTAGAAATAATAAAAGTATATGTATGTTTTTATGGGAACAATACATATGTGTGTTTATTATGGGACAATACGCTTAGCATTGTTATTTCTAACATATGACATGGTAATTTTTTTATGTAGACTTCTAATCCTTGAATAATTAGTAAAAAATGTTAATGATTTTATTTTTTACTTACGAAATCTTTGTTTTCTGAAATATTTCCTAAATTTTTGTCCTTTCCCATTCATTCCAACAGATGTCGGTCTTAAGGAGAATGGTCCAGTAAATGTGTTTTTTCAATGCGTGATGTAGTTTCTATACTTACGCTCTAATTAGCAATAGTAATATCTCTTAATAAATTAATAGTATTTCATATTTTCTTAAAATTATGTTTAATGATATTCCTATACATATTCAGTATTTATATTTATGCATATAATTATTACTATTGCATATTAAATTTTTAATTATGTTTGGTTATCTTTCTATACCTATTCATTAGTTATATTTATGCATAGATATAAATAGTATATAACATGTACCTAGTGTACGTGTAGCTACCTTAATTTTTCTTCTTTCAAAAACACATTAATAATTGGTTAAGGCACGTGTGTGTACCACAATAAGATATGTGGTTGAGGAATGGAAAGAGAAACACGTGTGTGGAGTCCAACTTCAATGCAAACTGGATTTAATTTTAACGTGCGTACATGGCAGGGACTCTATGATACAAAAAGTTAACCTCTCAGTAAATCTTAGTCGAAAATTATTGATCCAACCATCAAGCTGACCTTAATGATGTGGCTAACATGAGCCTCAAAATAAATTGTTTTTTTTCTTGTGATGCGCCATATAAAGGAATAATAAATTAATGTATAAACAAAGGCATCAACACATGTCACGTTAGATTTGTTTATTAGGAAAGTTCTGCCCTAATGCATGCGTGCATATAGGAAGGAGTCAGGCCACATCACGACAGCCTTTTTTTAGTAGGCTAATGCATGCGTGTATATACGGAGGAATCATACCACATCACGATCACCCTTTTTTCTTGGAACGTTTTTTTCCTGGTAATGAAAATGGTGGGCAATTTTTTTCACTTAAAACACATCTAATGGCTATAATTTTTTGATCTATTAAATAGATGGTTGGATGTTTCTAAATATTGTGGAAATTTTTAGTCTATTTCTCTTTTTTCTCGGAACCCGTCAATCACTTTTTAAATATAATAGATAAACACAAGGAATTAAACCACACTAACAAAAAGGTAGGTATCACCTACAAACTCTTGTGTGGGATAGAAAAATGTGCACATTGGTGCGCATGAAAATTCAAGAATATATAAAACACAATAAAAATAAAAATAACCTTGCACTTATCAGTAGATGGATCATTAACTCCACGGTCAACAGCAGCCTCAACATTATGACTGGTCTTCTGCATGAAAGAAATATTAATAAACAGATGAAGATGAGAAAGTTCAACTACAATACTGACAGCAGAACAACATAGTAAAAATTGCAAACATCAAGGACTGACACACATCAACAACAGGGGGCTTAAAGCCAACATCATTCGTATGGTGATGAGAAACATTAGCCTCAGTACCATCAACAGCCTTGTTGTCGGTGGCAGCAGCCTCATCCTACTCAATCTGCCTGATAACAACATTATCACTTTCTTCATATGGCTTGCAGCGAGAGTCTTGCATAGTTTTGAAACACTTCATGTTGTTCAACAGACGAACCGAGCTCTGAATTAGTTGAGCAGCACCATCACGCATATCACTGGTTAAAATTCTCTCCATCTCAATATAGTTTGCTGCTTCCTCAACATTAAATTGATGACCTTCAGGAAGGATACCATTGATACAGCTCAGACGCTCAACTGTAGTTGGGACCTTTTGTAGCTCACAACACACATTACTAAAAATATGCTTAGCACGCTCCAACGCAGAAACAACTACATCAATACCAAAACCCTGCCTCTGTGAAGTACTAGCCTTACTAGGGCCAGGGGGAACATAACCAGCACCCTCAATACCACGGCCATCTCTCAACTCATCGTGCAGAGATGAAATCTTGGGAACCTGAGACGACGGCATCTCCAGGACTGGCCGTTTATACACTCGGAAAAAGACAACCTTGTCTTGAGTTTTCCACTACAAACAAGGGGAAAAAGAGTTAATTAATCAATGCAACACACAGGGAAAAATAAACATTATATTAACAGATTTAAATCAACAGCACTAACGATCTTTCACTATCAGTGCCATTTTTTAGTATTTACAAAACAGGTCAGTTCAACAATAGATTCAGTTCAACCACACATGACACAACAGTACTAAAAATAATACCTAAACCTCACAAAGCTTAAGAAATGAAAAACTCTAAACAGGTAACTCTACAGTACACATGTTCACTCCAGCAAAAAATATCTATACCTAAATAAAAAAAGGTGTGCAAGACACGACATAAATAAAACTCACCGAATGCTTCCCAAACACCCAAGTCTTTGGATCTGTGTTGCCTTTTTTTATCAAATCTGCATCAGTCAGATCGGAAAGCTTGTCAGGATCCATTAAACATATGCGGGGGACTCGCATGTTAGGTTACGGAGTCTTGCCACGGATAAGGCAGTCAAGGTACATTAGTACAGGCCCTATAGCACAGCCTGTGATTGCCTTCCTAATGGTAATACCATCTTGGTACCTGACAACATCCCTTCTAAGCTCATTAACCATCAGCTGTCAATAATCCATATTAGCCATGTCCTTAATGACAAGATCCTCAAACATTGCTGCCTCTCTCGAAACACGCGGGGCGGCACCAGGCAACACAACCTTCATAAACACAATAATGAAGAACACTTTGAGAGCAAGGTCATCTTTGCTAGGATCCTTGACAAGCACCTTTAGCCTATCCCTCAAATCCTTTGTCGTGTATCTTTGTTCCTACTAATGTCAAGCTTCGATCTTAACTTCATCAGAGCGTCGTCATATCCGTCCTCTGACGGCCTTGGTGCAGAACGACCACCACAAGGGAACCCAAATAGTTGTTGTATACCATCACTAGTGATGCGAAGCTTCTTATTAGCCTCACCCATGTCAAGAGTCATCGTATCAGGATCTATCTTCAGGTACAAAGCTCCCATCAGAGGGCGGGAAATGTTAGACTTCACCTTCGATTTGAAGATAGAACCAAAACCAGCTGCATGAACCCTAGCCACATGGCGAATCTCAAGCAATTTAGCACAAGCATCAATCTCTCTCAACGAACATCGCACAGTTATGTTCAATCGCTGTAGGTCACCTTCATGCAAAGCAACTTTTCCGGCATTACCTCTCACCGGCTTGACCGGACCCATAACGCTAACAGGCTGTAAATGAAAACAAAGAAGGCACAACTTAATTAAATGAATATAGAAAACAAAAAAAATGAAGGCAAGAAGAAAAAAGAAAGATTGCACAAGTTCAACTCTTAAAACAACATCAGTACCACCCTCAGTTGATGCAAACAATGACCAGCCCTCACCTAGCCAGCATACCAATCCAGACACAATTAAATCATTGCAAGTACAACTAGTAAGTCACATACAGTAAAAACACGTACCACTGCATATTCATCTTCAGAATTAACTTCAATATCATCTTCTTCAGATACATGATCTTCAGCTTCGACACGAGCATGCTTCTTCACACCTTTGTTCACGTTTGCTGGAGCAACTTTACGCTTCTTATTTTCCTTCAACAAAGAGCGCTCTAGAAGAGGAGATGAAGAAGGCTTCTTATTTGACAAAACCCGTGGACTCCGACGAACAAGAGAGCCACCAAGTGTGCTTGGACCAATCTTTACAGCAACAATATCTACATCAGCTTTACTATTACCAGGTTGGGAACCAGCTTTCACACGTGGGCTATGCCTTTGTGTGACATCAGGATTTGGATCGGATATCTTCCTCTTCAAACAACTTTCTTTTCCTTAACTGCATCACGAGTAAACAATTGTGTCAAACAAGTCTACATCAGGTTTGTCTTCACAGGCATTTCAGCTCCATGAGATCGAGCATCAATAGTTGAAAAGGCCTCGTCACCACCTTCATCACCTACGCCTTTAGGAGCTTGAGCAACATCCTCATCGCTTCGTTGCACGCAAGCAGCCTTTTGACGCCGTTCCAATTCCTTTCTCCTCTAGAAATCACACTTCTTCTTTCTTATCCTTTCATCCTCGAGCTATAACTACATAGGAACATCCTCAGCCTGAGTAACAGGCTCAGTGCCATCAACACTCTGTGACTGAGTAACAGACAACTGCAAGCTCCCATCACCATCATCAAAGTTAAGAGAATAAATTCCATGACAACATCACCAATGTCCTCAGCAGTAGCATGGCTGTCATTAACTACATAAACAAATAACATAAGCACACACATATAAAATTAAAACATAATTAACATTGAAGAGACAAGATAAATAACGCCCATAGCATCAGACACAAACAAAAGGAAAAATTGATGTAACTAAACATATTTATTTATTCAAGGCTGTTAAAAAAAGAGCAAATATAAGGGAAACACCAGCAACACTCGCAAGTTCTTCTAGAGGATTTGGTATCTCAAAAATAACATTCACAAGATCTTCAAAGCGTTCTGGTATGTCAGAATCAGGAGGCACCGGCACTCCAACATCTGCAACAACATCATAATCAGCAAAAAAGGTAAAAAAAAGAAAAGTACATGAACAAGCAATCAATTCAACTATATGAACACTACAAGTGCACCCAATAAAACAATATCACCCCACCAATGGCACACCAAACTTCAAAATGACAACTCTTTCAACATCATAGTAGTTCTTCTCAGACTGCTACAAACTATTCAAATGCCAGGACAATAGTTCAAACTACACATGGTGATCAGTACTTCAACCTGTCTGCAGGTCACAGCAAACTAAAAACTAGACACACCACACATTCCAGGGCAAAAAATAACAACAATCAAAATCCATTAAACCTGTAAAGTGCATACGACAACACCTATACAACTAAAAACCTATTAAGCACCAGATATGATAAAACATCATCCGAATTACAGGAAAAATTACCTGCATTCAACTTGTCTGGACTGGATGATGTACCCATTGAGATCTACAGACCTAAAATCTGCCAAACCAGAACTGCAAAACACATGAACAAAAATTAGGGCTCTTACCTATTTCAGAAACAAAGCATGCCATACAAAGCAAAACTCTTATGAGCAAACACAAAATCCACCACGGAATCCAGTATCACTGACGCGAGCCACTCGTTCAAGAGCAAAGGAACCCTAGCGAATCCAGCCTGAGACAGCACGAGAGCAATAACTCAGAAATATAGGGAAAATTTGTACATAAGGGGACACAACGGGGGTTGATGCCAGAGCAAAAGGAGCAAACAAAGCACCCAGACCTCCACCCCTAGAGTTCAACCCGCCGGCTACGCTCATGTGGCGAAACAGGAGAAGCAGCTTCTATGCGAGAAGAGGAGAGGAGGGGAACGAAGAAGGAATCAATTTGTGGAGGGGAGGAGAGCGGAACGGAGGAGAGCGGAGGCTAAAAGGTGAGTGGGAGAAAACCAACGGCTAAAGCCCACAATCGTGGCAAAGCCCACTATCTCTAGGCAGTTACTAAAGATAATAGCAAAAATTAAATACAATAAAAAATTAATATAGAGGGAGAAAACAAACGGCTAAATTACAAATAATAACTCATAACAGTACAATAAAAATTATCAAAAAAGTACAAATGAAATAATACTTCATAATGGTGGTGGTTTTTCCCCTAAAAAATATAAGATAATGGGGGCAAGTCATGTTACGGACTCGCCTCCGAATGCGACGCCGCGACACGCCGTGTCGCCTGCTACGGCTCGTTCCTGGCTCGGCCTCGTCGAGATGGGGGAGGGGGTCCCTCCCCCATCCCCCCCGGCTCGGCCTCGCGCTAACGTGGCAGTGCGCTCGTTTTACAGGCGCATTGCGGATATTCTGTTTCCCCCTACATGCACCCACACACCCTAAGATAGATAATGGGGGGCAAGTCCATACAAGGAAGATGTGTCAGAACAACTATGCCCCTCGGTGCGGTGCTGGTTTTCCCCCTAAAAAGATAAGATAATGGCGGCAAGTCATGTTACGGACTCGCCTCCGCATGCGACGCCGCGTCGTCGCCTGCTACGGCTCGTTCCTGGCTTGGCCTCTCTGGGATGGGGGAGGTGGGTCCCGACCCCCCCTCCCCCACCGGCTCGGCCTCACGCTAACGCGGCAGTGTGCTTGTTCGACAGGCGTAGTGCAGTTATTCTGTTTCCCCCCACACGCACCCACACACCCTAAGATAGATAATGGGGGCAGGTCCATACAAGGAAGATGTGTCAGTACAATTATGCCCCTCGGTGCGGTGCTGGTTTTCCCCCTAAAAAGATAAGATAATGGGGGCAAGTCATGTTACGGACTAGCCTCCGCATGCGACGCTGCGGCACGCCGCGTCGTCGCCTGCTATGGCTCGTTCCTGGATCGGCCTCGCCGGGATGGGGAAGGGAGGTCCCGACCCCCCTCCCCCCGGCTCGGCCTCGTGCTAACACGGCAATGCGCTTGTTTGACAAGCGCAGCGCAGTTATTCTGTTTCCCCTCGCATGCACTCACACACCCTAAGATAGATAATGGGGGGCAAGTCCATACAAGGAAGATGTGTTAGTACAACTATGCCCCTCGGTGCAGTGTTGGTTTTCCCCCTAAAAAGATAAGATGATGGGGGGCAAGTCCATACAAGGAAGATGTCTCAGTACAACTATGTCCCTCGGTGCGGTGCTGGTTTTCCCCCTAAAAAAGATAAGATAATGTGGTCCTCACCCCCCCTCCCCCCCCCCCGGCTCGGCCTCGCGCTAACGTGGCAGTGCGCTCATTTTACAGGAGCAGTGCGGTTATTCTGTCCCCCCATGCCACGCACCCACACACTCTACAAAGATAGATGTTCGTCAGTCCATACAAAAAATGTGCCAGTACAACTATGCCACTCGGTGCGGTCCCTATATATCTTACCAAGATATTCATTAAAAAATCCAAAAAAATGCCGAAAAAGAATGAGAACAAAGAGAAAGTGAGGGAAACACACTATAAAAAAAGATGTCAGTTCAAGTAGAGGACAACATTCAGTACTAAAAAATGCTTATATTAGGAAAAAAATTCATAAAAACTAGAAGGAAAAAATGCAAAGATTCAAAAATATTGACCGCCCAAGGAACAGGTTGGCCCAACGCGGGTGGGTACTAGGACTCAAGCCAACCACGAAACAACCGGCGAATCCTTTGTAAACCAGATTGGGAGGGCCAACCCTCCAGAGCCCTCAGGTCATGACAGAGGGCGAGCGCCGTGTATAAGCGCTCAGGTAAGTATTCAGAGGAGTTCTACCAGTGAGCCTCCTCAGCGCTTTTAAATAGGTCAAGAGCCCCCTCAACTAGCAAGGTGGGACTAAACGTATATCGCAAGCCCACGCTGCACTGCACAGCGGCCCGTGCTACTTCTTGAGCTTGCATTGGTTTTTCCCTTGAAGAGGAAAGGGTGATGCAGCAAAGTAGAGATAAGTATTTCCCTCAGTTTGAGAACCAAGGTATCAATCCAGTAGGAGTATCAAGATGAGTCACCAAGGCACCTGCACAAAAACAAACAAACTTGCACCCAACGCGATAAAGGGGTTGTCAATCCCTTTACGATTACTTGCAAGGTGAGATCAGATAGTGATAATAGGTAAATATAAATAAGTAAATAAAAGTGCAGCAAGGTAGTTTTGGTATTTTTATATGTAGATCTGAATATATAATGTGTAAAATAGATCTGGGGGCCATAGTGTTCACTAGAGGCTTCTCTCATGATAGCAAGTATTACGGTGGGTGAACAAATTACTGTCGAGCAATTGATAGAATCGCGCAAAGTCATGACGATATCTAAGGCAATGATCATACATATAAGCATCACGTCCGAGACAAGTAGACCAATACTTTCTGCATCTACTACTATTACTCCACACATCGACCGCTATCCAGCATGTATCTAGTGTATTAAGTTCATAACAAACAGAGTAACGCCTTAAGCAAGATGACATGATGTAGAGGGATAGATTCATGCAATATGATATAAACCCCATATTTTTACCCTTGATGGCAACAATATGATGCGTGCCTCGCTACCCCTTCTGTCACTAGGTGAGGACACCGCACGGTATGAACCCAAAACCAAGCAGTTCTCCCATTTCAAGAATTATAGATCAAGTTGGCCAAATGAAACCCATAACTCGAAGAGACTTACAAGGATATTAAATCATGCATATAAGAAATCATAGGAGACTCAAATAATATTCATAGATAATCTAATCATAAATCCACAATTCATCGGATCTCGACAAACACACCGCAAAAGAGAATTACATCGGATAGATCTCCATGAAGATCATGGAAAACTTTGTATTGAAGATCAAAGAGAGAGGAGAAGCCATCTAGCTACTAGCTATGGACCCGAAGATCTGTGATGAACTACTCATGCATCATCGGAGAGGCAATGGTGTTGATGAAGATGGCCACCGGAGATGGATTCCCCTCCGGCAGGGTGCTAGAACGGTCTCCCGATTGGTTTTTGGTGGCCATAGAGGCTTGCGGCAGCGGAACTTTCGATCTAGGTTTAGTTCTGAGGGTTTCTATATTTATAAGACCAGATGGCGTCGAGAACAAGCCAGGAGGACCCATGAGGGAGTCACAAGCCCCCTAGGCGCGCCTAGGGGGAGGCCGCGCCTCCCAGGCTCGTGGCTTCCTCGGGCCTCCTCTCCGGTATCTTTCCTTCTGGTATTTTTGATATTTTCCATAAAAAATCATGGCGAAAGTTTTATTCCGTTTGGACTTCGTTTGATATTCCTATCTGAAAAAGGTCAAAAACACGGACAAAACAGGAACTGGCACTAGGCACTGAGTTAATAAGTTAGTCCCAAAAATAATATAAAATAGCATATTCATGCATATAAAACATCCAAAGTTGATAATATAATAGCATGTAACAATCAAAAATTATAGATACGTTGGAGACGTCTCAAGCATCCCCAAGCTTAACTCCTGCTCGTCCTAGAGTAGGGAAGTGATAAAGACCGAATTTTTGATGTGGAATGCTACCTAACATATTTGTTCTTTGTAACTTATTTATTGTGGCATGAATGTTCAGATCCATAAGATTAAAAAAAATAGTTTAATATTGACATGAAAACAATAATACTTCAAGTATAATAGCAAAGTAATCATGAACTTTTGAAATAACAAGGCCAAAGAAAGTTATCCCTACAAAATCATATATTCTGGCTATGCTCCATCATCCCCACACAATGAATTTAAATCATGCACAACCCCGGTATTGGCCAAGTAACTGCTTTCGCACTCTTACTTTCTCAAACTTTTTCAACTCTCACGCAATACATGAGCGTGAGCCATGGATATAGCACTATAGGTGGAATAGAGTGTGGTGGAGGTTGTGAGGCAAAAAGGAGGAGATGGTCACATCGACTCGGCGTATCAATGGGCTATGGAGATGCCCATCAATAGATATCAATGTGAATGAGTAGGGATTGCCATGGAACGGATGCACTAGAGCTATAAGTGTATGAAAGATCAAAAATAAAAAAACTAGTGGGTGTGCACCCAACTTGCTTGCTCACGAAGACCTAGGGCAATTTGAGGAAGCCCATCATTGGAATATACAAGCCAAGTTATATATAATGAAAATTCCCACTAGCATATGAAAGTGACAAAACAAGAGACTCTCTATCATGAAGAACATGGTGCTATTTTGAAGAACAAGTGTGGAAAAAGATAGTAGCATTGTCCCTTCTCTCTTTTTCTCTCATTTTTTTGTTTGGGCTCTTTGGCCTCTTTTTTGGTGGGCATCTTTGGCCTCTCTTTTTACTTCCTCACATGGGACAATGCTCTAATAATGATGACCATTACACTTTTATTTACTTACAACTTGATACTTAGAACAATAATGACTCTATATGAATGAAAGTGATGGCACATGTCATGAGACAAAACGGTGGAAGTTACATGGCAATATATCTCGGAATGGCTATGAAAATGACATAAGAGGTAGGTATGGTGGCTGTTTTGAGGAAGGTATATGGTGGGTTTGTGCACCGGCGAAAGTTGCGCGGCACTAGAGAGGGTAGCAACGGTGGAAGGGTGAGAGTGCATCTATACCATGGACTCACATTAGTCATGAAGAACTCATATACTTATTGCGAGAGTTTTATTAGTAATCGAAACAAAGTGCTAAAAGCATACTCCTAGGGGAAGGGTTGGTAGGAGTTAACCATCGCGCGATCCCGACCGCCACACGAAGGATGACAATCAATAAATCAATTATGCTCCGACAACCTAACATAGCGGTTCACCATACGTGCATGCTACGGGAATCACTAACCTCAACACAAGTACTTCTAGATTCACAACACCCTACTATCATAACTCTAATATTACCACCTCCATATCTCAAAACTAATCGTGAGGAATCAAACTTCTCTTACTAATCAATGCACTTGAATATGAAAGTTTTTACTATATCCTCTTTGGATGCCTATCATATTTAGGACTAATTTCATAACACACGCCAATTACCAAGTTACTTAGAGAGAGCACTCTCAAAATGATATAAGTGAAGTTCGAGAGTTTTTATTTCTACAAAATATGACACCGTCGTGCTCTACAAAGATTTAAGCGAAGCACTAGAGCAAAATTATCTAGCTCAAAAGATATAAGTGAAGCTCATGGGAGCAAAATTACCAAGCTCAAAAGATATAAGTGAAGCACATGGAAGAAAAATTACCAAGCTCAAAATATATAAGTGAAGCACATGGGAGCAAAATTATCAAGCTAAAAAGATATAAGTTAAGCACATGGGAGCAAAATTATCAAGCTCAAAAGATATAAGTGAAGCACATGTGAGCTAAATTGCCTAACTCAAAAGATATAAGTGAAGCTCATTGAGAGGGGATACCTTCCCGGGGCATCCCCAAGCTTAGGATTTTTTGTGTCCTTTAATTTTTCTTTGTATGACTTGGTCATCCCCAAGCTTAGGCTCTTTCCACTGTTTATTCCATTGTCCATAAGAATATCACCCAAAACTTGAAAACTTCACAACACAAAACTTAAACAGAAACTCGTGATAGCATTAGCATAAGAAAACAAACCACCAAATTTTTACCTACTGTAGTAAACTTAATTTCCATTTAGATTGATGTTATATTACTATATTCTCACTTTTCCATGGCTCGTACCCCCTGATACTAACCATAGTTTCATCAAAATAAGCAATCAACACAACAAAAACAGAATCTGTCAAAAATAGAACAGTCTGTAGGAATCTGTATATTTCGTATACCTCTGCTCACCCAAAAATTCTGAAACAATTATGAAAATTAGGTAAATTTTCATATAAATCAGCAGCAAAAATAATCAACTCAAAAGATCTTTCTTGATAGGAATGAAAAATAATTGCGTGAGCGTAATGTTTCTATCTTTTTTTAGCATGATTAAACAACTATCACCAAAACTAATCATAAAGGTTCTACTTGGCACAAACACTAATTAAAACATAAAAGACGCAATCATAACAGAATCATGATGGTGTGGACTCAACAAAACAGAAAGTAAAAAGCAAAAATAAATCTATTCATTGGGTTGCCTCCCAACAAGCGCTATCGTTTAACGCCCTTAGCTAGGTGTAAGGCAATAGAATCAAGTATTGTCATCTTTAGTGCTCAAACCATAAGTAGCTCTCATAATGGATTCATAAGGCAATTTTATTCTCTTTCTAGGAAAGTGTTCCATGCCCTTCTTTAATGGAAATTGAAATTTAATATTCCCTTCCTTCATATCAATAACAGCACCAATAGTCCTAAGGAAAGGTCTAACAAGAATAATGGGACATGTCGGATTGCAATCAATATCAAGCACAATGAAATCTATGGGCACATAGTTACTATTTGCAATAATAAGAACATCATTAATCCTTCCCATAGGTTTCTTAATAGTAGAATCCGCAAGATGCAAATTAAGAGAGCACTCATCAATCTCCTTGAAACCTAGAACATCACATAAGGATTTTGGAATTGTGGAAACACTAGCACCCAAATCACATAAAGCATGGCATTCATAATTTTTAATCTTGATTTTTATAGTAGGTTCCAACTCATCATGAAGTTTCCTAGGAATAGATATTTCAAACTCAAGTTTCTCTTCAAGAGATTTCATCATAGCATCAACGATATGTTTAGTAAAAGCCTTATTTTGGCTATAAGCATGTGGAGAGTTGGGCATGGATTGCATCAAGGAAACACATTCAATCAAAGAGAAACTATCATAACTAAATTCCATGAAATCCAAAGTAGTAATTTCATCACTATTCAAAAGTTTTGATATCCTCTACTCCACTTTTAGTATTTTTAGGATCAAGATAAATAGACTCTGAATCATTGGGGCATTTCTCAACCAAAGTGGATTCACATCCAGCCCCATAATAATTAAGATTGACATTAGAAAACAAGGATTCAATAGGAGTCACACCAAGCACTTTAAGATCTTCGTGATTCTCATCACGAGAACACGCCTTTTTGAGCCATTCATGTCTAACACGAATTTGTGAGGTTCTTTCTTTACTCTCATTCATAGAAACACGCATAGATTTCAAAGTTTCATCCATATTAATATTGGGAGGAACACATCTCAGTTTCAAAGCATCAATATCAAGAGACATTCTATAAACAGTCCTAGCCAAGTCATCATTTAAGCAATTTTTCTTCTATAGAAGCATTGAAAATCTTTTGCGAATTAATAAACTCCTTAATACTACTATCAAGATCAGAGGGTATTTTATTATAATTTCCATGAGCATTTTTTAGGAATTGCCAAAATTATTAGAGGGATTACTAGGAAAAGGCCTAGGATTAAAGTTACCTCTATAAGCATTGTTGTTACCAAAATTATTCCTACCAACAAAATTAACATCAAAATTTTCATTGCTATTATCCATCAAGTAAGATAAAGGCATATCATTTGGATCTAGAGGAACACTTTTACTAGCAAACAACTTCATTAACTCATCCATCTTAGCACTCAAAGAGTTAATTTCTACTATATGCACTTTTTTACTAGTAGGTGACCTTTCAGTGTGCCATTGCGAATAATTTGTCATGATATTATCTAAGAGTTTTGTAGCTTCTCCTAGTGTGATTTCCATAAAAGTTCCACCAGAGGCAGAATCCAAGATATTTCTAGAAGCAAAATTCAAACCAGCATAGAAAATTTGTATAATCATCCAAAGACTTAGGCCATGAGCAGGACAATTTCTAATCATCAATTTCATTCTGTCCCAAGATTGTGCAACATGTTCATGATCTAGTTGCTTAAAATTCATGATATTATTACGGAGAGAGGTAATCTTAGCAGGTGGAAAATACTTGGAAATAAATCCATCTTTACACTTGTTCCATGAATCAATACTATTTTTGGGTAAAGGTGAAAACCAAGTTTTTGCTCGATCTTTTAGTGAGAACGGAAATAGCTTCAATTTAATCATATCATTATCCATATCTTTCTTCTTTTGCATATCGCATAACTCGATAAAGGTATTAAGATGGGATGCGGCATCTTCACTCGGAAGGCCGGAAAATTGCTCTTTCATAACAAGATTCAACAAGGCAGCATTAATTTCATGTGATTCCGCACTAGTGGCGGGAGCAATTGGAGTACTAATAAAAACATTGTTATTAGTATTAGAGAAGTCACACAATTTAGTGTTTTCAGACATGGTGACTTAGCAAGAAGACAAGCACGCGAGCAAACAGAAAGCAAGCGAAAGAAAAGGGCGAACGAAAAAGGCAAATAAAGAAAGGCAAATATTTTTGTAAATTTTTGTTTTAGAAGTGGGGGAGAGGAAAACGAGAGGCAAATGCCAAATAATGTAAATGCAAGAGATGAGTTTGTGACAGGTACTTGGTAGATATGCTTCACTGGAATACTCCCCGACAACGGCACCAGAAATTCTTCCTGCTACTTCTTGAGCTTGTGTTGGTTTTTCCCTTGAAGAGAAAAGGGTGATGTAGCAAAGTAGAGATAAGTATTTCCCTCAGTTTGAGAACCAAGGTATCAATCCAGTAGGAGTATCAAGATGAGGCACCAAGGCACCTGCACAAAAACAAACAAACTTGCACCCAACGCGATAAAGGGGTTGTCAATCCCTTTACGATTACTTGCAAGGTGAGATCTGATAGTGATAAAGAGGTAAATATAAATAAGTAAATAAAATTGCGGCAAGGTATTTTTAGTATTTTTATATGTAGATCTGAATATATAATGTGTAAAGTAGACCCGGGGGCCATAGTGTTCACTAGAGGCTTCTCATGTGATAGCAAGTATTACGGTGGGTGAACAAATTACTGTCGAGCAATTGATAGAATCGCGCAAAGTCATGACGATATCTAAGGCAATGATCATTCACATAGGCATCATGTCCGAGACACGTAGACCGATACTTTTTGCATCTACTATTGCTCCACACATCGACCGCTATCCAACATGCATCTAGTGTATTAAGTTCAAAACAAACAGAGTAACGCCTTAAGCAAGATGACATGATGTAGAGGGATAGATTCATGCAATATGATATAAACCCCATCTTTTTACCCTTGATGGCAACAACATGATGCGTGCCTTGCTACCCCTTCTGTCACTAGGCGAGGACACCGCATGGTATGAACCCAAAACCAAGCACTTCTCCCATTGCAAGAATTATAGATCAAGTTGGCCAAACAAAACCCATAACTCGAAGAGACTTACAAGGATATGAAATCATGCATATAAGAAATCAGAGGAGACTTAAATAATATTCATAGATAATTTGATCATAAATCCACAATTCATCGGATCTCGACAAACACACCACAAAAGAGAATTACATCGGATAGATCTCCATGAAGATCATGGAGAACTTTGTATTGAAGATCAAAGAGAGAGAAGAAGCCATCTAGCTACTAGCTATGGACCCGAAGGTCTGTGGTGAACTACTCACACATCATGGGAGAGGCAATGGTGTTGATGAAGATGGCCACCGGAGATGGATTCCCGTCCGGCAGGGTGTCGGAACGGCCTCCCGATTGGTTTTTGGTGGCTACAGAGGTTTGTGGCGGCGGAACTTTAGATCTAGGTTTAGTTATGAGGGTTTCTGTATTTATAAGACCAGATGGCGTCGAGAACAAGTCCGGAGGACCCACGGGGGAGTCACGAGCCCCCTAGGCGCGCCCTGGGGGGAGGCCGTGCCTCCCAGGCTCGTGGCTTCCTCGGGCCTCCTCTCTGGTATATTTTCCTTCTGGTATTTTTGATATTTTCCATAAAAAATCACTGCGAAAGTTTTATTCAGTTTGGACTCCGTTTGATATTCCTATTTGAAAAGGTCAAAAACACGGAAAATACAGGAACTGGCACTGGGCACTGAGTAAATAAGTTAGTCCCAAAAATAATATAAAATAGCATATTCATGCATATAAAACATCCAAAGTTGACAATATAATAGCAGGGAACAGTCAAAAATTATAGATACGTTGGAGATATATCAGCGAGGACGAGCTATCTGGGGCGAAAACAATGACTCCGGCGGATGGCCCAATACAATAGTTCGCCCCATTACAAAATTCCAACCGATCACGCACGACCAAATAAAAGAAACAAATACAAATAATTAAAAAAACTCACAAGAAATCAGTTCAATACAAATATTGTAAAAAGTTCAAACACATGTTAATTGTAAGAACTAAAAAATAAAAAAAATACTCTTTTTGGAAAATTAAACGTAGAAGATTGTAATCAAAATTTCAGAAACACATTTATAAAAAGTTCAACTACTAAAATTCATAAGGTTCAAGTAAAACTAGTACTGTGCAGCAAAGATTAAATTCTTTTTATTTTACAAAATACTATAACTATCACTATTCAACTAAAAAATTATAAATTGTGCTCTAAAATTCATGTAAAAAGTAAGAAAAAATGCTCTACAACAAACAAATGCGATTGGCCATTGACATCCTAAAATAATTCGGTACTATCATTAACATCATGTAAGTTCAGCAAACAAAAAAACCAAAAGGGGTCCTACAACCATCATCACCGTATATTTTCCATCTGCGAGCTATGTACATGAAAATATCCCAGTCAAAACAAAGGATGCCCACTAGTTCAACTATAATTGTTCTAGTTCAAATATAAAGAATATATAAAAAAACAGTTATGCTTGAGAAAAAAATAGGAAAGCATTACATAAATTAAAAAACAGCGCATACAATAAAATACAAACAAATTGTTCCAAAGCATGTGGTAATACCATAGAATTCAACCATCTCACATGCATTGTTTTAAACAAAAAATACTACAACATAATCAAACGCACACAAATCTCACAACCAGCGTCATTTGCCACATTTAAACCTACAACACATAAATTCTAAACGCTAGAGAGTCATCTTCCCTGGAGAACATAACCATAACCACATCACCATCATCAAATCCATACTCTGCCACAAACTCCTTCCACCCACTAGTTAGGTTGATTCAACCATCAAAATCGATGTGGTAAGCAACTTCCATCAACTGATACCCGTTTTTGTCCGAAGTCTCCATCTTCAGTATCCCGGAACTAGGAGCAACAATCCTGATTTTGGGTGAAATTTTATGCAAATGGGCATGGGAGTAGAAAACAAAGTGAACACGTGACATAACTGAATGTTTACACAGATCTAGGAACGGTTGCATAAAAAAGTGAAAAGAAAATATCTGAACCAAAACAAAAACACCAAACTAACTAGTCATATGACCTAACTAAATCGAAGAAATATACATATCAATACACCTAAAGTAAAAACATCTGACAAAAACAGAACAAGGATTATACAAAAATGGATAAATACTATTAAGTAATGAACAAATACACACACAAACCCCTACTGTTAAATTTTGACAAAACCAAATAAAAATTATAGACAAACTATTGATAAAACTAAAATACAGATTCAGTCCATGGGATTCAAAATGAGACCTACAAAAAGAAGAAAACAAAACAAATAGAAACACATACCCATGATTCCTTCAAGTCCCCAACCGTCAGGCGACAAACATAGGGTGCAAGAAACCCATGGTTGTTGTACAACAGACACGAAAGTTGCCCACGGCGCAGAGTCTCGGTGAGCTCCAAACCAGATTCGTACACACAGCCGTCCGCTATGCGCGCTATCTTTGCCAGACATCCGCATGAACAATCCTCCATGGAAAACATAGGAATAGGGAAGAAAACAATAGAGAGAAGAGGGAAGAACCTAGATCTGATTCTAGAAGAAGGAAGAAAAAGGAGGGGGAGACTAAGCCACACACCACACATAGATGGATAGAATTTATAGCCAGGGAGACTCGCAGATTATAAAAATAATAAATAGGAAGGTGGCCAGCCAGCTGGTAGAAAATAGTTATTATACAAGTCATGCAACATTTGACCACAAATGAGTTCAACTTCAGATAAAATAGCAGTTCAAAAGTGCATATAACAAACATATGCAGATAAAACAACACATTCAGAGGTAGACAATTGAATTCATTTAGTCATTCAACCATCTGCTCCCTCACAACACAATCTTAAAAACATAAAAATTCAGTACTTCAGTCATAACGATCAAAGAAACGACGCCATTTGGCCCGGGTGGATGGATGTGGAGCCGTGGCTGCTCTCGCCCTAGCCCAACTGATGATCTGAATATGGTTCCTTCCCCTTCCCTCTGGGAAAAGTAGCTCCAGTTCATTGGAGTTGCAAGTATCCATCACCTCGCGCGCAAGGCATCTGTTGAACTATGCCTCCACTTCCTCCTTAGCAGCACGTCATGCCCTCTCCATGCGCCTGAGCCTCCTCCTCCTCCTCTGCTCTGCTACTGCAGCCCTCACATAGACAGCATCCCCCTCCTCCTCTAAGACCTCTCCCAGCTCAGGATCCATCTGGCTTTTCTTTGGTTGCACCTGATGGAATGAAAGTGACAGAGGGCTCGGGATTTATACTCAAAGTGCAGAGGTATGGGTAGGCAGCCAGTAGAAAAATACTTACTCAACGCACAGTAATACAACTTTGACACGAAGCTGTCCAACTACACATATGACAGCAATTCAAACAACACTGAGAAACATGCAAGTTAATTACATAGTTTGACTAGATTGCAAGAAATCGCAGGCTACAGTCAGCCACCATACACCACCTCCGCCAATGACCAAATCACATGGGAATCCGGGGTAGAAACAACTCAAGAAGCAAAATTGAAAACACAAATCTTTTCATACAATCCTCATCTCTCTCCCTGCAATGCCAATTCGAAAGTAAAACATCACAAAAAGAAGAACACATTTGCATGGCGGACGTGGCAAACGACCAAGAACACCAAAACATGAAATCAGAAATTACAGTGAAAAAAATGTACAAAAACTCTAACACACCGATAATTCTCACATCCAAAACAACACATAAAACAACAAACTGGGCATAAAATTAACGGCTACGAACACCACGGTAAACACCAACGCCCAAAACACGTCTGCCGCCAAATGCCCACGCCGTCACCTCCGGTGACTTGAGATCGCCAAACACAACCAGGTAAGCGCACGCACGTGCGGAACCCTGTACATGTCTCCTCTGGCAACGAATGGCCCGTAGCACCGCGCTGGAGAACCCCCGAAAGCTCCCCGTTGCATCCCCTGTTTCCGTCCGTCGTAGGCACAGGAAGATCAATTCAAGTAGAAAACCACGTCAGTCCAATCTATAAACTACGTCAGTTCAAGTAGGGTAACAGAATAATATTCTGTTACGCAAAACAGAATAGCCCAAATGTATGTATATATATAGTTGGATGTAGGTGATCATGAGTCATTATCGTTGACATTACCCTTGAGGTAAATAATTTGGGTGGCGAAACCAATAAAGCCCATATCTTCCTATGTGTCTCATGGAAATATTAGGTCAAAAATATATGCATTGAGTGTCAGCAATCATAGAATACTAAATGATAGTTGAGTGACTCTTCTCTGAAATATGATGAATTGTGATTGTCTCAATGACTAAGAACATAGTTTGTTGATTGTCAATAAAGTTTATACTTCATACTTCAACAGTTGTGGATAGATTGTTACTTGTTTATGAGAAGTCATATGATGAAAAAACTTGCTTCTATGTCAATATTCTTAATGCTCGCATGTCTGTATTCTATTTTTATC
Organism: Hordeum marinum; assembly: GCA_022496015.1. Lineage (NCBI taxonomy): Eukaryota > Viridiplantae > Streptophyta > Magnoliopsida > Poales > Poaceae > Hordeum > Hordeum marinum. The sequence goes on from CM039674.1 coordinate 76,660,323, forward strand.
GACACTTCCCTCTCAAATTACGTGGTCATGAGTATCAAGTTTGGCTTTTGCTCCAGGAGAAGTGAGAGGTCTAAGCTTGGGGGACTTGATACGTCTATTTTGCATCATGATTTCTTATTAGTATTTATATGATTCTTGGTCGTTATTTCACTGTATGATACAATTCTTATGCCTTTTCTCTCTGAATTTACAAGGTGCAACACAAAGAGGGAAACTGCCGTAAAATGGAATTCTGGACCCGAAAACCAAGAAAAGTGTTGAAAGTTCAATGGACTCCAAATGACCTGAAACTTCACGAGTAATTTTTGTGTAATATATATGAATTTATGGAGAAACAATATACCAGAGGGGCGTGCACCTATTGGTGCCAAGCCAACAGGGTGTGCCCACCCCCTAGGTGTGCCCTGATGGCTTAGGGCCACCTTCCAGGTGCTCCGGCCTCCCTCTTCTGCTATAAGTCGGGTTTTGACATAGAAAAAAATAAAAAGATACTATTGTGATGAAGTGTCATCGTCTCGAGGCGGAAACCCAGGCAGAGGCCATTTTGGTCTCCGACAAAGCAATTCTGTCGGGGAATCTTCCTTATGGGAGGGGAAACTCGGAGCCATCATCATCATCAGTGCTTCCTCATTCATGAGAGGACCAATATTCATCAACATATTCACCAGTACCATCTCATCTCAAACCCTAGTTCCTCTCTTGTATTCAATCTTTGTCTCAAAACCACAGATTGGTACTTGTGGGTTACTAGTAGTGTTGATTACATCTTGTAGTTGATGCTAGTTGGTTTATTTGGTGAAATATAATATGTTCAAATACTTATTCATAATTATAATACATCTAATCTTGAACATGGTGATGATTGTGAGTAGTTACTTTTGTTCCTGGGACATGGGAGAAGTCTTGTTTTAAGTAATTGTGTGAAGTTGGTATTCATTCGATATTTTCATGATTTGTATGTTGTTGGTTCTCTTAGTGGTGCCGTGTGAACGTCGACTACATGACACTACACCATATTTTTGGCCTAAGGGAAGGCATTACATAAGGGGCTTATTTGAACATAAGTAGATGATGGGTTGCTAGAGTGACAGAAGCTAAAGCCCTAGTTTATGCGTTATATCATAAGGGGCTTATTTGGATCCACATGTTTCATGATATGGTTAGATTTATCTTAATCACAAGAGGGCGTAATCATAACTAGGTTGCTTATTCCAGTAAGAACAACACTTTAGTATCGGTCAACCCAGATATTAAATTATTAAAGTAATGAACGCAATCAACTGAACATGATGAACTTGACTAGACGGAAATTCCCATGTGTCCTCGGGAGACCTTTGCTTCATAGAGTACTTTCAGGACTTTCCTTTGCTACAAAAAGGATTGGGATATATTGTTGCACAACTTGCTACTATTGTTACTTGTCAGATGTTACGAATTATGTTGCCACAAAACTATCTGTCACTGTTAATTACATCATTTACAAAGAATACCTTACTCAAAACTACTTATCATTCGCTTCTGCTCCTGGTTGGGTTTGACACTCTTACTTATCAAGATGACTGCGATTGACCCCATATACTTGTATGTCATCAACGTAAAAGTTTCTATTTTTTGCACCATATTAATTCTACTTATCATCCTGGTCATCCCAAAGGCTTTACTTGGCACAAACACTAATTAAAACAAAAAACACAATCACTATAGTAGAAATAATCATGTCAACTCAAAATAACAGAAAGTAGAACACAAAAAATAAGATAACTATTGGGTTGCCTCCCAACAAGCGTTATCGTTTTACGCCCCTTGCTAAGCATAATGCATAGTTTCAAGTGTTGTCATCCGTGACATTCAGTCCATAAGTGGACTTCATGATAGATTCATAAGGTGATTTAATTATCTTCCTAGGGAAGTGTTCCATCCCTCTTTTTAATGGGAATTAGAAACTTATGTTTCCCTCTTTCATGTCAATAATTGCACCTATAGTTCGCAAGAAGGGTCTTCCAAGTATTATGGGACAAGAAGGATTGCAATCAATATCAAGGACAATGAAATCTATAGGAACACAATTTTTGTTTGTAATAATAAGCACATGATTAATTCTACCTAAATGTTTCTTAATGGTAGATCCGCAAGGTGCAAGTTGAGGGAACAATCTTGTATAACGATGAGACCAAGCACATCACAAAGAGATTTAGGTATAGTAAAAACACTAGCACCAAGGTCACACAAAGCATTAAATTCATATTCTTTAATCTTGATTTTAATAGTAGGTTCCAACTCATCATGCAATTTTCTATGTATAGAAACTTCTAGTTCTAGTTTCTCGTCATAAGCTTTTATCATCGCTTCTACGCTATATTTAGTAAAAGCTTTTTTTTGTTCATAGGCCTTGGGTGCGACAACTATGGATTGCATCAAGGAAATATATTTTAATAAAGAACAACTCTCATAATTAAAGTCCTTGTAATCCAACATAGTGGGCACATCACTAGTTAAAGTTTTGACCTCTCCAAACCGACTTTTTCATTTTTATAATTAGGATCATCACCCTCCAAACAAATAGGTCACCTTCTAGATAAAATTGACTCATCTACCATCCATTTATCATCAATTTTTAGATTACTAAATAAATATTAAATAGGAGAAACACCAATCATTTCTAAGAATTCTCACTTAGCTCTCAACCTAGCAGTCCTCTCCTTTCTTTCCTTAATATAGACTTGGATATATCTAATGGACTCATTAATATCATGCTTGGGAGGCAAAAAAATTAGGAGTTTCCATGTCACGAGCAATTCTATCCATATTTCTAGCCATATCGTCAAATTTATGAATTTTTCTTCTACCATAGTATTGGAAACTTTATGAGAACTGATAAATTATTTAATGGTGTTCTCATGATGAGAGGATATAATATTATTATTAATAGACGAATTTACATAGAAATTACCAAAATTATTAGAGGAATTACCGGGGTACGGTCTAGCATTGAAATTTCTTCTATAAGCCTAGTTGTTGAAATTATTTCTAGAGACAAAGTTCACATCAGTAGCATCCTTATTTTTCTCAATCAAAGTATATAATGGCATATCATTGGGATCAACATGTTTACTAGCAACCATATTCATAAGAGCATCCATCTTATCACTCAAGGTGGCAATTTCTTCAACATATTTTACCTTCTTAACACTTGGAGCTCTTTCGGTGTGCCATTGAGAATAATATGTCATGATATTGTCCAGAAATGGTGTAGCCTCTCCCAATTATCACCTCCATAAAGGTACCACGTGTAGTAGAATCTAGAAGATTTCTAGACACAAAATTTAGTCCCGCATAGAAATTATGTATAATCATTCATAAACTTAAGCCATGAGTGGCAAAATTTATAATCATAAATTTCATTCTCTCCCATGATTGGGCAACATATTTTTCTCATGTTGTTTAAAATTCATAATTTGATTACGCAGAGAGATAATCTTAGCGGGAGGAAAATTACTTGGCAATGAAAGCATCTGTACACCTATCCCATGTTCCAATGCTATTATGAGGTAAAGATGAATACCAATCTTTAGCTTTATCTCTTGGTGAAAAAGGAAATAATTTAAATTTGATAACATCATTATCGATATCCTTTTCCTTTTGCGTATCACATAATTCAACAAAAGTATTGGTATGCGAAGCCGGATTCTCATTAGGACTTCTAGAAAATTGGTCTTTCATAACAAGATTAGGCACTACAGCATTAATATCATAAAACTCCACACTAGAAGCGGGTGGTATAGGATCACTAATAAAATAATTAGTATTAGTATTCAATAAGGCACACAACTTGTTATTATCTTGAGACATAGTGACGAAACAACCAAACTAACAAGCAAAACAAGTAAACTAGCAAGTATAACAAGCACACGAGTAAACTAGCAAAATTCAATATATTTTTTTATTTTGATAATTTTAGTCAAGCAAATATAAAGACAAGTAAAAAGTAGAACAAGTGAATGACAATTTGTTTGAAGTTACTCGACAGGAATTTGGCGATATTCCCCGACAACGATGCCAAAAATTCTTCCTGCTACTTGTAGACTGCGTTGGGATTTTCCCGAAGAGGACACGAGATGCAACATGGTAGACATAAGTATTTCCCTAAGTGATAACTAATTTTATCGAACCAATAGGAGAACCACACAAGTTCACATCTTCAGCGCCTACACACAAAAGAGAACACACATGCACCCAGCACGGGCAAGAGGGTTGTCAATCCCCTTGAATTCGTTACTTGCAAGCGATAAGCAGTGGTAGACAGATAGTTTGATAAATATAAATATAAAATAAATACAAATTAAATTATGGCAGGAAGTTATTTTGAGTTTTTGTAAAATTTTCATATAACAGGACCATTTAGCACATCATCTCCATCTACAACTTGAACTTGAAAAAAACTTCCACAATCAATCCATCCATGTAGCAACATCCACAATCAATCAATCTAGACTTCTAAGCTCATTCAGCAACATCAATCAATCCATCTAAGAAGCATGGAAGGAGGGAGGAGGGAGGGAGGGAGGAGAGAGGAGAGAGATTACCTTGTCGGTCGAGGAGGAGCGGGGGCAAAGGTAGCGGTAGGCGGTGGTTGCAGCAGGTGAAGGCGGCTGCAATGGGTACGATAGTGATGGGATACATCAAGAGTGTGAGGGGGGAATTAGAGAGATAGGAACTGACGTGTAGGGTGTGGATAAGGTCGCCATAGTAGTAGAGCAGTGTACCAATCTAGCATTATGGCTAGATGGTGCGTGGAAGTTAGACCCATGTGTAAACAGTAGCAGCGTCGTGCCAACACCCCATAGTACTGCTAAAGTGTTAATTGTAGCGCATGTTATAGGGTTGCGCTGCTACTATTTCCAGCCCAACGGGACACAGTGAGGGCCATGTAGTAGTAGCATGGCACACTGATACGTGTCCAACGTATCTATAATTTTTGATTGTTCCATGCTAATATATTATCATTCTAGGATACTTTTTGGGCATTTATTTACCAATTTATAATATTTTTGAGCACTAACCTATTGACACAGTGCCTAATGCCAGTTGCTATTTTTTTGCATGTTTTTTACTTTTCAGGTTAGCAGTACCAAAACAAACTCCAATTTCCATGAAACTTTTTTATGATTTTTTTGACCAAAAGAAGACCTGGAAGCTTCGGAAGGAGACCGAGAGCCGCACGAGGGCCCCAACACACAACAGGGCTTTCCCTGATGTGTGCTGCCCCCCTCCTCGTGGCTCTCCCAACGCCCCTCTGGCCTATAAGTTCTATAATATCCCCAAAACCCTAGAGGAGGTCCCGAAACACTTTTCACGTTGTCCCATCTAGAGCTCCATTCTGGCATCCTGCCAGAGGCGGGATCGATCACGGAGGGCCTCTTCATCAACTTTGCTTCCCTCATGATGATGTGTGAGTACTTCACTACAAAGCTACGAGTCCGTAGGTAGTACCTAGATGGCAATCTCTCTCTCTCTATCTCTATCTCTCTTTCTCTCTCTTAATGCATTTGTATCGTGCGTTTGTTGGGATTCGATGAATTGGTTTATGTTCAGATTATTCATGATAAATATTTGATTCTTTTATAAAATCTAACATGATTCTTATGTGCTTGATCATTATAGCTTTGTAATGCTCTTTGATCTATTGAGAATGTTTGGCCAACTAGATTGATAATTCTTAGGTCGGAGTGGTGCGTTGTAGTAGGTTCAACCTAGTGTATTTTTGTATCCCAGTGACAAAGTAGGGGACTAGATACGTTTTTGTGTTGGTGCTGCTAATGATAAAACGATGGGGTTTATTCATACTTCTTGAGTTTACTTTGTCTACATCATATCTTCATTCTCCAAACATTACTCTGTTTTACTTAATACTCTAGATGCATGTTGGAGAGCAGTCGATGGATGGAGTAATACTAATAGGTGTAGGTAGGAGTTGACCTATTTTATTATGGACGTGATGCCTATATACACATGATCATTTCCGTGAAAATCGCATAACTATCCTCTTTTCTATCAATTGCCCAACAGTAATTTGTTTACCACCATATGCTATTTTATGAGAGATGCCACTAGGGAACACTACGACCCCCATGTCTATTCACTTATATATTTACAAATGCTACTACTACCTTGCTGTCATTTATTTCCTTTTATTTTATTTTTCAATTTACAATTATCTACACAAGTCACTTGCTTGCAAATAACGAGACCAAGGGGATTGACAACCCTCTTGTAAACATTGGGTGCAAGTTTGTTTGCTCTTTTGTGTTCAGCCACTGAAGATGGTTGAGGATTGGTATTAATATTGTTTCGATAAACCTTAGTTTCAGAACTGAGGAAAATACTTACCCACATTGTGCTGAGATAACCCGTTCCTCTTCACGGAAAACCCAATGGAAATCATAGGTATCAGGAAGGATTTCTCGCGCCATTGCCGGGGAATACCATCATCAACTATCAAGTAACTTCACACAAATTATCATTCACTTGTTCTTCTTTTTATTTGATGTTATATTTAGTTTGTCTCATAAAAACAAAAATATAAAAATATTTATCTTTACTAGTTACTATTTTACTCCTTTGCTTGCTTTACTTGCTAGTTTACTTGTCTCGCTCGTTGCTTTGCTTGTTCGGTCACCATGTCTCAAGATACCACTAAGTTGTGTAACTTTTCAAATAATAATAGTAATGATTTTATTAGTACTCCTATATCACCCGCCAAGCTTGTTCGGGTCACTTGCTAATACTACTAATAATAATAGTAATGACTTTTGATATTAATGTTGTATTGCTAAATCTTGTCATGAAAGATCAATTTTCAGGAAGTCTAATGAGGATCCCGCGTCACATCTTAATACCTTTGTTGAATTATGTGATATGCAAAACAAAAAGGATATGGATAAGTCTATTGTGAAATTAAAATTATTTCTTTTTTCACTAAGAGATAAAGTTAAAGCTTGGTTTTCATGTTTACCTCGTAATAGTATTGGAACGTGAGGTAAGTGTAAAGATGCTTTTATTGCCTCGTATTTTACTCCTGCTAAGATCATCTCCTTAGAAATCAAATAATAAATTTTAAACAGCAAGATCAATAACATGTTGCACAAGTTTTGTATGGAACGAAATTGATGATTAGAAATTGTCCTACTCATGGTTTAAACTTGTCGATGATTATCTAAAACTTCTATGCGGGACTAAAATTTGTGTCTAGAAATCTACTAGATTCTTCCATCGGTTGTACCTTTATGGATGTGACCTTAGGAGAGGCCACAAAACTTCTAGACAACATTTCGAAAAATTATTCTCAATGGCATACAAAAAGAGCTCCAACTCGTAAGAAGGTAAATTATGTCGAAGAAATCGCTACTTTGAGTGAAAAGCGGATGCTCTTATGAATATGGTTGCTAGTAAAAAATACTCATGTTGATCCCAATGATATGCCTTCGTCTACTTTGATTGAGAAAAATAATGATGCTATTGATGTGAACTTTATCTCGTGAAATAATTTCAATAACAATGCTTATAGAGTAAAATTCAACTCTAGACCGTATCTCGACAATTCCTCTAACAACTATGGAAATTCTTATGGTAAGTCTTATGGAAATTCTTATACAAATTCTAATAGGATACCGTCTGATTTTTAGAACACTATTAAAGAGTTTATTAATTATCAAAAGGTTTTCAATACTATGGTAGAAGAAAAATTGTATGTGATTGATGCTTTGGCTAGAAACGGGGATATAATTGCTCTTGATGTAGAAACTCATAAAGGTAAAGCTTTTCCACCCAAGCATGATTTTAATGAGACTATTAAATCTATCCAAATATGTATTAATGAAAGTAAGGAGATGACTGCTAAGTTGAGAGCTAAGCGGGAATTCTTAGAAAAGGCTCTGCCACCCGGTTTTTATCGGAATAATGATGAAGATCTTAAAATGATTGGTATTTATCCTATTGAATATTTGTTTACCTATCTGAATATAAATGATAAAGGTACTGGAGATGAGTCCACTCTAGTTGAGGAGCGTCCCGTTTGCTTGGAGGGTGCTGATTTTGATGATAAAACTAAAAAAGTGGGTTTGGAGAGGTCAAAACTTTAACAAGTGATCTGCCCACTATTTTGGATTACAAGGACTTTAATTGTGATAATTTCTCTTTAGTATAATGCATTTCCTTGTTGCAAACCATTATTAGCTCACCAATGCTTATGAACAAAACAAAGCTTTTAACGAACATATAGTAGAAGCTATGATAAAAGCTTATGATGAGACACTTGAGCTTGAAGTTTCTATTCCTAGAAAATTGCATGATGAGTGGGAACCTAATATAAAATAAATATAAATAAATATGAATGCAATGCTTAGTGTCATCTTGGTGCCAATGTTTCAACTATACCTCAATCTTTATGCGGTGTGCTTGATGTCACTAATATGGAAGATTGTTCCCTCAACTTGCACCTTGCAGATTCTACCATTAATAAAAATTTAGGTAGAATTATTGATGTTCTTATTATTGAAAAAAAAATATGTGCCTGTAGGTTTCATTGTGCTTGATATTTATTTCAATCCTTCTTGTCCCATAATACTTGGAGGACCCTTCTTACGAACTATAGGTGCAATTATTGACATGAAAGAGGGAAACATAAGGTTCCAGTTGCCATTAAATAAAGGAATGGAACACTTAGCTAGAAAGATTATTAAACCACCTTATGAATCAATCATGATAGCTACTTATGGGTGGAGTGAAAAGATGACAACACTTGAAACTATGCATTATGCCTAGCTAGGGGCATAAAACAATAGCGCTTGTTGAGAGGCAACCGAATAGTTATCTTTATTTTTGCTTTTGTACTTTATATTTATTTTGTGATAACATGATTATTTCCTCTGTAATGATTATGTTTTTATTTTTCAATTAATGTTTGTACCCAGTAAAGCATTTGGGATGACTCACAAGATGAGTAGAATCAATGCTGAAACAAAACATAAACTTTTGACTCCAGTAAATGAATTTTATTTTTTTACCTGAGCGTGATATTGATGTGAAATGTTTAAAAAATATTTCTATACAAATTATCCACGTTTTGCTATTTTTTCAGAATTTTTAGAGTTTTGTAAGTATAGGTTGTCTACAGATTTCTACAGACTGTTCTATTTTTGACAGATTCTGTTTTGCTTGCATAGTTTGCTTGTTTCGATTATGCTATGGATTATATTGGGGGGTATAAGCCATGGATACGTTACAATAAAGTACCTATTGTGAAAAAATGAATTATTAATCAATTTATGACAGTACCTAGAGTATTCAATATGTTTCTTATACTAACGGATCTCACGAAGTTTTGTTGAGTTTTTTGTGATTGAAGTTTTCAAGTTTTGGGTGTTATCGCGATGGACCACGGAATAACGAGTAGTAAGAGCCTAAGCTTGGGGATGCCCAAGTCAACCCAATGTAATATTTTAAGGAAGACTCAAGCATCAAGCGTCTAAGCTTGGGGATGCCCCAGAAGGCATCCCCTCTTTTGTCTCAATCCATCAGTATGTCACTTAGAGTTACATTTTTATTCATCACATGATATGAGTTTTGCTTGGAGTGTCATTTGCTTTAGTTTTATTTTAATTTAATTTTTCTACATGCATCATTTTCTAGACACACCTATTTGAGAGGAACACACCTTCATCATAATTTGTTAGAATACCCTATGTGCTTCACTTATATCTTTTGAGCTTAGCAGTTGCTCTAGCACTTCACTTGTATCTTTTGAGCGCGATGGCATGTAGATTTTATAGAAATAATTTCACTCTCTCTATCCACTTATATTTATTTGATAATTAATGAATAGTGATGATAATTTGCATGGGTCATAATACTAGTCCAAAAATAATAGGTATTCAATGAGTGATAATCAACCATCATGTAGCACATATAGAGAAATTGTGGGTTAATAACATTGATATGGTAATATGAAAAGGGTGTGAGTTCATAATTATTGATTCATAGAAGTGTCGATATTAGGAGGTGTTAACATCTTGTTCGTCTAAAAATTAAAGAGGCATGGTGATTATGTGTGAGCATCTCTATTCCTCGTTAAAAACCTAGTGTTGTTTCGAGTCGGGGGCACACGATGGTTAACTCCTACCAACCTCCTCCCTCGGGGCATGCGAGTAGTGCTTTGATTTATGATAAAACTAATAAAACTTTGCAAAAAGTATATGAGTTATTTATGACTAATTTGAAACCATGCACATACGCATTTTCACTTCTCATATTTGCTAGCCTCTTCGGTATCGTGCATAGCCCATTCTCACCTCGAGGATCGGTGAAACTTTTGTCAGTGCATCCAAACCCTGTGACATGATATGCTTTTTTGCACATAAGACTCATTATATCTTCCTCAAAACAGCCACCATACCTACCTATCATGGCATTTCCATAGCCATTCTGAGATATATTCACATGCAAGTTCCATCGTCACTTCACATGACTAGTTCGTTCATCACCATATTGCTTTGCATGATCATATAAAGCTGACATAGTATTTGTGGCAAAGCCACCGTTCATCACATTTTTGATACATGTCACGCTAGATCTTGCACATTCTGGTACACTCCCAGAGGCATTCATATAGAGTCATATCATCCTATCAGTTTTTTATATTGAGTTGTAAGTAAATAAATGTGTGATGATCATCCTTATTAGAGTGTTTTCCTAGTGAGGAAAGGATAACGGAGACTATGATTCCCCCACAAGTCGGGATGAGACTCCGGACGAAAAATGAAAAAAATGGGGGAGGCCAAATGAGCCCACCACAAAAAAATGGGGAGGCGAAAAAAGAAAAAAGAGCCCACCATGAAAAAAAAGAAAAAAATGAGAGAAAAAGAGATAAGGGACTTTGCTACTATAATTTACCACACGTGTACCTCAAAGTGGCACCATGTTCTTCATATAGAGAATCTCTTGTTTTATCACTTCCAGATGCTAGTGGGAATTACCTTTTCATTATAAACTTGGCTTGTATATTCTGATGACGGGCTTCCTCAAATGTCTCAGGTCTTCATGAACAAGCAAGTTGAATGCACACCCACTTAGCTTTAGTTGAGATTTCATACACTTATAGCTCTAGTGCATCATTTGCATGGCAATTCCTACTCCTTGCATTGACATCTATCGATGGGCATCTCCATAGCCCGTTGGTATGCTGAGTTGATGTGAGACTATCTTCTCCACATTTTACCCCTTTGATATCTACCATCATATTCTATTCCACCTACATGCATATGTCCAATGTCTCACACTCATGTATTGCATGAAGAATAAAAAGTTGTTGCATATTGAAAAAATATGGTCCAATTGCCTGACTTGGACACCGTCGTACTCAAAAATTCTATTAATGTGGTGAAGACGGAGCCATGCCTTACTAATATAATAAGATGAATGGGGGTAAACATTCTTTTAGGGTCGTATAATTTGAAAGATTAATGATTTTGTTGCTTATAATTATAAGTATTGCTATGTTAATGTTTGTTAATTCGTCGTTTCTCAATGAGCATACATACAAAAGATTACATAATGGGTAGCATGTCAAATCAAAAATTACGTTTTTATCATTTACCTACTCGGGGACGAGCAGGAATTAAGCTTCGGGGTGTTTGATATGTCTCCAGCATATCTATAAAAAAATTATTGTTCCATGCTGATATATTATCATTCTAGGATACTTTTTGGGCATTTATTTACAAATTTATAATATTTTTGAGCATTAACCTATTGATCCAGTGTCATTTGTTGTTTTCTGTATGTTTTGTACTATTCAGGTTTACAGTACCAAACGAAGTCCAATTGCCACGAAACTTTTTTATGATTTTTATGGACTAAAAGAAGACATGAAAGCTTTGGAAGGAGGCCGGGAGCCGCAGGAGGACCCGAGCACACAATAGGCTGCGCCCTAGGGGGGCGCGCCCTGATATGTGATGGCCCCCTCGTCGCTCTCCCGCCGCCCCCCCCCCTCTCTGGCCTATAAATTCTCTAATATCCCAATAACCCTAGAGGAGGTCCCGAAACACTTTTTACGCCGCCGCAAGTCTCTGTTCCAATGGGCGCCCATCTAGAGCTCTGTTCCGGTACCATGCCGAAGGAGGTCGATCACGGAGGGCCTCTTCATCAACCATGTTGTCGTTATGATGATGTGTGAGTAGTTCACCACAGACCTACGGGTCTGTAGGTAGTACCTAGATGGCAATCTCTCTCTCTCTCTTGATCTTCAATGCAATGTTCATCGCATCTTTGCCTTGATCTATCTGATGTAATCCCTTTGGATGGTGAGTTTGTTGGGATCCAATGAATTGTGGGCTTATATTCAGATGATTCATGATAAATATTTGAATCTTATCTAAAATCTAATATGATTATTATGTGCATGATCATTATAGCTTCGTAATGCTCTCCGATCTATTGAGATAGTTTGACCAACTAGATTGACATTTCTTCGGTGGGAGTGGTGCGTTGTAGTAGGTTCAACCTGGCGAGTGTCTATATCCTAGTGACAAAGTAGGGGACAACATATATATTTGTGTTGCTGCTACTAAGGATAAAACAATGGGGTTTATTCATATTGCTTGAGTTTACTTTGTCTACATCATGTCATCGTTCTCCAAGCATTACTCTGTTTTACTTAATACTCTAGATGCATGTTGCGGTCAATGAGTGGAGTAATAGTAATAGGTGCAGGCAGGAGTTGACCTATTTGCTTATGGACATGATACCTATATACACATAATCATTGTCGTGAAAATCGCATAACTATCCACTTTTCTATCAATTGCCCAATAGTAATTTGTTTACCCACCTTATGCTATTTTTATGAGAGATGCCACTAGGGAACATTATGCCTCCCGGGTATATTCACTTATATATTTACAAACGCTGCTAGCACCTTTCTGCCATTTATTTGTTTTTATTTTATTTTGCAATTTACAATTATCTACACAACTCACTTGCTTGCAAATAACGAGACCAAGAGGATTGACAACCTTCTTGCCAGCGTTGGGTGCAAGTTGTTTGCTCTTTTCTATGCAGCCATTGAAGACGGTTGAGGATTAGTATTCCTATTGGTTCGATAAACCTTGGTTTCATAACTGAGGGAAATACTTACCCATATTGTTCTGCGATAACATGTTCCTCCTTACGGAAAACCCAACGCAGATCACAAGTCTCACCCACCATGACTCGCGCTGCTACTAATATGTATTTGTAGCATTGTTTCTTGACCGGCGATACTGCTAAATATCAATAGCACCGACCCTTTAACCCACTCTACCGTTAATCCTCTACCTATAAGGTATTTCTTAGTAGTGTATTGGTAACATTAGCAGCTGCGCGGCGTTGAACCCGCGCTACTACTAACTAGTTGTAGTGTGGTTCTATACCCCGCACCACTACTAGATCTGTCTATTTATTTTCTACATACTAATGCTATATTTATACAACAATTATACATATTCTTATAGACTAGCAAAAATATAACTCGTCATCACCATAGTGATATAACAACTCATCATCATCGAAATGATATAACAACTCATCATCATCATAAGTTACCACTACTAGCTAACTGTTATCGTACTACGTAAATAACTTCTGAGCGCATGACAAGTGTTAGGACCTACTCATCTCTCTTAGGTAAAATAGAATAAAAAAATCTTCAACTCTATAATGGAGCACAGAGATCCATCGATCTTCAATTCATGGCATATGCCCTCATTCACTATTTGTCTCCATCCTTTGATTTTGAGGCATCTATTTGTTTGACGTTCAGTCGAGCATGCATATTGGAAACTAGTCCATGGTCGTACGCAAACAATTTTCATCTCACCTTCGACATACATTAGCAGAGGCACAACATTATCTGGGAGCTTCTGTTGAAGAACATAATAGCAACATAGTTAGCAACGTAGTTTATTTAAGAAGAATGTATGAAAAAGATGGACTAGTGACATAATAACAAAAAATCTTACCATGATACTTGCTCGAATGTTAGCATCGTTCAACTCGTGGATATCCTGTATAATTGTGGCCAGATCCATAAATGCTCTTAAAAGTCAGAACATCATTAACAAAGTAGACAAGAGAATTCTTCTCCTCTCAAGTTATCTCCGAACCAGCAGTGTAATAGGTCTTGTCTACTATCTTCCGTGCATCTCTCGAAGAAAGAAAATAAGTTGTCAATTATAAATAAATAAGTTAAGTAAGGGTGAATAAAAACTAGTTTTAAAGAAGCAATATATATTATTTAACAAACTCACACAGAGGTAGAGTTGAAATCATGTCCAGATCCACCAAAATGTCTTTATCATGTTGAGGACCGGTGACAGGATCATATTGAGGAATGTCAATATCGAAGGTAATTTTCTCATACCCTCCTCAAATCTGTAAGCCTTGCATAATTCTCTCAAATTTGCACAACCAAGCTGTGTGTGACTTACTTTATTGTAGAGCTTGGCCTCAAAAATGAAACCATGTTTCGTCTTAAGGTAAGCTTTCTTCGTCTCCACCGATTCCATTTTAGTGAAAGAGAACTTTTCTAGGCTTGCATAGAATATGCCATATGGAATGCACTAGTTGAATTATAAAAGACCGAAATTACACATTAAAGAAAAAATCTTAACCCATGCATAATTAAGAAGAAATACGTCTCTGAAGTTATATGCCGTAAAAAATTTGAACCCCTCCTTAAGCATGAGGGAGAAGCACGTATCGTGTTCAAGTGAGAATTGTCACACGTACCCCCGTCGTCCTACAGTCATCGCACACGGGGATCCTGTCGCCGTCATCTATTTATTGTGTTTTTGTTGATGCATTTGTTAAAACAAACTCAAGGGGCACAATCACTACACTTCCTGCCCTACGACTTGTTGAACATCCGGTCATTTTGAATGTAATATTTATATTTGAACTATTGTTGCAGTAGAATGTTTGCGTACTATTTATGGCTGAATTATGTTTTTTCTACAATTCTTTTGAGTGCTTCGGGCACGGAAAAAAATTAGGGTTAGATGGTAGGTATTCGTGTTTGGACGTGGACGTGGACGTTTAATGTCTCGGATTTAAAGTATGTAGTTGGAGACGCGTTTATTACAAGCTCTAGGGCAGAAGGAAATACTCATATTAAAAGATGTAAAAGTGTACCAGCTGTGAATCCGTGAGAAGGAGAAACCAAAGTGGTGACCAATCAGGACAAGAAGGATGTTCCGTTCATGAGTCGCAGTGCGGTGCGTGTCCGACACGGACTCAACCACGTACGATCAGCTGGCCGAGTCGGTCTGGCCCTTGCCTCGGTTCGAACTATATATGCCAATGCATCGCTTCTGCAACACCTCCCACGCCCGCTTGACTACCTAGCTACTGTAGGTTCGAGTTGATCCCTGATTTTGATCGTGTTGACCTCCTGAGCATAAGAAGCGCTCAATGGCAGCCGTGGAAACTGGGGAAGTCGTCAAGGCGACAGCTCTTGCAGTCACATCACCAGCCGACGCCATGAAGGGCGACGGCACCCAAGACAAAGAGCTGCAGTCGTCGCTGGCCAACGTTTCCCTGGAGGACGACGACGACGACGACGAGGAGGAGCTCTTGCTCCACAGCTTGCAGTACGACCTTTCGATGCGGCTCATCGTTGCGCATCAGATCATTATCATAAGACCATTTTACCGCAAACTCATTAGGACGGCCTCGATTTTTTTCCAAATCGAAGCACTGGTTGGATGATTGTTTAACAGACTGCAATCAAGCAAGCAAAATATGGTTACAGGGTCAATCTAAACCATGAGAGAATTTCAGACCAAATAGATTACTTTTATCGATCATGGCTACTATACTAATGATTGACAAAAGGACGGTGCTGATAACTAGACAATACAGCTTAAAGCTAGAACATGAATGTAAGCATCTGTTTGTGTGTTTTAGTATAAGCAGTGGGAGAAAGTATTATTGTAGGAAAGAAATGGTGAAACAAGATATATGACATAGTCACAAACATATAAAAACAAGATAAAAGGTCTTTCTTTCTTTTCTGGTCCCAAGTTTATACTCATCGGAAACAATACGTCATAGTGCGCCAGTAAATTGATATAAAGATACAACCGTACAAAACTACTGCAGTTTTATGATTTATAGTTTTGGCACAAGGAAAATATGTATGATATTTAACAGTTTAGCAATATCACAATGCATTTTTCGCCTTTTGGGCAGAACATTAGTTATGAAGACCAAAGTTGAAACATGCAGCAGAAAAGAAAGGGTAATCCACGCTGCTCATTTAGTATAACATGAAGCAATGGTGAGAGATTGTCAGTTACATATCCAGAAGCTAATCTTCTATTCTTAAATAGTTGCAATCCACTACATCTTTTTTCTCCTCATGCAACTATGCCACATCATCAAGTCATGCATGTGGCCATAAGTTATAATTTGTGCATTAATCTATTCATTATTTCACTATTTTTTCTCCTGAGCATAAACGGTATACACATTGGACGTTTAGACAAAACATGTGATCATGTTACAATTATTTTAAATGACACCACGATTTACTACGGTCCAATAGTTTAAATTTTATACATCATTTTGTCAAATGCTTCATATGATTTATTCTTTTTAAAATCTAAACCGAGAGCAATCCTAAATTTGTTTTGCGATAGTTTTGGGTTTTTTAGCACCTATTTATGCATATGTTTATCATATTTTCCGCAGCAACGCGCAGGGCATCATGTAGTATACTACAATCATCCGTTACTCCCCCATGCAGTGTATCAGCCTGACAACACCAACATAATTATCTAATTAGTATTGCTAAAGAGGTAAAGATAGACCAATAAATTTGATTCCATGGAACTGTCATAAACGATGAAGTAGCAGTAAAAGTTCAGTTAATTTGATTGAATGTGACTGTTAAACATAAATACATGATCTTCTGGACTTGCACTAAACGGAACATTCACCCAAATCCTTGGAATTTCTTAACCAAAAGTAATAAACATTTTTCCAAAATAGCACAAGATATTTTCCACTGGCATTTTTCTTAGTTTCAACTTTGAAACGTCTATTTATAATGACAACTTGCTGGCATAAGTGCTGATGATAACTAGTCTTTCACGAACACTTGCAGCACAAGTGCAAAACATGCTATCATACCAAAGAGAAGAACCAATTAGCACAAGCCTGGACATATGAATTTTGAACAGTTTCGAATTAGATCCTTGCGTGCCTCTAAATTTGATGACACACCGCAAGAAGAACTCAAGTAATTATCAGGAAATGCCTAATCATCAAACTGTCCCAACATTTGCCTGAGATTCCATTTCTACTACTTAATCATCCCCAATCCCAAGATTTTAACACACTTGAGACTACAATTCCACATTCCGATCAAGCAAGAAGACCAGATTCATGTCATACCTGCTCCTCCCTATGCATCATCCTTTCCACATGCAACGGCTTGAACTGCTCAAGAGGAAACCAAGAAGCGCTCAAGAACGCACTCCAGAGACTCCAAGAACTCCAAGAAACAACAACAGCACGTCGCAGAGGCCATCACCTGTTGTTCCGGTCTACTCTTCCACTTGTCGATGCCCGCCAACCGCTGCCTGGACACCAGCTCGGAGGCAGCGAAGGAAGGTGTGTGGATGAAGGAGTTCATGACAGATCTTGGAGTAGTGCCGAGTGAACTGAATCCAATGGATCTGTTATGTGACAACACTGGTGCCATTGCTCTAACCAAGGAACCAAGGTTTCACAAGAGGACCAGACACATAAAGCGACGCTTCAATTCCATCCGCGAGTACATCAAGGAGGAGGACATAAATATTTGCAGAGTGCACATGGATCTGAATGTTACAGACCCATTGACTAAACCTCTTCCAAGGACTAAACATGGTCAACACCAGAACTGTATGGGTGTTCGATTCATTACAATGTAAATCACATAGTGATGTGAGCTAGATTATTGACTCTAGTGCAAGTGGGGGACTGTTGGAAATATGGCCTAGAGGCAGTAATAAAATGGTTATTATCATTATATTTCCTTGTTCATGATAATCGTTTATTATCCATGCTATAACTGTATTGATTGAAAACACATTGCATGTGTGGATATATAGATAACACTGTGTTCCTAGTATGCCTCTAGTAGACTAGCTGGTTGATCAAAGATGGTCAAGGTTTCCTAGCCATTGACATGGGATCACATCATTGGTAGAATGATGTGATGGACAAAACCCAAACTATAAACATAGCATTTGATCGTGTTAGTTTATTGCTATAGTTTTCTTCATGTCAAGTATCCGTTCCTATGACCATGAGATCATGCAACTCACTCACACCGGAGGAGTACCCTGTGTGTATCAAACGTCGCAACGTAACTAGGTGACTGTAAAGGTGCTTTATAGGTATCTTCGAGGGTGTCCGTTGAATGGACATGGATCAAGACTAGGATTTGTTACTCCGTGTGACGGAGAGGTGTCTCAGGGCCCACTCGGTAATACAACATCACAAACAAGCCTTGCAAGCAATGTGACTAAAGTGTTAGCCATGGGATCTTGTAGTATGGAACGAGTAAAGAGACTTGCCGGTAACGGGATTGAACTAGTTATACAAATACCGACAATCGAATCTCGGGCAAGTAACATACCGATGAACAAAGGGAACATCATACGTGATTAACTGAATCCTTAACATAGAGGTTCAACCGATACAGATCTTCATAGAATATGTAGGAACTAATATGGGCATCCAGGTCCCTCTATTGGTTATTGACCGTAGAGGTGTCTCGGTCATGTCTACATAGTTCTCGAACCCGCAGGGTCTGCACACTTAAGGTTGGGTGACATTTCGGTAGCATAGAGTTATGTATGGTGGTGACTAAAGGTTGTTCGGAGTCCCGGATGAGATCCTGGATGTCACGAGGAGCTCCGAAATGGTCTAGAGATAAAGATTGATATATAGGAAGTCCTGTTTTGGTCACCGGAAAAGTTTTGGGCTCATCGGTAGTGTGCCGGGAGGGTGCCGGGGGACCATCGGGAGGGGTGTCTCGACCCAAAGGACCTCATGGTCTATGGGAGGAGTCAAACCAGCCCCTAGTGTGCTGGCCGAACCCCCTACTAAGTCCCATGCGGCTAGGGGTGGGAAAAACCCAAAGGTGGAAAGGTGGAAAGGGTTTCCAAGTGGTACTCCTAGTAGGATTGGAGTAGGACTCCTTCACCTCCAATTTCGGCCAACCTTTGAGGGTTTGAGGCTGCCTCCTCCCCTCCCTTCCTCCTATATATACTAGAGGATTTAGAGGGGAGAGCTAACCCTAATTGCCACGTTCTCCCTCTACTTCATCTATATCGTCTTTCTCCTCTAGTCTAGTTCGACGGTGCTTAGGCAAAACCCTGCCGGAATAGTTCCACCACCATCGCCGCCACACCGTCGTGCTGCCGGAGAACTCATCTACCTCTCCGCTCCCTCTTTCTGGATCAAGAAGGCAGAGATCGTCATCGAGTTTTACGTGTGCTGAACGCGGAGGTGCCATCCATTCGGCGCTAGATCGGGACGGATCGTGATTGGATCGCGAAACGCTCAGCGATTTGGATCGCGAAGACGTTCGACTACATCAACCACGTTTCTTAACGCTTCCCTCTTAGCGATCTGCAAGGTTATGTAGATCCACTCTCCCTCTCGTAGATGCTCATCACCATGGATAGATCTTGCGTGTGTGTAGGAAATTTTTTGTTTCCCATGCAACGTTTCCCAACAACATTTGCCCAAGATTAAATTTCTACTAACAAATCATCCCCAACCCCAAGATTTTAACAGACTTAGAGACTACAATTCCACATTCCGAGCAAGAAAGAAGACCATATTCATGCCATACCTACTCCTCCCCATACATCGCCCCTTCCGCGCGCAACGGCTTGGACTGCTCACGAGGAAACCAAGAAACGCTCAAGAATGCACTCCAGAGACTCCAAGAACTCCAAGAACTCCAAGAAACAACAATAGCACGTCGCAAAGGGCATTTCCTGTTGTTCCCATATGCTCTTCTCCTTGTCTACGCCCGTCAACCGCTGCCTGGACACGAGCTTGGGGTCGAACGGATGCGCCGCTGCATCGGGCACCTCCCTCGTTTCCGCCGCCACGGGGTCGCGCCACGTCACCCGCGCCTTGCTGCCGCCCACCCAGGAGCTCTGTGGCACCCCCATTCTTCGACTGTATGCTAAACATACACACAATCCGTATGACCAAGATTAGGGACTCACTGATCGATATCACAACACAACACTAGACACAAATTAAGGCCATACAACTTCATATTACAAGCCAGGGGCCTCGAGGGCTTGAATACAAAACTCAACAAGCACGACTCAGCGGAAGCAGAAAATATCTGAGTACAGACATAAGTTATGTTTGAAATATGCCCTAGAGGCAATAAATAAAGTGTTTATTATTATATTTCCTTGTTCATGATAATTGTTTATTATCCATGCTATAATTGTATCGATTGGAAACACATTGCATGTGTGGATATATAGACAATACTTTGTCCCTAGTGTGCCTCTAGTGGACTAGATCGTTGATAAAAGATGGTCAATGTTTCCTAGCCATTGACATGAGATGTCATTTGATAACGGGATCACATCATTAGGAGAATGATGTGATGGACAAGACCCAAACTATAAACGTAGCATATGATCGTGTCTGTTTGCTACAGTTTTCTGCATGTCAACTATATGTTCCTAGGACCAAGAGATCATGCAACTCACGGACACCGGAGGAGTGACTTGTGTGTATCAAACGTCGCAACATAACTGGGTGACTATAAAGGTACTCTACAGGTATCTCCGAGGGTGTCTGTTGGGTTGGCATGGATCAACACTGGGATTTGTTACTCCATGTGACGGAGAGGTATCTCGGGGCCCACTCCGTAATACAACATCACAACAAGCCTTGCAAGCAATGTGGCTAAGTGTTAGTCACGGGATCTTTTATTACGGAACGAGTAAAGAGACTTGCCGGTAACGAGATTGAACTGGGTATAGAGATACCGACGATCGAATCTCGGGCAAGTAACATACCGAAGAACAAAGGGAACATCATACGGGATTAACTGAATCCTTGACATACAGGTTCGACCGATAAAGATCTTCGTAGAATATGTAGGAATAAATATGGCATCCAGGTCTCGCTATTGGTTATTGATCGTAGAGGTGTCTGGGTCATGTGTACATAGTTCTCGAACCCGCAGGGTCTGCACACTTAAGGTTCGGTGACGTTTCAGTAGTATAGAGTTATGTATGGTGGTGACCAAAGGTTGTTCGGAGTCCCGGATGAGATCCCAAACGTCACGAAGAGCTCCGGAATGGTCCGAAGGTAAAGATTGATATATATAGGAAAGTGGTGTTTCAACTCCGGAAAAGTTTCGGGCATTTCCGGCAGTGTATCGGGAGTGACTAATGGGTTCCGGGGACCACCAAATGGGGCCCACATACCCCAATGGGCCACATGGGCCTTAGAGGTGGCGCACCAGCCCCTGATGGGCTGGGCAAGCCATCCCAAGAGGCCTATGCGCAAGGGAAGGAGGAGATAGAGTAGATTCCTAGTTTGGGAGAGAGTCCCACTTGGAATCCACCTCCCTTGTGGGAGGTGGACTCTCCCTCTTTGGTCCGGTCGAACCTCTCCTTGGAGGAGAGGCTAGGGCTGCCTCCTCTCCCCTCCTTCCTTTATATACTAGAGGATTTTGAGGGCAGCCCCAACCCTAATTCTGCCAAGTGCTGCCCTCTTATTCCTCTAGTTTGTTTTCTCCTCTAGATCGATTTACAGTAGCGCTTAGGCGAAGCCCTGCTGGAATTGCTCCACCACCATCGCCGCAACGTCGTCGCTCTACCGGAGAACTCGTCTACCTCTCCGCTCCCTCTTGCTGGATCAAGAAGGCAGAGATCTTCACCGAGTTGCACATGTGCTGAACGCGGAGGTGCCGTTCGTTTGGTACTTGATCGGGAGTTCGTGGGACGTCTTGCGATTTGGATCGCGGAGCCGTACCACTACATCAACCGCATTCTTTAACGCTTCCTATTAGCGATCTAAAAGGGTACGTAGATCCAATCTCTCCTCTCATAGATGCTCATCTCCTAGATTGATCTTGGTGAAGCGTAGGAAATTTTTTGTTTCCCATGCAACGTTCCCCAACAGTAGCATCATGAGCTAGGTCTATGCGTAGATGAGATTTGAGTAGAACACAAAGAGTTTGTGGTTGTTGATATTCAGATGTCTTCCTTCCTTAGTCTTTTCGTGGTTCAGCGGTATTGTGGGTTGAAGCGGCTCGGACCGACTTTACTCGTACACTTACGAGAGACCGTGTTCCATCGACTGACATGTGACTTCGTCGCATAAATATGGTTGGCGGGTGTCTGTCTCTCCCACTTTAGTTGAACCAGATTTCATTGAGGCGGTCCTTTAAGAAGGTTGAAAAGCAATCTTCATATCACCGTTGTGGTTTTGCGTAGGTAAGAATCGTTCTTGCTAGATACCCATAACAGCCACGTAAAACATGCAACAACAATTAGAGGACGTCTAACTTGTTTTTGCAGGGTATGTTGTGATGTGATATGGCCAATTGCATGATTTTATATATGTGATGTATGAGATGATCATGTTATTGTATAGAATATGATGACTTGCATGTCGATTAGTACGGCAACTGGCAGGAACCATAGGGTTGTCTTTGATTATTGTATGACCTATGTGTCAATCTTTAAGCGCTATGTAATGCTTTACGTTATTGCTAAACGGTAGCAATAGTAGTAGAAGCATGTTGGGCGCGACAACCCCGATGGTGCAAGTTGATGGAGATCATGGTGTCATGCCGGTGACGATGGAGTTCATGCCAGTGCTTTCAAGATGGAGATCTAAAGCACAAGTTCATGGCCATATCATGTCACTTATGATTTGCATGTGATGTTAATCCTTTTATGCACCTTGTTTTGCTTAGGACGACGGTAGCATTATAAGGTGATCCCTCACTTAAATTTCAAGATGAACTATGTCCTCCCCAAGTGTGCACCGTTGTGAAAGTTCGTCGTGTTGAGACACCACATGATGATCGGGTGTGATAGACTCTACGTTCACATACAACGGGTGCAAGCCGGTGTTGCACATGCAGAACACTCGGGTTAAACTTGGCGAGCCTAGCATGTATAGACATGGCCTCGGAACACAAGAGACCAAAAGGTCGAACATGAGTCATATAGTAGATATGATCAACATGATGATGTTCACCATTGAAACCACCTCAACTCACGTGATGATCAGACTTGAGTTGAGAATTTGGATCATGTGACACTCAGATGACCTGAGGGATGTCAATTTGAGTGGGAGCTTTAGTAATTTGATTAACTAAACTCATTATCTTGAACAATAGTCTGAGTAACCTTTGCATATTTATGTTGTAGATCAATGGCTCGCGTAGTAGCACCCCTGAATTTTAATGCGTTCCTAGAGAAAGCTAAGTTGAAAGATGATGGAAGTAACTTTGTTGAATGGGCCCGTAATCTGATGATTATCCTCACGGCTACCCAGAAATCATATGTCCTTGATGCACCACTTGGTGACCAACCAGAAGACATGACCTTTGAAGACGTTAAGAATGCTTGGAAGGCACGTACTAGAGATTACTCAATAGTTCAGTGTGCAGTATTGTATGGCTTAGAACCGGGACTTCAAAGACATTTTGAACGTCATGGAACATATGAGATGTTCCAGGAGTTGAAGTTTATCTTTCAGAAGAATGCCCGGATCGAGAGGTATGAGACCTCCGATAAGTTCTATGCTTGCAAAATGGAGGAGAACGAGTCTATCAGTGAGCATATACTCAGAATGTCTGGGTATTCAAATCGTCTAGCAGAGTTGGGAATTACCCTTCCACCAGAGGCGATGATTGACAGAGCTCTTCAATCACTGCCACCTAGTTACAGGAGCTTTGTGATGAACTATAACATGCACGGGATGAACAAGTCAGTCGCCAAGCTGTTTGCGATGCTGAAAGTCGCTGAGTCTGAAATCTAGAAAGAACATCAAGTGTTGATGGTCAATAAAACCACTAGTTTCAAGAAAAATGGCAAGGGCAAAGGAAAGAAGGGTAAAACCAAGAAGGATGGCAAAGTAGTTGCTACTCCTGTAAAGAAGCCTAAGCATGGACCTAAGCTAGAAACTGAGTGCTTTCATTGCAAGGGAACTGGTCACTGGAAGCGGAACTGCCCCAAGTACCTGGCTGACAAGAAGGCGGCCAACGACAAACATGGTATATATGATATACATGTTGTTGATGTGTACCTTACTAGCTCTCGTAGTAGTGCATGGGTATTTGATACCGGTTCGGTTGCTCACATTTGGAACTCAAAGCAGGAACTACGGAATAAATGGAGGCTGGCAAAGGACGAAGTGACGATGCGCGTGGGAAATGGTTCCAAGGTTGATGTGATCACCGTCGGCATGCTCTCTCTTCGATTACCATCGGGATTAGTGATGAACCTGAATAATTGTTATTTAGTGTCTGTGTTAAGCATGAACATTATATCTGGATCTTGTTTATTGCGAGACGGTTACACATTTAAATCAGAGAATAAAGGTTGTTCTATTTATATGAGTAATATCTTTTATGGTCATGCACCCAATGTGAGGGGTTTATTCATATTGAATCTTGATAGTGATGATACACATGTTCATAACATTGATGCCAAAAGATGTAGAGTTGATAATGATAGTACCACTTTCTTGTGGCGCTGCCTTTTAGGTCATATTGGTGTAAAACACATGAGGAAGCTCCATGTTGATGGACTTTTGGAGTCACTTGATTTTGAATCACTTGACACATGTGAACCATGCCTCATGGGCAAGATGACTAAAACGCCGTTCTCTGGAACAAAGGAACGGGCGAGTGAATTATTGGAAATCATACATACTGATGTGTGCAGTCCAAGGAATGTTACAGTGTGTGGTGGATATCGTTATTTTCTCACCTTCACTGATGACTTAAGTAGATATGGGTATATTTACTTAATGAAACACAAGTCTAAAACGTTTGGAAAGTTCAAGAAATTTCAGAGTGAAGTTGAGAATCATCATAACAACAAGATTAAATTCCTGCGATCTGATCGAGGAGGTGAATATCTGAGTTATGAGTTTGGCGGTCACTTAAGACAATGTGGAATTGTTTCACAGTTGACATCGCCCGGAACACCACAGCATAATGGTGTGTCCGAACGTCATAATCGAACCTTATTAGATATGGTGCGTTCTATGATGTCTCTTGCTGATTTGCCACTGTCGTTTTGGGGTTATGCATTAGATACAGCTGCATTCACTTTAAATAGGGCACCATCGAAATCCGTTGAGACGACGCCATATGAACTATGGTTTGGCAAGAGGCCAAAGTTGTCGTTTCTTAAAGTTTCGGGATGTGATGCTTATGTCAAAAAGCTTTAGCCTGAAAAGCTGGAATCCAAAGCGGAGAAATGTGTCTTCATAGAATACCCGAAAGAGACAGTCGGGTATACCTTCTATCTCAGATCCGAAGGCAAAGTGTTTGTCGCTAAAAACGGAACATTTCTTGAGAAAGAGTTTCTCTCGAAAGAATTGAGTGGGAGGAAAATAGAGCTTGGTGATGTTATTGAACCTTCACTTCAACCAGAAAGCAGCGCAATGCAGAAAGATGTTTCTGTGGAACCTACGACGGTGCAAGAGGAAGTTAATGATGATGATCATGAAGCTTCAGATCAAGCTACTATTGAACCTCATAGGTCGACAGGGGCGAGTACTGCTCCTGAGTTGTACGACAATCCTGTCTTGGAGGTCATGTTGTTGGACAACAATGAACCTACGAGCTATGGAGGAGTAGTGATGGGCCCGGATTCCGAGAAATGGTTAGAGGCCATGAAATCCAAGATGGGATCCATGTATGAAAACAAAGTGTGGACTTTGGAAGTATTACTTGAAGGGCGAAACGCCATTCAGAACAAATGGATCTTTAAGAAGAAGACAGACGCAGACGGTAATGTCACCGTCTATAAAGCTCGACTTGTGGCAAAGGGTTTTTCACAAGTTCAAGGAGTTGACTGTGATGAGACACTCTCACCCGTAGCGATGCTTAAGTCTGTCAGAATCATGTTGGCAATATCTGCTTATTTCGACTATGAAATTTGGTAGATGGATGTCAAAACAACGTTCCTCAATGGTTTCCTTGAGGAAGAGTTGTATATGATGCAACCAGAAGGTTTTGTCGATCCAGAGAATGCTGACAAAGTTTGCAAACTCCAGCAATCCATTTATGGACTGGTGCAAGCATCTCAGAGTTGGAATAAGCGTTTTGATGAGGTGATCAAAGCGTTTGAGTTTATACAAGTTTATGGAGAAGCTTGTATTTACAAGAAAGTGAGTGGGAGCTCTATAGCATTTCTAATATTATATGTGGATGACATATTGCTGATTGGAAACAATATAGAAATGCTGGAGAGCATGAAGGAATATTTGAACAAGAGTTTTTCAATGAAGGACCTAGGAGAAGTTGCTTTCATATTAGGCATTAAGATCTATAGGGATAGATCGAGACGCTTAATAGCACTTTCACAGAGCACATGCCTTGATAAAGTTTTGAAGAAGTTCAAAATGGATCAGTCCAAGAAGGGGTTCTTGCCTGTGTTACAAGGTGTGAAGTTGAGTAAGATTCAATGCCCAGTGACTGCAGAAGATAGAGAAAAGATGAGTTTTATCCCCTATGCTTCAGCCATAGGCTCTTTCATGTATGCAATGCTGTGCACAAGACCCGATGTTTGCCTTGCCATAAGTATGGCCGGAAAGATTCAAAGTGATCCTGGAATGGAGCACTGGGCAGCGGTCAAGAATATCCTTAAGTACCTGAAAAGGACTAAGGAAATGTTTCTCGTTTATGGAGGTGATGAAGAGCTCGTCGTAAAGGGTTACGTTGATGCAAGCTTTGACACTGATCTGGATGACTCAAAGTCGCAAACCAGATACGTACTTATTCTCAACGGGGGAGCGGTAAGCTGGTGCAGTTCCAAGCAAAGCGTGGTAGCTGATTCTACGTGCGAAGCGAAGTACATCGCAGCCTCGGAGGCGGTGAAGGAAGGTGTCTGGATGAAGCAGTTCATGACAGATCTTGGAGTAGTGCCTAGTGCACTGAATCCAATGAACCTGTTCTATGACAACACTGGTGCCATTGCTCTGGCCAAGGAACCAAGGTTTCACAAGAGGACCAGACACATAAAGTGACGCTTCAACTCCATCCGTGATTACATCGAGGAGAAGGACATAAATATTTGCAAAGTGCACACGGATCTGAATGTTGCAGACCCTTGACTAAACCTCTTCCAAGGGCTAAACATGATCAACACCAGAACTGCATGGGTGTTTGATTCATTACAATGTAAATCACATAGTGATGTGAACTAGATTATTGACTCTAGTGCAAGTGGGAGACTGTTGGAAATATGCCCTAGAGGCAATAAATAAAGTGTTTATTATTATATTTCCTTGTTCATTATAATCATTTATTATCCATGCTATAATTGTATTGATTGGAAACACATTACATGTGTGGGTAAATAGATAACACTCTGTCCCTAGTATGCCTCTAGTGAACTAGCTAGTTTATCAAAGATGGTCAAGGTTTCCTAGATATTTACATGTGATGTCATTTGATAACGGGGTCACATCATTAGGAGAATGATGTGATGGACAAGACCCAAACTACAAACGTAGCATATGATCGTGTCAGTTTATTGCTACTGTTTTCTGTATGTCAAGTATATGTTCCTATGACCATGAGATCATGCAACTCACTGACATCAAAGGAGTGCCTTGTGTATATCAAACGTCGCAACATAACTGGGTGACTATAAAGGTGCTCTACAGGTATCGCCGAGGGTGTCTGTTGAGTTGTCATGGATCAAGACTGGGATTTGTTACTCAGTGTGATGGAGAGGTATCTCAGGGCCCACTCGGTAATACAACATCACAATCAGCCTTGCAAGCAATGTTTCTAAGTGTTAGTCACGGGATCTTGTATTACAGAATGAGTAAAGAGACTGGCCGGTAATGAGATTGAACTAGGTATGGAGATACCGACGATCGAATCTCGGGCAAGTAACATACGGAAGAACAAAGGGAACATCATACGGGATTAACTGGATCCTTGACATAGAGGTTCGACCGATAAAGATCTTTGTAGAATATGTAGGAACCAATATGGGCATCCAGGTCCCGCTATTGGTTATTGACCGTAGAGGTGTCTCGGTCATGTCTACATAGTTCTCGAACCCGCAGGGTCTGCACACTTAAGGTTTGGTGACGTTTCGGTAGTATAGATTTATGTATGGTGGTGACCGAAGGTTGTTTGGAGTCCCGGATGAGATCCCGGACGTCACGAGGTGCTCCAGAATGGTCTAGAGGTAAAGATTCATCTATAGGAAGTCCTGTTTTGGTCGCCGGAAAAGTTTCGGGCTCATCGGTAGTGTACCGGGAGTGCCGGTAGTGTACCGGGAGACCACCGGGAGGGGTATTTCGACCCAAGAGGATTCATGGGCTGTGGGAGAGTGAATACGAGCCCTTAGTGGGCTGGTGGAAGTCCCACACAAGGCCCATGCGGCTGGGAAGAAAAGCCCAAAAGGAAAAAGGTGGAAAAAGGCAAAAAAAGGCAAAATAAGGAAGTAGTCCTAATCCTTCTAGGAGTGGAGGAGGTGGACTCCTCCCTCCTAGTTTGGCCAAACCAACCTTGGCTTGGAAGCCAAGGCTTCCTCCTCTCATCCTCTCCTCCTATATATACTAGAGGGTTTTACGGTTTTTGCACTAGATTTTCAGCCACGTGCTACCCGTTCCTCCAGTGCATAGTTTCTTTTCTAGATCAAATTTCTACAGAGCTTAGGCGAAGCCCTGCCAGAATAGCTCCACCACCATTGCCGGAGCACCGTCACGCTGTCGGAGAACTCTTCTTCCTCTCCGCTCCCTCTTGCTGGATCAAGAAGGTGGAGATCGTCATCAAGTTGTACGTGCTGAACACGGAGGTGTCGTCCGTTCGGTGCTTTATCAGAACGGATCGTGAGGACGGTTCATGATTAGATCGCGGGATGCTCGGTGATTTGGATCGCGAAGACGTTCGACTACACCAACCATGTTTCTTAACGCTTCCTGCTTAGCGATCTACAAGGGTACGTAAATCCACTCTCCCTCTCGTAGATGCTCATCACCATGGATAGATCTGCGTGTGCATAGGAGAATTTTTGTTTCCCATGCAACGTTTCCCAACACGAGATTGAACTGGGTATAGAGATATCGACAATCGAATCTCGGGCAAGTAACATACCGAAGAACAAAGGGAAAATACTACGGGATTAATTGAATCCTTGACATAGAGGTTCGACCGATAAAGATCTTCATTGAATATGTAGGAATCAATATGAGCATCCAGGTCCCGCTATTGGTTATTGACCATAGAGGTGTCTCGGTCATGTCTACATAGTTCTCGAACCCATAGGGTCTGCACACTTAAGGTTCAGTGACATTTCGGTGGTGACCGAAGGTTGTTCGGAGTACCGGATGAGATCCCGGACGTCACCAGGAGCTCCATAATGGTCCGGAGGTAAAGATTTGTCACGCCCAAGATGTGATCCTATCTTTATTTTGGCACGAGGGCCTCGACAGGGATAGAAGCGCATCTCGTCGTGTTGCAAGAATGGATATCATTATAAGTACATTTATAGAAGAGATGAGTATATGGAATTGGCTTACACTCGCCACAAGCTACATCAAGATCACATCAATACAACAACATACTCAAACATCATACATAAGAGTAGGGTCCGGCTACAGACGAAATCAAACGATAAAATGACATCCACCCTTGCTATCCCAGGCTGCCGCATGGAACCCATCCTAGATTGATGATGAAGAAGAACTCCAAATCAAACAAACATCGCGCTCACGTCAAATCATCGCATTACCTGTACCTGTAACTGTTTTTGTACTAATCTGTGAGCCACAGGGACTCAGCAATCTCATTTCCAAGGGTATCAAGACTATTAAAGCTTAATGGGTGAGGTATGGTTAAGTGGTGAGGCTGCAGCAAGCGACTAAGCATTTATTTGAGTGGCTAACTTACGAATACATAAAGTAAAGTATGATGGTGCACACAAAACGGACGTGAACTAGTAATGATCACTACCTGATCCTGAACACCTACTTACGTCAAACATAACCCCACCATGTTCCATCTCGGATAAGGACTCATGAGAAGAGATAGTCACGGTTACGCACACAGTTGGTCTATTTTATTAGAGTTTATTTCAAGTTTGCTATGATCGGGTGTTAAACAACGTATCCAAGTTTGCCACATAATCGCGGGAACGGTTTTCCGAAAGATTTAACCCTGCAGGGGTGCTCCAACGCATCCATCACAAATTAACCACACACAGCGGGAATAACCTCGACCACGGTTCTCATGATCATCCTAGGAAAATCCAAAGGAAATCCGACACCTTGAGATAGCCCGAAGAATAATCGGAATTCCTCACTCAAGACGTTCGAGAAAGGTAAAACAAATCCAGCAAGGCCGCCCGGCGTGTCGACGGCCCCGATAGCAGCCGCGTATCTCGTTCTCAGGACACGACAGATTGTCCAAACTTCCGGTAGGCCAGTCGCAGAGTTACCCCTGGTAGCCACCGACAGTTGACAGGTTGGACCAACACTCATGACGAGCACTGGCTCGGGTTCTTGATTAAGATCCTCGGGTTAATTACTTCCTATGTAGGTTTATTAATTATTAGGCAAATGTAGTATCAATGTTGGGCCTTGCCAGGCAAGCTTTATCCTAAAACGAAAATCAAGGGGGTCCCCATAACAACCCTGAGCATGTTAGGAGCGCTCAATATGGAACATAACGCCGGTTCACAAGTAACTAGGGCGGCAAGAGTGGAACAAAACACCGAGCAAAAGGCCAAGCCTTCCACCCTTTACCAAGTGTATAAGTGCATTAAATTAAATAGCAATAATATTGTGATAACAAAAGAATATTCATGTTGTCACATGGAAGCAATTGCACCTGCAGCCAGAAACACTATAAGAAGGGCTGAGCAAGCGGTAACGTAGCCAAACAAAGGTTTGCTAGGAAGGTGGAGGGTTAGAGGCTTTCATGGCAATTTTGGGAGGCTTGTCAAACAAGTGGTAGGTAGCGTGACATAACGATAAAAGCGGGACAACTAGCATGGAAATGATAGTAATGGTATCCAGGGAAATGTGTCATCTTGCCTGAGCTACGGTTATTTAGTTATGAAATAAATCATTTGGCATGGCATTCTTGCAAATTAAAATAAAACAGCAAGTTAAACAATTTAAACATGGATGAAATATGCATATTCTAAACCTACATAAAATTTTAGTCAAGTTTCATATATAAAATGTTTAAATCCTATGCATGGATAATGAATTATGAGCAATGCAAAATAATGAAATTTTGTACATATAGAAATCCTGGACAATTGGATTAATGGAGTGGATCGAAAAAAAACCGGGCCGAATTGCAATAGCTTGCAGCGGCCCAGAAATCAGCCCAAGTGGTTGTGTGTGTGCATGGAAATAAAAGAAACATGGCAGGGTGTGCACGCAGGGAAAGCTGACCAGTTGGGCTATGAATCACTTGTGAGAAATGATGGATTGCTACGCTTTATGAGTATATCTTGACACTGAACCTGAATGAAACTGAGTTGCAACAAGGCTATAACGGAGACGGATGGAGAAACAACAGGTCGGTCTGGCTGTGCTCACGGCAGAGTGCAAATGAAAAAGAGAAACAAACACAAAAAATTAATAAAGGGACTACTAGGATTCAAACCCCAGGCCCCTTGAATGTGTCCACGGGCTATTACCAGTTGATCTACACATGTGTTCGTGTTGCAATACACATCAGCGCTGAATGATGTCTACATGCCAGAATGAATCTAAGAAAAATTCAGACATGACGGAACTCCTTACAGCGGGGACTCAAGAGACCGGCGGCCATGGTGGGAAGATGCAGAGGAGGGCCGGGGTCGCTGGGTTGACCTAGCTCCGGCAGGTCGTCATCGGTGACGGGTCCGACGGAGCAGCTTCGGTGGCCTTGGAGATGCCTTGGCTTGGGTTGGGGCGACCAGGAGCTGCGTCGAGGCGCTAGTGCACTCGTGTGGCTACTGCACGATGCGGCAGTTCAACCCACACACGCCGCATCACGATGCATAGGAAGCAGGCAAGGAAGGCGAGCTGCATGGCATCTACAAGAGATGTAGGGTGCTGCAGCGACAGGTCTTGGCGAGGACTCAGGCGAGAAGAAGGTCTTGGTGGCGGATCCTGCAAGCGACGGGCGGGTCCGGCGACCGGGCATTCATGGCGACTCCTGGAGAAAAAGTTGAAAGGAGAGAGAGGGCATAAGAGAGAGACATGAGCAGGGAGGAGAACGAAAGAAGGAGGCATGACAAGGTGGACCTGGACGTGGTCGTCAGCGACGACCGGTCCGACGAACTAGGAAGCGGGGGAGGAGCATGGACGACGTTGGTTGTTGCGGTGGTGCTCGGTCCGCGAAGTAGAGGAAGCACGGGAAGAAGAGATTGTCGGGGAGGCTTCCCGTGGTCCTTGAGATCCCACGCAGAGGTCAGGAAGACGACGAAGAAGATCGCGACACTCCCGAGGAAGGAGATCGCGGTTGCGGGGAGGATCACGTCGAGCTCGAGCTCAAACTCGGCTCGGCCATGGCGACGGCTATATGGTGGCATGGAAGAGCTCACCTCGGCGACGGCAGAAGGAAGAGAAGGGGAAATGGAAGGAGGAGGAGCCTAGGGTTCAAGAGGCAGGTCTTTAGGGAGCCTAGGTTCGCCTGAGGCCGTCAAATCAAGCTGGCTGCCGACATGGAGCCTCCAGATGGTGTGCCGTACATGAGGAAGAGGAAGAACAGAGGGATTGGTGGGGGTTGGGCTGAACTAAGAGGTAAGTGGGTTGGCTCCTCTCTCTCTCTCTGATTTAAAAGGGGTTTTCCTATATAATAAAACATCAACCAAATAAAATTGCCACACAGGTTTTCGTGAGAAATTAGAGAGAAAGAAAATAAGTTTTAAACAAAAAAACATGCAGTATTTAATAAAGAATGGTTTGGCCATTTTTAGAGAAAATTAATTAAATCACCTATTATTTACTCCTGATGCTATTTTGCAAAAGATGCACAAGCGAAAAAACAACACATGGCAAGGGCTATTTCAAAATACCTAACAAATTATTGGGTAGATGGGCAACATTTATTTGAATTGAATAGGACAAGTAAAACTACCATGATCGCGAATTTTGAAATAAGGAGAAGAAGATATTGATCAAAAGAACTATAGGAAGGGTTTTGCACACAAGGAGTAGCACCTAGTTGCAATGCACACATCACCACAACAAGCACTAGATGCAAACATGACATGATGATGGATGATATGATGCCATGCAGATGATGCGCATGATGCGATGGTGAATGCAACAACCAAATGAAACACAAACGAGAATGGAAATAAAAGGAGAATCTTTTGGAGCATCGGTCACGGGTACTCGACTCGGCCACTATGCAGTTGTTGGAAAGATAATAATCCTAGGTACCTACTTGAATTCCCACCTAAGAACTTCCGAAAACTTTCTGGTTATGCAATCCGGTGTTGGGGATACAAAGAGGAAATATCTCACACAACTAACAAACCTACACCCCAACTGTATCCATCCTACAACGCATAACCAGAGGCTTTCGCAAGTCCATCTAACTCAGATCCTCGAAAGCACAATGATACTAACCAAGGTGGTACCCCGGACGCCTCCCTGGTACTGGGTGACTCCGACCTTATCTCACCACGACAAGTATTGAAGCAATTCCGAACACCCTCCGTCCTGGGATATTAAGGAAGCTGAATGATAACGATGTGCCGAGAATTCCCTGGAGCTCGACTTCTCGGAAGAAATCAAGTCAGAAAGGAGGCACCAAGACAGAACTCCGTCACATCGGCATCATATAGTTTCCAAAATACCCGCGTGATCCTTAAAAAATTGAGCGAGAAGAGGAGTAGTAACAAAATTCCTAAGTAGTAATTCCTCACCAGAGCATAGAAGAGGAGTAAAAAGAATCCTACTCTCCGATATAACTAGACTCAAAATAGTTTTTCACTAGACTCGACTTGGCCAAGTTCGATCAATCAAGGGGGCTCCTAGGTCGATACATGCTCTGATACCAACTTGTCACGCCCAAGATGCGATCATATCCTTATTTTGACACGAGGGCCTCGATAGGGATAGAAGCGCATCTCGTCGTGTTGCAAGAATGGATATCATTACAAGTACACTTATAGAAGAGATGAGTATATGGAATTGGCTTACACTCCTCACAAGCTACATCAAGATCACATCAATACAACAACATACTCAAACATCATACATAAGAGTAGGGTCCGGTTACGGACGAAATCAAACGATAAAATGGCATCCACCCTTGCTATCCCAGGCGGAACTCCTCCTAGATTGATGAAGAAGAAGAACTCCAAATCAAACAAACATCATGCTCACGTCAAATCATCGCATTACCTGTACCTGCAACTGTTGTTATAGTAATCTATGAGCCGCAGGGACTCAGCAATCTAATTTCCAATGGTATCAAGACTATTAAAGCTTAATGAGTGCGGTATGGTTAAGTGGTGAGGCTGCAGCAAGCGACTAAGCATTTATTTGAGTGGCTAAGTTATGAATACAAAAAGTAAAGTATGGTGGTCTACGCAAAACGAACGTGAACTAGTAATGATCACTACCTGATCCTGAATACCTACTTACATCAAACACAACCCTGCCGTGTTCCCTCTCGGATAAGGACTCACGAGAAGAGACAGTCACGGTTACGCACACAGTTGGTGTATTTTATTAGAGTTTACTTCAAGTTTGCTATGACCGGGTGTTAAACAAGGTATCCAAGTTTGCCACATAACCGCGGGCACGGCTTTTCGAAAGATTTAACCCTGCAGGGGTGCTCCTACTCATCCATCACAAATTAACCACACGCAGCGGGAATAACCTCGATCACGGTTCTCGTGATCATCCTAGGCAAATCCAAAGGAAATCCGACACCTCGAGATAGCCCGAAGAATAATCAGAATTCCTCACTCAAGACGTTCGAGAAAGGTAAAACAAATCCAGCAAGGCCGCCCAGCGTGTCGACGATCCCGATAGGAGCCGTGTATCTCGTTGTTAGGACACGACGGATTGTCCAAACTTCAGGTAGGCCAGTCGCAAAGTTGCCCCTGGTAGCCACCGGCGGTTGACAGGTTGGACCAACACTCATGACGAGCACTGGCCCGGGTTGTTGATTAAGATCCTCGAGTTAATTACTCCCTATGCAGGTTTATTAATTATTAGGCAAATATAGTACCAATGTTGGGCCTTTTCAGACAAGCTTTATCCTAAAATGAAAATCAAGGGGGTCCCCATAACAACCCCGAGCATGTTAGGCGCTCAATATGGAACATAACACCGGTTCACAAGTAACTAGGGCGGCAAGAGTGGAACAAAACACCGAGCAAAAGGCCAAGCCTTCCACCTTTTACCAAGTGTATAAGTGCATTAAATTAAATAGCAATAATATTGTGATAAAAAAAGAATGTCCACGTTGTCACATGGAAGCAATTGCACCTGCAGCTAGAAACGCTATAAGAAGGGCTGAGCAAGCGGTAACGTAGCCAAACAAAGGTTTGCTAGGAAGATGGAGGGTTAGAGGCTTTCATGGCAATGTTGGGAGGCTTGTCAAACAAGTGGTAGGTAGCGTGTCATAACGATGAAAGCGGGACAACTAGCATGGAAATGATAGTAATGGTATCCAGGGAAATGTGTCATCTTACCTGAGATCCCTCTCGGAAGAAGATCGAGTCCATGAAGAAGACGGGCCAACATAGTCGAACGAATCCTCACACTCCGAACGCTTTCGGAACCCTATTAAGAACAAGCAAACCGGAAACAACAATCAACACACGACACACCACAACATATGCATGATATGATGCGCAGACAAATATGACGCATGTCCATTTAATTTTGCAAGGCATGGCATGGCAAGAACAACAAACAACTACTACACATTAAGTGAAGTTCAATATGCAACGAGTTGCATATTGACGAAACTCCATGTTTGAATTACTTAGATCACTCCCGTTTAGTTACACATCAAGGTTAAATGTTGTTAAACATGGCAAGAGGTGAAGCATAAATAAACTATTCTATCTAGGCATCTTAAATGAGGCCGAAAACAACATATAGTATTTCCGAAACAACCTCATATGCATATTATGAATCTGGTCCAGATCTGTCCTAAGCATATTTTATAGTTATTAAACAACAATATAAAGTGTGTCACGAGATTCTACACATTTTTCTAGTCAAGTTACATATATAACACATTTTCATCAGAGCTATGGTTATTTAGTTATGAAATAAATCATTTGGCATGGCATTCATGCAAATTAAAATAAAACAGCAAGTTAAACAATTTAAACATGGATGAAATATGCATATTCTAAACCTACACAAAATTTTAGTCAGGTTTCATATATAAAATGTTTAAATCCTATGCATGGATAATGAATTATGAGCAATGCAAAATAATAACATTTTGTACATATAGAAATCCTGGACAATTGGATTAATCGGAGTGGATCGGAAAGAAAAAACAGACGGGCCGCAACAAGGCTATAACTGAACCTGATGGAGAAACAACATGCTGGTCTGGCTGTGCTCGCGGCAGAGTGCAAATGAAAAAGAGAAACAAATGCAAAAAATTAATATAGAATCGCAACAAGACTACTGGGATTCGAACCCCAAGCCCAAGCCCCTTGAATGTGTGCATGGGCTATTACCAGTTGATCTACACCTGTGTTCGTGTTATAATACAGATCAGCGCTCAATGATGTCTACATGCCAGAACGAATCTAAGAAAAATTCAGACATGACGGAACTCCTTACAGCTCCGGCAGGTCGTCGTCGGTGACGGGTCCGACGGAGCAGCTTCGGTGGCCTTGGAGACGCCTTGGCTTGGGTTGGGGCAACCAGGAGCTGCATCGAGGCGCTGGTGCGCTCGTGTGCCTGCTGCACAATGCGGCAGTTCAACCCACACATGCCGCATCGCGATGCAGAGGAAGCAGGCAAGGGAGGCGAGGTGCATGGCAACAACAGGAGATGCAGGGTGCTGCAGCGGCAGGTCTTCGCAAGGACTTAGGCGAGGAGAAGGTCTTGGTGGCGGATTCTGCAAGCGACGGGCGGGTCTGGCGACCGGGCATTCATGGCGACTCCTGGAGAAAAAGTTGAAAGGAGAGGGAGGGCATAAGAGAGAGACATGAGCAGGGAGGAGAACGAAAGAAGGAGGCACGACGAGGTGGACCTGGACGTGGTCGTCGGCGACGACCGGTCCGACAAACTAGGAAGTGGGGGAGGAGCATGGACGGCGTTGGTTGTTGCGGTGGTGCTCGGTCCGTGAAGCAGATGAAGCACGGGGAGAAGAGATTGCCGGGGAGGCTTCCCGTGGTCCTTGAGACCCCCCGCGGGGGTCAGGAAGACGACGAAGAAGATCGCAACGCTCCGAGGAAGGAGACCGCGGCTACGGGGAGGATCAAATCGAGCTCGAGCTCAAACTCGGCTTTGCCATGCCAACGGCTATATGGTGGCGTGGAAGAGCTCACCTCGGTGGCAGGAGAAGGAAGAGAAGGGAAAAATGAAAGGATGAGGAGCCTAGGGTCGCCTCAGGCCGTCAAATCAAGCTGGCTGCCGACGTGGAGCCTCAAGATGGCGTGACGTACATGAGGAAGAGGAAGAACAGAGGGATCAGTGGGGGTTGGGCTGAACTAAGAGGTAAGTGGGCTGGGTCCTCTCTCTCTCTGATTTAAAATGGGTTTTTCAATATAATAAAACAGCAACCAAATGAAACTGCCACACAGGTTTTCGTGAGAAATTAGAGAGAAAGAAAATAAGTTTTAAACAACAAAAAACATACAGTATTTAATAAAGAATGGTTTGGCCATTTTTAGAGAAAATTAATTAAATCACCTATTATTTACTCCTGATGCTATTTTGCAAAAGATGCACAAGGGAAAAAACAACACATGGCAAGGGCTATTTTAAAATATCTAACAGATTATTACGTAGATGGGCAACATTTATTTGAATTGAATAGGTCAAGTAAAACTACCATGATCGCGAATTTTGAAATAAGGAGAAGAGGATATTGATCAAAAGAACTATAGGAAGGTTTTTTGCACACAAGGAGTAGCACCTAGTTGCAATGCACACATCAGCACAACAAGCACTAGATGCAAACATGACATGATGATGGATGATATGATGCCATGCAGATGATGCGCATGATGCGATGATGAATGCAACAACCAAACTAAACACAGACGAGAATGGAAATAAAAGGGGAATCTTCTGGAACGTCGGTCCCGGGCTACCGCAACGCCATCGCGCTTCCGGAGAACTCGTCTACCTCTCCGCTCCCTCTTGCTGGATCAAGAAGGCAGAGATCTTCACCGAGCTGCACGTGTGCTGAACGCGGAGGTGTCGTCTGTTCGGTACTTGATCGGGAGTTTGTGGGACGGCTTGCGATTTGGATCGTGGAGATGTACCACTACATCAACTTCATTCTTTAACGCTTCCGCTTAGTGGTCTACAAGGGTACGTAGATCCAATCTCTCCTCTCATAGATGCTCATCTCCTAGATTGATCTTGGTGAAGCGTAGGAAATTTTTTGTTTCCCATGCAACGTTCCCCAACAATTTAAACAAGTTTTGCCTTAAGAAGGCTAGCACAAACATAACAACAAATCGAAAGAGGAGAGACCTCCTGCCTAGGAACCTCCTAACTACTCCTAAGCATCGGCACTCCCCACATAGTAGTAAGCTCCGGCGGCGGTGTGGTAGACGTCTCCGGCGTAATCCATCTCCTGGGCTCCGTCGTCTGAACGCAGCATCGTATCGAGGGGGGAAGAGAAAGCAAAGCAGCGGTGAGTACTCGTCCAAAGTACTCGCAAGACTGACATCAGAACTATGCTAAGTATGCATCAGTATCAAAGAATGGGGTTATAACTGGGCTGACTGTAGAAAGCAAGAATAGGGGGAAGGCCTAGTCCTATCAAAGACTAGAATCTTCAGCATCTTGCAGCATTAGAAGAGAGTAGACTGGTATCTCATATATAGTCGTATTATTGTAACAATTTTAATTAAGTAACCATGTCCAGAGATTCTTCCTCGACTCCCTGCGAGAAAACAATCTTAGAGCCAACATTCATTTCAATTAAAGTCACAATTTTAGTTGTAGTAGGTCAAGGTACAACTCCAAGTTATCCTGTTACCGTGAATATAGGTATTCGAATAGATGAATTCATCCCTGCAAGGGGTGCACCGCATTTCCAACACGCTTGATCACCTCCGGCCGGACACACTTTCCTCGATAATGCCCGGCCTCGGGATCCAAAACATCATTGCCCCACCTAGGCTCAACGAAGAGGCCAGCCCGCCGGTCTAAATCCTAAGCGCGCATATCCGTGGGCCCACTTGCCCTTGCACTCCTGCACGATGTGAACGCGGTCGGAAGCAGACCTAGTACACTCAGTCCGGGAGATGTACCTTCCAGCCAAATCCAGCAAGCGCCACTCCATTGCTGACCTCCGAAGAGCTTCGGCTGATACAACGACGCTGAGTACCCAGAACTTCTCCCACATGAAGGTTTAGTGCGTAAAAGCTCAAACGACCAACTCAGAGCAAATACCCACCCCATTAGCATTTTATTAATGCGGGGCAAGCGCGACCCATAAAGTGCGGTCCCGTCGCCCCGTCTCGAGCATGTGTGGCAAAGTCCTCTCTCACCAGTCCACGCCTCATCATCACCCTTTTTGATGCCTTACCGACGCATCCCACCACATCTTACACACGGGTACCCTTGGGGCCGACCCGTCTCAAGACTGTCAGGAACTCAAGTCCACCTCAACCAGGGTGGTACTGCCTATCCCTCCAGTCTCGTCTTTCACATGTAAACAAGGTCAAGTTGAAGTAATTGTGTGTTTATACACCAAGTGGAAATCCGAGGAATCACCCTCGATGGATCCCACTCGAGGTATGTGTATGATAAGAGTCGCTATCGATAAATGGGAAGGAGGAATCACCCTCGATACCCACGATCGATTAGCTACGCTACAGAATTAACACCGAGAGTGCTAAGTGAGGTATCACCCTCGGCACTCGGTAGTACCTCTGCAGTGCCATACTAAAGGGGGGTGTGGTGATGTCAGGGGCCTGGCTTGTCGGTCGGTTGACCGAGTCTTGAGGTCTTCGAGTCGTCGAGTCGTCGATGAAGAAGCAGGGGCAACTGGGACTAAGGGGTCACTTGGGATTCAATGATCAACCTATACTAAGCAGTGGTCATGGTTGCATGTATAGTAATAGTTCATCAAAAACAGGCTATGCATCAGAATAGGAGCTAACTAATACAGTAGAAAAAAATCTAATGCAAGAATAAGAGAGAAAGAAATGGGCGATATCGGAATGCTCAAGGGGGGGTTGCTTGCCTTGCTGCTGTGCGGCAAAAGTCTGATCGTCAGTGACGTAGTCGTACCCGGTAGCATCGTCAATCTCGAGGTCTACCGGAGAGAAGAGGGGGAAGAAACGATAAATATAAATCAGACAAATGCATCACGATGCATGAAATGGCAATATGCAGTGCTAGGCATGCACTAACGCAGTGTTACTCGTCGCAGACGGGTCGGAAGAATATCTGACGATATTTTCCGGGTCTCGGGCTACTACCGGACAGATGAAACAGATGGAAAAAGTGTTGGAAATATGCCCTAGAGGCAATAATAAAATGGTTATTATTGTATT
Source organism: Hordeum marinum (assembly GCA_022496015.1). Classification (NCBI taxonomy): domain Eukaryota; kingdom Viridiplantae; phylum Streptophyta; class Magnoliopsida; order Poales; family Poaceae; genus Hordeum; species Hordeum marinum. Next base: position 76,701,347 of record CM039674.1, read on the forward strand.
TCCTTGTTCATGATAATTGTCTATTGTTCATGCTACAATTGTATTAACCACAAACCGTAATGCATGTGTGAATACATAGACCACAACATGTCCCTAGTGAGCCTCTAGTTGGCTAGCTCATTGATCAATAGATGGTCACGGTTTCATGACCATGGACATTGGATGTCGTTGATAACGGGATCACATCATTAGGAGAATGATGTGATGGACAAGACCCAATCCTAAGCATAGCACAAGATCGTGTAGTTCGTTTGCTAAAGCTTTCCAATGTCAAGTATCGTTTCCTTAGACCATGAGATTGTGCAACTCCTAGATACTGTAGGAATGCTTTGGGTGTGCCAAACGTCACAATGTAATTGGGTGGCTATAAAGGTGCACTACGGGTATCTCCGAAAGTGTTTGTTGGGTTGGCATGAATCGAGACTGGAATTTGTCACTCCGTGTGACGGAGAGGTATCTCTGGGACCACTCGGTAAGACGTCATCATAATGGCTCAAAGTGACTAAGGAGTTAGCCACGGGATGATGTATTACGGAACGAGTAAAAGAGACTTGGCGGTAACGAGATTGAAAAAGGTATAGGGATACCGACGATCGAATCTCGGGCAAGTATCATACCGATAGACAAAGGGAATTGTATACGGGATTGATTGAATCCCCGACATCGTGGTTCATCCGATGAGATCATCGTGGAGTACGTGGGAGCCAACATGGGTATCCAGATCCCGCTGTTGGTTATTGGCAAGAGAGTTGTCTCGGTCATGTCTACGTGTCTCCCGAACCCGTAGGGTCTACACACTTAAGGTTCGATGACGCTAGGGTTATAGGGAAATGGTATGCGTGATTACCGAAGGTTGTTCGGAGTCCCGGAAGAGATCCCGGACGTCACGAGGAGCTCCGAAATGGTCCGGAGGTAAAGATTGATATATACGAAGTCTAGTTTTGGTCACCGGAAAGTTTTCGGGCTCATCGGTAGTGTACCGGGAGTGTTGGAGGGTGCCGAAGGACCCTCGGGAGGGGTGTGTCGACCATAGGACTTCGTGGGCCCTTAGAGGAGGTGTTCCAACCCTTATTCGGCTGGCCAAGACCTTCCGGAAGGGCCCATGCGTCTGGAGAAAAGGAGATAGGGCAAAAGAGTTTGGAAAGGAGGAGATCCACCTCCCTTGTGGGAGGTGGACTCTTCCCCTAGTTCGGCCGAACCTCTCCTCCTTGGAGGAGGGGCCAAGGAAGCCCTCCCTCTCCCTCCTCCTATATATACTTGAGGTTTTGGCCTTTTGAGACAAGATCTGATCTCTCTCTCACTGTGAAGCCCTACCTCTCTTCTTCCTCCTCCGTAGTGCTTAGGCGAAGCCCTGCCGGAATACCTTGCTACTCCACCACCACCACGCCGTCGTGCTGCTGTTGGAACCCTTCCCTAACCTCTCCTTCCTCCTTGCTGGATCAAGGCGTAGGAGACGTCACCAGGCTGCACGTGTGTTGAAAGCGGAGGCGTCGTTGTTCGGCGCTTAGATCGAAATCCACCGCGATCTGAATTGCTGCGAGTACGACTCCACCAACCGCGTTCTTGTAACGCTTTCGCTTAGCGATCTTCAAAGGTATGAAGATGCAATCTCTCCCACTCGTTGCTGGTTTCTCCATGATAGATCTTCGTGATCGTAGGAAATTTTTTGATTTACTACTACAACTCTCTACAAAAAGTTTCATGTTTGCTATGCGAGGAGCACTTAACACACTAACGGACTAAGTATTCGGATTCGTGAGATTTTTCTTATCAACTTTCATATATAAAATATTTCCATCCGAATTACGTATTGTCTTATGTTAATTTTTAAAGTTTTATTAATATTCTGAAACAAAATAAATTAATTTAATTCAATAATCAATTTATGACATCAGCATGCTGACATCAGTAGTCAACAGTCTGACTGGTCAAATTGACATGTTAGTGACACAAGTTTAATTAAGTTCAATAATTAATTAAACAAATTAATTATGGGGTGGGACCCACCTGTCATTGACTGATCTAAATAATTTATTAACAGAATTAATTTAATCAATATTAATTAGTGTTAATGTAGTTGGGCCCACATGTCATTCTGATTAGACTTAACAAAGTATTTAGTTAATCTAATTAACCTTAATTAGCTAATTAATTAATTTACTAATTAATTATCATGTTTTTAATATTATTTATTATTATTTTATTTTATTTCATTTTTAAATTCGTTTAGGGGGCGGTGGGCCCCCTCTATCATTGTCTTAGGGGGTGGGATTAGTGGGGGGTAGCCCCCACTAACCAGATCGGCCAGGGGGGCAGGGGCTCGCCGGCGGCTTGCCGACGGCCAGGGGCAGTAGTGGGTGCGAGGGGGCGAGGCCCCTAGTGGCTAACGCGGCGGGAGCAACGGCAGGGGGGTGCAGCGGGCGCACGAGTGTGCGGGCGCGCATAGGGGCGCGAGCGGCGGCACGCAACAAAGGGGAGGCACGGCAGGCGCGAGCGGGAGGGGAGCATGGCGCGACGAGCGGGGGGCCACAGTGGGTAGTGCCGGCGGCCAGATCCGGTCGGAGGGGGAAGAGGGAGGGGAGGGAGGAGCCCCGGGGGGCTCACCGGTGTTTGCAGTGGGTGACAGTGGGCTTGGAGGAGAGGCGGCGGCCGACGACGATGGGGAGGGGGAGGCGAGGTGGCGCAGGGCGGAATCGGGCGCCGATGAGGAGGCCCGGCGGAGGTGGCGGCCGGCGGCGTGGGGGAGCACCTACGCGGGGCGCTCGGGGGGAGCGGCGGCACGGGGTCGGGCGACGGGGAGGCGACGAGGCGGTGGCGATGGTGCGTGGGGCCCCGACGGTGGCGGTCAACAGGGGAGGGAGCGATGGGCGAGGGGAGCCGACGGCGGCGGTGCGGATCGGGGGCGGTTGCCCCGATCTGGATCAGGGGTGGGGAGAGGAGACAGGTGGGGAGGGGCATCTGTCGGTGGGGGGAGTGGGGCTTGCCCCTTGTAACGCCGGGGTGGGCTGTCGGTGGGGGCTGGCCGGCTTGCTGGGCCTTGGCCCAGTTGGCCACGGCCCAGTTGGGCCGAGGGGTTCCTTTTTATTTTTATTTTTATTTTTGTTTTCGATTTTTTGTTTTGTGTTTTATTTATTCTTAGAAATAATTTCCTATGTAAAAAATGTATAACTTGGTCCAAATAATACCTTGCATTATTAAGTGTGGCCACAAAAAGATTGGGCACAACAATAAATTAGTTTATTTTTGCTTTATTAATTAAAAGCATTTAATTAATTGTTTTATCTGTTGTTTTATTTGTTTTAAGGTATTTAACCACCTTATAAAAATGTGGTTTCAACATGAAAAATATCCAAAGAATATTTTCCACACTTAGAGCATTTTTGTTTTGATATTTGAAAACTTTATTTGTTTGACTATATTTTAAATTTGAATTTGAACGACATTGAATCATCGTGAGATTAGCAACAGTAAACGAGATGGTGTGGCATCATTAGCATGGGATTATTGTAGCTTAATTAAAGATATAACTGTAGCACTAATCCAGGGCGTCACAAGCTCGACTCCCCACTGCGTGCCACGGTACCTAACTCCTCGCAACCGAAGGCCCGGCTGTCAATGCGACGATGTGGTCGAGAGAGGGGTGGAGGAGCTGTTGCTGCCCGCAGAGCTCGGAGGAGAGGAATGACCTTGGGCGGCAGCGGCCCCTTTCCCTTCCGATCGACTCCCGTCGCGACGGAGCTGGACCCATCGACGCCGCCTCCGACATGCTCGCAGCAGGGTCGCTCGAGGTGGAGGGCGTCGTGCAGGGAGGTGGCCGCACAGCAGCGCTCGGGGCCCCATTGGAGGAGGCGTTCGAGCGCCCATGGGACGGTTCTTGGATGAGGTCGTCCTCGTCCGTTTTTCCTCCTGAACCGGATGGTTCCATCGCGGCGGGAGAAACTTGGACTCGCGTGGGAATTCCGCTAACTCTCGAGGACGTGGAGAAGAAACGTGTGTAGGGTGCGAGAGGGAAAATGAGAGAAGCTTTGACGTCTATTTATTAGGAAACCTAAGGGTGGTTTGGTCCTTGGGGATTTCTCCTTTTGCAAATAACTTCACGTTGAACCATACATTACTACAGGGTAGGCATACACAACTCCCATTTGTAGATACAACCCATAAGGGAAAATATATAGAAGAGGTGAATGGAGACACACGACCACTCGACCTATGAAGGGTGGGATCCGTGTCAAGTAGGTTGCGTTTGCGTACTACATGAGCACTAACATAGCCATCGGAGGATGCCTCCGCTAAACAGAATCCGGTCTGTCATTGGCAAGCCGGAGTTCTGGTTGCCACCGCGAGGAGCCGAGAATACTTACAGAATAAACGCTGCCAAATCCCTCATGCCTCGGATAATTCCCTCGTGATTTTTTATGAAGGCAGAGATCAGTAACAAATAAACGCTGCCAAAAGGAAGGAAACAACCAAGATAAAGGATAAATGAGATTATAAGGTCTTGGGTTGCCAAAAGGAGCAACGATAAACATGTGAGAGTTTTCCGGCTTTGGGAACATCGTGATGAGAGCATAGATGATGAGGTCCTTTGGCTTGTTGTTACTTGATGTTATACACTGTTTCTTCTCTTGCTATCTTTCTTTCATGTGTTTCATGATTTTACTCTTTAGGTTTTTTTTCTTAAGACTATTCTTTAGGATTTGGTTTGTGAGTCTACTGAAATGACTAGTTGTTTGTGTATGTTGTGCCTGTTTGTGGTTGGTAGCTATTTACTTCCTGGATAACTACTTTTTCAATCTGCTTGTATTTTTTTATGGCAGGGGATAATATCCATGCTATTATTTCAAGGGGTCTGATAGCTTGAGATGATGTTCACTGCATGGACCATGGTCAAAAGGGTGTTTTTTATGTGTATGACGGGTTGTCGGTCTACGTGTATAAGCTACATTCTCTTAAGGATATGGCTGACACTATAACTAACAAAACTTATTTGGTAGGTAATCTTCTATTGCGTGTGCATTTGTGATCTTCTATATGATAGTAAGTTCAATATGTTGGTATTTTAACTAAACATTTTGTTGGCTTGTTTTTCGGAAACAATAAAGATGTGGTGGCACTTGTGAATGGTGTGTCGGAGATAATAGAGGTATCTGTTAAGTGGAAGGCCACTGTAAACAGGAATTTACGTGTCACAGAGAGGTGTGCTGGTTCTTTTACTTGGATGATTATCATGGCCTTACTTTTTATTATCTAGGCATGTGCTATATTTTCTGGGTTTAAGGCATACGAGTGGTACCTGCAGCAAAACAGGGTGGTGTAGCATTTTCGTGTAAGCATCCCAATTAGTAATCATCCCAATGAAGAGCAAAGGAGAGTATTTATATTTGCACTTCTATCACACACAAGGTGTCACAATTCTTGTGTGGGGTAACTGCTTGAGCTACTACAAATATCGTTACTGTCCTTGTGGACAAATAAACCAAATTTATATATAGAAGGATAAAAGATTGATAGTAATGAAGGTAAGAACATAAATAACATGAATAAAAGTAGTTGTGTTCTCTACAATGAAGAGGTTAGGTGCAAAGCGAATTCCGTTCATGATAAGAATATATCAAGTGTGCGAGTGTAACGGCAATACCAGTCACCCTGTATCATACTCATAGTATTTGATATATGTGTTATGTAGGTGATTCACCCTAAAGTTATGAAACTTCTGTTGGGACACATAGTAGTAAATCAAAATTTTCCTACGTGTCACCAAGATCTATCTATGGAGAAACCAGCAACGAGTGGGAGAGATTGCATCTTCATACCTTTGAAGATCGCTAAGCGGAAGCGTTACAAGAATGCAGTTGATGGAGTCGTACTCACAGCAATTCAGATCGCGGTGGATTCCGATCTAAGCGCCGAACAATGGCGCCTCCGCGTTCAACACACGTGCAGCCCGGTGACGTCTCCTACGCCTTGATCCAGCAAGGAGGAAGGAGAGGTTGGGGAAGGGATCCAACAGCAGCACAACGACATGGTGGTGTTGGAGTAGCAAGGTATTCCGGCAGGGCTTCGCCTAAGCGCTACGGAGGAGGAAGAAGAGAGGTAGGGCTTTGCCGTGAGAGAGAGAGTTCAGAACTGTTCTCAAAAGGCCAAAACATCAAGTATATATAGGAGGAGGGAGAGGGAGGGCTGCCTTGGCCCCTCCTCCAAAGAGGAGGGCTTCGGCCGAAGTGGGGATAGAGTCCACCTCCCACAAGGGAGGTGGATCTCCTCTTTTAAAACCCTTTGCCCTTTATCTCCAGATTTCCAGCCGCATGGGCCTTTCTAGAAGGTCTTGGCCAGCCCAATAAGGGCTGTCACACCTCCTCTAAGGGCCCACAAAGTCCTATTGTCGTCACACCCCTCCCGAGGGTCCTCCGGCACCCTCCCGGCACTCCCGGTACACTACCGATGAGCCCGAAAACTTTCCGGTGACCAAAACTGGACTTCCTATATATCAATCTTTACCTCCGGACCATTCCGTAGCTCCTTGTGACGTCCAGGATCTCATTCGGGGCTCCAAACAACTTTCGGTAATCACGTATACCATTTCCCTATAACCCTAGCATCATCGAACCTTAAGTGTGTATACCCTACGGGTTCGGGAGACATGTAGACATGACCGAGACACTGTTGGGGAACGTCGCATGGGAAACAAAAAATTTCCTACGCACATGCAAACCTATCCATGGTGATGAGCATCTACGAGAGGGAGAGTGGATCTATGTACCCTTGTAGATCGCTAAGCGGGAAGCGTTAAGAAACGCGGTTGGTGTAGTCGAACATCTTCGCGATCCAAATCGCCGAGCGTCCCGCGATCTCATCACGATCCGTCCCGCGATCCAATCACGATCCGTCCCGTGAACACATCACGATCCGTCCCGCGATCTTGATCCCGATCTGTCCCGCGAACTCATCACGATCCGTTCCGCGATCACATCACGAACCGTCTCGCGATCTTGATCACGGTCCTTCCGATCTAGCGCCGAACGGACGACACCTCCGCGTTCAGCACACGTGCAGCTTGATGACGATCTCCACCGTCTTGATCCAGTAAGAGGAGGTGGAGAGGAGAGAGAGTTCACCAGCAGCGTGACGGCGCTCCGGTGATGGTGGTGGAGCAATTCTGGCAGGGCTTCGCCTAAGCACTGCGGAAACCGATCTAGAGGAGAAACTATGCACCGGTGGAACGTGTAGCACGTGGCCGGAAATTCTGTCCAAAAACCACCCAATCCACTAGTATATAAAGGAGGAGAGGAGGGGAAGGGCTGGCGCACAAGGCACCACCCTTTGGAGTCGGCCAAGGAAAGGAGGGAGAGGAGGACTCTCCTCCTCCAATCCTAGTAGGACTAGGATTGCTCCTTTTTGGCCTTTTCCACCTTTTTCCTTTAGGAAACCTATTCCCTGCGCCATGGGCCTTATGTGGCTGTCTCACCAACCCACTAAGGGCTGGTTATTACTTTCCCACAGCCCATGGACCCCTTGGGGTAGAAATACCCCTCCCGGAGGTCTCCCGGTACACTCCCGGCACTCCCGGTACACTACCGATGAGCCCGGAACTTTTCCGGCGACCAAACTGGGACTTCCTATATATGAATCTTTACCTCCGGACCATTCCGGAGCTCCTCGTGACATCCGGGATCTCATCCGGGACTCCAAACAACCTTCGGTCACCACCATACATAACTCTACACTACCGAAACGTCACCAAACCTTAAGTGTGCAGACCCTGCGGGTTCGAGAACTATGTAGACATGACCGAGACACCTCTACGGCCAATAACCAATGGCGGGACCTGGACGTCCACATTGGTTCCTACATATTCTATGAAGATCTTTATCGGTCGAACCTCTATGTCAAGGATTCAGTTAATCCCGTATAACGTTCCCTTTGTTCTTCGGTATGTTACTTGCCTGAGATTCGATCGTCGGTATCTCCATACCTAGTTCAACCTCGTTACTGGCAAGTCTCTTTACTCGTTCCGTAATACAAGATCCCGCAACTAACAATTAGTCACATTGCTTGCAAGGCTCATTTTGATGTTGTATTACCGAGTGGGCCCTGAGATACCTCTCCGTCACACGGAGTAACAAATCCCAGTCTCGATCCATGCCAACTCAACAGACACCCTCGGAGATACCTGTAGAGCACCTTTATAGTCACCCAGTTACGTTGCGACATTTGATAGACACAAGGCACTCCTCCGATATCCGTGAGCTGCATGATCTCATGGTCATAGGAACGTATACTTGACATGCAGAAAACAGTAGCAATAAACTGACACGATCATATGCTATGTTTGTAGTTTGGGTCTTGTCCATCACATCATTCGCCTAATGATGTGATCCCGTTATCAAATGACATGTCATGTCCATGGCTAGGAAACCTTAACCATCCTTTGATCAACGAGCTAGTCCATTAGAGGCATACTAGGGACATGGTTTTGTCTATGTATCCACACATGCATTTAAGTCTCCGATCAATACAATTATAGCATGGATAATAAACGATTACCATGAACAAGGAAATATGATAATAACTAATTTATTATTGCCTCTAGGGCATATTTACAACAGTCTCCCACTTGCACTAGAGTCAATAATCTAGTTCACATCACTATGTGATTCGCATTGTTATGAACTAACACCCAATGAGTTCTGGGGCTCGATCATGCTTTGCATGTGAGAGAGGTCTTTTATAGTCAACGGGTCTGCGATATTCAGATCCGTGTGTACTTTGTAAATATCTATGTCAGACCGTAAACACTGCTACCACACTCCACTTGGTACTACTTCCAAATGGCTGCTCCACTATATGTATCTAGATTGCTACTACTAGTCATCCGGATTGGTGCTAAAGCCTGCATCGACGTAACTCTTTACGACGAACTCTTTATCACCTTCATAATCGAGAAACATCTCCTCAGTCTTTCAGTTACTAAGGATAATCTTGACCGCTGTCCAGTGATCCACTCCTGGTTCACTCTTGTACCCCCTGACGAACTCATGCCAAGGCACACACATGTGCGGTACACAGCATGGCATACTGTATAGAGCCTATGTCTAAGGCATAGGGGACGACGTTCGTCCTTTCTCTTTCTTCTGCCGTTGTCGAGCTTTGAGTCTCACTCAACTTCACACCTTACAAATCAGACGAGAACTCTTTCTCTGACTAATCCATTCTGAACTCTTTCAAAATCTTGTCAAGGTATGTACTCATTGAAAGTCTCATCAAGCATCTTGATCTATCTCTATTGATCTTGATGCTCAACAATTAGGTAGTTTTATCCAGGTCTTCCTTTGAAAATCACTTTTCAAAGAACCATTTATGCTTTCCAGAAATTCTACATTATTTCCGATCAACAATATGTCATCCACATATACTTATCAGAAATTCTATTGTGCTCCCACTCACTTTATTGTAAATACAAGTTTCTCATAAACTTTGTATAAACCTCAAAACTTTGATCACCTCATCAAAGCGTATATTCCGACTCCGAGATACTTGCTTCAGTCCATAGAAGGATCACTGAAGCTTGCACACCTTTTAGCATCCTTAGGACTGACAAAACCTTCTGGTTGTATCACATACAACCTTCCCTCAAGTAAACCGTTTAAGAAAGCGATGTTTTGACATCCATCTGCCAGATTTCGTAATTGAAAATGCAGCAACTGCTAACATAATTCCAACAGACTTTAGCATCGCTACGAGTGAGAAAGTCTCATCGCAGTCAACTCCTTGAACTTGTCACAAACATCTTTGCAACAAGTCGAGCTTTAGAAATGGTGACATTTACCATCAGTGTCTGTCTTCATTTTAAAGATCCATTTGTACTCAACGACCTGTCGTCCAACGAGCAAGTCTACCAAAGTCTATACTTGGTTTTCATACATGGATCCTATCTCGGATTTCATGGCCTCTAACCATTTGTCGGAGTCCGGGCCCATCATCGCTTCTCCATAGCTCGTAGGTTCATCGTTGTCCAACAACATGACCTCCAAGACAGGGTTGTCGTACCACTTAGGAGCAGTACACATCCTTGTCGACCTACGATGTTCGATAGTAACTTGATCTTGAAGCTTCATGATCATCATCATTAACTTCCTTTTCAACTAACGTAGGCTTCACAGAAACATCTTTCTGCGCTGCGCTACTCTCTGGTTAAACAAAGGTTTAACAACCTCATCAAGTTCTATCTTCCTCCCACTCAATTCTTTCGAGAGAAACATTTCCTCGAGAAAGGATCCGTTTAAGCAACAAACACTTTGTACTTGGATCTGAGATAGGTTCACCCAACTGATCTTAGGGTATTCTATGAAGATGCATTTGTCCGCCTTGGGTTCGACCTCATTAGGTGAAAACATTTTCCACACAAGTGTCGCAGCCCCAAATATTAAGAAATGACAGCTTAGGTTTCTATCAAACCATAATTCACACGGTGTCATCTCAATAGATTTAGATGGTGCCCTATTTAAAGTGAATGTAGTTGTCTCTAATGCATAACCCCAAAATTATAGTAGTAAAACGATAAGAGATATCATAGCACGCACCATGTCCAATAGAGCATGACCTTGATGTTCGGACACACCATCACACTATGGTGTTCCAGGTGGCGTTTTAGTTGTGAAACAAATTTCACATTGTCTTAAGTTGTATGCCAAACTCGTAACTCAGATATTTACCTCCACGATCATATCGCAGTCATTTTTATCTTCTTGTCACGATGATCTTTAAACTTCACTCTGAATTTGCTTGAACCTTTCAAACGATTCAGACTTGTGTTTCATTAAGTAAATATACACTATATCTACTCAAATCATCAAATCATCAGTGAAGGTAAGAAAATAACGATATCCACTGCATGCTACAAGACTCACTGGATTGCATACATCAACATGTATCATTTCCAGTGAATCACTTGCCCGCTCCATCCAACGGGGTTTCTAGTCATCTTGCCCAAGAGGCATGGTTCACATGTCTCAACCGATTCGAAATCGAATGAGTCCAAAGATCCATCAGCATGGAGTTTCTTCATGCGCTTTATACCAATATGACATTTTGCGGCAGTGCCACAAGTATGTGGTACTATCATTATTAACTGTGTATCTTTTGACATCAATGTTATGAACATGTGTATTACTACAATCAAGATTTCAACAAACCATTTTCACTGGGTGCATGACCATTGAAGGTATTATTCATGTAAACAGAATAACCATTATTCTCTAACTTAAATGAATAACCGTATTGCAATAAACATGATCTAATCATGTTCATGCTCAACGCAAAAACACCAAATAACATTTATTTAGGTTCGTCACTAATCCTGAAGGTAGAGAGAGCGTGCGATGTTGATCACATCAACCTTGGAAACATTTCCAACACATATCGTCACCTCACCCTTAGCTAGTTCTCCGTTTATTCCGTAGCTTTTATTTCGAGTTACTAACATTTAGCAAACGAACCGGTATCCAATACCCAGGTGCTACTAGGAGTACTGGCAAGGTACACATCAATAACTCGTATATCAAATATACTTCTGTCGACGTTGCCAGCCTTCTTATCTACCAAGCATCTAGGGTTGTTCCGCTTCAGCGACCGCTCACCTCATAACAGAAGCACTTAGTCTCGGGTTTGAGTTCAACTTTGGGTTGCTTCATTGGAGCAGCAACTGACTTGCTATCCATGAAGTTTCCCTCCTTGATCTTGCCCTTCTCGAAACTAGTGGTTTTACTAACCATCAACACTTGATGCTCCTTCTTGATTTCTACCTTCGTGGTGTCAAAACATTGCGAACAACTCAGGGATCAATATTTCTATCCCTGGCGTTTTATAGTTCATCACCAAGTTCTAGTAGCTTAGTAATAGTGACTGGGAGAACTATATCAATCATTATCTTATCTGGAAGATCAACTCCCACTCGATTCAAGCGATTGTAGCACCCAGACAATCTGAGCACATGCTCAACGATTGAGCTATTCTCTTTCATCTTGCAGGCAAAGAATCTTGTTAGAGATCTCATATCTCGCAACACGGGCACGAGCCTGAGATCACAATCTCAGCTCTTAGAACATCTCATATGTTCCATGACGTTCAAAACGTTTCGGAGCCTCAATTCTAAGCCATAATGCATGACGCACTAAACTATCAAGTAGTCATCGGAACGTGCCCGTCAGATGTTCACAACATCTACAGACGACGCTAGAGGGGGTGGCGCACCGTGCGGTGCATTAAGGACATAAGCCTTCTGTGCAGCAATGAGGACAATCCTCAGATCACGGACCCAGTCCGCAATATTGCTACCATCATCTTTCAACTCTATTTCTCTAGGAACATATAAAAACAAGTGAGCTACAGCATGAGCTAGTAATCTACAACATAATTTGCAAAGACACTTTGACTATGTTCATGATAATGAGTTCAATTAATCATATTACCTAAGAACTCCCACTCAAATTGACATCCCTCCAGTCATTCGAGTGATACATGATCCAAATTTCACCAACTCAAGTCCGATCATCACGTGAGTTGAGGTGGCTGCAATGATGAACATCATCATGTTGATCATATCTACTATATGACACATGTTCGACCTTTCGGTCTCTTGTGTTCCGAGGCCATGTCTGTACATGCTAGGCTCATCAAGTTTAACCTGAGTGTTCTGCTTGTGCAACACTGGCTTGCACCCGTTGTATGTGAACGTAGAGTCTATCGCACCCGATCATCACGTGGTGTCTCAACATGACGAACTTTCGCAATGGTGCACACTCGGGGATCAACAATTCTCATCTACGCAAAAACCACAACGGTGATACACTAGTTGCTTTTAAACCTTCTCAAGGACTGCCTTTGTCAAATCCGATCCAACTAAAGTGAGAGAAACTGGCACCCGCAAGCCATCTATGCAACAAGTTGCGGTTGAGGGAACCGTTCTCTCGTAAGCGTACGAGTAATGTTGGTCCGGGCCGCTTCATCTCACAATACTGCTGAACCACAACACGACCAAGGGAGGAAGCAATCTAAGCATCAACGCCCACAAACTCTTTGTGTTCTACTCGAGATCTCATCTACACATAGACCTAGCTCATGATGCCACTGATGGGGAACGTTGCATGGGAAACAAAAAAATTCCTACGCACACGCAAGATCTATCCATGGTGATGAGCATCTACGAGAGGGAGAGTCGATCTACATACCCTCGTAGATCGCTAAGCAGGAAGCATTAAGAAACCTGGTTGGTGTAGTCAAACGTCTTTGCGATCCAAATCGCCGAGCGTCCCGCGATCTTATCACGATCCGTCCCGCGATCTCATCACGATCCGTCTCGCGATCTCATCACGATCCGTCTCATGATCTTGATCACGATCCGTCCCACGAACTTGTCACAATGTGTCCTGCGATCTCATCACGATCCGTCTCGCGATCTTGATCACGGTCCTTCCGATCTAGCGCCGAACGGACGACACCTCCGCGTTCCGCACACGTACAGCTTGATGATGATATCCACCTTCTTGATCCAGCAAGAGGGAGAGGAGAGGTAGAAGTGTTCTCCGGCAGCGTGATGGCGCTCCGGCGATGGTGGTGGAGCTATTCCGGCAGGGCTTCGCCTAAGCACTGCAGAAATCCGATCTAGAGGAGAAACTATGCACTAGAGGAACGGGTAGCACGTCGCTGAAAATCAGGTGCAAAAAACCCTAAAACCTCTAGTATATATAAGAGGAAGAGAGGAGGAGGCTTGGCTCTCAAAGAGCCAGCTCTTGGGTCGGCCAAACCAAGTAGGAGAGGTGGAATCCACCTCCAATCCTAGTAGGACTAGGATTCATCCTATTTTTGCCTTTTCCACCTTTTTCTCTTTGGGCTTTTCTTCCCAGCCTCATGGGCCATGTGTGGGACTTCCACCAGCCCACTAAGGGCTGGTATTCACTCTCCCACAGCCCATGTAGCCTCTTGGGTCGAAATACCCCTCCCGATGGTCTCCCGGTACATTACCGGCACTCCCGGTACACTACCGGTACTCCCGGTACATTGCCGGTGAGCCCGAACTTTTCCGGCGACCAAAATAGGAATTCCTATATATAAATATTTACCTCCAGACCATTACGGAGCTCCTCGTGATGTCCGGGATCTCATCCAGGACTCCGAACAACCTTCAGTCACCACCATACATAACTCTATACTACCGAAACGTCACCAAACCTTAAGTGTGCAGACCCTGCGGGTTCGAGAACTATGTAGACATGACCGAGACACTTCTATGGTCAATAACCAATAGCAGGACCTAGATACCCATATTGGTTCCTACATATTCTACGAAGATCTTAATCGGTCGAACCTCTATGCCAAGGATTCAGTTAATCCCGTATGATGTTCCCTTTGTTCTTCGGTATGTTACTTGCCCGAGATTCGATCGTCGGTATCTCCATACCTAGTTCAACCTCGTTACCGGCAAGTCTCTTTACTCGTTCCATAATACAAGATCCCGTGACTAACACTTAGTCACATTGCTTGCAAGGCTCATTGTGATGTTGTATTACCGAGTGGGCCCTGAGATACCTCTCCGTCATATGGAGTAACAAATCCCAGTCTTGATCCATGCCAACCCAACAGACACCCTCGGAGATACCTGTAGAGCACCTTTATAGTCACCCAGTTACGATGCAACGTTTGTTACACACACGGCACTCCTCCGGTGTTTGTGAGTTGCATGATCTCATGGTCATAGGAACATATACTTGACATGCAGAAAACAGTAGCAATAAACTGACACGATCATATGCTAGGTTTGTAGTTTGGGTCTTTGTCCATCACATCATTCTCCTAATGATGTGATCTCGTGATCAAATGACATCTCATGTCCATGTCTAGGAAACCTTAACCATCTTTTGATCAACGAGCTAGTCTATTAGAGGCATACTAGGGACATGGTTTTGTCTATGTATCCACACATGCATCTAAGTCTCCAATCAATACAATTATAGCATGGATAATAAATGATTATCATGAACAAGGAAATATGATAATAACTAATTTATTATTGCCTCTAGGGCATATTTCGAACATGCCGATGCAAAGAGAAACTACGCAAGTGAAAAGGAGAAGCTGAAGTAGCAGCACATGTTAGAGGATCACAAAATAGGGGTTTTACCCAAATTGCGAAGATGACAATAAAAAGCTAGGTACCACAATGGAATTGCTGCAATGGAAGGAAGAGAATGGTGTATCTGACAAGGCATTTCAAAAGTTGCTGATAATGTTAAAAGAAGAAGCTACCAAAGGATAATGAATTGCCAGAGAGTACGTACGAAGCAAAGAAGGCTGTCTGCCCTTTAGGATTAGAGGTCGAGAAGATACATGCATGCCCTAATGACTGCATCCTATACCACGGTGAGTACAAGGATTTGAATGCATGCCCTGTATGCTGTGCATTGCGCTGTAAGATCGACCACAGTGACCCTGGTGATGTTTAGGCCGAGTGCCCCAGGAAGAAGATTCCTACCAAGGTGATGTGGTATGTGTTGGGAGACATAGTAGTAAATCAAAAAAAATCCTACTTGCTATCTATGGAGAAACCAGGAATGAGTAAGGGGAGAGTGCATCTTCATACCTTTGAAGATCGCTAAGCGGAAGCATTACAAGAACGCAGTTGGTGGAGTTGTACTCGTAGCGATTCAGATCGTCGTGGATTCTGATCTTAGCGCCGAACAACGGCGTCTCCGCGTTCAACACACGTGCAGCCCGGTGACGTCTCCTACGCCTTGATCTAGCAAGGAGGAAGGAGAGGTTGAGGGAGAGCTCTGGCAGCATGACGACATGGTGACGATGGAGCTGCGTGGTCTTCGGCAGGGCTTCGCCAAGCACTACGGAGAACGAGGAGTAGGAGAAGTAGGGCTGCGCCGAGAGGGAGAGAGAGTCATCTCAAACAGCCCCAAGGGCTCCACTATATATAGGAGGAGGACGAGGGAGGGCTGCGCCCTAGGGTTTCCACCCTAGGGGCCAGCGGCAGCCCTAGATGGGACTTGGTGCGGCGGCCAAGGGAGGGGAGAGGTGGTGCAGCAGCCCTAGCTGCCCTAGGGTGGGCCTAGGGCCCATCTAGGCCTAGGGTATGCCCCCCCTCTCTCCTTGCTGCACCTTGGGCCAGGTGGGAGGGGTGCACCAGCCCACCTAGGGGCTGGTTCCCTCCACCTTCGGCCCATGCAGCCCTCTGGGGCCCGTGGCCCCTCTCGGTGGACCCCCGGAACCCTTCCGGTGGTCCCGATACGTTACCGGTGACGCCCGAAACATTTCCGGTAACCAAAACCTCACTTCCTATATATCAATCTTTGTCTATGGACCATTCTGGAACTCCTCGTTATGTCCGGGATCTCATCCAAGACTCCGAACAACCTTTGGTTACCATGTACACTATTTCCCTATAACCCTAGCATCATCGAACCTTAAGTGTATAGACCCTATGGGTTCGGGAGACACGTAGACATGACCGAGACACCTCTCCGGTCAATAACCAACAGCGGGATCTGGATACCCATGTTGGCTCCTATATGCTCCATGATGATCTCATCGGATGAACCACGATGTCGGGGATTCAATCAATCCCGTCTGCAATTTCCTTTGTCTACCGGTATGATACTTGCCTGAGATTTGATCGTCGGTATCCCTATACCTTGTTCAATCTCACTACCGGAAAGTCTCTTTACTAATTCCATAACACATCATCCCATGGCTAACTCCTTAGTCACTTTGAGCTCATTGTGATGATGTCTTACCGAGTGGGCCCGGAGATACCTCTCTGTCACACGGAGTGACAAATCCCAGTCTCGATTCGTACCAACCCAACAAACTCTTTCGGAGATACTCATAGTGCACCTTTATAGGCACCCAATTATGTTGTGATGTTTGGCACACCCAAAGAATTCCTACGGTATCCGGGAGTTTCACAATCTCATGGTCTAAGGAAACGATACTTGACATTGGAAAAGCTTTAGCAGACGAACTACACGATCTTGTGCTATGCTTAGGATTGGGTCTTGTCCACCACATCATTCTCCTAATGATGTGATCCCGTTATCAACGACATCCAATGTCCATGGTCATGAAACCGTGACCATCTATTGATCAACGAGCTAGCCAACTAGAGGCTCACTAGGGACACGTTGTGGTCTATGTATTCACACATGCATTATGGTTTCCGGTTAACACAATTATAGCATGAACAATAGACAATCATCATGAACAAGGAAATACAATAATAACCATCTCATTATTGCCTCTAGAGCATATTTCCAACAGTCTCGCACTTGCACTAGAGTCAATAATCTAGTTACATTGTGATGAATCAAACACCCGTAGCATTCTGGTGTTGATCATGTTTCGCTCGTGAGAGAGGTTTAGTCAACGGATCTGTGACATTCAGATCCGTATGTACTTTACAAATATCTATATCTCCCTCCTGAATGTAATCACAAATGGAGTTGAAGCGGCGCTTGATGTGTCTTGTCTTCTTGTGAAACCTGGCTTCCTTCGCAAGGGCAATAGCTCCAGTGTTGTCACAGAATAGAGTCATCGGGCCCGGCGCATTGGGAATCACTCCTAGGTCGGTGATGAACTCCTTCATCCAGACTCCTTCCTTTGCTGCTTCCGAAGCAGCTATGTACTCCGCTTCACATGTAGATGCCGCCACGACGCTTTGCTTGCTGCTGCACCAGCTGACTGCCCCTCCGTTCAAAATATACACGTATCCGGTTTCCGACTTGGAGTCGTCCGGATCTGTGTCGAATCTAGCATCGACGTAACCCTTTACGACGAGCTCTTCGGTACCTCCATATACGAGAAACATGTCCTTTGTCCTTTTCAGGTACTTCAGGATATTCTTGACCGCTGTCCAGTGTTCCGCTCCGGGCTCACTTTGGTACCTCGCTACCAAACTTATGGCAAGGTTCACATCAAGTCTGGTACACAACATGTCATACATAATAGAGCCTATGGCTGAAGCATAGGGGATGACACTCATCTCTTCTCTATCCTTTTCCATGGTCGGGCATTGAGTCGTACTCAATCTCACACCCTATAACACAGGCAAGAACCCCTTCTTGGACTAATCCATATTGAACTTCTTAAATATCTTGTCAAGGTATGTGCTTTGTGAAAGACCTATGAGGTGTTTCGATCTATCTCTATAGATCTTAATACCTAATATGTAAGCAGCTTCTCCAAGGTCCTTCATTGAAAAACACTTATTCAAGTAGGCCTTTACGCTCTCAAAAAGTTCTGTATCATTTCCCATTACCAGTATGTCATCCACATATAATATGAGAAATGGTACAAAGCTCCCACTCACTTTCTTGTAAATACAGGGTTCTCCATAAACCTATACAAACCCAAATGCTTTAATCACCTCACTAAAGTGAATGTTCCAACTCCGAGATGCTTACACCAGCCCATAGATGGAGCGCTGGAGCTTTCATACCTTGTTAGCATCTTTAGGATCGACAAAACCTTCCGGCTGCATGATGACCCACAAGTATAGGGGATCTATCGTAGTCCAACGAGGAGCAGAAGGAAATGACAAGCGGTTTTTAGCAAGGTATTCTCTGCAAGCACTGAAATTGTCGGTAACAGATAGTTGTGTGATAAGATAATTTGTAATGGGTAGCAAGTAACAATAGTAACAAAGGTGCAGCAATATGGCCCAATCCCTTTTTATCAAGGGACAAGCCTGAACGAACTCTTATATAAAGTAAAGCGCTCCCGAGGACACATGGGAATTATTGTCAAGCTAGTTTTCATCATGTTCATATGATTCACGTTCGCTACTTTGATAGTTTGATATGTGGGTGGACCGGTGCTTGGGTGATGTCCTTACTTGGACAAACATCCCACTTATTATTAACCCCTCTCGCAAGCATCCACAACTACGAAAGAAGAATTAAGACAAAGTCTAACCATAGCATTAAACTAGTGGATCCAAATCAGCCCCTTGCGACGCAACACATGAACTAGGGTTTAAGCTTCTGTCACTCTAGCAACCCATCATCTACTTATTACTTCCCAATGCCTTCCTCTAGGCCCAAATAATGGTAAAGTGTCATGTAGTTGACGTTCACATAACACCACTAGAGGAGAGACAACATACAACGCATCAAAATATCGAACGAATACCAAATTCACATGACTACTAGTAGCAAGACTTATCCCATGTCCTCAGGAACAAACGTAACTACTCACAAAGCATAATTATGTTCATGATCAGAGAGGTATTGAATAGCATTAAGGATCTGAACATATGATCTTCCACCAAGTAAACCAACTAGCATCAACTACAAGAAGTAATTAACACTACTAGCAACCTTACAAGTACCAATCGGAGTCGCGAGACGGAGATTGGATACAAGAGATGAACTAGGGTTTGGAGATGAGATGGTGCTGATGAAGATGTTGATGGAGATGAGTCCCCTCCAATGAGAGGAGTGTTGGTGATGATGATGGCGACGATTTCCCCCTCCGAGAGAGAAGTTTCCTCGGCAGGATTGGTTCTGCTCAAGTTCCACCTCGTGGCGGCGGCGTCTCTTCCCGAAAGCTCTCCCTCGATTTTTTCTAGGACGAAACCCTTCATATAGAAGAAGATGGGGCCTAGAGGGGCTACAGGGGGCCCACGAGCCCCCCAGGCGTGCCCAGGGGGGTAGGGCGTGCCTGGCAGGCTCGTGGCCTCCTGGTGGCTCCCATCTGGTATATCTTCAGCCCAGTATTTTTTATATATTACAAAATAATTCCTTGCTGATTTTCACGGCTTTTGGAGTTGTGCAGAATAGACATCTCAAACTTGCTCCTTTTCCAACCCAGAATTCCAGCTGTCGGCATTCTCCCTCTTCATGTAAACCTTGTAAAATAAGAGAGAAAAGGCATAAGTATTGTACCATAATGTGTAATAACAGCTCATAATGTGATAAATATCAATATAAAAGTATGATGCAAGATGGACGTATCAACTCCCCCAAGCTTAGACCTCGCTTGTCCTCAAGCGGAAGCCGAGATCGATAAATATGCCCACATGTTTAGAGATAGAGGTGTCGATAAAATAAAATACGGACATGCAGGCATCATGATCATATTTAGAACAGCAATATCATCATATAATCCCTTATGCCAAAGTGACAATTCATTCACAATGTAAAGCATGCATCAAGAACCTTATTAAGAATTAACAACCAATAGTCTTTAGTCATTGAAGCAATTGCAATTTATCATAACATCGGGAAGAGTCAAACAAGAGCTTGTAAAGCAAATCCACATACTCAATCATCTTTTAGTCTTCTACAATTGCTAAAACTCACGCGGTACTCATGAGATCAAAGTTTCAATTGGACACAAAAAAAGATAGGGGCTTATAGTTTCGCCTCCCAACTATTTACCTCAAGGGTAATGTCAACAATAATAATTCATGATTACTTATTTCCAAGTTGATATATGAATATATATCTTTCCCTAGCACATGACGCTTGCCAAGATAATAGCAAAATAAGGAATTGGTGTCGATCACCATGACTCTTTTTAAAGATAAAAAGTAAAGGTACAAGATACGCCCTTCACAGAGGGAAGCAGAGGTTGTCATGCGCTTTTGAGGTTTGGATGTGTGATCTCTTAGTGTGAAGGAACGTCACTTTATATTGCCTCATGTGATAAAGAACTTTATTATGCAGTCGGTCGCTTTTATGTCTTCCTCATCACAGGTTCGTACAAAGCTTATTTTCCACACACTAATAGATCATACATATTTAGGGAGCAATTTTTATTGCTTGCACCGATGACAACTTACTTGAAGGATCTTATTCAATCCATAGGTAGGTATGGTGGGCTCTCATGGCAAAACTGGGTTAAGGGTTTTATGGATGCACAAGTAGTATCTCTACTTAGTGCGGAAGTTTTGGCTAATATGAGGTGGAAGCAAGCGTCACATGCTAAAGGATCCATAATCATATAACATTGTTCGGAACCAAGCAAACATAATTCATTATGTTGTCTTCCTTGCCCAACATATACTTCTTAGCATGTAATAGTTTAATGAGTGTTCACAATCATAGATGGTGTCAAAGATGATATATTTATATGCGAACCTCTCTTTCTTTATTACTTCCTATTAATTGCAACAATGACCAATATCTACGTTTGTCTACCCACAACAAGTTTCAGTCAACATTCTTTTTATATGTGAAGTCATCACTTCCCATAAGATCATCACATGATCTTTCATGCTTTTGTTCTTTTATTATTATTTCCTTTAGATCATGGCAAGAAGCAAAGCCCTTAACTAAAACACTCTTTATTATATAACTCACGAACTCGATTACATTGGGGGTAATCACAAAGCAAAACTCAAGCCTAGATCATACTAAGAACTTTATTCTACTAGATAAAGATAGTACCAAAAGGATCGAACTAAGATAAAGGTAAAGGCAAAATATGTGATAGTGATACGATATCTGGGCAACTCCCCCAAGCTTGGCACAAGGCAAGGGGAGTGCCCATACCAGTGTGTTTAATTGTCTTCCTTCAGAGGTGATGGTGGTGGAGTTGTTGGAGTTCGGGGTTGATTCTCCATCTTCCAAGGCATAGGTTCTCCATCATGGAAATATGATCGAGTCTCCGGGATCCTCAAATCTGTGGCCAACCGCATTGCTTTAAATCTATACTCATACTCATAGTTCTGGTTTTGCAAGTCGTAGATCTGGGCTTGGAGATGATCGATTCTATCATAGAGCTTGAAGAGGTGTTCCCCGATGTCCTTGGCATCTTTCTTGTGCTTGTTGGTGAACTCTGTAATCATCGTGTGGTTGGCGTTGAGTCCGCGCTCCACCATCCCTTGGCACTTGAAGACTTGCTGCTCCATTGCTTCGAGCCTCATCTCCATGCTTCCGGTCTTCTTGGGCCCCTCAACGTCACGGATGTGCAGCACCCCCTCACACATCTCAATGGTTTGAGGGTGTTGCAGCACCTCCGCGAGGTAGGGGTTGATGAACTTCTCAAAGAACTTGTCCTTCGAAACCTTTGGGGACGCCATAGCGATCTAAATCTGTCTGCACAACAGCTCGAAATGAAAACAGAGGATATTTGCGTGATACGAGGGTCAGACCTTTCGGGAGATTATATAATGAATTTTTACCGGCCATAAGGAGTGTTCCACAAGAAAACGGAGTCCGGGAGGCACACGAGGTGCTCACGAGCCCCCCAGGAGCGCCCAGGGGGTAGGGGCGCGCCTGGCAGGCTCGTCGCCTCCTCGTGTGCTCTCCGGACCACTTTAATTTTTTGTATTTTTCTAAATATTTGAAAACGGAGAAAAATTGCTATTGGAAAAGTTTTGGAGTCGGTTTGCTTACAGTATCACATACCTCTTCGTTTTTAGAGTCTGAAATAGGCTGGTAAACATCCCTTATGTACTCCTCCGGGGTTATGGTATTAATTATATTGCTTTCTACATTTATGGGAGTACCTAAGATATAATGATTGATTCTTTGCCCATTCACAAATCTCGGAAAAGTGCCTTCCACGTTGTTGATTTTGATGGCACCGGAACGATATACTTCCTTGACAATGTAAGGACCTTCCCATTTAGAGAGAAGTTTGCCTGCAAAAAATCTTAAATGAGAATTGTATAGCAAGACATAATCACCTACATTGAACTCACGTTTTTGTATCCTTTTATCATGCCACCTCTTAACTTTCTCTTTAAACAACTTGGCATTTTCATATGCCTGCGTTCTCCATTCATCAAGTGAGATAATATCAAATAACCTCTTCTCACCAGCAAGTTTGAAATCAAAGTTGAGCTCTTTGATTGCCCAATAAGCCTTATGCTCTAGCTCAAGAGGTAAATGGCATGCTTTACCGTAAACCATTTTATACGGAGACATGCCCATGGGATTCTTATAAGGAGTTCTATAAGCCCACAGTGCATCATCAAGTTTCTTAGACCAATTCTTTCTAGACCTATAACAGTCTTTTGCAAAATTAATTTAATTTGTCTATTACTTAACTCTACTTGACCACTAGACTGAGGATGATAAGGAGATGCAATTCTATGGTTGACATCATACTTAGCAAGCATTTTACGGAAAGCACCATGAATAAAATGTGAACCACCATTAGTCATTAAATATCTAGGGACTCCAAATCTAGGGAAAATAACTT
Organism: Hordeum marinum; assembly: GCA_022496015.1. Classification (NCBI taxonomy): domain Eukaryota; kingdom Viridiplantae; phylum Streptophyta; class Magnoliopsida; order Poales; family Poaceae; genus Hordeum; species Hordeum marinum. Next base: position 76,724,555 of record CM039674.1, read on the forward strand.
CTTTAAGCATCTTAATAGAGGTGTTATGATCAGCACTACTAGTTGGAATAGCTTCTACCCACGTAGTAACGTAATCAACAGCAACTAAAATATGAGTATACCCATTGGACTTTGGAAAAGGTCCTATATAATCAAAAACCCAAACATCAAATGGTTCAATAACAAGTGAATAATTCATAGGCATTTCCTGACGTTTACTAATATTACCTATTCTTTGACATTCATCACCAGACAAGATAAACTTACGGGCATCCTTAAAGAGAGTAGGCCAATAAAAACCGGATTGCAATACCTTGTGTGCAGTTCTATCTCCAGCATGGTGTCCTCCGTAAGACTCGGAGTGGCACTTCTGTAGGATCTATCCCTGTTCAAGCTCAGGTACACAATGTCTAATAACACCATCTACTCCTTCTTTATATAGGTGAGGATCATCCCAAAAGTAATGTCTCGAATCATAAAAGAACTTTTTCTTTTGTTGGTACGTGAAAGTAGGTGGTATATATTTAGCAACAATATAATTAGCATAATCAGCATACCATGGTGTACTGCCTGAAGCAATGATGACATTCAATTGTTCATCAGGAAAGCTATAATCAATAGGTTGTGGGTCATCAAGAACATTCTCTAACCTAGACAATTTATCTGCTACGGGGTTCTCAGCACCCTTCCTATCAACAATATGCAAATCGAATTCTTGTAGCAAGAGAACCCATCTAATAAGTCTAGGTTTAGCATCTTTCTTTTTCATGAGATATTTAATAGCAGCATGATCAGTGTGAATAGTAACTTTAGAATCAACAATATAAGATCTGAACTTATCACATGCAAACACAACTGCTAAAAATTCTTTTTCAGTAGTAGCATAATTTCTTTGGGCATTGTCTAGAGTTTTACTAGTATAATGAATAACATTTAATTTCTTATCAACTCTTTGTCCTAGGATAGCACCAACAGCATAATCACTAGCATCACACATAATTTCAAAAGGTAGGTTCCAATCAGGTGGTTGAACAATAGGTGCAGTTATCAAGGCCTTCTTGAGTATCTCAAATGCTTCTTCACAATCATCATCAAAAACAAAAGGAATATCTTTTTTCAAGAGATTAGTGAGAGGCCTAGAAGTCTTAGAGAAGTCTTTAATAAACCTTCTATAGAAACCAGCATGACCAAGGAAACTTCTTATACCTTTAATGTCTTTGGGGCATGGCATCTTCTCAATGACATCAACTTTAGACTTATCAACTTCAGTACCTCTTTCGGAAATTTTATGTCCCAAGACAATGCCTTAATTAACCATAAAGTGGCACTTCTCCCAATTCAAGACAAGTTTGGTATCTTTACATCTCTACAAAACTCGATCAAGGTTGCTCAAGCAATCATCAAAAGAAGATCCGTAAACGGAGAAATCATCCATGAAAACCTCAAAAATCTTTTCACAAAAGTCAGAGAATATAGCCATCATACATCTTTGAAAGGTAGCAGGTGCATTACATAAACCAAAAGGCATACGTCTATAAGCAAAGGTACCAAAAGGGCAAGTAAAAGTGGTTTTCTCCTGAACAGATTGTGCAACAGGTATTTGGGAGAAACCAGAATAACCATCTAGAAAGCAAAAGTGTGTGTGTTTAGACAATCTTTCTAGCATTTGACCAATAAAAGGTAGAGGGTAATGATCTTTCTTAGTAGCTTTATTTAATTTCCTAAAATCGATTACCATCCTATAGCCAGTAACAGTTCTTTGTGGGATCAATTCATCTTTATCATTAGGAACAACGGTAATACCTCCCTTCTTAGGGACACAATGCACCGGACTTACCCAATCACTATGAGCAACAGGGTAAATAATACCTGCTTCCAGGAGCTTTAGTATTTTTTTTCTTACCACCTCTTTCATCTTAGGATTCAGTTTTCGTTGGGGGTCGACAACTGGTTTGGAATCAGGATCAGTTTTAATTTTATGCTGGCATAGAGTGGGACTAATTCCTTTAAGATCATCAAGAGTATATCCAATAGCAGCACGGTGCTTCCTTAGAGTTTTCAATAATTTCTTTTCTTCATTCTCTGAAAGGTTAGCACTAATAATAACAGGATATATCTCTTTTTCATCAAGATAATCATACTTAAGAGTATCAGGTAATTGTTTAAGCTCAAACACAGGATCACCCTTGGGTGGAGGTGGATCTCCAAGTAATTCAACAGGCAAATTATTCTTAAGGATAGGACGTTGTTCAAAGATGACTCTATCTATCTCATTCCTTTCATCCATATGCATATCGTTTTCATGTTCAAGCAAGTATTGCTCTAAAGGATCAGTAGGAGGCACATCAATAGAAGTAAGAGCAATAATTTCATCCTTACTAGACAATTCTTTTTCATGAGGTTGTCTACCAAACTTAGAAAAATTAAATTCATGTGACACACCTCCAAAGCCAATAGTAATAGTTTGTTTCTCACAATCAATTTGAGCATTAATAGTATTGAGGAAAGGTCTACCGAATATGATGGGACAAAAGCTATCTTGTGTGGTAGCAAGAACGAGAAAATCAGTAGGATACTTAGTTTTACCACACAAGACTTCAACATCTCTAACAATTCCCACAGGGCACATAGTATCTCTATTAGCAAGTTTAATAGTAACATCAATAAATTCCATCTCGACAGGTGCAATCTCATCTTTAATTTCATTATATAAAGATTGAGGTATTGCACTAACACTAGCACCCATGTCACATAAACCATGATAACAATGATCTCCTATCTCACTAGTAGAAAAAAGACCTTTCGTCCCGAGCTTTAGTCTCGGTCTGGTCATGAACCAGTACTAAAGATGGTATTAGTCCTGGTTCGTGCCGGCTACAACGGCTAGGAGCAGGGCGGCCTTTAGTACCGGCTCATGAGGGACCTTTAGTACCGGTTCGTCTCACGAGCCGGTACTAAAGGGGGTGTGGCAGGGTTTTGGTCAGACATGGGCCTCGCTTGCACCTTTAGTACCGGCTGGTGTCACCAGCCGGTACTAAAGGGCAACCTTTAGAACCGGCTGGTGACACCAGCCGGTACTAAAGACTTCCTACATATACATCCGTCCGCAGCCGATCGAAAGAGCTCTGTTTTCTCCCCTGTTCTTGTTCTTGCTCGAAGCTCATCCTCCATTTGCCAAGGATTTGTCAAGATTTAAAGGCACCCCATCTATCCAAGTGTTCATAAAGGTTAGCAACTTTGCTCCTTCATCTCTTGCTAGATTAGCTTTTTGTATGCTCAAAGATATGTGATATGTGATTTGTGGGAGTTTATTTGATTTATATCCATTTTGAGCTCAAATTAACTTGTTAGGTTGCATATGTGTAGGTGTGGTTTATTTGGTGTGCCTTCCCATGTTCTTCTTCTTGCTCGAAGCCCATCCTCCATTTTGCCAAGGATTTGTCAAGATTTAAAGGCACCCCATCTATCCAAGTGTTCATAAAGGTTAGCAACTTTGCTCCTTCATCTCTTGCTAGATTAGCTTGTAGTATGCTCAAAGATATGTGATATGTGATTTGTGGGAGTTTATTTGATTTATATCCAATTTGAGCTCAAATTAACTTGTTAGGTTGCATATGTGTAGGTGTGGTTTATTTGGTGTGCCTTCCCACCATCCCCGGCCGTCCTAACCACCGTCCATCGTCCGCACCATCTCGTCGTGGCACTGGCCACCTTGGTGAGCCTCTTGTTCTTCTTAAAATCTTTAAAAAAAATTTACTTGTATGATTTAGATAGCTGCGTGTACGATTTACTTACTCGTATTATTGTTAGTTATTCTATAGTGTAATGGTTATGGTATCCGCCCACGTCGGCCCTCGTCCAGTCTATGATTTAGATGTGGTATGTCGTTAATTATCTTCTATAACTATTTCACACATCATCTAATGTCTATGACAATTAATTATGCCACCAAATTGACGTAGATATTTTTATCTATAGGAAGTAGTTGAACCAGAAATTCCAACCGACTATGCAATTCTGCTCGAGAAATTAACACAAGCTGAAAAAGAAATTGATCATTTGAAAGAAAAATTGAAAAGAACTGAAGATGAGAAGATGGGATTGGAGTTTCATGTTGCCGATATCGTCGATGATCACAAGAACAAGATGGTTGGAATGCGCTTGAAGCTTAGAAAGATTAGAAAATATGCCATTGATAAAGAGGCTTGGTATCATTATGCTGTTGGCTCAATTGTTGCTTTAGTTGCGATTATGATCGCATTTGTTGTTGTATTCACATATTTTAGATAGTTGGTGTTGTTTTATGAGATGTATATGTATGAACTATAAGTATCCATTACTTGCAGTAATAACATTTGGTCACTGCTAGCTCTACTTTTGGTTGTAATGTGATGATGAAGTTGTATTAATTTGGTCACTTCGATGTTGTGTAGTGAACATGAGCCGGCAATGGATGTACGATGACCGACTAAGTCCAGGGTTTCTTAATGGCCTGCATGATTTTATTCGTGTGGCTGAGACAAATAAGCAGAATGGTTTCATGTGTTGTCCATGTTGTGATTGTAAGAATGATAGGAATTACTCTAACTCAAAAACCCTTCACTACCACCTGCTGAAGTCCGGTTTCATGTCCGGCTATAGCTTTTGGACCAAGCACGGAGAAAGAGGGGTTATAATGGAAGACAATGAAGAAGAAGAGGATGATGACAACTATCCTTTCGCTGATACAACAATGGGGGAAGCTGAAGAAGAGGCATCAATGGGGGAAGCTGAAGAAGAGGCATCAGATGAGCCCGCTGATGATTTGGGTCAGGTCATTGCTGATGCAAAGAGAAACTGCAAAAATGATAAGGAGAGGTTGAAGTTGAAACGCGTGTTAGAGGATCACAAGAAATTATTGTATCCAAATTGTGAAGATGACCAGAAAAAGCTGGGTACCATGCTGGAATTGCTACAATGGAAGGCGAAGAATGGTGTAATTGACAAGGGATTTCAAGAATTGCTGATAATGATAAAGAAGATGCTTCCAAAGGATAATGAATTGCCTGAAAGTACGTACGAAGCAAAGAAGGTTGTCTACCCTCTAGGATTAGAGGTGCAGAAGATACATGCATGCCCTAATGACTGCATCCTCTATCGTGGTGAGGAGTACGACAATTTGGATGCATGCCCGGTATGCGGTGCACTGCACTACAAGATCCCCCGCGATGACCCTGGTGATGTGGAGGGCGAACGCCACAGGAAGAGGGTTCCTGCCAAGGTGATGTGGTATGCTCCTATAATACCACGGTTGAAACATTTGTTCAAAAACAAAGAGCATGCCAAGTTGTTGCGATGGCACAAAGAAGAACATAAGAAAGACGGGATGTTGAGAGCACCCGCTGATGGGTCGCAGTGGAGAAAAATCGAGAGGGAGTTCGAGGACTTTGCAGCTGATGCAACGAACTTATGGTTTGGTCTTACACGGCATGAATCTTTTTGGCGAGCAGAGCTCCAGTCACAGCACCTGGCCCGTGACTCTATGTATCTACAACCTTCCTCCTTGGTTGTGCATGAAGCGGAAGTTCATTATGATGCCAGTGCTCATTCAAGGCCCTAAGCAACCCGGCAATGACATTGATGTCTACCTAAGGCCACTAGTTGATGAACTTCTACAGTTGTGGAAAAAACCAGGTGTGCGTGTGTGGGATGCACACACATAGAAGGAAATTGACCTACGAGCGTTGCTGTTTGTAACCATCAATGATTGACCCGCTCTTAGTAACCTTTCAGGACATACAAACAAGGGATACAATGCATGCACGCACTATTTAGATGATACTGAAAGTATATATTTGGATAAATGTAAGAAGAATGTGTACCTGGGACATCGTCAATTTCTACCGATCAAGCATATCTTAAGAAAGGCAGGCAACCATTTCAAAGGTGAGCCAGATAACCGCAAGAAGCCTGTCCTCTGTACTGGTGAATATATATTTGATATGGTCAAGTATTTACAGGTAATCTTTGGAAAGGGTCCTGGCGGACAATCTGTTCCGGATGACGCCAACGGACACGCGCCCATGTGTAAGAAGAAATCTATATTTTGGGAACTTGAATATTGGAAAGCCCTAGAGGTCCGCAATGCAATCCATGTGATGCATGTGACGAAGAATCTTTGTGTGAACCTGCTAGGCTTCTTGGGCGTGTATGGAAAGACAAAAGATACACTAGAGGCATGGGAGGACAAGCAAAGAATTAATGAAAAAGACGGCATGCCTCCAAAGCAGTATCAAGGTCCTACCAGCTACGCTCTTATGAAAGAAGAGAAGGAAATCTTTTTTGAATGCCTTCTCAGTATCAATGTCCCGTCTGGCTTCTCGTCGAATATGAAGGGAATAATAAATATGGCAAATAAAAAAATTCAAAATCTAAAGTCTCATGACTGCCACGTGATTATGACGCAATTACTTCCAGTTGCACTTAGGGGGCTTCTACCGAAAAATGTTCGATTAGCCATTGTGAAGCTATGTGCATTGCTCAATGCAATTTCTCAGAAGGTAATCGATCCAGAAATCCTACCAAGGTTACAGAATGACCTGGTCCAATGTCTTGTCAGTTTCGAGTTGGTGTTCCCTCCATCCTTCTTCAATATTATGACGCACGTCCTAGTGCACCTATTCGAAGAGATTAACATTCTGGGTCCTGTATTTCTACACAATATGTTCCCCTTCGAGAGGTTCATGGGAGTCTTAAAGAAATATGTTCATAACCGTGCTAGGCCAGAAGGAAGCATCGCCAAGGGATATGGAACAGAGGAGGTTATTGAGTTTTGTGTTGACTTTTTTCCTGACATTAAGCCGATTGGTCTTCCTGAATCGCGACATGAGGGGAGACTGGGTGGAGAAGGCACATTAGGAAAGAAAGAAGCAATAAATATGAAAGGGCATTCTTTCACTCAAGCACACTACATGGTTCTACAAAATTCCACCTTGGTGACTCCATATATGGAGGAACACAAGGATATTGTACGGTCCAAGAACCCGGAGCAGTCTGACCCCTGGATTGAACGTAAACACATGGAGACTTTTGCCAGTTGGTTGCAAACAAATCTCATCAATGACAACGATGTTCCAGATGAACTGTACTAGTTGGCCAAGACACCAAGTTCGACTGTAACAACTTTCAAAGGGTACGAGATAAATGGGAATACATTTTACACGATCGCCCAAGAAAAGAAGAGCACCAACCAAAACAGTGGTGTCCGCTATGATGCAACCAACTTTGAAGACACATATTATGGTTACATAGAGGAGATATGGGAACTTGACTATGGACCTGATCTTAAGGTCCCTTGGTTTCGGTGCAAATGGGTCAAATATACTGGAGGCGGGGTACAGGTACACCCGCAGTACGGAATGATAACAGTGGATCTCAACAATCTTGGATACATAGATGACTCATTCGTCCTAGCCAATGATGTGGCTCAAGTTTTCTATGTGAAGGACATGTCTAGCAAACCGAGGAGAAAAAAGATAAGGAAGCGAATACATCATACGATGAGCCAAAGCGCCACATAGTTCTTTCAGGGAAAAGAAACATTGTGGGAGTGGAGGACAAGACATACATGTCCCAAGATTAGGAAAAGTTTCATGAAATCCCTCCCTTCAGAGTGAAGACTAACCCAAGCATCCTGTTAAATGATGAAGATTATCCATGGTTACGACGCAATCATAAGAAAGGGACAAACACGCAGAAAAAGTCTTACACCGCGAGATCCCACTCTGGGATGTGACCGGCTTCACCGTCATCACTTTCTATATATTTATGTGAAGGACATGAATGCATTTGCTAGCTAGCATGGTATATCTTTGTAACAGTTTGTACACGAAGTGCATCCAGTTTTTGCCGTAACCCTCTCAACTCTCTAGAAGTTGCTATGTGGGTGAAATTATGATGTCATGCCAAGTTACAACCTTTTCAGAGTTCATTTGTACTGATTTTCAAATTCAGGGTCATTTAGCTCAAAATAAATCATTAAATGCATGAAAAATATCAAATGAAGTCAGAAAGGGTTGAAAATTGATGATGTGCCTTTGAATGGTGCATATTGAACACACAAAAAGTATGTAGTTAAAATAAGTTATTAAAAATGAAATCCCTTTGTAATAGATGAGTTTTCGTCCGAAACCCTCATACTTCTTATGAGATTGTCCAATTTGTACACGAAATGCATCGAGCTTTTGCCGTAACCCTCTCACCTCTCTAGAAGTTGCTATGTGGGTAAAATTATGATGTCATGGCAAGTTACAACCTTTTCAGAGTTCATTTGAACTACTTTTCAAATTCAGGGTCATTTAGCTCAAAATATATCATTAAATGCATGAAAAATATCAAATGAAGTCAGAAAGGGTTGAAAATTGATGATGTGCCTTTGAATGGTGCATATTGAACACACAACAAGTATGGAGTTAAAATAAGTTATTAAAAATGAAATCCCTTTGTAATAGATGAGTTTTCGTCCGAAACCCTCATACTTCTTATGAGATTGTCCAATTTGTACACGAAGTGCATCCAGTTTTTACCGTAACCCTCTCAACTCTCTAGAAGTTGCTATGTGGGTGAAATTGTGATGTCATGCCAAGTTACAACCGTTTCAGAGTTCATTTGTACTGCTTTTCAAATTCAGGGTCATTTAGCTCAAAATAAATCATTAAATGCATGTAAAATATCAAATGAAGTCCGAAAGGGTTGAAAATTGATAATGTGCCTTCGAATGGTGCATATTGAACACACAAAAAGTATGGAGTTAAAATACGTTATTAAAAATGAAATCCCTTTGTAATAGACGAGTTTTCGTACGAAACCCTCATACTTCTTATGAGATTGTCCAATTTGTACACGAAGTGCATCCAATTTTTGCCGTAACCCGCTCAACTCTCTATAAGTTGCTATGTGGGTTAAATTATGATGTCATGCCAAGTAACAACCTTTTCAGAATCCATTTGTACTGCTTTTCAAATTCAGGGTCATCTAGCGCAAAATAAATCATTAAATGCATGAAAAATATCAAATGAAGTCAGGAAGGGTTGAAAATTGATGATGTGCCTTTTAATGGTGCATATTCAACACACAAAAATTATGGAGTTAAAATAAGTTATTAAAAATGAAATCCATTGGTAATAGATGAGTTTTCATTCGAAACCCTGATACTTCTTATGAGATTGTCCAATTTGTACACGAAGTGCATCCAGTTTTTGCCGTAACCCTCTCAACTCTTTAGAAGTTGCTATGTGGGTGAAATTATGATGTCATGCCAAGTTACAACCTTTTCAGAGTTCATTTGTATTGCTTTTCAAATTCAGGGTCATTTAGCTCAAAATAAATCATTACATGCATGAAAAGTATCAAATGAAGTGAGAAAGGGTTGAAAATGATGATGTGCCTTTGAATGGTGCATATTGAACACACAAAAATTATGTAGTTAAAATAAGTTATGAAAAATGAAATCCCTTTGTAATAGATGAGTTTTCGTCCGAAACCCTCATACTTCTTATGAGATTGTCCAATTTGTACACGAAGTGCATCCAGTTTTTGCCGTAACCCTCTCACCTCTCTAGAAGTTGCTATGTGGGTTAAATTATGATGTCTTGCCAAGTTACAACCTTTTCAGAGTTCATTTGTACTGCTTTTCAAATTCAGGGTCATTTAGCTTAAAATAAATCAATAAATGCATGAAAAATATCATATGAAGTCAAAAGGGTTGAAAATTGATGATGTGCCTTTGAATGGTGCATATTGAACACACAAAAAGTATGGAGTTAAAATAAGTTATTAAAAATGAAATCCCTTTGTAATAGATGAGTTTTCGTCCGAAACCCTCATACTTCTTATGAGATTGTCCAATTTGTACACGAAGTGCATCCAGTTTTTACCGTAACCCTCTCAACTCTCTAGAGTTTGCTATGTGGGTGAAATTGTGATGTCATGCCAAGTTACAACCTTTTCAGAGTTCATTTGTACTGCTTTTCAAATTCAAGGTCATTTAGCTCAAAATAAATCATTAAATGCATGAAAAATATCAAATGAAGTCCGAAAGGGTTGAAAATTGATGATGTGCCTTTGAATGGTGCATATTGAACACACAAAAAGTATGGAGTTAAAATACGTTATTAAAAATGAAATCCCTTTGTAATAGATGAGTTTTCGTCCGAAACCCTCATACTTCTTATGAGATTGTCCAATTTGTACACGAAGTGCATCCAATTTTTGCCGTAACCCGCTCAACTCTCTAGAAGTTGCTATGTGGGTTAAATTATGATGTCAGGCCAAGTAACAACCTTTTCAGAGTTCATTTGTACTGCTTTTCAAATTCAGGGTCATTTAGAGCAAAATAAATCATTAAATGCATGAAAAATATCAAATGAAGTTAGGAAGGGTTGAAAATTGATGATGTGCCTTTTAATGGTGCATATTCAACACACAAAAAGTATGGAGTTAAAATAAGTTATTAAAAATGAAATCCATTGGTAATAGATGAGTTTTCATCCGAAACCCTGATACTTCTTATGAGATTGTCCAATTTGTACACGAAGTGCATCCAGTTTTTGCCGTAACCCTCTCAACTCTCTAGAAGTTGCTATGTGGGTGAAATTCATGCCAAGTTACAACCTTTTCAGAGTTCATTTGTATTGCTTTTCAAATTCAGGGTCATTTAGCTCAAAATAAATCATTAAATGCATGAAAAGTATCAAATGAAGTGAGAAAGGGTTGAAAAATGATGATGTGCCTTTGAATGGTGCATATTGAACACACAAAAAGTATGTAGTTAAAATAAGTTTTTAAAAATGAAATCCCTTTGTAATAGACGAGTTTTCGTCCGAAACCCTCATACTTCCTATGAGATTGTCCAATTTGTACACGAAGTGCATGCAGTTTTTGCCGTAACCCTCTCACCTCTCTAGAAGTTGCTATGTGGGTGAAATTATGATGTCTTGCCAAGTTACAACCTTTTCAGAGTTCATTTGTACTGCTTTTCAAATTCAGGGTCATTTAGCTCAAAATAAATCAATAAATGCATGAAAAATATCATATGAAGTCAAAACGGTTGAAAATAGATGATGTGCCTTTGAATGGTGCATATTGAACACACAAAAAGTATGGAGTTAAAATAAGTTATTAAAAATGGAATCCCTTTGTAATAGATGAGTTTTCGTCCGAAACCCTCATACTTCTTATCAGATTGTCCAATTTGTACATGAAGTGCATCCAGTTTTTACCGTAACCCTCACAACTGTCTAGAAGTTGCGATGTGGGTGAAATTATGATGTCATGCCAAGTTACAACCTTTTCAGAGTTCATTTGTACTGCTTTTCAAATTCAGGGGCATTTAGCTCAAAAGAAATCATTTAATGCATGAAAAATATCAAATGAAGTCAGAAAGGGTTGAAAATTGATGATGTGCCTTTCAATGGAGCATATTGAACACACAAAAAGTATGGAGTTAAAATAAGTTATTAAAAATGAAATCCCTTTGTAATAGATGAGTTTTCGTCCGAAACCCTGATACTTCTTATGAGATTGTCCAATTTGTACGTGAAGTGCATCCAGTTTTTACCGTAACCCTCTCAACTCTCTAGAAGTTGCTATGTGGGTGAAATTATGATGTCATGCCAAGTTACAATCTTTTCAGAGTTCATTTGTACTGCTTTTCAAATTCAGGGTCATTTATCTCAAAATAAATCATTAAATGCATGAAAAATATCAAATGAAGTCAGAAAGGGTTGAAAATTGATGATGTGCCTTTGATTGGTGCATATGGAACACACAAAAAGTATGGAGTTAAAATAAGTTATTAAAAATGAAATCCCTTTGTAATAGATGAGTTTTCGTGCGAAAGCCTCATACTTCTTATGAGATTGTCCAATTTCTACATGAAGTGCATCCAGTTTTTATCGTAACCCTCTCAACTCTCTAGAAGTTGCTATGTGGGTGAAATTATGATGTCATGCCAAGTTACAACCTTTTCAGAGTTCATTTGTACTGCTTTTCAAATTCAGGGTCATTTAGCTCAAACTAAATCATTAAATGCATGAAAAATATCAAATGAAGTCAGAAAGGGTTGAAAATTGATGATGTGCCTTTGATTGGTGCATATGGAACACACCAAAAGTATGGAGTTAAAATAAGTTATTAAAAATGAAATCCCTTTGTAATAGATTAGTTTTCGTCCGTAACCCTCATACTTCTTATGAGATTGTCCAATTTGTACACGAAGTGTATCCAGTTTTTGCCGTAACCCTCTCACCTCTCTAGAAGTTGATATGTGGGTGAAATTATGATGTCTTGCCATGTTACAACCTTTTCAGAGTTCATTTGTACTGCTTTTCAAATTCAGGGTCATTTAGATCAAAATAAATCATTAAATGCATGGAAAATATCAAATGAAGTGAGAAAGGGTTGAAAATTGATTATGTGCCTTCGAATGGTGCATATTGAACACACAAAAAGTATGGAGTTAAAATAAGTTATTAAAAATGAAATCCCTTTGTAATAGATGAGTTTTCGTCCGAAACCCTCATACTTCTTATGAGATTGTCCAATTTGTACACGAAGTGCATCCAATTTTTGTCGTAACCCTCTCAACTCTCTATAAGTTGCTATGTGGGTGAAATTATGATGTCATGCCAAGTTACAACCTTTTCAGAGTTCAGTTGTACTGCTTTTCAAATTAAGGGTCATCTAGCTCAAAATAAATCAATAAATGCCTGAAAAATATCAAATGAAGTCAGAAAGGGTTGAAAATTGATGATGTGCCTTTTAATGGTGCATATTCAACACACAAAAAGTATGGAGTTAAAATAAGTTATTAAAAATGAAATCCATTGGTAATAGATGAGTTTTCATTCGAAACCCTGATACTTCTTATGAGATTGTCCAATTTGTACACGAAGTGCATCCAGTTTTTGCCGTAACCCTCTCAACTCTCTAGAAGTTGCTATGTGGGTGAAATTATGATGTCATGCCAAGTTACAACCTTTTCAGAGTTCATTTGTATTGCTTTTCAAATTCAGGGTCATTTAGCTCAAAATAAATCATTAAATGCATGAAAAGTATCAAATGAAGTGAGAAAGGGTTGAAAATGATGATGTGCCTTTGAATGGTGCATATTGAACACACAAAAAGTATGGAGTTAAAATAAGTTAATAAAAATGAAATCCCTTTGTAATAGATGAGTTTTCGCCCGAAACCCTCATACTTCTTATGAGATTGTCCAATTTGTACATGAAGTGCATTCAGTTTTTGCCGTAACCCTCTCACCTCTCTAGAAGTTGCTATGTGGGTGAAATTATGATGTCTTGCCAAGTTACAACCTTTTCAGAGTTCATTTGTACTGCTTTTCAAATTCAGGGTCATTTAGCTTAAAATAAATCAATAAATGCATGAAAAATATCATATGAAGTCAAAAGGGTTGAAAATTGATGATGTGCCTTTGAATGGTGCATATTGAACACACAAAAAGTATGGAGTTAAAATAAGTTATTAAAAATGAAATCCCTTTGTAATAGATGAGTTTTCGTCCGAAACCCTCATACTTCTTATGAGATTGTCCAATTTGTACACGAAGTGCATCCAGTTTTTACCGTAACCCTCTCAACTCTCTAGAGTTTGCTATGTGGGTGAAATTGTGATGTCATGCCAAGTTACAACCTTTTCAGAGTTCATTTGTATTGCTTTTCAAATTCAGGGTCATTTAGCTCAAAATAAATCATTAAATGCATGAAAAGTATCAAATGAAGTGAGAAAGGGTTGAAAAATGATGATGTGCCTTTGAATGGTGCATATTGAACACACAAAAAGTATGTAGTTAAAATAAGTTATTAAAAATGAAATCCCTTTGTAATAGATGAGTTTTCGTCCGAAACCCTCATACTTCTTATGAGATTGTCCAATTTGTACACGAAGTGCATCCAGTTTTTGCCGTAACCCTCTCACCTCTCTAGAAGTTGATATGTGGGTGAAATTATGATGTCTTGCCATGTTACAACCTTTTCAGAGTTCATTTGTACTGCTTTTCAAATTCAGGGTCATTTAGATCAAAATGAATCATTAAATGCATGGAAAATATCAAATGAAGTGAGAAAGGGTTGAAAATTGATTATGTGCCTTCGAATGGTGCATATTGAACACACAAAAAGTATGGAGTTAAAATAAGTTATTAAAAATGAAATCCCTTTGTAATAGATGAGTTTTCGTCCGAAACCCTCATACTTCTTATGAGATTGTCCAATTTGTACACGAAGTGCATCCAATTTTTGTCGTAACCCTCTCAACTCTCTATAAGTTGCTATGTGGGTGAAATTATGATGTCATGCCAAGTTACAACCTTTTCAGAGTTCAGTTGTACTGCTTTTCATATTAAGGGTCATCTAGCTCAAAATAAATCAATAAATGCCTGAAAAATATCAAATGAAGTCAGAAAGGTTTGAAAATTGATGATGTGCCTTTGAATTGTCCATATTGAACACACAAAAAGTATGTAGTTTAAATAAGTTATTAAAAATGAAATCCCTTTGTAATAGATGAGGTTTCGTCCGAAACCCTCATACTTCTTATGAGATTGTCCAATTTGTACACGAAGTGTATCCAATTTTTGCTGTAACCCTCTCAACTCTCTAGAAGTTGCTATGTGAGTGAAATTATGATGTCTTGCCAAGTAACAACCTTTTCAGAGTTCATTTGTACTGCTTTTCAAATTCAAGGTCATTTAGCTCAAAATAAATCATTAAATGCATGAAAAATATCAAATGAAGTCAGAAAGGGTTGAAAATTGATGATGTGCCTTTGAATGGTGCATATTGAACACACAAAAAGTATGGAGTTAAAATAAGTTATTAAAAATGAAATCCCTTTGTAATAGATGAGTTTTCGTCCGGAACCCTCACACTTCTTATGAGATTGTCCAATTTGTACACGAAGCGCATGCAGTTTTTACCGTAACCCTCTCAACTCTCTAGAAGTTGCTATGTGGGTGAAATTATGATGTCATGCCAAGTTACAACCTTTTCAGAGTTCATTTGTATTGCTTTTCAAATTCAGGGTCATTTAGCTCAAAATAAATCATTAAATGCATGAAAAGTATCAAATGAAGTGAGAAAGGGTTGAAAAATGATGATGTGCCTTTGAATGGTGCATATTGAACACACAAAAAGTATGTAGCTAAAATAAGTTATTAAAAATGAAATCCCTTTGTAATAGATGAGTTTTCGTCCGAAACCCTCATACTTCTTATGAGATTGTCCAATTTGTACACGAAGTGCATCCAGTTTTTGCCGAAACCCTCTCACCTCTCTAGAAGTTGCTATGTGGGTGAAATTATGATGTCTTGCCAAGTTACAACCTTTTCAGAGTTCATTTGTACTGCTTTTCAAATTCAGGGTCATTTAGCTCAAAATAAATCAATAAATGCATGAAAAATATCATATGAAGTCAAAAGGGTTGAAAATTGATGATGTGCATTTTAATGGTGCATATTGAACACACAAAAAGTATGGAGTTAAAATAAGTTATTAAAAATGAAATCCCTTTGTAATAGATGAGTTTTCGTCCGAAACCCTCATACTTCTTATGAGATTGTCCAATTTGTACACGAAGTGCATTCAGTTTTTGCCGTAACCCTCTCACCTCTCTAGAAGTTGCTATGTGGGTGAAATTATGATGTCTTGCCAAGTTACAACCTTTTCAGAGTTCATTTGTACAGCTTTTCAAATTCAGGGTCATTTAGCTTAAAATAAATCAATAAAAGCATGAAAAATATCATATGAAGTCAAAAGGGTTGAAAATTGATGATGTGCCTTTGAATGGTGCATATTGAACACACAAAAAGTATGGAGTTAAAATAAGTTATTAAAATGAAATCCCTTTGTAATAGATGAGTTTTCGTCCAAAACCCTCATACTTCTTATGAGATTGTCCAATTTGTACACGAAGTGCATCCAGTTTTTACCGTAACCCTCTCAACTCTCTAGAGTTTGCTATGTGGGTGAAATTGTGATGTCATGCCAAGTTACAACATTTTCAGAGTTCATTTGTACTTCTTTTCAAATTCAGGGTCATTTAGCTCAAAATAAATCATTAAATGCATGAAAAATATCAAATGAAGTCCGAAAGGGTTGAAAATTGATGATGTGCCTTTGAATGGTGCATATTGAACACACAAAAAGTATGGAGTTAAAATACGTTATTAAAAATGAAATCCCTTTGTAATAGATGAGTTTTCGTCCGAAACCCTCATACTTCTTATGAGATTGTCCAATTTGTACACGAAGTGTATCCAATTTTTGCCGTAACCCGCTCAACTCTCTAGAAGTTGCTATGTGGGTTAAATTATGATGTCATGCCAAGTAACAACCTTTTCAGAGTTCATTTGTACAGCTTTTCAAATTCAGGGTCATTTAGAGCAAAATAAATCATTAAATGCATGAAAAATATCAAATGAAATTAGGAAGGGTTGAAAATTGATGATGTGCCTTTTAATGGTGCATATTCAACACACAAAAAGTATGGAGTTTAAATAAGTTATTAAAAATGAAATCCATTGGTAATAGATGAGTTTTCATCCGAAACCCTGATACTTCTTATGAGATTGTCCAATTTGTACACGAAGTGCATCCAGTTTTTGCCGTAACCCTCTCAACTCTCTAGAAGTTGCTATGTGGGTGAAATTCATGCCAAGTTACAACCTTTTCAGAGTTCATTTGTATTGCTTTTCAAATTCAGGGTCATTTAGCTCAAAATAAATCATTAAATGCATGAAAAGTATCAAATGAAGTGAGAAAGGGTTGAAAAATGATGATGTGCCTTTGAATGGTGCATATTGAACACACAAAAAGTATGTAGTTAAAATAAGTTATTAAAAATGAAATCCCTTTGTAATAGATGAGTTTTCGTCCGAAACCCTCATACTTCTTATGAGATTGTCCAATTTGTACACGAAGTGCATCCAGTTTTTGCCGTAACCCTCTCACCTCTCTAGAAGTTGATATGTGGGTGAAATTATGATGTCTTGCCATGTTACAACCTTTTCAGAGTTCATTTGTACTGCTTTTCAAATTCAGGGTCATTTAGATCAAAATGAATCATTAAATGCATGGAAAATATCAAATGAAGTGAGAAAGGGTTGAAAATTGATTATGTGCCTTCGAATGGTGCATATTGAACACACAAAAAGTATGGAGTTAAAATAAGTTATTAAAAATGAAATCCCTTTGTAATAGATGAGTTTTCGTTCGAAACCCTCATACTTCTTATGAGATTGTCCAATTTGTACACGAAGTGCATCCAATTTTTGTCGTAACCCTCTCAACTCTCTATAAGTTTCTATGTGGGTGAAATTATGATGTCATGCCAAGTTACAACCTTTTCAGAGTTCAGTTGTACTGCTTTTCAAATTAAGGGTCATCTAGCTCAAAATAAATCAATAAATGCCTGAAAAATATCAAATGAAGTCAGAAAGGTTTGAAAATTGATGATGTGCCTTCGAATTGTCCATATTGAACACACAAAAAGTATGTAGTTTAAATAAGTTATTAAAAATGAAATCCCTTTGTAATAGATGAGGTTTCGTCCGAAACCCTCATACTTCTTATGAGATTGTCCAATTTGTACACGAAGTGTATCCAATTTTTGCCGTAACCCTCTCAACTCTCTAGAAGTTGCTATGTGGGTGAAATTATGATGTCTTGCCAAGTAACAACCTTTTCAGAGTTCATTTGTACTGCTTTTCAAATTCAAGGTCATTTAGCTCAAAATAAATCATTAAATGCATGAAAAATATCAAATGAAGTCAGAAAGGGTTGAAAATTGATGATGTGCCTTTGAATGGTGCATATTGAACACACAAAAAGTATGGAGTTAAAATAAGTTATTAAAAATGAAATCCCTTTGTAATAGATGAGTTTTCGTCCGGAACCCTCACACTTCTTATGAGATTGTCCAATTTGTACACGAAGTGCATCCAGTTTTACCGTAACCCTCTCAACTCTCTAGAAGTTGCTATGTGGGTGAAATTATGATCTCATGCCAAGTTACAACCTTTTCAGAGTTCATTTGTATTGCTTTTCAAATTCAGGGTAATTTAGCTCAAAATAAATCATTAAATGCATGAAAAGTATCAAATGAAGTGAGAAAGGGTTGAAAAATGATGATGTGCCTTTGAATGGTGCATATTGAACACACAAAAAGTATGTAGCTAAAATAAGTTATTAAAAATGAAATCCCTTTGTAATAGATGAGTTTTCGTCCGAAACCCTCATACTTCTTATGAGATTGTCCAATTTGTACACGAAGTGCATCCAGTTTTTGCCGAAACCCTCTCACCTCTCTAGAAGTTGCTATGTGGGTGAAATTATGATGTCTTGCCAAGTTACAACCTTTTCAGAGTTCATTTGTACTGCTTTTCAAATTCAGGGTCATTTAGCTCAAAATAAATCAATAAATGCATGAAAAATATCATATGAAGTCAAAAGGGTTGAAAATTGATGATGTGCCTTTGAATGGTGCATATTGAACACACAAAAAGTATGGAGTTAAAATAAGTTATTAAAAATGGAATCCCTTTGTAATAGATGAGTTTTCGTCCGAAACCCTCATACTTCTTATGAGATTGTCCAATTTGTACATGAAGTGCATCCAGTTTTTACCGTAACCATCACAACTGTCTAGAAGTTGCGATGTGGGTGAAATTATGATGTCATGCCAAGTTACAACCTTTTCAGAGTTCATTTGTACTGATTTTCAAATTCAGGGTCATTTAGATCAAAATAAATCATTTAATGCATGAAAAATATCAAATGAAGTCAGAAAGGGTTGAAAATTGATGATGTGCCTTTTAATGGAGCATATTGAACACACAAAAAGTAAGGAGTTAAAATAAGTCGTTAAAAATGAAATCTCTTTGTAATAGATGAGTTTTCGTCCGAAACCCTCATACTTCTTATGAGATTGTCCAATTTGTACATGAAGTGCATCCAGTTTTTACCGTAACCCTCTCAACTCTCTAGAAGTTGCTATCTGGGTGAAATTATGATGTCATGCCAAGTTACAACCTTTTCAGAGTTCATTTGTACTGCTTTTCAAATTCAGGGTCATTTAGCTCAAAATAAATCATTAAATGCATGAAAAATATCAAATGAAGTCAGAAAGGGTTGAAAATTGATGATGTGCCTTTGATTGGTGCATATGGAACACACCAAAAGTATGGAGTTAAAATAAGTTATTAAAAATGAAATCCCTTTGTAATAGATGAGTTTTCGTCCGAAACCCTCATACTTCTTATGAGATTGTCCAATTGGTACACGAAGTGCATCCAGTTTTTGCCGTAACCCTCTCACCTCTCTAGAAGTTGATATGTGGGTGAAATTATGATTTCTTGCCATGTTACAACCTTTTCAGAGTTCATTTGTACTGCTTTTCAAATTCAGGGTCATTTAGATCAAAATAAATCATTAAATGCATGGAAAATATCAAATGAAGTGAGAAAGGGTTGAAAATTGATTATGTGCCTTCGAATGGTGCATATTGAACACACAAAAAGTATGGAGTTAAAATAAGTTATTAAAAATGAAATCCCTTTGTAGTAGATGAGTTTTCGTCCGAAACCCTCATACTTCTTATGAGATTGTCCAATTTGTACACGAAGTGCATCCAAGTTTTGTCGTAACCCTCTCAACTCTCTATAAGTTGCTATGTGGGTGAAATTATGATGTCATGCCAAGTTACAACCTTTTCAGAGTTCAGTTGTACTGCTTTTCAAATTAAGGGTCATCTAGCTCAAAATAAATCAATAAATGCCTGAAAAATATCAAATGAAGTCAGAAAGGGTTGAAAATTGATGATGTGCCATTGAATTGTCCATATTGAACACACAAAAAGTATGTAGTTTAAATAAGTTATTAAAAATGAAATCCCTTTGTAATAGATGAGTTTTCGTCCGAAACCCTCATACTTCTTATGAGATTGTCCAATTTGTACACAAAGTGTATCCAATTTTTGCCATAACCCTCTCAACTCTCTTGAAGTTTCTATGTGGGTGAAATTATGATGTTTTGCCAAGTAACAACCTTTTCAGAGTTCATTTGTACTGCTTTTCAAATTCAGGGTCATTTAGCTCAAAATAAATCATTAAATGCATGAAAAATATCAAATGAAGTCAAAAAGGGTTGAAAATTGATGATGTGCCTTTGAATGTTGCATATTGAACACACAAAAAGTATGGAGTTAAAATAAGTTATTAAAAATGAAATCCCTTTGTAATAGATGAGTTTTCGTCCGGAACCCTCACACTTCTTATGAGATTGTCCAATTTGTACACGAAGTGCATCCAGTTTTTACCGTAACCCTCTCAACTCTCTTGAAGTTGCTATGTGGGTGAAATTATGATGTCATGCCAAGTTACAACCTTTTCAGAGTTCATTTGTATTGCTTTTCAAATTCAGGGTCATTTAGCTCAAAATAAATCATTAAATGCATGAAAAGTATCAAATGAAGTGAGAAAGGGTTGAAAAATGATGATGTGCCTTTGAATGGTGCATATTGAACACACAAAAAGTATGTAGTTAAAATAAGTTATTAAAAATGAAATCCCTTTGTAATAGATGAGTTTTCGTCCGAAACCCTCATACTTCTTATGAGATTGTCCAATTTGTACACGAAGTGCGTCCAGTTTTTGCCGTAACCCTCTCACCTCTCTAGAAGTTGCTATGTGGGTGAAATGTTGATGTCTTGCCAAGTTACAACCTTTTCAGAGTTCATTTGTATTGCTTTTCAAATTCAGGGTCATTTAGCTCAAAATAAATCATTAAATGCATGAAAAATATCAAATGAAGTCAGAAAGGGTTGAAAATTGATGATGTGCCTTTGATTGGTGCATATGGAACACACCAAAAGTATGGAGTTAAAATAAGTTATTAAAAATGAAATCCCTTTGTAATAGATGAGTTTTCGTCCGAAACCCTCATACTTCTTATGAGATTGTCCAATTTGTACACGAAGTGCATCCAGTTTTTGCCGTAACCCTCTCACCTCTCTACAAGTTGATATGTGGGTGAAATTATGATGTCTTGCCATGTTACAACCTTTTCAGAGTTCATTTGTACTGCTTTTCAAATTCAGGGTCATTTAGATCAAAATAAATCATTAAATGCATGGAAAATATCAAATGAAGTGAGAAAGGGTTGAAAATTGATTATGTGCCTTCGAATGGTGCATATTGAACACACAAAAAGTATGGAGTTAAAATAAGTTATTAAAAATGAAATCCCTTTGTAATAGATGAGTTTTCGTCCGAAACCCTCATACTTCTTATGAGAATGTCCAATTTGTACACGAAGTGCATCCAATTTTTGTCGTAACCCTCTCAACTCTCTATAAGTTGCTATGTGGGTGAAATTATGATGTCATGCCAAGTTACAACCTTTTCAGAGTTCAGTTGTACTGCTTTTCAAATTAGGGGTCATCTAGCTCAAAATAAATCAATAAATGCATGAAAAATATCAGATGAAGTCAAAAGGGTTGAAAATTGATGATGTGCCTTTGAATGGTGCATATTGAACACACAAAAAGTATGGAGCTAAAATAAGTTATTAAAAATGGAATCCCTTTGTAATAGATGAGTTTTCGTCCGAAATCCTCATACTTCTTATGAGATTAACCAATTTGTACATGAAGTGCATCCAGTTTTTACCGTAACCCTCACAACTGTCTAGAAGTTGCGATGTGGGTGAAATTATGATGTCATGCCAAGCTACAACCTTTTCAGAGTTCATTTGTACTGCTTTTCAAATTCAGGGTCATTTAGCTCAAAATAAATCATTTAATGCATGAAAAATATCAAATGAAGTCAGAAAGGGTTGAAAATTGATGATGTGCCTTTGAATGGAGCATATTGAACACACAAAAAGTATGGAGTTAAAATAAGTTATTAAAAATGAAATCCCTTTGTAATACATGAGTTTTCGTCCGAAACCCTCATACTTCTTATGAGATTGTCCAATTTGTACGTGAAGTGCATCCAGTTTTTACCGTAACCCTCTCAACTCTCTAGAAGTTGCGATGTGGGTGAAATTATGATGTCATGCCAAGTTACGACCTTTTCAGAGTTCATTTGTACTGCTTTTCAAATTCAGGGTCATTTAGATCAAAATAAATCATTTAATGCATGAAAAATATCAAATGAAGTCAAAAAGGGTTGAAAATTGACGATGTGCCTTCGATTGGTGCATATGGAACACACCAAAAGTATGGAGTTAAAATAAGTTATTAAAAATGAAATCCCTTTGTAATAGATGAGTTTTCGTCCGAAACCCTCATACTTCTTATGAGATTGTCCAATTTGTACATCAAGTGCATCCAGTTTTTGCCGTAACCCTCTCACCTCTCTAGAAGTTGATATGTGGGTGAAATTATGATGTCTTCCCATGTTACAACCTTTTCAGAGTTCATTTGTACTGCTTTTCAAATTCAGGGTCATTTAGATCAAAATAAATCATTAAATGCATGGAAAATATCAAATGAAGTGAGAAAGGGTTGAAAATTGATTATGTGCCTTCGAATGGTGCATATTGAACACACAAAAAGTATGGAGTTAAAATAAGTTATTAAAAATGAAATCCCTTTGTAATAGATGAGATTTCGTCCGAAACCCTCATACTTCTTATGAGATTGTCCAATTTGTACACGAAGTGCATCCAATTTTTGTCGTAACCCTCTCAACTCTCTATAAGTTGCTATGTGGGTGAAATTATAATGTCATGCCAAGTTACAACCTTTTCAGAGTTTAGTTGTACTGCTTTTCAAATTAAGGGTCATCTAGCTCAAAATAAATCAATAAATGCCTGAAAAATATCAAATGAAGTCAGAAAGGGTTGAAAATTGATGATGTGCCTTTGAATGGTCCATGTTGAACACACAAAAAGTATGTAGTTTAAATAAGTTATTAAAAATGAAATCCCTTTGTAATAGATGAGTTTTCGTCCGAAACCCTCATACTTCTTATGAGATTGTCCAATTTGTACACGAAGTGTATCCAATTTTTGCCGTAACCCTCTCAAGTCTCTAGAAGTTGCTATGTGGGTGAAATTATGATGTCATGCCAAGTTACAATCTTTTCAGAGTTCATTTGTACTGCTTTTCAAATTCAGGATCATTTAGCTCAAAATAAATCATTAAATGCATGAAAAATATCAAATGAAGTCAGAAAGGGTTGAAAATTGATGATGTGCCTTTGAATGGTGCATATTGAACACACAAAAAGTATGGAGTTAAAATAAGTTATTAAAAATGAAATCCCTTTGTAATAGATGAGTTTTCGTCTGGAACCCTCACACTTCTTATGAGATTGTCCAATTTGTACACGAAGTGCATCCAGTTTTTACCGTAACCCTCTCAACACTCTAGAAGTTGCTATGTGGGTGAAATTATGATGTCATGCCAAGTTACAACCTTTTCAGAGTTCATTTGAACTGCTTTTCAAATTAAGGGTCATTTAGCTCAACATAAATCATTAAATGCATGAAAAATATGAAATGAAGTCAGAAAGGGTTGAAAATTGATGATGTGCCTTTGAATGGTGCATATTGAACACACAAAAAGTATGGAGTTAAAATAAGTTATTAAAAATGAAATCCCTTGGTAATAGATGAGTTTTCGTCCGAAACCCTCATACTTCTTATGAGTTTGTCCAATTTGTACACGAAGTGCATCCAGTTTTTACCGTAACCCTCTCAACTCTCTAGAATTTGCTATGTGGGTGAAATTGTGATGTCATCCCAAGTTACAACCTTTTCAGAGTTCATTTGTACTGATTTTCAAATTCAGGGTCAATTAGCTCAAAATAAATCATTAAATGCATGAAAAATATCAAATGAAGTCAGAAAGGGTTGAAAATTGATGATGTGCCTTTGAATGGTGCATATTGAACACACAAAAAGTATGGAGTTAAAATAAGTTATTGAAAATGAAATCCCGTTGTAATAGATGAGTTTTCGTCCGAAACCCTCATACTTCCTATGAGATTGTCCA
Source organism: Hordeum marinum (assembly GCA_022496015.1). Classification (NCBI taxonomy): domain Eukaryota; kingdom Viridiplantae; phylum Streptophyta; class Magnoliopsida; order Poales; family Poaceae; genus Hordeum; species Hordeum marinum. Next base: position 76,748,591 of record CM039674.1, read on the forward strand.
ATTTGTACACGAAGTGCATCCAGTTTTTGCTATAACCCTCTCACCTCTCTAGAAGTTGCTATGTGGGTGAAATTATGATGTCATGCCAAGTTACAACCTTTTCAGAGTTCATTTGTACTGCTTTTCAAATTTAGGGTCATTTAGCTCAAAATAAATCGTTAAATGCATGAAAAATATCAAATGAAGTTAGAAAGGGTTGAAAATTTGTGCCTTTAAATGGTGCATATTGAACACACAAAAAGTATGGAGTTAAAATAAGTTATTAAAAATGAAATCTCTTTGTAATAGATGAATTTTCGTCCGAAACCCTCATACTTCTTATGAGATTGTCCAATTTATACACGAAGTACATCCAGTTTTTACCGTAACCCTCTCAACTGTCTAGAAGTTGCTATGTGGGTGACATTTTGATGTCATGCCAAGTTACAACCTTTTTCAGAGTTCATTTGTACTGCTTTTCAAATTCAGGGTTATTTAGCTCAAAATAAATCATTAAAAGCATGAAAAATATCAAATGAAGTCAGAAAGGGTTGAAAATTGAAGATGTGCCTTTGAATGGTGCATATTGAACACACAAAAAGTATGGAGTTAAAATAATTTATTGAAAATGAAATCCCTTTGTATAGATGAGTTTTCGTCCGAAACCCTCATACTTCTTATGAGATTGTCCAATTTGTACACGAAGTGCATCCAATTTTTGTCGTAACCCTCTCAACTCTCTAGAAGTTGCTATGTGGGTGAAATTATGATGTCATGCCAAGTAACAACCTTTTCAGAGTTCATTTGTACTGCTTTTCAAATTCAGGGACATTTAGCTCAAAATAAATCAATAAATGCATGAAAACTATCATATGAAGTCAGAAAGGGTTGAAAATTGATGATGTGCCTTTGAATGGTGCTTATTGAACACACAAAAAGTATGGAGTTAAAATAAGTTATTAAAAATGAAATCCCTTTGTAATAGATGAGTTTTCGTCCGAAACCCTCATACTTCTTATGAGATTGTCCAATTTGTACACGAAGTGCATCCAGTTTTTGCCGTAACCCTGTCACCTCTCTAGAAGTTGCTATGTGGGTGAAATTATGATGTCTTGCCAAGTTATAACCTTTTCAGAGTTCATTTGTACTGCTTTTCAAATTCAGGGTCATTTAGCTCAAAATAAATCAATAAATGCATGAAAAATATCATATGAAGTCAAAAGGGTTGAAAATTGATGATGTGCCTTTGAATGGTGCATATTGAACACACAAAAAGTATGGAGTTAAAATAAGTTATTAAAAATGGAATCCCTTTGTAATAGATGAGTTTTCGTCCGAAACCCTCATACTTCTTATGAGATTGTCCAATTTGTACATGAAGTGCATCCAGTTTTTACCGTAACCCTCACAACTGTCTAGAAGTTGCGATGTGGGTGAAATTATGATGTCATGCCAAGTTACAACCTTTTCAGAGTTCATTTGTACTGCTTTTCAAATTCAGGGTCATTTAGCTCAAAATAAATCATTTAATGCATGAAAAATATCAAATGAAGTCAGAAAGGGTTGAAAATTGGTGATGTGCCTTTGAATGGAGCATATTGAACACACAAAAAGTATGGAGTTAAAATAAGTTATTAAAAATGAAATCCCTTTGTAATAGATGAGTTTTCGTCCGAAACCCTCATACTTCTTATGAGATAGTCCAATTTGTACATGAAGTGCATCCAGTTTTTACTGTAACCCTCTCAACTCTCTAGAAGTTGCTATGTGGGTGAAATTATGATGTCATGCCAAGTTACAATCTTTTCAGAGTTCATTTGTACTGCTTTGCAAATTCAGGGTCATTTAGCTCAAAATAAATCATTAAATGCATGAAAAATATCAAATGAAGTTAGAAAGGGTTGAAAATTGATGATGTGCCTTTGATTGGTGCATATGGAACACACCAAAAGTATGGAGTTAAAATAAGTTATTAAAAATGAAATCCCTTTGTAATAGATGAGTTTTCGTCCGAAACCCTCATACTTCTTATGAGATTGTCCAATTTGTACACGAAGTGCATCCAGTTTTTGCCGTAACCCTCTCACCTCTCTAGAAGTTGATATGTGGGTGAAATTATGATGTCTTGCCATGTTACAACCTTTTCAGAGTTCAGTTGTACTGCTTTTCAAATTCAGGGTCATTTAGATCAAAATAAATCATTAAATGCATGGAAAATATCAAATGAAGTGAGAAAGGGTTGAAAATTGATTATGTGCCTTCGAATGGTGCATATTGAACACACAAAAAGTATGGAGTTAAAATAATATATTAAAAATGAAATCCCTTTGTAATAGATGAGTTTTCGTCCGAAACCCTCATACTTCTTATGAGATTGTCCAATTTGTAGACGAAGTGCATCCAATTTTTGTCGTAACCCTCTCAACTCTCTAGAAGTTGCTATGTGGGTGAAATTATGATGTCATGCCAAGTTACAACCTTTTCAGAGTTCAGTTGTACTGCTTTTCAAATTAAGGGTCATCTAGCTCAAAAGAAATCAATAAATGCCTGAAAAATATCAAATGAAGTCAGAAAGGGTTGAAAATTGATGACGTGCCTTTGAATGGTCCATATTGAACACACAAAAAGTATGTAGTTTAAATAAGTTACTAAAAATGAAATCCCTTTGTAATAGATGAGTTTTCGTCCGAAACCCTCATACTTCTGATGAGATTGTCCAATTTGTACACGAAGTGTATCCAATTTTTGCCGAAACCCTCTCAAGTCTCTAGAAGTTGCTATGTGGGTGAAATTATGATGTCATGCCAAGTTACAACCTTTTCAGAGTTCATTTGTACTGCTTTTCAAATTCAGGGTCATTTAGCTCAAAATAAAACATTCAATGCATGAAAAATATCAAATGAAGTCAGAAAGGGTTGAAAATTGATGATGTGCCTTTGAATGGTGCATATTGAACACGGAAAAAGTATGGAGTTAAAATAAGTTATTAAAAATGAAATCCCTTTGTAATAGATGAGTTTTCGTCCAGAACCCTCACACTTCTTATGATATTGTCAAATTTGTACACGAAGTGCATCCTGTTTTTACCGTAACCCTCTCAACTCTCTAGAAGTTGCTATGGGGGTGAAATTATGATGTCATGACAAGTTACAACCTTTTCAGAGTTATTTTGTACTGCTTTTCAAATTCAGGGTCATTTAGCTCAAAATAAATCATTCAATGCATGAAAAATATCAAATGAAGTCAGAAAGGGTTGAAAATTGATGATGTGCCTTTGAATGGTGCATATTGAACACACAAAAAGTATGGAGTTAAAATAAGTTATTAAAAATGAAATCCCTTGGTAATAGATGAGTTTTCGTCCGAAACCATCATACTTCTTATGAATTTGTCCAATTTGTACACGAAGTGCATCCAGTTTTTACCGTAACCCTCTCAACTCTCTAGAATTTGCTATGTGGGTGAAATTATGATGTCATTCCAAGTTACAACCTTTTCAGAGTTCATTTGTACTGATTTTCAAATTCAGGGTCAATTAGCTCAAAATAAATCATTAAATGCATGAAAAATATCAAATGAAGTCAGAAAGGGTTGAAAATTGATGATATGCCTTTGAATGGTGCATATTGAACACACAAAAAGTATGGAGTTAAAATAAGTTATTAAAAATGAAATCCCTTTGTAATAGATGAGTTTTCGTCCGAAACCCTCATCCTTCCTATGAGATTGTCCAATTTGTACACGAAGTGCATCCAGTTTTTGCTATAACCCTCTCACCTCTCTAGAAGTTGCTATGTGGGTGAAATTATGATGTCATGCCAAGTTACAACCTTTTCAGAGTTCATTTGTACTGCTTTTCAAATTCAGGGTCATTTAGCTCAAAATAAATCATTAAATGCATGCAAAATATCAAATGAAGTCAGAAAGGGTTGAAAATTTGTGCCTTTAAATGATGCATATTGAACACACAAAAATTATGGAGTTAAAATAAGTTATTAAAAATGAAATCACTTTGTAATAGATGAGTTTTCGTCCGAAACCTTCATACTTCTTATGAGATTGTCCAATTTATACACGAAGTACATCCAGTTTTTACCGTAACCCTCTCAACTGTCTAGAAGTTGCTATGTGGGTGACATTATGATGTCATGCCAAGTTACAACCTTTTTCAGAGTTCATTTGTACTGCTTTTCAAACTCAGGGTTATTTAGCTCAAAATAAATTATTAAAAGCATGAAAAATATCAAATGAAGTCAGAAAGGGCTGAAAATTGATGATGTGCCTTTGAATGGTGCATATTGAACACACAAAAAGTATGGAGTTAAAATAATTTATTCAAAATGAAATCCCTTTGTATAGATTAGTTTTCGTCCGAAACCCTCATACTTCTTATGAGATTGTCCAATTTGTACACGAAGTGCATCCAGTTTTTGCCGTAACCCTCTCACCTCTCTAGCAGTTGCTATGTGGGTGAAATTATGATGTCATGCCAAGTTACAACCTTTTCAGAGTTCATTTGTGTTGCTTTTCAAATTCTAGGTCATTTAGCTCAAAATAAATCATTAAATGCATGAAAAATATCAAATGAAGTCAGAAAGGGTTGAAAATTGATGATGTGCCTTTGAATGGTGCATATGGAACACACAAAAAGTATGGAGTTAAAATAAGTTATTAAAAATGAAATCCCTTTGTAATAGATGAGTTTTCTTCCGAAACCCTCATACTTCTTATGAGATTGTCCAATTTGTACACGAAGTGCATCCAGTTTTTACCGTAACCCTCTCACCTCTCTAGAAGTTGCTATGTGGGTGAAATTATGATGTCTTGCCAAGTTACAACCTTTTCAGAGTTCATTTGTACTGCTTTTCAAATTCAGGGACATTTAGCTCAAAATAAATCAATAAATGCATGAAAACTATCATATGAAGTCAGAAAGGGTTGAAAATTGATGATGTGCCTTTGAATGGTGCATATTGAACACACAAAAAGTATGGAGTTAAAATAAGTTATTAAAAATGAAATCCCTTTGTAATAGATGAGTTTTCGTCCGAAACCCTCATACTTCTTATGAGATTGTCCAATTTGTACATGAAGTGCATCCAGTTTTTACCGTAACCCTGTCAACTGTCTAGAAGTTGCGATGTGGGTGAAATTATGATGTCGTGCCAAGTTACAACCTTTTCAGAGTTCATTTGTACTGCTTTTCAAATTCAGGGTCATTTAGCTCAAAATAAATCATTAAATGCATGAAAAATATCAAATGAAGTCAGAAAGGGTTGAAAATTGATGATGCGCCTTTGAATGGTGCATATTGCACACAAAAAAAAGTATGGAGTTAAAATAAGTTATTAAAAATGAAATCTCTTTGTAATAGATGAGTTTTCATCCGAAACCCTCATACTTCTTATGAGATTGTCCAATTTGTACACGAAGTGCATCCAGTTTTTACCGTAACCCTCTCAACTCTCTAGAAGTTGCTACGTGGGTCAAATTATGATGTCATGCCAAGTTACAACATTTTCAGAGTTCATTTGTACTGCTTTTCAAATTCAGGGTCATTTAGATCAAAATAAATCACTAAATGCGTGAAAAATATCAAATGAAGTTAGAAAGGGTTGAAAATTGATGATGTGCCTTTGAATTGTGCATATTGAACACACAAAAGTATGGAGTTAAAGTAAGTTACTAAAAATGAAATCTCTTGGTAATAGATGAGTTTTCGTCCGAAACCCTCATACTACTTATGAGATTGTCCAATTTGTAAACGAAGTGCATCCAATTTTTGCCGTAACCCTCTCAACTCTCAAGAAGTTGCTATGTGGGTGAAATTATGATGTCATGCCAACTTACAACCTTTTCAGAGTTCATTTGTACTGTTTTTCAAATTCGGGGTCATTTAGCTCAAAATAAATCATTAAATGCATGAAAAATATCAAATGAAGTCAGAAAGGGTTGAAAATTGATGATGTGCCTTTGAATGGTGCATATTGAAAACACAAATAGTATGGAGTTAAATTAAGTTATTAAAAATAAAATCTCTTTGTAATAGATGAGTTTTCGTCCGAAACCCTTATACTTCTTATGAGATTGTCCAATTTGTACACGAAGTGCATCCAGTTTTTACCGTAACCCTCTCAACTCTCTAGAAGTTGCTACGTGGGTCAAAATATGATGTCATGCCAAGTTACAACATTTTCAGAGTTCATTTGTACTGCTTTTCAAACTCAGGGTCATTTAGATGAAAATAAATCATTACATGCATGAAAAATATCAAATGAAGTTAGAAAGGGTTGAAAATTGATGATGTGCCATTGAATTGTGCATATTGAACACACAAAAGTATGGAGTTAAAGTAAGTTATTAAAAATGAAATCTCTTTGTAACAGATGAGTTTTCGTCCGAAACCCTCATACTTCTTATGAGATTGTCCAATTTGTACACGAAGTGCATCCAGTTTTTACCGTAACCCTCTGAACTCTCTAGAAGTTGCTACGTGGGTCAAATTATGATGTCATGCCAAGTTACAACATTTTCAGAGTTCATTTGTACTGCTTTTCAAATTCAGGGTCATTTAGATCAAAATAAATCATTAAATGCATGAAAAATATCAAATGAAGTCAGAAAGGGTTGAAAAATTATGATGTGCCTTTGAATTGTGCATATTGAACACAAAAAAAGTATGGAGTTAAAATAAGTTATTAAAAATGAAATCTCTTTGTAATAGATGAGTTTTCGTGTGGAACCCTCATACTTCTTATGAGATTGTCCAATTTGTAAACGAAGTGCATCCATTTTTTGACGTAACCCTGTCAACTCTCTAGAAGTTGCTATGTGGGTGAAATTATGATGTCATGCCAACTTACAACCTTTTCAGAGTTCATTTGTACTGCTTTTCAAATTCAGGGTCATTTAGATCAAAATAAATCATTAAATGCATGAAAAATATCAAATGAAGTCAGAAAGGGTTGAAAATTGATGATGTGCCTTTGAATTGTGCATGTTGAACACACAAAAAGTATGGAGTTAAAGTAAGTTATTAAAAATGAAATTCTTTGTAATACATGAGTTTTCGTCCGAAACCATCATACTTCTTATGAGATTGTCCAATTTGTACACGAAGTGCATCCAATTTTTTTTGTAACCCTCTCAACTCAATAGAAGTTGCTATGTGGGTGAAATTATGATGTCATGCCAAGTTACAACCTTTTCAGAGTTCATTTGTACTGCTTTTCAAATTCAGGGTCATTTAGCTCAAAATAAATCATTAAATGCATGAAAAATATCAAATGAATTCAGAAAGGGTTGAAAATTGATGATGTGCTTTTGAATGGTGCATATTGAACACACAAAAAGTATGGAGTTAAAATAAGTTATTAAAAATGAAATCTGTTTGTAATAGATGAGTTTTCGTGCGGAACCCTCATACTTCTAATGAGATTGTCCAATTTGTACACCAAGTGCATCCAGTTTTTACCGTAACCCTCTAAACTCTCTATAAGTTGCTATGTGGGTGAAATTATGTTGTGATGCCAAGTTACAACCTTTTCAGAGTTCATTTGTACTGCTTTTCAAATTCAGGGTCATTTAGCTCAAAATAAATCATTAAATGCATGAAAAATATCAAATGAAGTCAGAAAGGGTTGAAAATCGATGATGGGCCTTTGATTGGTGCATATGGAACACACAAAAAGTATGGAGTTAAAATAAGTTATTAAAAATGAAATCCCTTTGTAATAGATGAGTTTTCGTCCGAAACCCTCATACTTCTTATGAGATTGTCCAGTTTGTACACGAAGTGCATCCAGTTTTTACCGTAACCCTCTCAACTCTCTAGAAGTTGCTATGTGGGTGAAATTATGATGTCATGCCAAGTAATAACCTTTTCAGAGTTCATTTGTACTGCTTTTCAAATTCAGGGTCATTTAGCTCAAAAATAAACCATTAAATGCATGAAAAATATCAAATGAAGTCAGAAAGGGTTGAAAATTGATGATGTGCCTTTTAATGGTGCATATTGAACACAAAAAAAGTATGGAGTTAAAATAAGTTATTAAAAATGAAATCTCTTTGTAATAGATGAGTTTTCGTCCGAAACCCTCATATTTCTTATGAGATTGTCGAATTTGTACACGAAGTGCATCCAGTTTTTACCGTAACCCTCTCAACTCTCTAGAAGTTGCTACGTGGGTCAAAATATGATGTCATGCCAAGTTACAACATTTTCAGAGTTCATTTGTACTGCTTTCAAACTCAGGGTCATTTAGATGAAAATAAATCATTACATGCATGAAAAATATCAAATGAAGTTAGAAAGGGTTGAAAATTGATGATGTGCCATTGAATTGTGCATATTGAACACACAAAAGTATGGAGTTAAAGTAAGTTATTAAAAATGAAATCTCTTTGTAACAGATGAGTTTTCGTCCGAAACCCTCATACTTCTTATGAGATTGTCCAATTTGTACACGAAGTGCATCCAGTTTTTACCGTAACCCTCTCAACTCTCTAGAAGTTGCTACGTGGGTCAAATTATGATGTCATGCCAAGTGACAACATTTTCAGAGTTCATTTGTACTGCTTTTCAAATTCAGGGTCATTTAGATCAAAATAAATCATTAAATGCATGAAAAATATCAAATGAAGTCAGAAAGGGTTGAAAATTGATGATGTGCCTTTGAATTGTGCATATTGAACACAAAAAAAGTATGCAGTTAAAGTAAGTTATTAAAAATGAAATCTCTTTGTAATAGATGAGTTTTCGTCCGGAACCCTCATACTTCTTATGAGATTGTCCAATTTGTAAACGAAGTGCATCCATTTTTTGACGTAACCCTGTCAACTCTCTAGAAGTTGCTATGTGGGTGCAATTATGATGTCATGCCAAATTACAACCTTTTCAGCGTTCATTTGTACTGCTTTTCAAATTCAGGGTCATTTAGATCAAAATAAATCATTAAATGCATGAAAAATATCAAATGAAGTCAGAAAGGGTTGAAAATTGATGATGTGCCTTTGAATGGTGCATATTGAACACACAAAAAGTATGGAGTTAAAGTAAGTTATTAAAAATGAAATTCTTTGTAATAGATGAGTTTTCGTCCGAAACCATCATACTTCTTATGAGATTGTCCAATTTGTACACGAAGTGCATCCAATTTTTTTCGTAACCCTCTCAACTCAATAGAAGTTGCTATGTGGGTGAAATTATGATGTCATGCCAAGTTACAACCTTTTCAGAGTTCATTTGTATTGCTTTTCAAATTCAGGGTCATTTAGCTCAAAATAAATCATTAAATGCATGAAAAATATCAAATGAATTCAGAAAGGGTTGAAAATTGATGATGTGCTTTTGAATGGTGCATATTGAACACACAAAAAGTATGGAGTTAAAATAAGTTATTAAAAATGAAATCTGTTTGTAATAGATGAGTTTTCGTGCAAAACCCTCATACTTCTAATGAGATTGTCCAATTTGTACACCAAGTGCATCCAGTTTTTACCGTAACCCTCTGAACTCTCTATAAGTTGCTATGTGGGTGAAATTATGTTGTGATGCCAAGTTACAACCTTTTCAGAGTTCATTTGTACCGCTTTTCAAATTCAGGGTCATTTAGCTCAAAATAAATCATTAAATGCATGAAAAATATCAAATGAAGTCAGAAAGGGTTGAAAATCGATGATGGGCCTTTGATTGGTGCATATGGAACACACAAAAAGTATGGAGTTAAAATAAGTTATTAAAAATGAAATCCCTTTGTAATAGATGAGTTTTCGTCCGAAACCCTCATACTTCTTATGAGATTGTCCAGTTTGTACACGAAGTGCATCCAGTTTTTACCGTAACCCTCTCAACTCTCTAGAAGTTGCTATGTGGGTGAAATGATGATGTCATGCCAAGTAATAACCTTTTCAGAGTTCATTTGTACTGCTTTTCAAATTCAAGGTCATTTAGCTCAAAAATAAACCATTAAATGCATGAAAAATATCAAATGAAGTCAGAAAGGGTTGAAAATTGATGATGTGCCTTTTAATGGTGCATATTGAACACAAAAAAAGTATGGAGTTAAAATAAGTTATTAAAAATGAAATCTCTTGGTAATAGATGAGTTTTCGTCCGAAACCCTCATACTTCTTATGAGATTGTCGAATTTGTACACGAAGTGCATCCAGTTTTTACCGTAACCCTCTCAACTCTCTAGAAGTTGCTACGTGGGTCAAATTATGATGCCATGCCAAGTTACAACATTTTCAGAGTTCATTTGTACTGCTTTTCAAATTCAGGGTCATTTAGATCAAAATAAATCATTACATGCATGAAAAATATCAAATGAAGTCAGAAAGGGTTGAAAATTGATGATGTGCCTTTGAATTGTGCATATTGAACACACAAAAGTATGGAGTTAAAGTAAGTTATTAAAAATGAAATCTCTCTGTAACAGATGAGTTTTCGTCCGAAACCCTCATACTTCTTATGAGATTGTCCAATTTGTACACGAAGTGCATCCAGTTTTTACCGTAACCCTCTCAACTCTCTAGATGTTGCTACGTGGGTCAAATTATGATGTCATGCCAAGTTACAACATTTTCAGAGTTCATTTGTACTGCTTTTCAAATTCAGGGTCATTTAGATCAAAATAAATCATTAAATGCATGAAAAATATCAAATGAAGTCAGAAAGGGTTGAAAATTGATGATGTGCCTTTGAATTGTGCATATTGAACACAAAAAAAGTATGGAGTTAAAGTAAGTTATTAAAAATGAAATCTCTTTGTAATAGATGAGTTTTCGTCCGGAACCCTCATACTTCTTATGAGATTGTCCAATTTGTAAACGAAGTGCATCCATTTTTTGCCGTAACCCTGTCAACTCTCTAGAAGTTGCTATGTGGGTGAAATTATGATGTCATGCCAACTTACAACCTTTTCAGCGTTCATTTGTACTGCTTTTCAAATTCAGGGTCATTTAGATCAAAATAAATCATTAAATGCATGAAAAATATCAAATGAAGTCAGAAAGGGTTGAAAATTGATGATGTGCCTTTGAATGGTGCATATTGAACACACAAAAAGTATGGAGTTAAAGTAAGTTATTAAAAATGAAATTCTTTGTAATAGATGAGTTTTCGTCCGAAACCATCATACTTCTTATGAGATTGTCCAATTTGTACACGAAGTGCATCCAATTTTTTTCGTAACCTTCTCAACTCTCTAGAAGTTGCTATGTGGGTGAAATTATGATGTCATGCCAAGTTACAACCTTTTCAGAGTTCATTTGTACTGCTTTTCAAATTCAGGGTCATTTAGATCAAAATAAATCATTAAATGCATGAAAAATATGAAATGAAGTCAGAAAGGGTTGAAAATTGATGATGTGCCTTTGAATTGTGCATATTGAACACAAAAAAAGTATGGAGTTAAAGTAAGTTATTAAAAATGAAATCTCTTTGTAATAGATGAGTTTTCGTCCGAAACCCTCATACTTCTTATGAGACTGTCCAATTTGTACGCGAAGTGCATCCAGTTTTTCCCGTAACCCTCTCACCTCTCTAGAAGTTGATATGTGGGTGAAATTATGATGTCTTGCCATGTTACAACCTTTTCAGAGTTCATTTGTACTGCTTTTCAAATTCAGGGTCATTTCGATCAAAATAAATCATTAAATGCATGGAAAATATCAAATGAAGTCAGAAAGGGTTGAAAATTGATGATGTGCCTTTGAATGGTGCATATTGAACACACAAAAAGTATGGAGTTAAAATAAGTTATTAAAAATGAAATCCCTTTGTAATAGATGAGTTTTCGTCCGAAACCATCATACTTCTTATGAGATTGTCCAATTTGTACACGAAGTGCATCCAATTTTTGCCGTAACCCTCTCAACTCTCTAGAAGTTGCTATGTGGGTGAAATTATGATGTCATGCCAAGTAACAACCTTTTCAGAGTTCATTTTTACTGCTTTTCAAATTCAGGGTCATTTAGCTCAAAATAAATCATTAAATGCATGAAAAATATCAAATGAAATCAGAAAGGGTTGAAAATTGATGATGTGCCTTTGAATGGTCCATATTGAACACACAAAAAGTATGTAGTTAAAATAAGTTTTTAAAAATGAAATCCCTTTGTAATAGATGAGTTTTCGTCTGAAACCCTCATACTTCTTATGAGATTGTCCAATTTGTACACGAAGTGCATCTAGTTTGTACCGTAACCCTCTCAACTCTCTAGAAGTTGCTATGATGGTGAAATTATGATGTCATGCCAACTAACAACCTTTTCAGAGTTCCTTTGTACTGCTTTTCAATTTCAGGGTCATTTAGCTCAAAATAAATCATTAAATGCATGAAAAATATCAAATGAAGTCAGAAAGGGTTGAAAATTGATGATGTGCCTTTGAATGGTGCATATTGAACACAAAAAAGTATGGAGTTAAAATAAGTTATTAAAAATGAAATCTGCTTGTAATAGATGAGTTTTCGTCCGAAACCCTCATACTTCTTATGAGATTGTCCAATTTGTACACGAAGTGCATCCAGTTTTTACCGTAACCCTCTCAACTCTGTAGAAGTTGTTACGTGGGTCAAAATATGATGTCATGCCAAGTTACAACATTTTCAAAGTTCACTTGTACTGCTTTTCAAATTCAGGATCATTTAGATCAAAATAAATCATTAAATGCATGAAAAATATAAAAGGAAGTCAGAAAGGGTTGAAAATTGATGATGTGCCTTTGAATTGTGCATGTTGAACACACAAAAAGTATGGAGTTAAAATAAGTTATGAAAAATGAAATCCCTTTGTAATAGATGAGTTTTCGTCCGAAACCCTCATACTTCTTATGAGATTGTCCAATTTGTACACGAAGTGCATCCAATTTTTGCCGTAACCCTCTCAACTCTCTAGAAGTTGTTACGTGGGTCAAATTATGATGTCATGCGAAGTTAAAACATTTTCAAAGTTCACTTGTACTGCTTTTCAAATTCAGGGTCATTTAGATCAAAATAAATCATTAAATGCATGAAAAATATCAAATGAAGTCAGAAAGGGTTGAAAATTGATGATGTTCCTTTGAATTGTGCATGTTGAACACACAAAAGTATGGATTTAAAGTAAGTTATTAAAAATGAAATCTCTTTGTAATAGATGAGTTTTCGTCCGAAACCCTCATACTTCTTATGAGACTGTCCAATTTGTACACGAAGTGCATCCAGTTTTTGCCGTAACCCTCTCACCTCTCTAGAAGTTGATATGTGGGTGAAATTATGATGTCTTGCCATGTTACAACCTTATCAGAGTTCATTTGTACTGCTTTTCAAATTCAGGGTCATTTAGCTCAAAATAAATCATTAAATGCATGGAAAATATCAAGCAAGTGAGAAAGGGTTGAAAATTGATGATGTGCCTTTGAATGGTGCATATTGAACACACAAAAAGTATGGAGTTAAAATAAGTTATTAAAAATGAAATCCCTTTGTAATAGATGAGTTTTCGTCCGAAACCCTCATACTTCTTATGAGATTGTCCAATTTGTACACGAAGTGCATCCAATTTTTGCCGTAACCCTCTAACCTCTCTAGAAGTTGCTATGTGGGTGAAATTATGATGTCATGCCAAGTAACAACCTTTTCAGAGTTCCTTTGTACTGCTTTTCAAATTCAGGGTCATTTAGCTCAAAATAAATCATTAAATGCATGAAAAATATGAAATGAAATCAGAAAGGGTTGAAAATTGATGATGTGCCTTTGAATGGTCCATATTGAACACACAAAAAGTATGTAGTGAAAATAAGTTATTAAAAATGAAATCCCTTTGTAATAGATGAGTTTTCGTCCGAAACCCTCATACTTCTTATGAGATTGTCCAATTTGTACACGAAGTGCATCCAGTTTTTACCGTAACCATCTCAACTCTGTAGAAGTTGTTACGTGGGTCAAATTATGATGTCATGCCCAGTTACAACATTTTCAAAGTTCACTTGTACTGCTTTTCAAATTCAGGGTCATTTAGATCAAAATAAATCATTAAATGCATGAAAAATATCAAATGAAGTCAGAAAGGGTTGAAAATTGATGATGTGCCTTTGAATTGTGCATGTTGAACACACAAAAGTATGGAGTTAAAGTAAGTTATTAAAAATGTAATCTCTTTGTAATAGATGAGTTTTCGTCCGAAACCCTCATACTTCTTATGAGACTGTCCAATTTGTACAGGAAGTGCATCCAGTTTTTGCCGTAACCCTCTCACCTCTCTAGAAGTTGATATGTGGGTGAAATTATGATGTCTTGCCATGTTACAACCTTTTCAGAGTTCATTTGTACTGCTTTTCAAATTCAGGGTCACTTAGCTCAAAATAAATCATTAAATGCATGGAAAATATCAAATGAAGTGAGAAAGGGTTGAAAATTGATGATGTGCCTTTGAATGGTGCATATTGAACACACAAAAAGTATGGAGTTAAAATAAGTTATTAAAAATGAAATCCCATTGTAATAGATGAGTTTTCGTGCGAAACCCTCATACTTCATATGAGATTGTCCAATTTGTACACGAAGTGCATCCAATTTTTGTCGTAACCCTCTCAACTCTCTAGAAGATGCTACGTGGGTGAAATTATGATGTCATGCCAAGTTACAACCTTTCCAGAGTTCAGTTGTACTGCTTTTCAAATTAAGGGTCATTTAGCTCAAAATAAATCATTAAATGCATGGAAAATATCAAATGAAGTGAGAAAGGGTTGAAAATTGATGACGTGCCTTTGAATGGTGCATATTGAACACACAAAAGGTATGGAGTTAAAATAAGTTATTAAAAATGAAATCCCTTTGTAATAGATGAGTTTTCGTCCGAAACCCTCATACTTCTTATGAGATTGTCCAATTTGTACACGAAGTGCATCCAATTTTTGTCGTAACCCTCTCAACTCTCTAGAAGATGCTACGTGGGTGAAATTATGATGTCATGCCAAGTTACAACCTTTCCAGAGTTCAGTTGTACTGCTTTTCAAATTAAGGGTCATTTAGCTCAAAATAAATCATTAAATGCATGGAAAATATCAAATGAAGTGAGAAAGGGTTGAAAATTGATGACGTGCCTTTGAATGGTGCATATTGAACACACAAAAGGTATGGAGTTAAAATAAGTTATTAAAAATGAAATCCCTTTGTAATAGATGAGTTTTCGTCCGAAACCCTCATACTTCTTATGAGATTGTCCAATTTGTACACGAAGTGCATCCAATTTTTGTCGTAACCCTCTCAACTCTCTAGAAGATGCTACGTGGGTGAAATTATGATGTCATGCCAAGTTACAACCTTTCCAGAGTTCAGTTGTACTGCTTTTCAAATTAAGGGTCATTTAGATCAAAATAAATCAATAAATGTCTGAAAAATATCAAACGAAGTCAAAAAGGGTTGAAAATTGATGATGTGCCTTTGAATGGTCCATATTGAACACACAAAAAGTATGTAGTTAAAATAAGTTATTAAAAATGAAATCCCTTTGTAATAGATGAGTTTTCGTCCGAAACCCTCATACTTCTTATGAGATTGTCCAATTTGTACACGAAGTGCATCCACTTTTTGCCGTAACCCTCTCAACTCTCTAGAAGTTTCTATGTGGGTGAAATTATGATGTCATGCCAAGTAACAACCTTTTCAGAGTTCATTTGTACTGCTTTTCAAATTCAGGGTCATTTAGCTCAAAATAAATCATTAAATGCATGAAAAATATCAAATGAAGTCAGAAAGGGTTGAAAATTGATGATGTGCCTTTCAATGGTCCATATTGAACACACAGAAAGTATGTAGTTAAAATAAGTTATTAAAAATGAAATCCCTTTGTAATAGATGAGATTTCGTCCGAAACCCTCATACTTCTTATGAGATTGTCCAATTTGTACACGAAGTGCATCCAGTTTTTACCGTAACCCTCTCAACTCTCTAGAAGTTGCTACGTGGGTCAAATTATGATGTCATGCCAAGTTACAACATTTTCCGAGTTCACTTGTACTGCTTTTCAAATTCAGGGTCATTTAGATCAAAATAAATCATTAAATGCATGAAAAATATCAAATGAAGTCAGAAAGGGTTGAAAATTGATGATGTGCCTTTGAATTGTGCATGTTGAACACACAAAAGTATGGAGTTAAAGTAAGTTATTAAAAATGAAATCTCTTTGTAATAGATGAGTTTTCGTCCGAAACCCTCATACTTCTTATGAGATTGTCCAATTTGTACACGAAGTGCATCCAGTTTGTACCGTAACCCTCTCAACTCTCTAGAAGTTGCTATGATGGTGAAATTATGATGTCATGCCAAGTAACAACCTTTTCAGAGATCCTTTGTACTCCTTTTCAAATTCAGGATCATTTAGCTCAAAATAAATCATTAAATGCATGAAAAATATCAAATGAAGTCAAAAAGGGTTGAAAATTGATGATGTGCCTTGGAATGGTGCATATTGAACACCAAAAAGTATGGAGTTAAAATAAGTTATTAAAAATGAAATCTGTTTGTAATAGATGAGTTTTCGTCCGAAACCCTCATACTTCTTATGAGATTGTCCAATTTGTACACGAAGTGCATCCATTTTTTACCGTAACCCTCTCAACTCTGGAGAAGTTTTTACGTGGGTCAAATTATGATGTCATGCCAAGTTACAACATTTTCAGAGTTCACTTGTACTGCTTTTCAAATTCAGGGTCATTTA
This sequence comes from Hordeum marinum, assembly GCA_022496015.1. NCBI lineage: Eukaryota > Viridiplantae > Streptophyta > Magnoliopsida > Poales > Poaceae > Hordeum > Hordeum marinum. The sequence continues at coordinate 76,765,274 of CM039674.1, forward strand.
GATCAAAATAAATCATTAAATGCATGAAAAATATCAAATGAAGTCAGAAAGGGTTGAAAATTGATGATGTGCCTTTGAATTGTGTATGTTGAACACACAAAAGTATGGAGTTCAAGTAAGTTATTAAAAATGAAATCTCTTTGTAATAGGTGAGTTTTCGTTCGAAACCCTCATACTTCTTATGAGACTGTCCAATTTGTACACGAAGTGCATCCAGTTTTTGCCGTAACCCTCTCACCTCTCTAGAAGTTGATATGTGGGTGAAATTATGATGTCTTGCCATGTGACAACCTTTTCAGAGTTCATTTGTACTGCTTTTCAAATTCAGGGTCGTTTAGCTCAAAATAAATCATTAAATGCATGGAAAATATCAAATGAAGTCAGAAAGGGTTGAAAATTGATGACGTGCCTTTGAATGGTGCATATTGAACACACAAAAACTATGGAGTTAAAATAAGTTATTAAAAATGAAATCCCTTTGTAATAGATGAGTTTTCGTCCGAAACCCTCATACTTCTTATGAGATTGTCCAATTTGTACACGAAGTGCATCCAATTTTTGTCGTAACCCTCTCAACTCTCTAGAAGTTGCTACGTGGGTGAAATTATGATGTCATGCCAAGTTACAACCTTTTCAGAGTTCAGTTGTACTGCTTTTCAAATTAAGGGTCATTTAGCTCAAAATAAATCAATAGATGCCTGAAAAATATCAAACGAAGTCAGAAAGGGTTGAAAATTGATGATGTGCCTTTGAATGGTCCATATTGAACACACAAAAAGTATGTAGTTAAAATAAGTTATTAAAAATGAAATCCCTTTCTAATAGATGAGTTTTCGTCCGAAACCCTCATACTTCTTATGAGATTGTCCAATTTGTACACGAAGTGCATCCAGTTTTTACCGTAACACTCTCAACTCTGTAGAAGTTGCTACGTGGGTCAAATTATGATGTCATGCCAAGTTACAACATTTTCAGAGTTCACTTGTACTGCTTTTCAAATTCAGGGTCATTTAGATCAAAATAAATCATTAAATGCATGAAAAATATCAAATGAAGTCAGAAAGGGTTGAAAATTGATGATGTGCCTTTGAATTGTGCATGTTGAACACACAAAAGTATGGAGTTAAAGTAAGTTATTAAAAATGAAATCTCTTTGTAATAGATGAGTTTTCAACCGAAACCCTCATACTTCTTATGAGATTGTCCAATTTGTACACGAAGTGCATCCAGTTTGTACCGTAACCCTCTCAACTCTCTAGAAGTTGCTATGATGGTGAAATTATGATGTCATGCCAAGTAACAACCTTTTCAGAGTTCCTTTGTACTGCTTTTCAAATTCAGGGTCATTTAGCTCAAAATAAATCATTAAATGCATGAAAAATATCAAATGAAGTCAGAAAGGGTTGAAAATTGATGATGTGCCTTTGAATGGTGCATATTGAACACAAAAAAGTGTGGAGTTAAAATAAGTTATTAAAAATGAAATCTGTTTGTAATAGATGAGTTTTCGTCCGAAACCCTCATACTTCTTATGAGATTGTCCAATTTGTACACAAAGTGCATCCAGTTTTTACCGTAACCCTCTCAACTCTGTAGAAGTTGTTACGTGGGTCAAATTATGATGTCATGCCAGGTTACAACATTTTCAAAGTTCGCTTGTACTGCTTTTCAAATTCAGGGTCATTTAGATCAAAATAAATCATTAAATGCATGAAAAATATCAAATGAAGTCAGAAAGGGTTGAAAATTGATGATGTGCCTTTGAATTGTGCATGTTGAACACACAAAAGTATGGAGTTAAAGTAAGTTATTAAAAATGAAATCTCTTTGTAATAGATAAGTTTTCGTCCGAAACCCTCATACTTCTTATGAGACTGTCCAATTTGTACACGAAGTGCATCCAGTTTTTGCCGTAACCCTCTCACCTCTCTAGAAGTTGATATGTGGGTGAAATTATGATGTCTTGCCATGTTACAACCTTTTCAGAGTTCATTTGTACTGCTTTTCAAATTCAGGGTCATTTAGCTCAAAATAAATCATTAAATGCATGGAAAATATCAAATGAAGTGAGAAAGGGTTGAAAATTGATGATGTGCCTTTGAATGGTGCATATTGAACACACAAAAAGTATGGAGTTAAAATAAGTTATTAAAACGGAAATCCCTTTGTAATAGATGAGTGTTCGTCCGAAACCCTCATACTTCTTATGAGATTGTCCAATTTGTACACGAAGTGCATCCAATTTTTGTCGTAACCCTCTAAACTCTCTAGAAGTTGCTACGTGGGTGAAATTATGATGTCATGCCAAGTTACAACCTTTCCAGAGTTCAGTTGTACTGCTTTTCAAATTAAGGGTCATTTAGCTCAAAATAAATCAATAAATGTCTGAAAAATATCAAACGAAGTCAAAAAAGGGTTGAAAAATGATGATGTGCCTTTGAATGGTCCATATTCAACACACAAAAAGTATGTAGTTAAAATAAGTTATTAAAAATGCAATCCCTTTGTAATAGATGAGTTTTCGTCCGAAACCCTCATACTTCTTATGAGATTGTCCAATTTGTACACGAAGTGCATCCAATTTTTGCCGTAACCCTCTCAACTCTCTAGAAGTTTTTATGTGGGTGAAATTATGATGTCATGCCAAGTAACAACCATTTCAGAGTTCATTTGTACTAGTTTTCAAATTCAGGGTCATTTAGCTCAAAATAAATCATTAAACGCATGAAAAATATCAAATGAAGTGAGAAAGGGTTGAAAATTGATGATGTGCCTTTGAATGGTCCATATTGAACACACAAAAAGTATGTAGTTAAAATAAGTTATTAAAAATGAAATCCCTTTGTAATAGATGAGTTTTCGTCCGAAACCCTCATACTTCTTATGAGATTGTCCAATTTGTACACGAAGTGCATCCAGTTTTTACCGTAACCCTCTCAACTGTCTAGAAGTTGCTACTTGGTCAAATTATGATGTCATGACAAGTTACAACATTTTCAGAGTTCACTTGTACTGCTTTTCAAATTCAGGGTCATTTAGATCAAAATAAATCATTAAATGCATGAAAAATATCAAATGAAGTCAGAAAGGGTTGAAAATTGATGATGTGCCTTTGAATTGTGCATGTTGAACACACAAAAGTATGGAGTTAAAGTAAGTTATTAAAATTGAAATCTCTTTGTAATAGATGAGTTTTCGTCCGAAACCCTCATACTTCTTATGAGACTGTCCAACTTGTACACGAAGTGCATCCAGTTTTTGCCGTAACCCTCTCACCTCTCTAGAAGTTGATATGTGGGTGAAATTATGATGTCTTGCCATGTCACAACCTCTTCAGAGTTCATTTGTACTGCTTTTCAAATTCAGGGTCATTTAGCTCAAAATAAATCATTAAATGCATGGAAAATATCAAATGAAGTGAGAAAGGGTTGAAAATTGATGATGTGCCTTTGAATGGTGCATATTGAACACACAAAAATTATGGAATGAAAATAAGTTATTAAAAATGAAATCCCTTTGTAATAGATGAGTTTCCGTCCGAAACCCTCATACTTCTTATGAGATTGTCCAATTTGTACACGAAGTGCATCCAATTTTTGTCGTAACCCTCTCAACTCTCTAGAAGTTGCTATTCGGGTGAAATTATGATGTCATGCCATGTTACAACCTTTTCAGAGTTCGGTTGTACTGCTTTTCAAATTAAGGGTCATTTAGCTCAAAATAAATCAATAAATGCCTGAAAAATATCAAATGAAGTCAGAAAGGGCTGAAAATTGATGATGTGTCTTTGAATGGTCCATATTGAACACACAAAAAGTATGTAGTTAAAATAAATTATTAAAAATGAAATCCCTTTGTAATAGATGAGTTTTCGTCCGAAACCCTAATACTTCTGATGAGATTGTCCAATTTGTACACGAAGTGCATCCAATTTTTACCGTAACCCTCTCAACTCTCTAGAAGTTGCTACGTGGATCAAATTATGATGTCATGCCAAGTTACAACATTTTCAGAGTTCACTTGTACTGCTTTTCAAATTCAGGGTCATTTAGATCAAAATAAATCATTAAATGCATGAAAAATATCAAATGAAGTCAGAAAGGGTTGAAAATTGATGATGTGCCTTTGAATTGTGCATGTTGAACACACAAAAGTATGGAGTTAAAGTAAGTTATTAAAAATGAAATCTCTTTGTAATAGATGAGTTTTCGTCCGAAACCCTCATACTTCTTATGAGATTGTCCAATTTGTACACGAAGTGCATCCAGTTTGTACCGTAACCCTCTCAACTCTCTAGAAGTTGCTATGATGGTGAAATTATGATGTCATGCCAAGTAACAACCTTTTCAGAGTTCCTTTGTACTGCTTTTCAAATTCAGGATCATTTAGCTCAAAATAAATCATTAAATGCATGAAAAATATAAAATGAAGTCAAAAAGGGTTGAAAATTGATGATGTGCCTTGGAATGGTGCATATTGAACACCAAAAAGTATGGAGTTAAAATAAGTTATTAAAAATGAAATCTGTTTGTAATAGATGAGTTTTCGTCCGAAACCCTCATACTTCTTATGAGATTGTCCAATTTGTACCCGAAGTGCATCCAGTTTTTACCGTAACCCTCTCTACTCTGTAGAAGTTGCTACGTGGGTCAAATTATGATGTCATGCCAAGTTACAACATTTTCAGAGGTCACTTGTACTGCTTTTCAAATTCAGGGTCATTTAGATCAAAATAAATCATTAAATGCATGAAAAATATCAAATGAAGTCAGAAAGGGTTGAAAATTGATGATGTGCCTTTGAATTGTGCATGTTGAACACACAAAAGTATGGAGTTAAAGTAAGTTATTAAAAATGAAATCTCTTTGTAATAGATGAGTTTTCGTCCGAAACCCTCATACTTCTTATGAGATTGTCCAATTTGTACACGAAGTGCATCCAGTTTGTACCGTAACCCTCTCAACTCTCTAGAAGTTGCTATGATGGTGAAATTATGATGTCATGCCAAGTAACAACCTTTTCAGAGTTCCTTTGTACTACTTTTCAAATTCAGGGTCATTTAGCTCAAAATAAATCATTAAATGCATGAAAAATATGAAATGAAGTCAAAAAGGGTTGAAAATTGATGATGTGCCTTGGAATGGTGCATATTGAACACCAAAAAGTATGGAGTTAAAATAAGTTATTAAAAATGAAATCTGTTTGTAATAGATGAGTTTTCGTCCGAAACCCTCATACTTCTTATGAGATTGTCCAATTTGTACACGAAGTGCATCCATTTTTTACCGTAACCCTCTCAACTCTGTAGAAGTTGTTACGTGGGTCAAATTATGATGTCATGCCAAGTTACAACATTTTCAGAGTTCACTTGTACTGCTTTTCAAATTGAGGGTCATTTAGATCAAAATAAATCATTAAATGCATGAAAAATATCAAATGAAGTCAGAAAGGGTTGAAAATTGATGATGTGCCTTTGAATTGTGCATGTTGAACACACAAAAGTATGGAGTTAAAGTAAGTTATTAAAATTGAAATCTCTTTGTAATAGATGAGTTTTCGTCCGAAACCCTCATACTTCTTATGAGACTGTCCAATTTGTACACGAAGTGCATCCAGTTTTTGCCGTAACCCTCTCACCTCTCTAGAAGTTGATATGTGGGTGAAATTATGATGTCTTGCCATGTCACAACCTCTTCAGAGTTCATTTGTACTGCTTTTCAAATTCAGGGTCATTTAGCTCAAAATAAATCATTAAATGCATGGAAAATATCAAATGAAGTGAGAAAGGGTTGAAAATTGATGATGTGCCTTTGAATGGTGCATATTGAACACACAAAAACTATGGAGTTAAAATAAGTTATTAAAAATGAAATCCGTTTGTAATAGATGAGTTTTCGTCCGAAACCCTCATACTTCTTATGAGATTGTCCAATTTGTACACGAAGTGCATCCAATTTTTGTCGTCACCCTCTCAACTCTCTAGAAGTTGCTATTCAGGTGAAATTATGATGTCATGCCACGTTACAACCTTTTCAGAGTTCGGTTGTACTGCTTTTCAAATTAAGGGTCATTTAGCTCTAAATAAATCAATAAATGCCTGAAAAATATCAAATGAAGTCAGAAAGGGCTGAAAATTGATGATGTGCCTTTGAATGGTCCATATTGAACACACAAAAAGTATGTAGTTAAAATAAATTATTAAAAATGAAATCCCTTTGTAATAGATGAGTTTTCGTCCGAAACCCTAATACTTCTTATGAGATTGTCCAATTTGTACACGAAGTGCATCCAATTTTTGTCGTAACCCTCTCAACCCTCAAGAAGTTGCTATGTGGGTGAAATTATGATGTCATGCCAAGTAACAACCTTTTCAGAGTTCATTTGTACTGCTTTTCAAATTCAGGGTCATTTAGCTCAAAATAAATCATTAAATGCATGAAAAATATGAAATGAAGTCAGAAAGGGTTGAAAATTGAAGATGTGCCTTTGAATGGTCCACATTGAACACACAAAAAGTATGTAGTTAAAATAAGTTATTAAAAATGAAATCCCTTTGTAATAGATGAGTTTTCGTCCGAAACCCTCATACTTCTTATGAGATTGTCCAATTTGTACACGAAGTGCATCCAGTATGTACCGTAACCCTCTCAACTCTCTAGAAGTTGCTACGTGGGTCAAATTATGATGTCATGCCAAGTTACAACATTTTCAGAGTTCACTTGTACTGCTTTTCAAATTCAGGGTCATTTAGATCAAAATAAATCATTAAATGCATGAAAAATATCAAATGAAGTCAGAAAGGGTTGAAAATTGATGATGTGCCTTTGAATTGTGCATGTTGAACACACAAAAGTATGGAGTTAAAGTAAGTTATTAAAAATGAAATCTCTTTGTAATAGATGAGTTTTCATCCGAAACCCTCATACTTCTTATGAGATTGTCCAATTTGTAAACGACGTGCATCCAATTTTTGCCGTAACCCTCTCAACTCTCTAGATAGTTGCTATGTGGGTGAAATTATGATGTCATGCCAACTTACAACCTTTTCAGAGTTCATTTGTACTGTTTTTCAAATTCGGGGTCATTTAGCTTAGAGTAAATCATTAAATGCATGAAAAATATCAAATGAAGTCAGAAAGGGATTGAAAATTGATGGTGTGCCTTTGAATGGAGCATATTGAAAACACAAATAGTATGGAGTTCAAATAAGTTATTAAAAATGAAATCTCTTTGTAATAGATGAGTTTTCGTCCGAAACCCTCATACTTCTTGTGAGATTGTCCAATTTGTACACGAAGTGCATCCAGTTTTTACCGTAACCCTCTCAACTCTCTAGAAGTTGCTATGTGGGTGAAATTATGATGTCATGCCAAGTTACAACCTTTTCAGAGTTCATTTGTACTGCTTTTAAAATTCAGGGTCATTTAGCTCAAAATAAATCATTAAACGCATGAAAAATATCAAATTGAAGTCAGAAAGGGTTGAAAATTGATGATGTGCCTTTGAATGGTGCATATTGAACACACAAAAAGTATGGAGTTAAAATAAGTTATTGAAATTGAAATCCCTTTGTATAGATGAGTTTTCATCCGTAACCCTCATACTTCTTATGAGATTGTCCAATTTGTACACGAAGTGCATCCAATTTTTGTCGTAACCCTCTCAACTCTCTAGAAGTTGCTACGTGGGTGAAATTATGTTGTCATGCCAAGTTACAACCTTTTCAGAGTTCATTTGTACTGCTTTTCAAATTCAGGGTCATTTAGATCAAAATAAATCATTAAATGCATGAAAAATATCAAATGAAGTTAGAAAGGGTTGAAAATTGATGATGTGCCATTGAATGGTTCATATTGAACACACAAAAAGTATGGAGTTAAAGTTAGTTATTAAAAATGAAATCTTTTTGTAATAGATGTGTTTTCGTCCGAAACCCTCATACTTCTTATGAGATTGTCCAATTTGTACACGAAGTGTATCCAGTTTTTACCGTAACCCTCTCAACTCTCTAGAAGTTGCTATGTGGGTGAAATTATGATGTCATGCCAAGTTACAACCTTTTCAGAGTTCATTTGTACTGCTTTTCAAATTCAGGGTCATTTAGATCAAAATAAATCATTAAATGCATGAAAAATATCAAATGAAGTCAGAAAGGGTTGAAAATTGATGATGTGCCTTTGAATTGTGCATGTTGAACACACAAAAGTATGGAGTTAAAGTAAGTTATTAAAAATGAAATCTCTTTGTAATAGATGTGTTTTCGTCCGAAACCCTCATACTTCTTATGAGATTGTCCAATTTGTAAACGAAGTGCATCCAATTTTTTCCGTAACCCTCTCAACTCTCTAGATGTTGCTATGTGGGTGAAATTATGATGTCATGCCAACTTACAACCTTTTCAGAGTTCATTTGTACTGTTTTTCAAATTCGGGGTCATTTAGCTCAGATTAAATCATTAAATGCATGAAAAATATCAAATGAAGTCAGAAAGGGTTGAAAATTGATGATGTGCCTTTGAATGGAGCATATTGAAAACACAAATAGTATGGAGTTAAAATAAGGTATTAAAAATGAAATCTCTTTGTAATAGATGAGTTTTCGTCCGAAACCCTCATACTTCTTATGAGATTGTCCAATTTGTACACGAAGTGCATCCAGTTTTTACCGTAACCCTCTCAACTCTCTACAAGTTGCTATGTGGGTGAAATTATGATGTCATGCCAAGTTACAACCTTTCCAGAGTTCAGTTGTACTGCTTTTAAAATTCAGGGTCATTTAGCTCAAAATAAATCATTAAATGCATGAAAAATATCAAATGAAGTGAGAAAGGGTTGAAAATTGATGATGTGCCTTTGAATGGTGCATATTGAACACACAAAAAGTATGGAGTTAAAATAAGTTATTAAAAATGAAATCCCTTTGTAATAGATGAGTTTTCGTCCGAAACCCTCATACTTCTTATGAGATTGTCCAATTTGTACACGAAGTGCATCCAATTTTTGCCGTAACCCTCTCAACTCTCTAGAAGTTTCTATGTGGGTGAAATTATGATGTCATGCCAAGTAACAACCTTTTCAGAGTTCATTTGTACTGCTTTTCAAATTCAGCGTCATTTAGCTCAAAATAAATCATTAAATGCATGAAAAATATCAAATGAAGTGAGAAAGGGTTGAAAATTGATGATGTGCCTTTGAATGGTCCATATTGAACACACAAAAAGTATGTAGTTAAAATAAGTTATTAAAAATGAAATCCCTTTGTAATAGATGAGTTTTCGTCCGAAACCCTCATACTTCTTATGAGATTGTCCAATTTGTACACGAAGTGCATCCAGTTTTTACCGTAACCCTCTCAACTCTCTAGAAGTTGCTATGTGGGTGAAATTATGATGTCATGCCAAGTTACAACCTTTTCCAGAGTTCAGTTGTACTGCTTTTAAATTCAGGGTCATTTAGCTCAAAATAAATCATTAAATGCATGAAAAATATCAAATGAAGTGAGAAAGGGTTGAAAATTGATGATGTGCCTTTGAATGGTGCATATTGAACACACAAAAAGTATGGAGTTAAAAGTAAGTTATTAAAAATGAAATCCCTTTGTAATAGATGAGTTTTCGTCCGAAACCCTCATACTTCTTATGAGATTGTCCAATTTGTACCTAAGTGCATCCAATTTTTCGTCGTAACCCTCTCAACTCTCTAGAAGTTGCTATGTGGGTGAAATTAGTGATGTCATGCCAAGTACAACCTTTTCAGAGTTCATTTGTACTGCTTTTCAAATTCAGGCGTCATTTAGCTCAAAATAAATCATTAAATGCATGAAAAATATCAAATGAAGTGAGAAAGGGTTGAAAATTGATGATGTGCCTTTGAATGGTCCAGTATTGAACACACAAAAAGTATGTAGTTAAAATAAGTTATTAAAAATGAAATCCTTTGTAATAGATGAGTTTTCGTCCGAAACCCTCATACTTCTTATGAGATTGTCCAATTTGTACACGAAGTGCATCCAGTTTTTTACCGTAACCCTCTCAACTCTCTACAAGTTTCTAATGTGGGTGAAATTATGATGTCATGCCAAGTTACAACCTTTCCAGAGTTCATTTGTACTGCTTTTAAAATTCAGGGTCATTTAGCTCAAATAAATCATTAAATGCATGAAAAATATCAAATGAAGTGAGAAAGGGTTGAAAATTGATGATGTGCCTTGAATGGTGCATATTGAACACACAAAAGTATGGAGTTAAAATAAGTTAATTAAAAATGAAATCCCTTTGTAATAGATGAGTTTTCGTCCAAACCCTCATACTTCTTATGAGATTGTCCAATTTGTACACGAAGTGCATCCAATTTTTGCCGTAACCCTCTCAACTCTCTAGAAGTTTCTATGTGGGTGAAATTATGATGTCATGCCAAGTAACAACCTTTTCAGAGTTCATTTGTACTGCTTTTCAAATTCAGCGTCATTTAGCTCAAAATAAATCATTAAATGCATGAAAAATATCAATGAAGTGAGAAAGGGTTGAAAATTGATGATGTGCCTTTGAATGGTCCATATTGAACACACAAAAAGTATGTAGTTAAAATAAGTTATTAAAAATGAATCTCTTTGTAATAGATGAGTTTTCGTCCGAAACCCTCATACTTCTTATGAGATTGTCCAATTTGTACACGAAGTGCATCCCAGTTTTTAACCGTAACCCTCTCAACTCTCTTACAAGTTGCTATGTGGGTGAATTATGATGTCATGCCAAGTTACAACCTTTCCAGAGTCAGTTGTAATGCTTTTAAATTCAGGGTCATTTAGCTCAAAATAATCATTAAATGCATGAAAAATATCAATGAAGTGAGAAAGGTTGAAAATTGATGATGTGCCTTGAATGTGCATATTGAACACACAAAAAGTATGGAGTTAAATAAGTTATTAAAAATGAAATCCCTTTGTAATAGATGAGTTTCGTCCAAAACCCTCATACTTCTTATGAGATGTCCAATTTGTACACGAAGTGCATCCAATTTTTGCCGTAACCCTCTCAACCTCTAGAAGTTTCTATGTGGGTGAATTATGATGTCATGCCAAGTAACAACCTTTTCAGAGTTCATTTGTACTGCTTTTCAAATTCAGCGTCATTTAGCTCAAAATAAATCATTAAATGCATGAAAAATATCAAATGAAGTGAGAAAGGGTTGAAAATTGATGATGTTGCCTTTGAATGGTCCATATTGAACACACAAAAAGTATGTAGTTAAAATAAGTTATTAAAAATGAAATCCCTT